>CM061142.1:638176726-638776726 GCA_030789695.1 Scilla litardierei
ATAGGGTTAGAACTTGCATAAACTCGAAGTAGAGTTTTTCAGCATACCCAGGCGCCTGGTAATTGATCTCCAGACGCCTGGTGCTCATGCATATTTAGTTCTCCAATACACTACCATGTAAAGACACTTGAAGTTCTCATTCAAGACGTCTACACAATGTGTCACGCGCCTGGATGATGAACTCCAGACATCTGATTAATTCTAGCCGAGCTTTCAGTATCTCGGCCTTTGCTGACTGACAAAAATCAGACGTCTGATGTTATATTTCCAGAGGTCTTCACAATGTATCAGACGCCTGGATGATATACATCAAATGTCTGGTTAATTACGAGAAATATTTCTAGTATCTTAAACTCTGCAGTCAAGTCTTGAATAAAGCTTCTGAAGGTGTGTTTCCAGACGTCTAGATGATGAACATCAGACGTCTGGGTATTCGGACCATTATATTCCAGTGACTCGGTCCCTCACTATTTGTAAGACCAGACGGCTGATGCCTTTGAACCAGACGACTGTGCAGTGGACCAGACATCTTGGAAATCTTCTTTAGACATCTGCCAAGTGTCTGTTAGACTATGTTTATGACCGAGTAAGAACAGTACATCAGCCGTGATGCACCGAAACCTACACCTAGCGGTGTCACGATCGCTAGGCGTGATATGGCCCCTAGGTGTCAATTCGAGGCTCTATCCGCATGCAAACAGTGTCAAATTATAGTATAAAAGATGTCGGATCCCATAGGGACGGTGACAGCTTATTCGGGGTCTCAGCTTATTTTTTATATCTCATAGTGAGATTGCTGTCCGGTTGAAAGGAATGGTTGTGGTACTACTGTGAACTTGATAATAAAAAGGACTAGGGTTTTAGGGATCACCGCTGAGACCGTCGGAGATCGATGTTGGAATAGGATCCTTACATTGCATTAGGGCTAGGGGATTAATCTCTCAATTCGTACCACTCTCGTGGGTTAGAATATCGAGGTATTTCGGTGGCTCTCAGTGACGCAATGTCGGTAGCCGTCAATGTAGCGATATAGTTCGTCGGTGAATCCCCTCAAGGCACGAGCCGGGCATGGTCACGAGCCTTGATTGGATCCACTGATTTCCCTATTAGAATCCCAAGGATACCCCTTAAGCTATCAATTCCATAGACCGTGGGCATGATCTCAGTGCGGGTTATCCTAGGGATCCGGTAGGATCGACCGAAATACTCTCCTTTACTCCTAATTCAACCTAGAGATCCAGATCTACATCTTCCCCCTAAAGTCTTAGGGCTAACCCATCAACCCTAGAAGAGACTACTCACACATGGCGATATTGACAAATAAAAATGCGGTTTTTATCAAATAAAACATCGTAGTAAATTAATCAATTTAGAATCGAATTACTTACGCACCGAAGACGAAGAAGAACAGTAGCTAATAATAATTCCAGAGAAATCCAGAAAATTCCAGAATGCAAGAACAATAGATCACGCCAAAAAGAATTCAATAATCTCCCAAAAACTTGGTTTAGATCTAACAAAATTGTTTCTGCTATCCTCTCCTCTCCAAACCTAATTCAAAATTACAAAAAGAAATGAACTGCCCAAAACGCACAACCCAGATCCGCTCTTCACTCCCAAGCGCGCTCTAGATGGCCACGCAAAAAGTTCCAAAAATAGCCTTAAGTGTCGTCGACCGAGTCAGTGACTCGGTCGAGCAGAGTCTTGCTCGGTCGGGCTGCTCGGTCAAGCATGTCAGTGAGTCGATCTTCTTCAAAATATGCCACTCTGTCAGCTCGGCCCGAGTCAGCCTTGCTCGGTCGAGCAACCAACTGACTCAGTGGCCCTTAGATCTGCTCAGTTTGAGCAAGTGCTTCGAAGATTGGAGCTTCTCGATCGAGCACCATGGGTGCTCGGTCCGAGCAGCCTGCGTATCTGCTACATTCTTCATCTTGCCTCTGCTCGACCGAGCAGCTGCTCTGCTCGGTCGAGTCACTTGGGAAATCCTGAGCTGCTTCTTTGCAGCTTCTCCTCCTCTCCTGGCAATCTCCTCTGCTCCTTCTGCATGCTTCCAAAACTCGACAAATTCCCGTAAAGATACGCCAACAGGCTCAAAGGTACGCCGGATGTGTCCATATCCGAAATAGGTCCCGAATCGCACCAAAATCCCTGAAAATCCATAAAACTCTATGAAACTCGAATATAGCGTTAGAATTGCAATATCGTAGGAAAATATAGAATTTTAATGCGAATATGGCATGAAATGAGATGTCATGATGCTATGAAAAGATGTAAAATATGGACACATCAAAATCTCCCAATCTTACCTCTTACTCGTCCTCTAGGAAGACGAATACCAGGTACGCCGGCAGATAAACAAAATAAAATAAAAATAAAAGAGAATTGAAATGGATGGAGGGTGCTAAGGTTGTTCAATCAGATCTCAAGCCTCAGTAGTATGTCATGATGCTCCGAATGGTAAAACACATGCCATTGGTGTTTTCAAGTTTTACTAATCATATGTCTAGCAAGCAAATAGAGACAAAAATAGGGATCTTCTAAAATAATGCCATCAACTCATATCAATCTCATGCAATCTATAGAGTCTAGTATAAAAAGAGTTGGCAATGCACTTTTCAATCAATAGATAAAAGTGGAGCATATAAAAGTCACACCAGCATGCAATAAAGAATGGAAAGGAGTCATGCTATCCAAATATTCATTCGAATTATGAAAAATCTCCAAAAACTAAAATATTTCGTAGAGTTCAAGCATTATCTAATCTCCCTGTTGTGCACCATCTCCACTCTAATGTCATAATCACTCATATGATCAGTTGGTTAACCCCCCCAAATCTTAGCTTGAGGCGTCACATCTAGGAATAGGATATAGAAATTTTTGTCTTTTTCCCAAGTAATTGTGATAGCTTCTAATAAAAGGAAATAAAACAATTTTATTTCTTTCTTTTGTTTCTTTTTTCATTTCTCTTTTTTTCCCTTTTTTCCTTTTATTTAGAAGCTATATTTTTTTTCTTTTGGGATTTTTGGGAAGTAGGATGTGGTAAGGGTAGCTGTGGGGGTGAAACCAACTGATATGAAGAGAATCATAAGGATATGTAGAGAAGGAAAATAATGGATCACTCGGTTCACTCATCAAAGGTGCACAACGGTTCAATATGATAATACTCTAACTAAACTCATAACTAGCATGAATATCTTCGTTCATCTAGATGAATACTGAAAAGCATGCAGTAATAAGCACAATAACATCAAGCATGCAAACAGAAGTGAATGAGATAACAAGCAGATGCTCCAAGTGTTCTAGTGATGCGTGAACCTAGGTGCATTACCCAACATAGTGCATACTAGATACTATTTCATGCATTTGATTTTCAATTCACAACAGGCATCAATTCAGATAGATTAGCAAAACAATGTGCACGCAAATAGAAAGTAAAACTGAAACTACCCTAAATAGCATGTCATCAAATAATAAGCATCGTGAAAAGCTACCGAGTGTAACGAGAAGTATCATCATGTAGAACAACCTTAGCAAAAAGAGAGAAGGGTGGAGAAAATAAAAGAATGAAAAACAGACATGCATGCATGGCAAAAAATGAAAAACGTAATGCTGAATGAGAAAAAGGATAAAAAGGTGGAAAAATGGGTGGAAAAGTAAAACAAAAAGCTGAAAAAGGAAGAAAAATATAAAAGAAAAATAAAAATAAAGCGATAGCGCTTATCCCCCAAGCTAAACCCAGCAGTGTCCTCACTGCTGAGAAAACGCTAGTATGCGGGAGATAATGCTAAATAGGGTGGGTGGGAGGGTAGAAAATAAAACTGTGCATAAGGAATAAAACATGATATGATGCAAATGATGAAGAAAAGTGATGCATGTGTATGGAATGATGCATGGTGGGTCCTCCCCCAAGCTATGTAAGACTAGGGCCCCAAAAAGACAGATGGGCACATTATGATATGAAGGAGGCAAAAATGGGATATGGCACAACATCAAGCAGAGGCACCACCCTCTGGGGGTGGTGATGGGTCCCTCTGCTATGGACCAAAAGATGTGGGTGGTGAATATAGGACAAGAGCAGTGGTGGACTGGACTGTGGTGAACGACTCAGGTGGGGGAGAAGCAGGCTCTGCAGAAGCCTGGGACTGTGGAGCACTGAGTGGTGCGACGGTAGTCACAGTGGCTGGCCGGGGCGCAGGGGCTGGAGCGAGGATCACGGGTAGGGGTGGCAAAATAGACCCGACCCGACCCGAACCTGAACCCGAACCCGAACCCGAACCCGAACCCGGCCTCTTGGGTGGGGTATGGGTAGGGGCCCGACCGGGTCGGGTCAAATTCGGGTCAACCCGACCGACCCGGATAAAAATCTGGGTCGGGTACGGGTTTGACCCCTCGACTCGGTTGACCCGAATTCGACCCGTATTTCACTCTTTTCACCCCGAAGCCGACCCGGACCAGAACTGAACCCGACCTTTTTTGCAAAATAATCACTCTTTCACACCAAACCCGGCCCGTACCCGACCCGTACCTGACCCGTAAGACAAACCGGGTCGGGTACGGGTCACCCGGGTTACGGTCGGGTCGGGTATGGGTATCCGAACCCTGACCCGAATTTAATTTGGGTCGGGTTCGGATTTACCCTTATTCGGGTCAGGTCAAACCCGACCCGACCCGACCCGACCCGTTTGCCACCCCTAATCACGGGTGGTGGGCCACATGTTCGAAGCAGGTCAATAATGGAGGCTAGATCTGCCTTGACTCTCTCGTGATGTGTCACCGTCAAGCGTACGAAGACATGTCTGAAGGCGAGAAGTCGACTCCTCCAATGCTGTTAGATGACCGTCTGTGGTACGGGAGTCGAGGGGAGGGCGAGAAACGTGACCGTGAGACACCACTCTCGTAAAACGGTCCTATGTAGATGATACACGGTGCCTGGGCTGAAAAGTCAGAGAGGGTGAGCTCGATGGGATCTCATCAGTGTAAGTGTGCGGTGCGGTGTGGCTGAGATCAGGAGAAACAGTGGTGGAAAAAGGGGCAGCAGAGGATAGAGCAGTTGTCGACACAGAAGTGTGGACAGACATCGAGACGCTCTCGGTAAGGACGGCTGCTACCGGTGACGAAGATGGGCCAATGAGCGAAATGTGGGATCCTAGGGAGATGTGCAGTGAGGCTATAAGGTCCCGAAGTGGTGGAAGAGTGGGGGCTGTGTCATGCTCAGGAAAATCTAGATTAGTAAGCTCGGGAGCAGATAGATCGTCAGTGCCCTCGGGCACTGGTACGGTGGAGATAGTGGTATGAAACTCGGGGCAAACAGTGGAGATAGTCCCCAAGGATTCGACGGTGGTGGAGGTGGTGGATACAGTGGTGGTAGAATAAACAGCTCCTGGGGGTGGTGGTCGTACAGGCAAAGCTGGAAGAGCATCCACAATGACCGCCAGGTCATGGTCCTCGTACTCAGAGGAGCGGTGCACCCGGTCACCGACGACGGCCTCGACAGGAGCACCAGGGAGCTGAGTACGTGGAGAGCAGGGAGTGGGTGGACTCGGTCAATAATCCAGCTCTACTGGATGGGTGCAATGGTGGTGAGGTGAGGGGCAGGAAGGACGAGGTGGGGTGTGTGGTGCGTGCCAACAATGTAGGTCCAGTGACGTGCCCCATAAGGTCTGATGATATGCATGTGCTCGAGCACACCAAGAGTCAAGCGTGTGGGGCCAGGAGGGGTCACTAGATCATCGGGAAGGCGAATACCAAGCATAAGTGCAAAATGGTGAAAAATCCACCGCAGCAGATATCGTTCGAGTAGTGTGTGCGGGCGGTCTAAATCAGGCGATGACACAACCAATGGGTTACGTTAGAAAGGACGAAAGGGTGGAGGGATCTGTCGGGGTGGAAGCGCATCAGTCGGGTCATTCCCATAAGACGGGAAAGCTCAGGAAGGGACAAGGTCCCTACCTTTGGCTTGCAAAAGATGGTCATGGCGAGGTGGCGCTGCACGTAACGAAGGCAGGGATGCATAATGCATGATGCCTTCGCCCGGCTCAGGCGGTAGTGGTCCAGACCTGAAATACGATGCCAGAAAGCTGAGGCATCGAAAGTGCCGATGTCGTAGTCTGGGGAGAAGGCGGCTCGGGGGTCGTGGATTGCTGATTCGGGTTCAATATCACACATTTAACCCCCCATTTAGCCCTATTTTGTGCTCATGTGATGCTACATTGTTCTCTAATTCATACGTATTTTGTACACAATTATTTATTAGAGAAAACACTCTATTTGAGCATAAAACAGAAATTAACGAAGTATTTCTACACTTTTTATATTTTTCCTAGCTTGGTCTCGATCTCACGATTCCAATGACTATTTATTTGTATTTTTCTGAGATCTGTGCTAATTACTGTGTATTTTTGAATACAAAATACCATTTAATTAGGAAAATACAGAAGAAATACGTTTAAATACGGTCGACGCATGCATCTTGACGGCCACGTGGCGCCATCCGCTCGCTTCCCGCCTAATCATACGGCCATCAAGAGCTGATCGAAGCGCATTTCACCGACCGTTGGATCACGATCCAACGGATCAAACGCTCTCCGCGCTGCAGCTGAATTCGGACGATGTGGCGTAATGAAGACCGTTGGATTCTCACCCAACGGTCTGGATCGAACCATATACGATCGAAAAGGCGGGTCGACGTGGCCTCTCGAGGACGGTCGATTGACGATCGTGCGGTCGAAATTCATCCCGAAACTGATGAGAAGCAGGCGAAGTTAGGGGCGACGTGGGCAGCTACAAAGCGTTCGATCTTGATCCTACAGCCACGAGCTTCCCCGCGAATTTAAAGCGAAGCAGATTTCTTTGAGCAACGTGGCCTCATCCACGTCGTTGTTCCCCCGATCCAACGGTGACAATTGAATCCGAAAGAGACTCGGATGCGGAAGCGGGTAGCGGGCGAAACCCGTTAAGCATGCCACGTGGCGGCCTTACATTCAATCCTGCAACGATCAACGGCTCAGAATTGCGCCGACGGATGGATCGGGTTTAAGTTGATTTTGGGTACGGGTCTGAACCTGTTAAGCCCCCAAACCCGCAATGCTAATATATAAGCGTATTTCTAGGGTTTGGGGGGGCTGGCGTATTTTGAGTGTATTGGAGGCTCTAGGAGCCGTATTTTGCCAGGGAAAAATTCTGTAAAATTCCAGAGGCTATTCTTATTATTTCCAGAGAGTTTTGGTGTATATATTGGAGATTTGGTGATAAAATTCTAAACTTCTACTCCGTATTTTGGTGTTTTTCATCGTATTTTGCTATTAGATCAATGTATTTTGCTATGAACCTTCATTATTCTTGCACCATGAGTAGCTAAAACTTATTTGTGTATGGTATGGCGTAGTTAGGGGATATGATGCGTGTTTATTTGGTTGTATTCCTTGTGCTAAATCGTTAAACGTTGATAAAGTTGTAGTCTTTATTCGTAAATCATCTTTTTCATCTTCCAAAAGAAGTGATTGAGTTGATGATCGCCCCACAAGGCTGAGTTTTGATCTCCCCAAAAGGTAGTTTCATGTCGTATTTTTGATCTCTCCAAAAGAGAGTTTCATATCGTTTTATAATTTTAGCGACGATCTTATTGAATTTGTGCTTTAACCCCCAAAAGGGTATTTTCCGATGAATCGCTCCCAAAAGGAGGATTTATTGCGTTATAATAAATCAACCAAATAAATACGAATCATTGATCCTAATGAACCCATACCATGTGCATACTTCTCATTGTTATTTTCATGAATTTTCATTGTTCGTATCATTCACGTATTCACAATTCACCATCACCACCATTTAAAGTGTTTAGTTTCTCTACGTAGATTTTCTATTTGATTTAAGCTTGTGGTTTCAACAGATTTCTCCCGAGGATTCGACATCTGGACTCCCAGATTTTACTACTTGTACGGACTTTTGCGCTTGAGAGAAGCACCTTTTTGGTCCCACCAAGTTTTTGGCGCCGTTGCCGGGGAGGAATGGTTTATTACCACAGTTTATTTCATTTAGAGGACCTTCGGTGAGATCTTTCCACTTTATTGTACATAAACGTTTGTTTATTTATTTATTTTTTAAAAAATGGAGTATATGAATTTCTATTGTACAAACAATCTGTATGATGTAGAGTACGCTAAAGCACACAAACATAGGATGGAGAAGCTCAAGATCGTTAATTTTAATCAAACTGACTGTGAAACTTTCTTTCAGACCTGGAGGAGGTTCACAAACATAGTATCGAGCTATCCGCAGCATGGGTACACAAATGAAGAGCTTATGTCGTCCTTCCTAGATGGACTACGACCACAGCTGCAGGAATTATTGGGAGGCATGACGCCGACAGAGGCGTGGGAATACATGGAGTCTCTGCAAGAAAATGAAGAAACCAGGGAAGAGAATTCAGAGTGCGATTCAACGGAGCCTTCATGCCTCGATCAAGGGGAGCAAAGCGTAGACGTACCTTTGCAATCCTTGAAAGAGGAAGTTTACTTGCTTATTCAGACACATGAGGCTACATCCCTTCAATTCCAAGAGAATTTCCTTGCTCGGAGTCGGCAGATTCAGAAATCCATTGAAGATCTTAATTTGATTGCCACGTGCTTAGAAGAAAAAAATTATTTTGATATTCAACTTAAAGAATCTAATTCGATTTTATCTTCTAATGCAGGTATATCGAGCGAGCCATGTCACGTTGAGGGCAAAAATAAAATTATCTTCATGGCAAAAAGTGTGTGCAAAAGAGAGGACGAGCTAGCAATTTTGGATGAACGAGAGGAGGAGACAGCTAGCGACAAGGGTTTTAAGATTATCGCCATGGAGTCAGAACCATGCCCTCCTCCAGTTTTTTCCCAAAACCATTTACCCCTCTCCCCAATGACTGAGCATCATACCGAGAGTAGTGCATATCTTTCAGGGAGTAGTCGTCAACTTGCTTTAATTTATTTCAACTATTTTGATGACTACATTTGGAATATTTTTATTGAGAGGAATCTTAAACTAATTTGGACTGACATAACTCACCTCTTGCAGGACATTGGTATACAGCTTATAGAGATGCTTGGAGTTATGTTGCTGGGGTCCAATTTAGCTTCTGGAGGAAGAATACTTACCGAGGAGCGCAAGGAGCAAATTGAACAACTTCCTCCACAATTAAAGATTCGGGATCCGCGATTTGATCACGGTGTGTTCTTTCCAGTAGTGTAGATTTTATATGCTTTCTAGGTTGCTTGCTTGAATAAACTCGTACCCCTTTCGACATTGAGGACAATGTCCATCTTTAGTTGGGGGGTGTGTATGAGACCTTAGGATTTTTTTTTGAGAAGAATATATCACCAAATATCATCATTTTAAAACCCCTTCACATGCCTCAAATACGGATGATTACGCATTAATTGAGTTCTAAAAATTGTTTATGGGTTGATTAAATTATTTTTCCTTCATGGAATTACCGTTAATATGTTATTCATGAAAACTTTCAATTGCCTTGATTAATATCTCGAAATAGTTTGAATTTATTTCATGCATGCTAATGTTATGAAAAAGCTTAAGTATACACGATTTATAAGAATAGTCTTCAAGTTGAAGAGGAATGTGGCCATGGTTATTAATGTTTATATTCATATTGATGGGTATTGAGTTGCTTACAAAGAAAAAAGAAAAGAAAAGAAGAAAAGAAATGAAGAAACAAAAGAAAAATGAATGAATAAGTATGTCACTAATAAATAACTTGGTTGGCTCGAGTAGTACAGTCCGAGGGGTCCTTTTTGGCCTAATGCCCTATTATCGTCTGATTTGGGAGCCATTGACCGGAACCTCACTCATTTGATGGAGCGATCCAAGTTATACATTTTTCTGCGAATGTTGCTTGATGCGCGTTACGCAGAACTAATAAAAGAAAAGAAGTGGCGAATAAGCTAAGCAACCTTAATACCCATGATTTGAACGGTTACTTTTGAGATGCCAATTCCTTGGAAACAAGAAAACTAGATTATAACGACGTGTTATACTTTCGCTTGAGCAAAACGATGCTTGCATGCTATTTATTCAAATTAAATTAGAGAAAATGTCATGTGATTGATCTTGTGCATGGATTGTGTATATTGATAGTCTAGATTATGTTGGAATGCGTATTATTGAGCCATGCCATAAGCGATTGATAGAATCTATTGTTTTATTAATCATCCGAATTAATTGCTATTTTTGCTAGAGACTAGCAAATCGCTAGTTGGGGGGTGTGATTCGGGTTCAATATTACACATTTAACCCCCCCATTTAGCCCTATTTTGTGCTCATGTGATGCTACATTGTTCTCTAATTCATACGTATTTTGTACACAATTATTTATTAGAGAAAACACTCTATTTGAGCACAAAATAGAAATTAACGAAGTATTTCTGCAATTTTTATATTTTTCCTAGCTTGGTCTCGATCTCACGATTCCAACGACTATTTATTTGTATTTTTCTGAGATCTGTGCTAATTACTGTGTATTTTGAATACAGAATACCATTTAATTGGGAAAATACGGAAGAAATACGTTTAAATACGGTCGACGCACGCATCTTGACGGCCACGTGGCGCCATCCGCTCGCTTCCCGCCTAATCATACGGCCATCAAGAGCTGATCGATGCGCATTTCACCGACCGTTGGATCACGATCCAACGGATCAAACGCTTTCCGCGCTGCAGCTGAATTCGGACGATGTGGCGTAATGAAGACCGTTGGATTCTCATCCAACAGTCTGGATCGAACCATATACGATCGAAAAGGTGGGTCGACGTGGCCTCTCGAGGACGGTCGATTGACGATCGTGCAGTCGAAATTCATCCCGAAACTGATGAGAAGCGGGCGAAGTTAGGGGCGACGTGGGCAGCTACGAAGCGTTCGATCTTTATCCTACAGCCACGAGCTTCCCCGTGAATTTAAAGCGAAGCAGATTTCTTCGAGCGACGTGGCCTCATACACGTCGTTGATCCCCCGATCCAACGGTGACAATTGAATC
This sequence comes from Scilla litardierei, assembly GCA_030789695.1. NCBI lineage: Eukaryota > Viridiplantae > Streptophyta > Magnoliopsida > Asparagales > Asparagaceae > Scilla > Scilla litardierei. Next base: position 638,187,754 of record CM061142.1, read on the forward strand.
CGAAAGAGACTCGGATGCGGAAGCGGGTAGCGGGCGAAACCCGTTAAGCATGCCACGTGGCGGCCTTACATTCAATCCCGCAACGATCAACGGCTCAGAATTGCGCCGGCAGATGGATCGGGTTTAAGTTGATTTTGGGTACGGGTCTGAACCCGTTAAGCCCCCAAACCCGCAATGCTAATATATAAGCGTATTTCTAGGGTTTTGGGGTGGGGGCTGGCGTATTTTGAGCGTATTGGAGGCTCTAGGAGCCGTATTTCGCCAGGGAAAAATTCTGTAAAATTCCAGAGGCTATTCTTATTATTTCCAGAGAGTTTTGGTGTATATCTTGGAGATTTGGTGATAAAATTCTAAACTTTTACTCCGTATTTTGGTGTTTTTCATCGTATTTTGCTATTAGATCAATGTATTTTGCTATGAACCTTCATTATTCTTGCACCATGAGTAGCTAAAACTTATTTGTGCATGGTATGGCGTAGTTAGGGGATATGATGCGTGTTTATTTGGTTGTATTCCTTGTGCTAAATCGTTAAACGTTGATAAAATTGTAGTCTTTATTCGTAAATCATCTTTTTCATCTTCCAAAAGAAGTGATTGAGTTGATGATCGCCCCACAAGGGTGAGTTTTGATCTCCCCAAAAGGGAGTTTCATGTCGTATTTTTGATCTCTCCAAAAGAGAGTTTCATATCGTTTTATAATTTTAGCGACGATCTTATTGAATTTGTGCTTTAACCCCCAAAAGGGTATTTTCCGATGAATCGCTCCCAAAAGGAGGATTTATTGCGTTATAATAAATCAACCAAATAAATACGAATCATTGATCCTAATGAATCATTGATCCTAATGAACCCATACCATGTGCATACTTCTCATTGTTATTTTCACGAATTTTCATTGTTCGTATCGTTCACGTATTCACAATTCACCATCACCACCATTTAAAGTGTTTAGTTTCTCTACGTAGATTTTCTATTTGATTTAAGCTTGTGGTTTCAACAGATTTCTCCCGAGGATTCGACATCTGGACTCCCAGATTTTACTACTTGTACGAACTCTTGCGCTTGAGAGAAGCACCTTTTTGGTCCCACCAAGTTTTTGGCGCCGTTGCCGGGGAGGAATGGTTTGTTACCACAGTTTATTTCATTTAGAGGACCTTCGGTGAGGTCTTTCCACTTTATTGTACATAAACTTTTGTTTATTTATTTATTTTTTTAAAAATGGAGTATATGAATTTCTATTGCACAAACAATCTGTATGATGTAGAGTACGCTAAAGCACACAAACATAGGATGGAGAAGCTCAAGATCGTTAATTTTAATCAAACTGACTGTGAAACTTTCTTTCAGACCTGGAGGAGGTTCACAAACATAGTATCGAGCTATCCGCAGCTTGGGTACACAAATGAAGAGCTTATGTCGTCCTTCCTAGATGGACTACGACCACAGCTGTAGGAATTATTGGGAGGCATGACGCCGACAGAGGCGTGGGAATACATGGAGTCTCTGCAAGAAAATGAAGAAACCAGGGAAGAGAATTCAGAGTGCGATTCAACGGAGCCTTCGTGCCTCGATCAAGGGGAGCAAAGCGTAGACGTACCTTTGCAATCCTTGAAAGAGGAAGTTTACTTGCTTATTCAGACACATGAGGCTACATCCCTTCAATTCCAAGAGAATTTCCTTGCTCGGAGTCGGCAGATTCAGAAATCCATTGAAGATCTTAATTTGATTGCCACGTGCTTAGAAGAAAAAAATTATTTTGATATTCAACTTAAAGAATCTAATTCGATTTTATCTTCTAATGCAGGTATATCGAGCGAGCCATGTCACGTTGAGGGCAAAAATAAAATTATCTTCATGGCAAAAAGTGTGTGCAAAAGAGAGGACGAGCTAGCAATTTTGGATGAACGAGAGGAGGAGACAGCTAGCGACAAGGGTTTTAAGATTATCGCCATGGAGTCAGAACCATGCCCTCCTCCAGTTTTTTCCCAAAACCATTTACCCCTCTCCCCAATGACTGAGCATCATACCGAGGGTAGTGCATATCTTTCAGGGAGTAGTCGTCAACTTGCTTTAATTTATTTCAACTATTTTGATGACTACATTTGGAATATTTTTATTGAGAGGAATCTTAAACTAATTTGGACTGACATAACTCATCTCTTGCAGGACATTGGTATACAGCTTATAGAGATGCTTGGAGTTATGTTGCTGGGGTCCAATTTAGCTTCTGGAGGAAGAATACTTGCCGAGGAGCGCAAGGAGCAAATTGAACAACTTCATCCACAATTAAAGATTCGGGATCCGCCATTTGATCACGGTGTGTTCTTTCCAGTAGTGTAGATTTTATATGCTTTCTAGGTTGCTTGCTTGAATAAACTCGTACCCCTTTCGACATTGAGGACAATGTCCATCTTTAGTTGGGGGGTGTGTATGAGACCTTAGGATTTTTTTTTGAGAAGAATATATCACCAAATATCATCATTTTAAAACCCCTTCACATGCCTCAAATACGGATGATTACGCATTAATTGAGTTCTAAAAATTGTTTATGGGTTGATTAAATTATTTTTCCTTCATGGAATTACCGTTAATATGTTATTCATGAAAACTTTCAATTGCCTTGATTAATATCTCGAAATAGTTTGAATTTATTTCATGCATGCTAATGTTATGAAAAAGCTTAAGTATACACGATTTATAAGAATAGTCTTCAAGTTGAAGAGGAATGTGGCCATGGTTATTAATGTTTATATTCATATTGATGGGTATTGAGTTGCTTACAAAGAAAAAAGAAAAGAAAAGAAGAAAAGAAATGAAGAAACAAAAGAAAAATGAATGAATAAGTATGTCACTAATAAATAACTTGGTTGGCTCGAGTAGTACAGTCCGAGGGGTCCTTTTTGGCCTAATGCCCTATTATCGTCTGATTTGGGAGCCATTGACCGGAACCTCACTCATTTGATGGAGCGATCCAAGTTATACATTTTTCTGCGAATGTTGCTTGATGCGCGTTACGCAGAACTAATAAAAGAAAAGAAGTGGCGAATAAGCTAAGCAACCTTAATACCCATGATTTGAACGGTTACTTTTGAGATGCCAATTCCTTGGAAACAAGAAAACTAGATTATAACGACGTGTTATACTTTCGCTTGAGCAAAACGATGCTTGCATGCTATTTATTCAAATTAAATTAGAGAAAATGTCATGTGATTGATCTTGTGCATGGATTGTGTATATTGATAGTCTAGATTATGTTGGAATGTGTATTATTGAGCCATGCCATAAGCGATTGATAGAATCTATTGTTTTATTAATCATCCGAATTAATTGCTATTTTTGCTAGAGACTAGCAAATCGCTAGTTGGGGGGTGTGATTCGGGTTCAATATTACACATTTAACCCCCCCATTTAGCCCTATTTTGTGCTCATGTGATGCTACATTGTTCTCTAATTCATACGTATTTTGTACACAATTATTTATTAGAGAAAACACTCTATTTGAGCACAAAATAGAAATTAACGAAGTATTTCTGCAATTTTTATATTTTTCCTAGCTTGGTCTCGATCTCACGATTCCAACGACTATTTATTTGTATTTTTCTGAGATCTGTGCTAATTACTGTGTATTTTGAATACAGAATACCATTTAATTAGGAAAATACAGAAGAAATACGTTTAAATATGGTCGACGCACGCATCTTGACGGCCACGTGGCGCCATCCGCTCGCTTCCTGCCTAATCATACGGCCATCAAGAGCTGATCGATGCGCATTTCACCGACCGTTGGATCACGATCCAACGGATCAAACGCTCTCCGCGCTGCAGCTGAATTCGGACGATGTGGCGTAATGAAGACTGTTGGATTCTCACCCAACGGTCTGGATCAAACCATATACGATCGAAAAGGCGGGTGGACGTGGCCTCTCGAGGACGGTCGATTGACGATCGTGCGGTCGAAATTCATCCCGAAACTGATGAGAAGCAGGCGAAGTTAGGGGCGACGTGGGCAGCTACAAAGCGTTCGATCTTGATCCTACAGCCACGAGCTTCCCCGCAAATTTAAAGCGAAGCAGATTTCTTCGAGCGACGTGGCCTTATACACGTCGTTGATCCCCCGATCCAACGGTGACAATTGAATCCGAAAGAGACTCGGATGCGGAAGCGGGTAGCGGGCGAAACCCGTTAAGCATGCCACGTGGCGGCCTTACATTCAATCCCGCAACGATCAGCGGCTCAGAATTGCACCGGTGGATGGATCGGGTTTAAGTTGATTTTGGGTACGGGTCTGAACCCGTTAAGCCCCCAAACCCGCAATGCTAATATATAAGCGTATTTCTAGGGTTTTGGGGGGGGCTGGCATATTTTGAGCGTATTGGAGGCTCTAGGAGCCGTATTTCGCCAGGGAAAAATTCTGTAAAATTCCAGAGGCTATTCTTATTATTTCCAGAGAGTTTTTGTGTATATCTTGGAGATTTGGTGATAAAATTCTAAACTTCTACTCCGTATTTTGGTGTTTTTCATCGTATTTTGCTATTAGAACAATGTATTTTGCTATGAACCTTCATTATTCTTGCACCATGAGTAGCTAAAACTTATTTGTGCATGGTATGGCGTAGTTAGGGGATATGATGCGTGTTTATTTGGTTGTATTCCTTGTGCTAAATCGTTAAACGTTGATAAAGTTGTAGTCTTTATTCGTAAATCATCTTTTTCATCTTCCAAAAGAAGTGATTGAGTTGATGATCGCCCCACAAGGGTGAGTTTTGATCTCCCCAAAAGGTAGTTTCATGTCGTATTTTTGATCTCTCCAAAAGAGAGTTTCATATCGTTTTATAATTTTAGCGACGATCTTATTGAATTTGTGCTTTAACCCCCAAAAGGGTATTTTCCGATGAATCGCTCCCAAAAGGAGGATTTATTGAGTTATAATAAATCAACCAAATAAATACGAATCATTGATCCTAATGAACCTATACCATGTGCATACTTCTCATTGTTATTTTCACGAATTTTCATTGTTCGTATCGTTCATGTATTCACAATTCACCATCACCACCATTTAAAGTGTTTAGTTTCTCTACGTAGATTTTCTATTTGATTTAAACTTGTGGTTTCAACAGATTTCTCCCGAGGATTCGACATCAGGACTCCCAGATTTTACTACTTGTACGGACTCTTGCGCTTGAGAGAAACAACTTTTTGGTCCCACCATTTCTCGCCCAAAATGGAAGTGTGCACGGATCATCTCGTATGTGATCGTGACGTCGTGATCCATGAGGCAGAAGGTGATGCCATCACCCACCTAAGTGCGGGCGATGGAGCTCAAGGCCTCCAAGGTGAGGTGTGTGAATGTGTGGGCGTGGACACCTAGGATACGATCGAAGCCGATCGTACGGTAGCGCCAGTGGACTCCCTGAAGGAGTCCAAGGGATCGAAGGGTAGGGACGTCTATGAACAGGGTGGGAACGAGACGACGCTGCGAGAGCCTGATGAAGTGCTCGCGGTGCTCGTCGTCACGAAAGGTGACGCCAAACGTCCGCACACTGGGCGTCAGAGCTACGGGAATGGCAGGCGGTGCGGTAGGGACGATAGGTGCGGTGGTGGCGATAGGCATGGAAGTGGTGTGGGTGTGTGTGCGACGTGGGGGGAGGAGTCAAACGCAGCCGACAGATCATCAACGTACTCCTCCGTGTGGGTAGGGGTGGTGGCGTGGCGAGGGCGTCGGGTGGGTCGAGAAAAGGAGGCGACAGTGGATGGCCTCTTCACACGAATGGGAGGTATAGGGGCTCCTCTAGTGCGAACCATCGTGGAGATGGCAGGATGATGTGTCGGTACCAAAGTAAAAAGAGGAAAGAGTGTACCGACTGAGCGTGAGCAGCGAAAGTCTCCTCCAAGATAATCCTGGTAGTGGCCCCTGACGTAGGCAAATTGTACCTGAAATAAAAACAAGTAAAACATCAGTATTTGGAACTTAAAATAGGGGAAAATGTGCTGAATTGGGGGTACTCGATCGAGTAGCAGTACTGCTCGGTCCGAGCAGCATGGATTATTGGGAGGTCCTGACCGAGCATCAATCTTGCTCGATCAGCTGGGCGTTTGTGACCGAGCATCAAATGGGGGCAGGCGAGCTGCTCGCTCGAGCACCATGGGTGCTCGATCGAGCATCGGGGGTGCCCTAGGGAAGCAGAGGCGGGGAAATGGGGGGGTTGGGGGGGGGCGGAGGAGGAGGGGGAATGTCAGGGGGGTTTTAACAGGAAAGGGGGTGGTTTTTGTGGGGGGCGGCACCGTCAGCATCGGTGGCACAGACATCGATCAGAAAGGGGGAAGGGGAATAGGCAGAGGGAGAGGGAGAGGGGCCGACCATACGGGCGGTGCAGACTGCGGCGCAGGCGGCAGAGGGGTGAACGGCAACGGGGGAGAACAGATCGAGTAGGGTAGGGGTATTTGCTCGGGCAGTAGTTTAGGGTAAGATGAGCGCTTGGGGTAAAAAATGAAACGAGTTGGGTTTAAAAACCCAACTCATTTGGAAGTGGGGCCCGAAAAAATTAGGATAAATCGACTCGATCGAGCAGCGAAGCTGCTCGGTTGAGTCGGACACACAAAAGAAAAGGTTTAGACCACTCCCTCTTATGCTCGTTTGAGCATGGTCTGCTCGGTCAAGCAGATCGCTACTCGGACCGAGCATAGGCTGCTCGGGCCGCGTAGACAAAACTTCGGCTTTGAGCTTTTCTCTAGTGCCTACGCTGCTCGACCGAGCAGAGTGGCTCCTTGGTCGAGCAACCTGTGTCACATTCTTGCTCTTCTCCTTTGATCTATTCTTCAAATTTGCTGTCATCCTCCAGCTTTCTCCCATTTAAAACGCTGATTTGCGTGCCCCTTCATGTTCAACCTGTAAAAAGGAAGAACCCATCAAATTTTTATGATTTTTCGTTTTTAAGAGAAATAAATTTCGTTTTTATTTGATTTTCTTAAATAGATAAAGTAAAAATAAGAAATTGAAAAAGAAAATCCAAGATCTAAGATATTGGGTTGCCTCCAAATAAGCGCTCATTTTGAGTCATGAGCTCGACTCCCTTTGGTTCATCAATAGTCGTTTGGTGCGCATGAGATTCGCGCATCGTTTTTACCAATGATACCGTGTGGCGGTATCTGGCATTCTTCCCGTCCAGGATTTTCCTTAGCGTAATTGATGGCCTTCGGCTTTTCATGATGCGGAGAATGATCCATGAGCTCCTCATCCAACACTCGGATATAGGTGGTGACCGCTTTGTGGTAAATTGGGTCGCCATCGTCATCGACACCTGTCCTTATCGGGTCCTTCATGACCCCCTCAGAAGTAAAATCTCCTACGGCCTATCTTCTAGGAGCTCCAAATAGCTAGCTCCTTCCTCTCTGGCATGATCCATCATTGGTTTCTGCAGCCTGAATTCAGCTTCAATGTTTCCCACGTTCAACGAATGAGTCCCTTTACGGACATCAATCAAGACGCCGGCCGTCGCCATGAAGGGGCGGCCAAGTATAAGCTGGGAGCTCCCTCCCTCAGGCATATTCATTATAACGAAATCAACTGAAACACACTGCCCAGGGGGTATCTGCAGAATTATGTCCTGGCAATGCCCACCGGATATGTAATCGAATGATCCGCTAGCTGAATGGACATATTTTTCGGCTCCAATTCGCTTCCGGTATGCAGTCTTTCAAATATGGATAGCGGCATCAAGCTAATGCTCTCTCCCAGGTCAATTAGTGCACGGTTGATGGGCATGCCTCTGATGGAGCAGGGAACAGTGAAGCTTCCTGGATCCGGTAGCTTCCGGGGGAGATGATTCTTTATAATGGAGGTAGAGTCCTCCATGAGCTTTATCTCTTCGTGCTTCCTCTTCCCCGTGATCAGGTCCTTTAAAAATTTGGCATAAATGGAAATCTCCGTGATGGCATCCATGAATGGGATATTGAGCTGGATGCCCTTCAGAAGCTCCGTGAATTTGGAGTATTTCTTCTCCATCTTAGCCAAAGCCAACCTTTATGGATATGGCGGGGGAGGTCGGCTTACTTTGTTCCTTGTGACATCATTAGGAGACGGCGTCGCCATGGGTGTGGTGGAGGGTGATCTGCCTTCTCCTCATTCTTTATAGGCTCTTCTGCAGCCTCTTCTTTATCACCGCCAATGACGGCTTCTTCAGTTATGACTTTCTCCTTGTTCACAACCGGAATCATAACATGGTCAGTTGCCTGTCCTCCTCGTGTGGTAACGGAGACCATAACATTGGCTTGAGCCCTCGGATTCGGCTCCGGTTGCGAAGGCAACCTCCCTTGATTCTTCAGCAGCAGCTGGGACATCTGGCCCCTTAGCTCATCGAGCGACGTATTTATATTCTTGAACTGGGCGAAAGTATCCTGGTTGAACTTGGCTTGCCCACTCATAAATGTTTCCAATGTGGCCTCCAGATTGGATCGAGGCAGATTTGGTGCATAGCCCTGCTGAGGTGGGCGATTGAACTGATATCCTGGTGATAGATAAGGCCTAGCTGGCCTAAACCCACTCTGCTGCTGATTCTGTGGCTACACTTATTGTTATTGATGAGGGGGTTACTGTCTCTGAAACTGCAGAGGTTGCAGCCCTCCACTTGGGTTTCCCTAAGAAAATCCCGGATGATTTCTAGCAGCCGGGTGTTGCCATTGGTTGTGTCCCTCTCCTTTGACATATTGCACGGACTCTGATGATTCAGCGCCATCATAATGTCCTTCATTCGAAACATAACTGAGCTCTCCATATTCCTCTGAAGGATGGTAAGCAGAGGTGCTGGTGGTCGTTGGGATGGAGTCCAAACGTTGTTCAATTCTGGCCACATGTTTGCACAAGGTCTCGATGTGAGAATCAAGATGGCTGGCAGCTTTGACCTCGAGGGTCATGGTCACAATGGTTCGCTCTTCGCTCCACTGTTGATTATTTGCCGCCATATGCTCAAGCAAGTCTATGGCTTCTTCAGGGGATTTAATCAGCAAGGCACCTTGTGCGGCAGCATCAATTATCATTTTGGTGCTGGGCTGCAGCCTATTATAAAAGCTCTGAACCAAATACCAGGACTGGATACCGTGGTGGGGGCACTGATGTTGAAGGTCCTTAAACATTTCCCAAGCCTCGTAAAGAGACTCTTGCGGAAGCTGCTTGAAATTTGAGATAGCCCCCCCGGATCCACACCGTCTTGGAGGGTGGATAGAACTTGTCCACAGAAGTGAGTGCCAACTTCTCCCATGTGGTAAAATGGTTGGGTGGATGGGCCTGTAGCCAGTAAGAAGCTTTAACCCTCAAGGTGATGGAAAAAGCCTCAGCTTGATGGTGTCATCACTCACATCCTTAGCCTTAAAAGTATCACACTTTGCCAGGAAAGTGTCGATGTGGTGATTGGGGTTCTCGTGAGGATTCCCATGGAAGGGATCCTGCTGCATTAGATTTATAAGTCCCGTCTTCAACTCGAAGCTAGCTGCCGCCAGTTGCGGTCTCAAGATGAAAGAATTATTTCCAAATGTAGGCTTTGTGTGGTCCCTGATGGACCCGGTGCGAAGAGGGAAGGTGGGATTGTTCGCCATCTGACCAGAGGGAGATTGATATCTACTTGAGGCCCTCGGAGCCCTTGCCATTTTCTTGATCTCGGGGTCGAATAATAACTCTTGATTAAATGCCCCAAAGCGAGGGTTCATGCACCAAAATAACTCAGAAAGATACCATTAGTAGCATGATAATAATTAAAAGAATGAAAATGGTGGAAAGAAAAGAAATGATAGGATTTGCTAGCAAACTTTTTGAAATAAAAATAACCTGAGAAACACTATTGCTGTCCCCGGTAACGGCGCCAAAAATTTGACGCACCCGAAACCTACACCTAGATTCCACCTAGCGGTGTCACGATCGCTAGGCGTGATATGTCCCCAAGGTGTCAATTCCGGGCTCTATCCGCAAGCAGACAGTGTCAAATTATAGTATAAAAGATGTCGAATCTCACAGGGACGGTGATAGTGTATTCGGAGTCTCAGCTTATTTTTTATATCTCGGAGTGAGATAGCTGTCGGGTTGAAAGGATTGGTTGTGGTATTATTGTGAACTTGATAATAAAAAGGACTAGGGTTTTAGGGATCACCGCTGAGACCGTCGGAGATCGATGTTGGAACAGGATCCTTACATTGCATTAAAGCTAGGGGATTAATCTCTCAATTCGTACCACTCTCATGGGTTAGAATATCGAGGTATTTCGGTGGCTCTCATTGACGCAATGGCAGTAGCTGTCAATGTAGCGATATAGTTCGTCGGTGAATCCCCTCAAGGCACGAGCCAGGCATGGTCACGAGCCTTGACTGGATCCACCGATTTCCCTATTCGAATCCCAAGGGTACCCCTTAAGCTCATCAATTTCACAGACCGTGGGGATGATCTCAGTGCGGGTTATCTTAAGGATCCAATAGGATCGACCGAAATACTCCCCTTTACTCCTAATTCAACCTAGAGATCCAGATCTACATCTTCCCCCTAAAGTCTTAGAGCTAACCCATCAACCCTAGAAGAGACTACTAACACATGGCGATATTGACAAATAAAAATGTGGTTTTTATCAAAGAAAACATTGTAGTAAATTAATCAATTTAGAATCGAATTACTTACGCACTGAAGACGAAGAAGAACAGTAGATAATAATAATTCCAGAGAAATCCCGAAAATTCCAGAATGCAAGAACAATAGATCGCGCCAAAAAGAATTCAATAATCTCCCTAAAACTCAGTTTAGATCTAACAAAATTGTTTCTAATCTCCTCTTCTCTCCAAACCTAATTCAAAATTACAAAAAGAAATGAACTGCCCAAAACGCACAACCCAGATCCGCTCTTCACTCCCAAGCGCGCTCTAGACGGCCACGTGAAAAGTTCCAAAAATAGCCTTCAGTGTCACCGACCGAGTCAGTGACTCGGTCGAGCAGAGTCTTGCTCGGTCGGGCTGCTCGGTCGAGCAGCCCTCTTGCTTGGTCGAGCACGTCAGTGAGTCGATCTTCTCCAAAATATGCCACGCTGTCTGCTCGGCCCGAGTCAGCCTTGCTCGGTTGAGCAACCAACTGACTCGGTGGCCCTTAGATCTGCTCGGTTCGAGGAAGTGCTTCGAAAATAGGAGCTGCTCGACCGAGCACCATGGGTGCTCGGTCCGAGCAGCCTACGTATCTGCTCCATTCCTCGTCTTGACTCTGCTCGACCGAGCAGCTGCTCTGCTCGGTCGAGTCACCTGGGAAATCCTGAGCTGCTTCTTTGTAGCTTCTCCTCCTCTCCTGGCAATCTCCTCTGCTCCTCCCGTAGTCTTCCAAAACTAGGCAAACTCCTGTAGAGATACGCCAACAGGCTCCAGGGTACGTCGGATGTGTCCATATATGAAATGGGTCCCGAATCGCTCCAAAATCTCTGAAAATCCATAAAACTCTACGAAACTCGAATATAGCGTTAGAATGCAATATCGTAGGAAAATACGGGATTTGAATGCGAATATGGCATGAAATGCGATGTCATGATGCAATGAAAAGATGTAAAATATGGACACATCAAGCCGCCTGGTCGTTCTACTTCAGCCGACTGGTGACTAGGATTGCTACCCGTTAATAGCCATTTCCAACATTTTACGCTTGGGATTTTAAAAGATTTTGGACAGAGTTCAGTGAGCTATTTAAAGGGCTTTGAGTCTTGACGTGAGAAGTTAGCTAAACTCTTAAGGCTTCATTCAATACAATCTCAAGTGATTTCAAGTCATTAATTTCTTCACTTGAGCATTCAAAAGCATGCAAAGCCATTCAAGCTCACGCTCTACGTTTCAACTTGTCGCCAAATCTTTCAAGATCAAGCTTTTAGCATTCATTGCTACACATCTTGAGACAAGTAGTAAGTGCGTATACTTTCATCATATAGAGCACATCACACACACCTTCTTGCCTCATTCTTAAGAGTATTATTCAAGGCATATGTTGTGGAAATTGTTTCATATTTCGGTTCTATTTCTCTCTTGTTATTGAGAAGTTCCTCTCGGGTTGTGAGAGTAGTCCATTTTTGGGTTGTGGGAAGTGGAAGAAAGTATATTGGTTTGTCACTTGTCAGGTTTTGGCAAGTGGGTATTAGTGGATCACTAATCACTGGCGGGTTTGCTAGTGGGTTGCTAGAGTATAATTCAAAGGAGTCGGGGAGACTCAGAGTCAGAAAGACTCGGTGAATCCGAACCAAGATAAATCTTTTGTTTGCATTTGCATTCTTGTGTTTGTTGCTCTCACATTGTATTCCGCACTAAGGTTGTCTAATGAATCTTTAATTTGGCGTAATTTCCTTATTATTGTTATAAAGCACTATTCACCCCTAGTGTTTTCTCCCTGTAGTTTCAAATCCTACAATTGGTATCAGAGCAAGGTTTTTCAAACTATGGCAACCACAAGCAACAACAACAACCATGATGGTGCATCATCTATCATCGAAGCCCAATCCACAGTTGACATCCACATTTCAATGGGTCAAACTATAGGTGTTGGTAAGCCAAAATGGTCATCTTCCTAAAGAGTGCTTCTCTTTGCCATACGGTTGATAAGAAGCATGTTGATCCAATTGAGGAAGACTACTCAAAATGGACACCGGGTCATGTACTTGCGGAAACAAACAATGCAACCGAATTTAACAAAGTGTCGAATTACACAACCGCACACCAAAGTTGGAAACATCTCCAAGTTACTCATGAAGGGACAACCGAGGTAAAGTTGTCAAAGCTTCATATTTTTGTACAATGTTTTGAGATGTTTCAAATGCAGGAAACCGAAGCCATCTCTAGCATGTATGCAAGATTCACGGATATCGTGAATGAGCTTGAAGCTCTTGCGAAAGAATACACACAAGTATAAAAGGTACGGAAACTCATTATGGATGTCACCCCAGAGTGGGAAAAGAAGACAATGGCCATTGAGAAAGGTAATAACATGGAGACATACACGGTTGAGGCCTTTATAGGAAACCTCATGGCTTATTAGGTTAGGAAGGCGGACCCGAACCTAAGAAGAAAGCAATTGCTTTCAAAGACGCCTCGAAAATGAAGACTCCAATAAAAAAATGGATATGGAGTCCATAACTCTTATGGCAAGGAAGTTCCAACGGTTTTACCGAAAAGATAACTTCAAACTGAGAAACAAATTTGTTTCTACTAACGATTCTTCTTTGTGTTTTAATTGTAATAAGCCAGGGAACATCAAGATGGATTGCCCCTTGCTTAAGAACAAGAAAAAATGGAAAGCTCGCAAGTAAAAAGGGAGATGTGTACAAAGGGAACAAAAAGAAGAAGGGACTAGTTGGAACATGGGATGATTCAAGCGATGATATGAGTAGCGAAGACTCGGATGAGGACAAGGGAGAGGTAGCACACACATGTTTCATGGCTAAGGGAAGCTCTCCAAAGGACTCATCTAGTGATAGTGATAGTGACACAGATGAGGTAACTTTGGATGAACTTAAATTAGCAAATGAGAAATTATTTGGTAAGTATCAAAAATTGTTCAATTCATATATGACTGGTAAAGACAAACTTGCTAGCATAACTACTTCATCCATGAATTTTGATATGAATGATAGCTCTATTACACATAATGCACTTATTAAAGAGAAAGCCACTTTGGCTTCTCAAAAGTAATGTCTGAGAAATGAGATCATATTCCTCAAATCACAATTGGACAATGTCCAAATTAGTAATTGTGATGATGTTGAGATTGGAACTCTTCGATCTCAAACCACACTTTTGGAAAATAAGAATGTTGCTCTCAAATCCCAAGTGCAAGAGCTAAATTCACAAGTTTCCACTTTGGATACCAATATCTCTTCTCTAACAAAGAGATATGAGCTCATGTCCTCCAATATTGATAGATTCAACAAGGGAAAGGACAAATTGAACATAATATTTAGAAAACCAACTTCCTGCAAATTACCGGGTGGACTTGGATATTCAAAGGATAATGCATCCACTTAGCGCACATCTTATAGTGGATCCACTATAGATTTTGTGAGGCCATCATCCAGTGCATCCACAACTGGAGCATCAAACTCCTTGAGTAGTGCTACTACTAAAACATGCTCCATTCCAGTGACACCCTCTTTTGGAAAGAAACACACCAGGGGTGGACAATCAAAGAAGGGACATGCGTATATGTACACACGCACTCAACCACGTAGGTGAACACCTTCACATTTTACTCCTCCTTATGATGAGTTTTATGCAGCACACCCTCGTGCACGTGCAAACACTCATGTGAGACAACCATATGACCGCACAAACACTCATGTGCATGGTTTTGCACAACTACAGAATGCACATGTTTATCCACATGCTTATTGTTATCGTTTTAAATTTATAAACCGCAAGTGCATGGTGTCGTCGTAGCACTTTACGGGTCTTTCGCAGGGAGGCGGATTGATCGAGTACTAGCTCGATCGTGGGGTCGTTGCTAGCTATTATGGAATTACAGGGACATAACTAGGATTCGGTATGAACGTGCATGGAGCAATGATAATCATAATGATGAATAAGAGAATAACGACCAAAGCAACATGAACATAATTAAAAACAACAACAATAGCAGAACTAGAAGAGAAACAATAAGAAAAGAGAAAAGGAAACTTATCTCCTTGAATAATCCACAAGAGTTATCAATTCCCATACATAATCCAAGAGAAAGCTCCAAAATCCTAATCTAAATTAATCCTACTCCTAAAACTGAGTTAAAACAATGAAAAAGGGATGAAAACGAGCTCAAGATGCCGGGCCCCCTCCAAACGGCGCTCCCAAACCTTAAATACAACTCAAAAACTCTAATGGGTTCGTAGAAAATTTGACCCGAAACAGTCGCGAGGAGAGTCCACACTACCACGCTGAATTGGCCCATAAAACATCTCAAAAGCTCTCAAAAACCTCAATTCCACACGACTGCATCAAGTACCAAATGGTCACGTCATTTAGGGCTCCAAAACAGCAGTTTTTGCACTTTCAGCCTTTTAATTTGACATGGCCACATTGTTTTGACACGTCCGCGTCATTTTGTCGTGTCGGTTTTCCTGCATCGTAGCCTCATCTTCCATAAAATGTATAAAATCACTCAGATCTCGAAAAATACGAGAAAATACGCATTGGAATCGGAACGAGATGCTCTTCGAAGAAATAATAAGATGGAGTGAAGATGACCACATGATTGAGAGCAGATCTTCAGTCTTTATAAGGCTTGTGCGCTTCTTGTGGGATCTCTTCCACGCGGTTGCGTGGAGTAGCCACGCGACCGCGTGGATTCTATTTTCTTTATCTTGGGCTGAGCTCCTCCATGCAACCGCATCGTTTAGGCAAAAATACAGTGTCATTTTGGCAGTGAAATGGATTTTGGGCCAAAGAAATAGAGAGTTATGTGATCGCATCGATTGTGCGACGTGGTCGTGTGGAATTGGAAGTTTTGAACTACATGACACGGTCGTGTGCACCTTCGTGACACGATCGCATAGTTAACTTCTCCAGCTCCTCTCCCTTGCATTCCACAAGGCCGCGTGGAATGGTCCATGTGGCCTTGTGGAGCAGGAAATGCTCCAAATCATGGCTATTTCGATTCCGTTGCTTCGCCTTGCTTCTCCTTCTCGTTCATAAACTCCTTCAAGCTCTTTTTCACCTTTTTAATGCTCAATATTCTAAATTTGTTTCCTTTTTCCTGACGCACAAATTGGAAGCAAAGAGTAAAAGGAAACAAAAGTGGATGAAATAGAATGTAACTGTGAATAGAATGAGGCAAAATGCATGCGAGATGAGCATGAAATATATATATGAAAATCAATCATCAAAATCACACAAGCTAAACTCTTCCTTGTCCTCGAGGAAGACAAAGAAAGAGAAAAGAGAGGGGTATGCATGCATTTAATGAATTATATCAAGAATTTCATAGTGAGAAGCATATATGCATGGAGAGCGAGAAATTTCAGATCATGGAAATTATAAGCATGACAATTCCTATCAATCTATCAAGATATAGTTTAAAGGATTATTTCCAATGTGAATCATCATGCTATATATAAAACAATTCCTCTATCTCGCATGAGATACAAAAATGGAGAACGAAATCATGTGATGGGTCGAAAGGAGCTAGTGTCAAATCCCTTAAAGAAGTGGCATTCACGGCACGCTATCGCTCCATAATTCGTGAAGTTGCTAGCTTCATTCATGTCTTTATTTTCATCAAAAAATTTGGATTCTTGGTTGATTCGTGTAAGGAGCGTTGGGTCGATGACTCCCAGGCCAGACGACCTTAGGGCACCGGTCCAAAAAGGACCCCTCGGACATACTAGCTCAAATCAACTAAAAATCTTATTCTCATGCACTCCCCTAAGCTAAACCTTTCGACGCGAGGCCCCGATGCTTTTCCGAGTCATGGGGATCCAGCTACTCGGCGTCACTGGGAGAACGGTGCACTGTTTATTATTATATATATATATATATATATATATATATATTATTTTCATAAATTCTTTTATTTTATTTTATTTTCTTCTCTTTTTGATCATGAATGAGCTAGATAATGACACTCCTCCGTACTAGATAGTATGCCGCTAATCCAAGGCTTATGAATCCATTTGTCATTATACTCAACTAAAACCACCAAGATACATGCATGGAATGAGTTCTCCAGATAAAATATAAATATGCCTGTTTCGAGTACTTTTATTTTAAAGATTATGAGCATAGGCAATAACAAGCATATTAAAATGATATCTAACTTTGGAAACATCTCTAAACATATATCGCGATGGAAAATATGAAATTGATCGAGAGGATAAGAAAATCTGAAAAAAAATTCGCTGAAATAATACACATGCATATAGAACTTGGCGCAATGCAATTCTAGACATAAATATGCAAACCAAGCATGCAATACACCCTCCCCCAAGCTAGAATTAAGTATTGTCCTCAATGCTTACAAGGATTGTAAAACACGGGGGTGTGAGTGGTGCAAGAATAACTGTCTTCCCCCAAGCTAGCTTGAAAGCATCCTCTTAACAAAATGAAGAAATCAAAATGAGGGTGTATGTGTGTGTGGGGTATGTGGGTCATAATCATGTGAAGCAATGGCAAATAACGGGCAATGAATCTTGTATTGGGTTTTGGTTCATAGAATGTGAGTGCGCCAAATGAGATGTGAGGGGGTATTCATTTATTATTAGACTAAAGAAGGTCCTAATATGCTCCCCTCTCTATCGAGAGGAGGCGAGTCACCTAGAGAGCATATAAAATTATCTACAATACTAGATTAGGGTTCACCTGATCAAAAGGTGGATCCAAGATGTGGATTGGAGCAGGCAACTGCTTAATTTGCTCTTTTCGTGGCTCTGCCAATGTCCTGGTTCCACAAATGCTATCGAACTCCAGCAACGCTTCCCCTAGCATTTCTTGAGGACAACCACCTGAATCCTGCCAGAAATGGGAAGCATCAGTTCGATACGAGAAATTTTTCCTTAAAATAAATGTTACCCAAAGAGAATTGTCAAAATCTAATGGAAAGCGTGGGATAGGGTGACGAAAGCTCCTTGAAAATAAGATGCAATCTCCTGATGGTAACACAATCATCGCCTTGCCAATGTCATAAGTGTGCTCCTCGGGTGCAGACACGGTCCAGTCGGCCTCCGTGTAGCATGAACCTAAATCATGAGGAGGGTGTAGCATGTCAGAAGTATCTGAATCTAAAAATATAGGAAATGTAATATGGGATTTAGATAAATAGCATGTAGGGTCTAGAGAGTCTCCCTGATTAGCATCATGCTCTGGTGGATGCAATGTCCCCGGCAACGGCACCAAAAACTTGTTATCGCTTTAAATTTATAAACCGCAAGCGAACGGCGTCGTCGTAACGCTTTACGGGTCGTTCGCATGGAGGCGGATTAATAGAGTACTAGCTCGATCATGGGTCGTTGCTAGCTATGCTAATCGGATGAGCGGGATATGGAATTACGGGGACATAACAAGGATTCGGAATGACCGTGCATGGAGCAATGATAATCATAATGATGAATAAAAGAATAACGACCAAAGTAACATGAACACAATTAAAAATAGCAACAATAACATGACAATAAGAGAAACAATAAGAGAAGAGAAAAGGAAATTTATCTCATTGAATAATCCACAAGAGTTGTCAATTCCCATACATAATCCAAGAGAAAGCTCCAAAATCATAATCTAAATTAATCCTACGTTTAAAACTAAGTTAAAACAATGAAAAAGGGACGAAAACGAGCTTAAGACGTCGTCCCCCCTCCAAACAACGCTCCCAAACCTTAAATACAACTCAAAACCCCTAATGGGTTCGCAGAAAATTCCCGCGTGGAATACCCACGCGGCCGCATCGAAAACCCATGCAGCCGCATCGAATTAGCCCATAAAACAGTTCAAAAGCCCTCAAAAACCTCAATTCTACACGGCAGTGTTAAGTACCAAACGGCTGCGTCATTTGGTTGCATCATTTTTCCTGTAGCACAACCTCGTCTTCCAGAAAATGTACGAGTAAATATGTGTTGGAATCGGGACGAGATGCTCTTCGAAGGAGAAATAAGATGGAGTGAAGATGACCACATGATTGAGAGAAGATCTTCAGTCTTTACAAGGCTTGTGTGCTTCTCATGGGATCTCCTCCACGTGATCGCGTGGAGTAGCCATGCGACCGTGTGGATTCCATTTTCTTTGGCTGGGGCTGAGCCCCTCCACACGACCACGTCGTTTAGGTGAAACGACTTTGTCATTTTGCCAGTGAAATGTATTTTGGGCCAAAGAAACAGAGAGTTGTGCGACCGCGTCGATTGTGTGACGCGACCGTGTTAAATTGGAAGTTTTGAACTACACGACGCGGTCGTGTGCACCTTTGTAATGTGGTCGCATCGTTAACTTTTCCAGCTTCTCTCCCTTGCATTCCACACAGCTGTGTCGAATGGTCCTCACGGCCGTGTAGAGCACAAAATGCTCCAAATCATGGCTATTTCGATTTCGTTGCTTCGCCTTGCTTTGCCTTCTCGTTCATTAACTCCTTCAAGCTCTTTTTCACATTTTTAATGCTCAATATCCTGAATTTGTTTTTGTTTTCCTAAAATGCATAAATTGGAACCAAAGAGTAAAAAGGAAACCAAAGTGGATGAAATAGAATGAAACGGTGAATAGAATGAGGCAAAATGCATGCGAGATGCGCATGAAATATATATATGTAAATCACTCATGACTTACTTCACATTCCTATACACCGAATGTGAAAAATCACATGAATGTTCACAAAGCACGCACACATCATGAAAGATCACACGGTATGTGTCTTGGACACCCTCACATATATTACCCACATGCATCACAATATGGGTATGCACCAACACATACACACCCACATGTGTATGTTCATCCTATTGAGTATTGATTCCCCGGATTTGGTTTTGGATGATGAGCAAACATAAATATCTCGTACTAACTCTTTGTGAGCGCAGTTATGGAGATCGTCGCCAAAAGAATACGTACATCAAAAGCGACGTCTCAAGACTTCTCAATACGCGTGATCGTGTGCCTGAAGCTTCGTTGAAGCTCAAGGAGTTTTATTGAAGTCAAGAGTGAAGATTGAAGCTTTGAAGACGGTTCGTCTTGTTTATATTTATTGTCTTCTAGCTTCATAGAATAGAATGTTAAGCCTTGAGTAGGACTTACATTATAATCTTCATTTCGCTCATATCTTAGAGCTAGGATTATCCTAGAAGCCATTAGAAACTTTCCCGAAGCCTATCGCTTCTTCCCTCGGCTTCTAGTGCATCTTAGTTGGTTCAAGTAGAAGAACCCAAACCGACTAGATGACGATCTAGTCGGCTCGGCAATTCCTCTTGACCCGACTAGATGTCGTTGCTCATTTCAGCCTGGCACTGTTGATCAATTAGTCGGCTCAAAGAAGAGTCACCGACACGACTAGATGACGATCTAGTCGGTTAGGAATACTTCTCAGACTGACTAGTTATCATTGCCTCTTTACAGCCTATCTTACTGTTTACAGTTAGTCGGTCAAAGCAACATCGACCGAACCGACTAGTTGAGAAACTAGTCGGTTGGGAGTTGTTCTTAAACCGACTAGCTGTACTTGAATTCAGCCTATTCGATTTCGACTCTTAGTCGGTCAAAGAGAAGAATCACCGATCGACTAGTTGTGAAACTAGTCGGTTGGGCAAGTATTCTTGGACCGACTTAGTTTCATATTGCCTGGAACTCTTCTCGTTGGCTGTGAGCCAGTTAGTCGGTTCATGAAGAATCACTGACCGACTAGTTACCAATCTAGTCGGTCAGTGATCCTTCTTAGAACCGACTAACTGCTTCAGAAATATGACCGTCTGGGAATCTTTTGAGCACCGATTTTTCTTTGCCTCTATAAATACAAACCTGATTCGTTTGAGGGCAAGGTTAGAGGTCCATTATCCAAGTTATTTCAGACCTAAGAGAAGAGTTTTCTCAAGCTATTTCCAAGCTCTCTCTTCTCACCGAGAATCTCTCACTTCACTCTTTGAGCCAAATTCCTCAAGAGAGATTCTCTCCATTGTGAGCATTCCAAGCCAAGGAGCTTGAATCAAGGTCACCTATCTCCACCCTAGGCTTCCATTGCTGGTCAACTTCTTGGAGCTAGGGTTTGGTGACATCTTCTTCCTCAAAATCCCTCTTTGCCCTAATTTGGTAAGTATACTCAAGGCATAGGATTTTGTGGTAAGTGTTTCATTATTTCATCGCATTTGATATTTGAATTGTTCTCCTCAGTTGTGAGAGAAGTGTGTGATCCCGGGTTGTGGGAGTCACATTTTCATTGTGTATGATTTGATCTTGTAGAGGTTTTCTACAAGAATTTCATAGTGCTAAATCTTGGGTTAGTGGTTTCTAACTCAAGTATCTGGAGGGGATCCGGGTGGTTGGGACGTAGGATCACCGGGAACAAGTCGGGGAGACTTGGGTGGATCCGAACCCGTTATATCATTTGTTTGCGCTTGTTAATTCTTGTCGATTGTTGTTTATTCTGCATTATCGTTTGTGTTTGCACAATAGTTAGGAATAACGTTCTTAATTATTTTAAAGTACTATTCACCCCCCCTTCTAGTACATGTGCAGTAGCTTCACAGGGCATTACAATTGGTATCAGAGCCAGAGTTCAAAGCTATGACAAACAACGACTACAACGTCTTCAAAGATCGTCAAGGATCTTCTTCAGTTATGGAAGGACAATCCTCCGTCAGGCCTCCTCACTTCAACGGTACCAACTATGGGTACTGGAAATGCCGGATGGAAACCTTCCTCCGGAGCGCTTCACTATGGAGAGCCACGTTGACGGAGTAACGTCGAGCCCCGAAGAAGAAGATTTCGCTAAGTGGACTACAGCGGAGGTTGCCCGCGGAGGTAAATAATGCCAAGGCAATGAATGCCTTGCAATGTGCGTTGGAGCCCGAAGACTTCAACAAGATATGCACATGTAAGAGTGCATATCAAGTATGGAACCAACTCCTCATCTTGCACGAAGGAACTGAGTACGATAAAAGATTCTAAACTCGTTGTCGCTAACAAAGAATTCGAGTTGTTTCACATGGAACAGGGAACTATGAAGGACTACTATGCTCGCTTCATGGGACAAATCCAATGAATTGGAAGCTCTTGGGAAGATCTACACCCCAAAAGGAGAAAGCTCGCGAAGATTATTGACAGACTTCCTTCTTGTTGGGAAAAGCGTACCTTCGCCATCGAGGAAGGTAACGATATGAATAAGTACAACTGTTGTACAACTAATGGGTACCTTGTTGTCTTACGAGGTACGCAAGGAAAGTAAGATCAAGATGAAGGAGAAGATGAAGGCGTACTTGAAGCAAGACGAGCCAAAGAAAAAGGCGATTGCATACAAGGCCGCTCCATCTACCGATGATGAAGAATCGAAAGAAGCGTTGGACATGGAAGCTTTGGGCCGATTTGGCAAAGAAGTTCAACCGATTCTTCCGACAAGGTAAGTTGAAGAGTAAATCAAAATTTATTTCGACTAATGTCTCCTCTCACGTGTGTTATAAATGCAACACAAGCCAGGACATATCAAGCCGGATTGTCCTCTAAACAAACACAAGGAGAAGTGGAAGGCATCCAAGTATGACAAGTCGAGAAAGTACCAAGAAAGGACTTGTCGGTACATTCATCGACTTCGACGAGGACTCCTCAAGTGGAGAGTCAGACGATGAAAATGTGAAGAAAGCACACACGTGCTTCATGGGAAAAGAGGAACGTGATCAAGAGACATCCTGCCGATGAAAGCGATGATGAAAGCGATGATGAAGGTGAAGAGGTAACTATGGATGAAACTTAGATTAGCCAACCGAACAACTTTGGAATAAGTTTTCTAATTTGGCTACTAGATTTATTAAGACTAAAAATGAGTTAACCAGTCTTCAAACCTCGCATAAGCCTATCATCGTCAACAACGACACCGTTGTTGAAGATTTGAGAAATGAGATTGTAAATCTCAAATCTCAACTTGAGCATGTTCATATCGAGGATTCGGTATGAACATGTGATAGCAGATTTGACGTCTCAAAACTCAACTTTGAGTATTGAGAAGAAGAATCTCAAGTCACGTGTTTGTGCACTCACATCACAAGTGTCCACCTTGGATGCTTCGATGCATTCTCTCACCGAGAAGTATGAGTGCACATTAGGCCGAATTCATGAATTCAATAAAGGTAAGGGCCCATTTGGATAATATCCTAAATGACTTACTTCCGGCCAATCATCACATTGGCTTGGGGTATAAGATTGGAGATTCATCCCAAATCGTCCCGCCACACTTTGTTAGGCCAACTTTCGAAGCCTCTACTAGTGGAAGTAAACACTTCATGGGTAGTTCTTCTACCAATGGTGCTTCCGCTAGGAACACGCCCCCCCATTTGGAAAGAAACCCACTTTGGGTGGACCTTCAAAGAGGGGTCATGCTTTCATGTATACCCATGCCACGTAGGAACACACATCCTACTCCACATGTTAGCACATATGATGATTTTTATGCTCCGCATCCACGAGCACGTGCACACCATGTGAGACACGCTCATGCACGTGTTCCTCCACATGCATATGTTCATCCCACCGCCATCATAATGAACAATTATCATCATGCACCATTTCATCATATGCCATATGCTTATCCAAGACATGCATCACATAGACATCAACAACGTATGCATGCTCCCCAATAGGAATAGAACTCCCAAGACATACACTATTTGGGGGTCTGAAGAACACAAGCATGTATGCTAAGGATATGTATGTGCAATCGTATATTAATGATATTATTTTGAATGATGATTATGTTGGGAAATCACGGTCCTCGTGGACTTGGTTTCCGAAGGGTTAGTTTCCTTGCTTGGTACCCGAAGTTTAATTTCATTTTATGGGTACCAAAGTAATTGTGGTAAGAATTGATATACTCTTTTTATTTGCATATTGATCTTGGATGTGCATGTTAATTTGAAACTTAAATTCATATTGAATTTGAATTTACGTTGGGCTATGGGTTACGTTAATTTGAATTTAGTTTGATAAATTTGTTGCCTAACCCATAGGATCCAAAAGGGTTTTTTGGATACCAAAAATTATGTTCCTAGGTTCAATCCATCATGGGATACCAACCCTACCAACTCTTTGATTTGCAAAGGATTTTCATTCAAATGGAGTTGATGGTGCTTAAGAGATGCACCAAAAGTATGGGGTAGCATAATGTTGTAAGTATATTCTTACTTTTGATATACATTTGGTATTCATGCTGTGTTGAATGCATCTATTGGTAGACTATATTTCAATTGATGTCATTTTGTACTAGAATTGTGTATGCCATAAGTTTTATGATGTTCTATCTATTTTCTTTGGCATAACACTTTTGCATGTTACTTTTGGTATCAATTCTCTTCATTTGGGTTTCTCATTGGATTTATTTGTCTCTGATGTTGATTTCGTCGCTAGACGATTAACTTGGTTAAATAGAATTGATTTTATGAAAAACATAGAATTGTTTTCCATGCACTTAATTAACCAAAAATGTTGATATTGGAGAGTATGTTCCAAAACTCAATACGTGAAATTGATTTGAGTTTTGATGATTTCGTTTTTCGATTTTCGCCTATGGTTTGATGATTTCGATTTTCGATTTTCGCCTATGGTTTGAAGATTTCTTTTTTCGATTTTCGACTATGGTCACGTTGGCAACGCTTTGATTTTCTTCGGTAATTTACATTTGGTATTTTACTTTGGTGTCATTTGGACCGTGGTCGTATTCTTAGACTCTCATGCTTTAATTTCTTAGCCATTGTAATCTTGTCGTTGATCTCCCTCCCGCTCTTTTTGCTAATGCCAAAGGGGGGGGGAGAGAATTAATAATGACAATGTGCTAATTGATAATTCAAAGCAATTTACCATGAATCTAATTTGATATGTTAGATTCAGGGGGAGTTAAGATATAAAATGGATTTAGATCCTAAATTGCAATAATAGGATTCACATTTTATACTTCCCTCTTCTGCTTGATGCGTATGATTATTATTGAATACGGAACTAACGTGTCATCAATGCAGGAGGAGTAAGTAAATTTTATTTTGAATCATTATTATTGATTATTATTTATGTTGGTTTGTCATCACCAAAAAGGGGGAGAATGTTGAGTATTGATTCCCCGGATTTGGTTTTGGATGATGAGCAAACATAAATATCTCGTACTAACTTTTTGTGAGCGTAGTTATGGAGATCGTCGCCAAAAGAATACGTACATCAAAAGCGACGTCTCAAGACTTCTCAATACGCGTGATTGTGTGCCTGAACCAACCGACTAGATGACGATCTAGTCGGTCGGCAATTCCTCTTGAACCGACTAGATGTCGTTGCTCATTTCAGCCTGGCACTGTTGATCAATTAGTCGGTCAAAGAAGAGTCACCGACCGACTAGATGACGATCTAGTCGGTTAGGAATACTTCTCAGACTGACTAGTTATCATTGCCTCTTTACAGCCTATCTTACTGTTTACAGTTAGTCGGTCAAAGCACATCGACCGACCGACTAGTTGAGAAACTAGTCGGTTGGGAGTTGTTCTTAAACCGACTAGCTGTACTTGAATTCAGCCTATTCGATTTCGACTCTTAGTCGGTCAAAGAAGAATCACCGATCGACTAGTTGTGAAACTAGTCGGTTGGCAAGTATTCTTGGACCGACTAGTTCATATTGCCTGGAACTTTCTCGTTGGCTGTGAGCCAGTTAGTCGGTTCATGAAGAATCACTGACCGACTAGTTACCAATCTAGTCGGTCAGTGATCCTTCTTAGACCGACTAACTGCTTCAGAAATATGACCGTTGGGAATCTTTTGAGCACGATTTTTCTTGCCTCTATAAATACAAACCTGATTCGTTTGAGGCAAGGTTAGAGGTCCATTATCCAAGTTATTTCAGACCTAAGAGAAGAGTTTTCTCAAGCTATTTCCAAGCTCTCTCTTCTCACCGAGAATCTCTCCTTCACTCTTTGAGCCAAATTCCTCAAGAGAGATTCTCTCCATTGTGAGCATTCCAAGCCAAGGAGCTTGAATCAAGGTCACCATCTCCACCCTAGGCTTCCATTGCTGGTCAACTTCTTGGAGCTAGGGTTTGGTGACATCTTCTTCCTCAAAATCCCTCTTTGCCCTAATTTGGTAAGTATACTCAAGGCATAGGATTTTGTGGTAAGTGTTTCATTATTTCATCGCATTTGATATTTGAATTGTTCTCTCAGTTGTGAGAGAAGTGTGTGATCCCGGGTTGTGGGAGTCACATTTTCATTGTGTATGATTTGATCTTGTAGAGGTTTTCTACAAGAATTTCATAGTGCTAAATCTTGGGTTAGTGGTTTCTAACTCAAGTATCTGGAGGGGATCCGGGTGGTTGGGACGTAGGATCACCGGGAACAAGTCGGGGAGACTTGGGTGGATCCGAACCCGTTATATCATTTGTTTGCGCTTGTTAATTCTTGTCGATTGTTGTTTATTCTGCATTATCGTTTGTGTTTGCACAATAGTTAGGAATAACGTTCTTAATTATTTTAAAGTACTATTCACCCCCCTTCTAGTACATGTGCAGTAGCTTCACAGGGCATTACAATTGGTATCAGAGCCAGAGTTCAAAGCTATGACAAACAACGACTACAACGTCTTCAAAGATCGTCAAGGATCTTCTTCAGTTATGGAAGGACAATCCTCCGTCAGGCCTCCTCACTTCAACGGTACCAACTATGGGTACTGGAAATGCCGGATGGAAACCTTCCTCCGGAGCGCTTCACTATGGAGAGCCACGTTGACGGAGTACGTCGAGCCCGAAGAAGAAGATTTCGCTAAGTGGACTACAGCGGAGGTTGCCGCGGAGGTAAATAATGCCAAGGCAATGAATGCCTTGCAATGTGCGTTGGAGCCCGAAGACTTCAACAAGATATGCACATGTAAGAGTGCATATCAAGTATGGAACCAACTCCTCATCTTGCACGAAGGAACGAGTACGATAAAAGATTCTAAACTCGTTGTCGCTAACAAAGAATTCGAGTTGTTTCACATGGAACAGGGAACTATGAAGGACTACTATGCTCGCTTCATGGACAAATCCAATGAATTGGAAGCTCTTGGGAAGATCTACACCCAAAAGGAGAAAGTCGCGAAGATTATTGACAGACTTCCTTCTTGTTGGGAAAAGCGTACCTTCGCCATCGAGGAAGGTAACGATATGAATAAGTACACTGTTGTACAACTAATGGGTACCTTGTTGTCTTACGAGGTACGCAAGGAAAGTAAGATCAAGATGAAGGAGAAGATGAAGGCGTACTTGAAGCAAGACGAGCCAAAGAAAAAGGCGATTGCATACAAGGCCGCTCCATCTACCGATGATGAAGAATCGAAAGAAGCGTTGGACATGGAAGCTTTGGCCGATTTGGCAAAGAAGTTCAACCGATTCTTCCGACAAGGTAAGTTGAAGAGTAAATCAAAATTTATTTCGACTAATGTCTCCTCTCACGTGTGTTATAAATGCAACAAGCCAGGACATATCAAGCCGGATTGTCCTCTAAACAAACACAAGGAGAAGTGGAAGGCATCCAAGTATGACAAGTCGAGAAAGTACAAGAAAGGACTTGTCGGTACATTCATCGACTTCGACGAGGACTCCTCAAGTGGAGAGTCAGACGATGAAAATGTGAAGAAAGCACACACGTGCTTCATGGGAAAAGAGGAACGTGATCAAGAGACATCCTCCGATGAAAGCGATGATGAAAGCGATGATGAAGGTGAAGAGGTAACTATGGATGAACTTAGATTAGCCAACGAACAACTTTGGAATAAGTTTTCTAATTTGGCTACTAGATTTATTAAGACTAAAAATGAGTTAACCAGTCTTCAAACCTCGCATAAGCCTATCATCGTCAACAACGACACCGTTGTTGAAGATTTGAGAAATGAGATTGTAAATCTCAAATCTCAACTTGAGCATGTTCATATCGAGGATTCGGATGAACATGTGATAGCAGATTTGACGTCTCAAAACTCAACTTTGAGTATTGAGAAGAAGAATCTCAAGTCACGTGTTTGTGCACTCACATCACAAGTGTCCACCTTGGATGCTTCGATGCATTCTCTCACCGAGAAGTATGAGTGCACATTAGGCCGAATTCATGAATTCAATAAAGGTAAGGGCCATTTGGATAATATCCTAAATGACTTACTTCCGGCCAATCATCACATTGGCTTGGGGTATAAGATTGGAGATTCATCCAAATCGTCCGCCACCTTTGTTAGGCCAACTTTCGAAGCCTCTACTAGTGGAAGTAAACACTTCATGGGTAGTTCTTCTACCAATGGTGCTTCCGCTAGGAACACGCCCCCATTTGGAAAGAAACCCACTTTGGGTGGACCTTCAAAGAGGGGTCATGCTTTCATGTATACCATGCCACGTAGGAACACACATCCTACTCCACATGTTAGCACATATGATGATTTTTATGCTCCGCATCCACGAGCACGTGCACACCATGTGAGACACGCTCATGCACGTGTTCCTCCACATGCATATGTTCATCCACGCCATCATATGAACAATTATCATCATGCACCATTTCATCATATGCCATATGCTTATCCAAGACATGCATCACATAGACATCAACAACGTATGCATGCTCCCAATAGGAATAGAACTCCCAAGACATACACTATTTGGGGTCTGAAGAACACAAGCATGTATGCTAAGGATATGTATGTGCAATCGTATATTAATGATATTATTTTGAATGATGATTATGTTGGGAAATCACGGTCCTCGTGGACTTGGTTTCCGAAGGGTTAGTTTCCTTGCTTGGTACCATAAGTTTAATTTCATTTTATGGGTACCAAAGTAATTGTGGTAAGAATTGATATACTCTTTTTATTTGCATATTGATCTTGGATGTGCATGTTAATTTGAAACTTAAATTCATATTGAATTTGAATTTAGTTGGGCTATGGGTTACGTTAATTTGAATTTAGTTTGATAAATTTGTTGCCTAACCCATAGGATCCAAAAGGGTTTTTTGGATACCAAAAATTATGTTCCTAGGTTCAATCCATCATGGGATACCAACCCTACCAACTCTTTGATTTGCAAAGGATTTTCATTCAAATGGAGTTGATGGTGCTTAAGAGATGCACCAAAGTATGGGGAGCATAATGTTGTAAGTATATTCTTACTTTTGATATACATTTGGTATTCATGTGTGTTGAATGCATCTATTGGTAGACTATATTTCAATTGATGTCATTTTGTACTAGAATTGTGTATGCCATAAGTTTTATGATGTTCTATCTATTTTCTTTGGCATAACACTTTTGCATGTTACTTTTGGTATCAATTCTCTTCATTTGGGTTTCTCATTGGATTTATTTGTCTCTGATGTTGATTTCGTCGCTAGACGATTAACTTGGTTAAATAGAATTGATTTTATGAAAAACATAGAATTGTTTTCCATGCACTTAATTAACCAAAAATGTTGATATTGGAGAGTATGTTCCAAAACTCAATACGTGAAATTGATTTGAGTTTTGATGATTTCGTTTTTCGATTTTCGCCTATGGTTTGATGATTTCGATTTTCGATTTTCGCCTATGGTTTGAAGATTTCTTTTTTCGATTTTCGACTATGGTCACGTTGGCACGCTTTGATTTTCTTCGGTAATTTACATTTGGTATTTTACTTTGGTGTCATTTGGACCGTGGTCGTATTCTTAGACTCTCATGCTTTAATTTCTTAGCCATTGTAATCTTGTCGTTGATCTCCTCCCGCTCTTTTTGCTAATGCCAAAGGGGGGGGAGAGAATTAATAATGACAATGTGCTAATTGATAATTCAAAGCAATTTACCATGAATCTAATTTGATATGTTAGATTCAGGGGGAGTTAAGATATAAAATGGATTTAGATCCTAAATTGCAATAATAGGATTCACATTTTATACTTCCCTCTTCTGCTTGATGCGTATGATTATTATTGAATACGGAACTAACGTGTCATCAATGCAGGGGGAGTAAGTAAATTTTATTTTGAATCATTATTATTGATTATTATTTATGTTGGTTTGTCATCACCAAAAAGGGGAGAATGTTGAGTATTGATTCCCCGGATTTGGTTTTGGATGATGAGCAAACATAAATATCTCGTACTAACTTTTTGTGAGCGTAGTTATGGAGATCGTCGCCAAAAGAATACGTACATCAAAAGCGACGTCTCAAGACTTCTCAATACGCGTGATTGTGTGCCTGAAGCTTCGTTGAAGCTCAAGGAGTTTTATTGAAGTCAAGAGTGAAGATTGAAGCTTTGAAGACGGTTCGTCTTGTTTATATTTATTGTCTTTTAGCTTCATAGAATAGAATGTTAAGCCTTGAGTAGGACTTACATTATAATCTTCATTTCGCTCATATCTTAGAGCTAGGATTATCCTGTTGATCAATTAGTCGGTCAAAGAAGAGTCACCGACCGACTAGATGACGATCTAGTCGGTTAGGAATACTTCTCAGACCGACTAGTTATCATTGCCTCTGTACAGCCTATCTTACTGTTTACAGTTAGTCGGTCAAAGCACATCGACCGACCAACTAGTTGAGAAACTAGTCGGTTGGGAGTTGTTTTTAAACCGACTAGCTGTACTTGAATTCAGCCTATTCGATTTCGACTCTTAGTCGGTCAAAGAAGAATC
The DNA here is from genome assembly GCA_030789695.1 of Scilla litardierei. Classification (NCBI taxonomy): domain Eukaryota; kingdom Viridiplantae; phylum Streptophyta; class Magnoliopsida; order Asparagales; family Asparagaceae; genus Scilla; species Scilla litardierei. The sequence goes on from CM061142.1 coordinate 638,218,072, forward strand.
ACCGACCGACTAGTTGTGAAACTAGTCGGTTGGCAAGTATTCTTGGACCGACTAGTTCATATTACCTGGAACATTCTCGTTTGGCTGTGAGCCAGTTAGTCGGTTCATGAAGAATCACCAACCGACTAGTTGCCAATCTAGTCGGTCAGTGATCCTTCTTAGACCGACTAACTGCTTCAGAAATATGACCGTTGGGAATCTTTTGAGCACGATTTTTCTTGCCTCTATAAATACAAACCTGATTCGTTTGAGGCAAGGTTAGAGGTCCATTATCCAAGTTATTTCAGACCTAAGAGAAGAGTTTTCTCAAGCTATTTCCAAGCTCTCTCTTCTCACCAAGAATCTCTCCTTCACTCTTTGAGCCAAATTCCTCAAGAGAGATTCTCTCCATTGTGAGCATTCCAAGCCAAGGAGCTTGAATCAAGGTCACCATCTCCACCCTAGGCTTCCATTGCTGGTCAACTTCTTGGAGCTAGGGTTTGGTGACATCTTCTTCCTCAAAATCCCTCTTTGCCCTAATTTGGTAAGTATACTCTGTAATGCCCTGCTAAGCTACTGCACAAGTACTAGAGGGGGGGGGGGGTGAATAGTACTTTAAAATAATTAAGAAGATAATTCCTAATTATCTTGCAAACTCTACCAATCAATGCGCAAATGCGGAAATGTAAATATTAGACAACAAAGAAACACTCGCAAACAAGCAATTTAACGGGTTAGGATCCACCCAAGTTTCCCCGACTTGTTCCCGGTGATCATACGTCCCAACCATCCGGATCCCCTCCGGATACTTGAGTTAGAAACCCCAACTCAAGATTTGCACTATGAAATACTTGTAGAAAACCTCTACAAAGTCAAATCATACACAAAAGAAATTGTGACTCCCACAACCCGGGATCACAAACAAACTCTCACAACCGAGAGTAAAACACTTACAATATGAAAGTAAATGAAATACGAAATTGCTTACCGACAAAATCCTATGCCTTGAGTATACTTACGAATTAGGGCAAAACGGATTTTGGGGAAGATGAAGTCACCAAACCCTAGCTCCAAGATGTAGATCAGCGATGAAGAGCTATGAGGTTGTTGGTGACCTAGAATCAAGCTCTTGACTTGGAAGGCTCACAATCAATGAATCTCTCTTTTGAAATAAGAGTGAGGGAGAGATTCAAGATGAGAAATGAATGAGCTTTGAATGAGATTGAATGCTTCTCTTTTGATCTCTAAACTTCTCTTAATATCAGCCTTGAGTGCAATGAATGCAACACTCCAAGTATATATAGGATAGAGAAAAGAGAGAGCAAAAATCGTGGCATTTAATGCTCCAACGGCTCTATTCTGAAGCAAACTAGTCGGTCAAAGAAGGATCACTGACCGACTAGTTCATCAACTAGTCGTTCGGTCAAACAGCATGAACCGACTAAGAGATGAACAGTGAATAGATGAAGTTCAGACTTAAAGAACTAGTCGGTCCAAGAAGACTTGCCAACCGACTAGTTTCACAACTAGTCGGTCGGTGAGTGAACTTAGACCGACTAAGAGATAAAACAAATAGTCTGAGTACAAATTGAGTTAGTCGGTCCAAGAACAAATGTTGACCGACTAGTTCATCAACTAGTCGGTCGCCAAATATACATAGACCGACTAACGTTAAACAGTAACTTGGCATGTACAGGGAAAGCTCAACTAGTCGGTCTAAGAAGGATCACTGACCGACTAGTTCATCAACTAGTCGATCAGTGAGTCAACGTAGACCGACTAACTGTAAACAGTAAAGAGCTTAGAATTGAAGGAGGCAAACTAGTCGGTTCAAGAAGCTTTGTTGACCGACTAGATCACCATCTAGTCGGTTGGTTCTTCTTCTTGAACCAACTAACATGCACAAGAAGTCGCGAGTCGAAGCGCGAAGCTTCGGGAAAGTTCGTATGGACTTCTACTAAGTTCCTAGCTCTAAGATATAAGCGTTATGAAGGTTAAAACGTAAGACCTACTCAAGGCTTAACATTCTACGATACGAAGCTAGAAGACTATAAATAAAACTTGACGAACCGGCTTCAAAAGCTTCGATCGAATCTTCATGACTTCAATAATGGTCCAAAAGCTTCAACGAAGCTTTAGGCATACAATCACGTGCTTTGAGAAGTCTTGAAACGTGGCTTTGGATATTCACATGAATTTGGCGACGATCTCCATAACTGCGCTCACAAAGAGTTAGTTCATGATATATTTATGTTTGTTCATCATCCAAAACCAAATCCGGAGAGTCCAATACTCAACATTCTCCCCCTTTTTGGTGATGACAAACCAACATAAATAATAATAAAAAATAATGATTCAAATGAAATTTACTTACTCCCCCTGCATTGATGACACGTTAATTCCAAAATGAATATTAATCATACGCATCAAGTAGACGAGTAAAGTAAAAAATGAGAATTCAATTATAGAAATATCGGATACGAAATCCATTTTTATATCTTAACTCCACCTGAATCTAACATATCAAATTAGATTCTTGGAAAAAATGCTTAAATTTTCATTTAGCTCAACGTCATTATTATATCTCTCCCCCTTTGGCATAAGCAAAAAGAGCGGGAGATCAACGACAACAATGGCTAAAAACCAAAAGCACGGGAGTCGTAGAATACGACCACGGTCCAAATGACACCAAAGAAAAATACGAATGAAATCAAAGCGTGTCAATGAGACCAAAGTCGAAAATCGATAAATAAAATCATCAAAACTCAAATTAATTTTATGAATTGAGTTATGGAATATACTCTCCAATATCAACATTCTTGGTTAATTTAGTGCATGGAAAACAATTCTATGTTTTCATAGAAATAATTTCTATTTAACCAAGTTATTATCGTCGAGTGACGAAGATAATCAAACATCAAAGACATAAAAAGAATATAATGTGCACAATAGAATAAATGTTAACATCGATGTATATATATATATATGAAGCATGAGTACATCAAAATGATACATCGACAACATACATAAATGATCCTCAGATCGAGGCACAAAATACATCATATCACACAGCTGATATCAGAGTATCACAAAACATACAAAAATCTCAAAACATCATATGAGATACATCAAAATACATCCAAAAATATCAAAAATAATAACCACCCACACTATCCTACCCAACTCTCTCACACTACATAAATCATCCAATGTGCACTAAGAGAGTCCTCAGAGAAGCTCAGGAGGCAGCTGGAGGATCTGCAGCAGCAGCAGGCTCTGCAGCAGGAGTGGTGGTCACCGGATCAGCAGGAGTGTCCATGGTGTCAACGGGAGTGGCCTCGGGAGCACCAGACGAAGTACCCACCGCAAGTATGGTGGCACCAGGAGTGCTTCAGGGTCACCGGCAGACGAAGCAACATCACCAGAAGTACCCTCAGGGGCACGAGCAGCAGCAGAACGAGCAAGATCTTCGATCTCATCCTCATCCAACTCATCCTCGTCAGAAACTGACGGTGGGATATCAATCCCCAAGTGAGCTGCGATGCGAGCGAGAATCTCCTCAGATCGAGCACAACGAGACTCTACACGTTTCAACGAACGTGCAAGCTCAGCAAGAGTAGGAGAGGGAGCAGCTGAAGCAGAGGCAGACGGTGAAGCAGACGGGGTCGTCCTCTGAACGTGACGAAGCGCCGGAAGAGACTTCTTGACGGCCGTCGCATTCAGAGGGGGACCGAGGGGACGCTCATCGTCAGGAGGAAGAGGGACATGGAAGTGACGGAAGACGAGAGTCAACAGGCACGGATATGGAGTATAGGCCGACTTGGTGGACTTTCGAATACATTCGAAAGAGTCCATCTTGTCGAGAATGATCCGTGCCCAATTGATCTCACTCCCCATGAAAAGAGCGTATATGAGTTTAAGGAAGGGCTGTGAAGGCAAGGAAGATGAGCCGTACTTCGGAAGGAGGCACGACTTCAAGATCAGATTCAAGACCCAAGCGTTGGGCTTGAAGGATTTGGATGGGATGCCAATCATGGCGGGAGGGATCACGTGGAAAATCTCAGAAAGCATGACCTGGTCAAGGGAAGAGATGTCATCGACGGAGATATTGGAAGGGAGGAGGCCAGACGAGGAGACACCAAGCAACTCTCCTAAGATTTCTGTCGTGAGGACAATCGGTGTCTCCAAGACAGTCGTCTCAATGGAGTGGGTCTCGTCGTACTGACCCCGGACATGGTTCGCATAAAACAGCTTGACAAGGCGAGGATATGGATGTGGATTTGCCTTAGGGTCAAAGCGAAGATAATCAAGAAGTCCACTATAGGATAGGAGATCGGCTAGGCCTGGGAAATCGGAGAACTGTACGAAGTGCTCCAACAGCAGCAGATAGTGCTCGATACGGTTGTAAGCCGCGAGACACAACGGGTCGTCGGGACACAACGAAATATCGACACCGCCAACTGGCATCGGAGCCTTCCCCTTAGGCTGACGGGTACTAGGAGTCGGACGGGAGCTAGGAGTCGGACGGGAGCTAGACGTCGGACGAGTGCTAGACCTAGGAGGAGGAGTAGGAGCCCTATCGGTAGGCTCGGACTCGGGAATATATTCCGTGTCAGAATCATCGGGAGGAGTGGGAGCACGGAATGAAGCTGGGGAAACGAGTTCCTTCCTAGGCTTGGGCTGAGATTGGGCTCGGGGTTTCGCTATCGCCGTCCTCTTTCGCTTAAGAGGAGACGAAGACGACAAAGGGGGATGTGTCGTTTTGGAACGGTGTTTGGGCTGCGGAGGGTCCGTATGGGGTGACTCTATGGTCATAGGAGACGGACGTGAGGGATCGATCGGAATTCTTGTCTTCGCCATAAGCGTGACGAGACAAACCCTAGAAATCGAAATCAAGAACCATAGCACAACCCTACCGAATGAAACGAAGAAAAACTAGAAACCCTAACCCTAGAAAGAAAATAGAAGTTACCCTAGGTCGGCAGGAGGAGAGGGAGAGAAGATCGACGGCTGACGACGGTGGAGATGGCCGGAGATGGCCGGAAAAGATCGACTCACGACGGAGAGAGTGAGGGAAGACGAAGGGTCACGGGGGATTTTGGCTGAGAGTGAAGTTTCGAATCGACTAGAGTGAAGATTAGTCGGTTAGAGGCTTATTAAATCGATTGGAAGTCGAAAAGACCAAGCAGTCCCCGATGCAATTAGTCGGTCACAGTTCAAGCACTGACCGACTAGATGATGATCTAGTCGGTCGGTCAATGAGCTTGAACCGACTAATTTCAAACAGTAACTGAAGCCAAATTTAGGGCTTAAGTTAGTCGGTCTGAGTTCATTCATTGACCGACTAAATGATGATCTAGTCGGTTCGGTCAATGAACATGAACCGACTAACAGAGTTCAAAAATTTTAGAATTTGAAATTTTGAGTTCTCTCCTAATCGCACTTGGACGAAACATCGTAATACTCTCATTAATCATTATACTACCCCATTAAACATCGAAAATCTTAAATTTGATGTTCAAGAATAAATCGAGCGAAAATTCCGAAAATTCAACGAAAAATCAAGAAAATTCCAATACATCAAGCATGCGCATATATAAACGAAATTGATAGCATGCAAGATTATTGAATGAAATATGAATCCTAAATCTCGGATTCACCCTTAATCCCCAATTCTCGACGCAACCGCACAAAGGAGTCTTCCTTTAGGGGTTTCGTGAAAATATCGGCGATTTGCCTCTGGGTTTCAACGTACACTAATATGATGTCCTTTTTAGCAACATGATCATCTAAGAAATGGTAACGGATATCTATGTGTTTCGAACGGGAATGGTGTACCGGATTCTTAGAGAGACATATTGCACTTTGGTTGTCCACCATGATAGGGCAAGTATCACAGTTTATACCAAAGTCTTTAAGAGTGTGTCTCATCCAAAGAACCTGAGCACACGCGGCACCGGCGGAAATGTATTCCGCCTCGGTGGTTGAAAGTGATACGGATTTCTGCTTCTTGGAAAACCAAGAGACAAGAGAATTTCCTATAAAATGGCAAGTGCCACTAGTACTTTTCCTATCGGATTTGCATCCCGCATAATCTGCGTCACTATATGAGATTAACTCATATGTGCTAGATTTTGGATAAAGTAATCCAAAATCAAGTGTGTAACTTAGATAACGGAAAATACGTTTTACCGCTACTAAGTGAGATTCCTTACGTTGAGACTGATAATGAGCACATACACATACGGCAAACATAATATCGGGCCTACTTGCAGTAAGATAAAGTAAACTACCTATCATACCTCGATATAGACGAATGTCTACATCTTTTCCGCCCGTATCTTTATCAAGATGCGTAGTAGTGCTCATTGGAGTCTTCTTCCCGGAGGCATTCTCCATTCCAAATCGCTTTAGCAACTCCACCATGTACTTTGTTTGGTGGATGAAGATTGCATCGTTCATTTGGCGAATTTGGAGACCTAAGAAATATTTGAGCTCACCCATGTGGCTCATCTCAAATTGATCCTTCATCACATTAGAAAACTCTTCGCAAAGAGTGAAGTTAGTAGCACCGAAAATGATATCATCAACATAAATTTGAACTAAAATTATATCATTATTCGAATACTTAACAAATAATGTAGAATCAACTTCTCCCATTTTAAAACCTAAATCCAAAAGAAAATTCTTTAACCTGTCATACCAAGCTCGAGGAGCTTGTCTCAAACCGTAAAGTGCTTTCTTAAGTTTGAAAACATGATTTGGAAATTTTTCATTTATAAAACTCGGAGGTTGAGAAACATAAACTTCATCAACAACATCTCCGTTTAAAAACGCACTTTTAACATCCATTTGAAATAACTTAAAATCCTTATGGCATGCAAAAGATGACAATAATCTGATAGATTCTAATCTAGCTACCGGAGCAAAGGATTCTTCGAAATCGATACCTTCCGCTTGCCGATAGCCTTGAGCTACTAACCGAGCTTTGTTTCGGATGACGATTTGGTTTTCGTCGGTCTTGTTCTTTAAGATCCACTTTGTCCCTATGACGGTGTGGTTCTTCGATGGCAATGGAACAAGCTCCCAAACCTCATTCCTCTCAAATTGAATGAGTTCCTCTTCCATGGCAAGGATCCAAGCGCTATCTTCGAACGCTTCATTAATATTCTTTGGCTCAATCGAGGAGGCAAAGGCACAATGAGCGAAGTAGTTGACTTGCGATCTCGTCTTGACACTATCATGAATATTGCCAATGACTTGCTCATGAGGATGGTCACGAACGGTATGAAGCCGTTTGGAAATTCCCTGATCACTAGGAACATTTTCAAAAACTTCATTAGTCGGGTTAGTATCAATAGAATCAATAGAATTAGAATTACCAATTGAATCACATAAAACATCCATGGAGTCATCATCATTAGTAATTCTAGTAGGGACAAAACCTTCATTAAATGAGACATGAAGTGATTCCTCGATTGTTGAGGTTCGTTTGTTGTATATCTGGTAGGCTTTGCTACGGGAGGAATATCCAACAAAAATCCCCTCATCGGATCTTGGATCAAATTTTTCCAAGCTACCATACGTGTTTTTAATAAAACATTTTGAACCAAAAACTCGAAAATGTTTAACTTGAGGCAATCTACCAAACAACAATTCATAACAAGTTTGTTTAGTGCCGGGCCTCAAAAGTATCCTGTTAAACACATAGCAAGAGCGGTATGTACCGCTTCCGCCCAAAATTGATGGCCAAGTTGGATATCATCAAGCATAGTGCGAGCACATTCCACTAGCGTCCTATTCTTTCTCTCAACAACACCATTTTGAGGAGGTGCGCGAGGGAATGAAAAGGTGTGTGTAATACCAACATCATCACAAAAAGTTGAGAAAGACTCATTCTCAAATTCCCCTCCATGATCACTACTGATACGTCTATTTTGCGAAGGCCCAACAACATAGGCCCAAAAGCACAGCCCACCGAACGAAGCCCGAAAGATACGAGCCTGGATGTCCGACCGCCGATCGGAAGCCCATCTGCGCGATCAGGCCCGCCCGGCAAATCCCCATAGAGGGCCCCCAAATATCGATCCGACCCGGCCCCGATAACGCACGAGTCACTCACCCACTCCATCGATAACCGTTCCCCCGATCCCGTTACCACTTAATGGCTGTTATGGGGAGGTGCTGGCATGGCGCAGGGAGCGGCGACGGGGGGCGGATTGAGGGGGCACGATCGAGGGTGGACGAGCGACGTGGGCCAGAGGCAATCACGGTGGGAGGTCTATAAAGGGGTTAGAAGGACGACTGGACGGGGGACCGCATCTCAGGTATCTAAAACCTAAGGTACTCCATCAACGACCTAGTTCTCCCATTTCATCTCCTTCCTCCCCTGCTCGCGCCGTGAGACGCCGTTCCGATCTCCTCTCGAGTCAAACCGTCTCCGCCGGGCCTCCTCTTTTAGATCACTGTCTGACTTAGGCATCGGAGTGGATTTGGCCGGAACCAAGGTCCGGCCCCCCTGACGAGCGTTCTCGTCTACGCAGGAGGACATCAGATCCACGGGCCGAGGCTTCCCCTCCGCCCCTCGTCGGCCACGTAACCAGCGGGACGATCGAGGCTACCCCTCGCCGTCCGACTGCTGAGGCCGAGCACGTCCGTCTGAGGCCGAGTGTCTCAACTCGGGTCGAGGCTTCCCCTCGCCCTCCTTGCGACCGAGGACCCCGATTCGGCCCAGCCGACGCGCTCCACGTCGTCTGCAACTCCGACTCGCGTCTCGTCTGCACCGACTCGACACACCCGAGGGACTGTCACGCCCCGCTTCCCAAAATGGACGGAAGCGAAACGTGACGAGGCCCGCTTAGGCCAGAGCTTTAGAAGCTCGGACCCAATAAGCGTCTGTAGAGGTACCATTTTAAACGATTTTCAGGTTCTTGCATTTTTATAGTTCGAAACAACAAAAGTACAGAAAAGGAATTTGCATTCATTAAATTAAAGATATGATATCCAACAAGCACAAGGTCTAAAAAGAAGCCTAAGTATGGCAACAGACTAACTAAAAGAAAACTGAAAGTAATAACCTCTATAAGTGGCGACTAAAAGACCTCAAGGTCTGGTCCTTGTCAGGCACGTGCTCTGATGACGACGTCCTCGGCTCCACGTACTCCAGCGAGTCTGCCTCGTCCACGAACTCTGGCTAAATACCTGACGTACAGCACCCAAGAAAAAGGAACTGTACGTCAGGTAAAGTCTACAAGAAGGGTTAGACTTTACTGCAAGTGCACCGAACTTTAAACAACGGTTTACTGGTTGATTAGCATGCTGAGGTTCTTTTACACAACAGTTTACTGGTTGATTAACATGCTGTGGTTATAACAGGGTAACACGACAAGGAGTAACGCAGCAGGAAAGTAAAACGGGACAAGTAGTAGTCGTAGCGTGTGCTAACAACTACGGGACTAGCCTACAGGTGTCAAGACAAGACGTGACGTGACGGAAACAAGGCAGGACAAGACAAGTGAGACACGAAAGGGTTCACGCCTTACGGTCCGAGGGGGATCAGACACTCTTACCGTGCGCACGCTCAACCCAACCCCAAACCCCAAGACAAGACAAGACAAGATATCCGTACAAGGGATCACTCGCTCTAGCTTGGCGAGTGCCCTATTGCCCGCAGGCTGAGAATCCGTACAAGGGATCACTCTCTCTAGCTTGGAGAGTGCCCTATTGCCCTCGGGCTGTGTATCCGTACAAGGGATCACTCTCTCAACTTGGAGAGTGCCCTATTGCCCGCAGGCTGTGAGTCTGTACAAGGGATCACTCGGCGAGTGCCCTATTGCCCAGCGGGCTGTGCAAGACGGGACGTGACGTGACAAGACGGGAAGGGTTATTCTAGGGTGTCCACACACACGCACACACATGATAGCCCTACAGCATGAAAAAGTTGTTGTCAGGCTCAGACTTCGTCGTCAAGTCTGAGCCGTCAGGAGTCGTCCCAGACGCTATCATTTCACGTCCGGTTCTATACATTCACAGTCTAACAGTTCTAGCAACCTAAGACCAAAGCACGGTCAAAAACGCAAGTGGGTACACTTGCCTGAAATGGCGAGTGTGTCGTCCTCTCGAAGCGTCTCGTCCAAGCGTCTCGTCCAAGCGTCTCGTCCAAGCGTCTCGTCCGCAGAAGTCCGTCTGAAATATCGCCACGGCGACGATGTCAGGTCTCAAATTCATCAAGTCCTATTAGGTTTTGTTTCTAGGTTTTCGGGACTATCCTATTCGTCAAAAATCACTTTTTGATGTATCAACCTAATCGACGATCTATCCTATGTGCACAGTCAAATTAGTCCGTTCGTCGATTTTCTATGTTCGTACAACGTTTTACAGGAGCTGAAAATTAAATTTAGTTCAAGTTGACGGTTTTTAGTTTAGGGTTCAGTCAGCTATTGTGGGGCTTTCTACGAGTTTCGGGGAACCAACCTGAACCGGAGTTTGCCGTAGAATGGATGTCGTGTCTGATCGGAGCACTCCACAGCTTCAGATCTGGTCCTCGCACGATTCTCCAAAAGTCCAAACTTGCGACGAAGGCCTACGACGTGTCGCAACGTCGTAGACGGCAAATCCGCGAAGTAGCACGTCCAAGTGGGGCCCACAGCAGTGCTAGGGGTCCAAGGGGGCCCACAACACCTCAGGAGCACTTGGGGGGCCCACCACAGAAGTTGGTGTGGGAGAAATGATGTTGCGACGAAGTTGGGTCGGTCGGACTTGGTCGGTGCGGGGGTTCCTCTCGGTCAGACCGAGAGGGGCTCTCGGTCGTGCACTGAGCAGCGCAGCGGGGTCGGTTGCAGCGGGGGTGCGAGGAGAACCGTCGGTCTGACCGACAGATCCCATCGGTCGCAGCGGGCGGGCCACGTTGCAACGTTGCAACTTGCAACGAGGCGGAGCGGAGAGCGGGTGCGGGGCGGCCTCTCGGTCGCTGCGGGCGGACCCATCGGTCGGGCGCTAGGGCGATGCGGAGCGGTGCAGCGGAGCGGCCAAGCGGCTGTTCTCTCAGTCAGACCGAGAGAAGGCCTCGGTCGGAGCGGGCGACAGCGGGGGGCGATGCAGCGGGCGCTGCAAGCGGCGATGCGGGGGCTTGCTCCGGTCGTGCGCTGAGATTTGCGGGGGTGGCCGTCGGTCGTGCACGTTGCGATCGTCGCAACGTTGCGACGAAGCTTTAGAAGATGAAACGGCGGCTAGGGTTTTGAGCAATGACGAAAATACTTTGCCTAGGGCTAACTTAAATAGGTTAGAGCTAGGTTTAGGGTTTGGGTTCGGAAAAATATTATTAAAATAATTTAAAATAATTAATTTACTTAAAAATTACACTTCTCTCCCTCACACGAAATTGGGGCGGCCAAAAATTCTGAAAATTTGCCAGAAAATTCTTTAATACGTTATTATAATATAGTAATTTTATCGTAATTAAAAATTTTATAAAAATAGGTTTTAAAATTATTTAAAGCTTTCATAAAAAATAGAAAATAGGTCAAATTAAGTCCAAAAATTATAAAATAATTCTGGTGTGTTCTAGATGACTAAAGAAAGATAGTGGAGAAAACGGATCTTCATTTTGATGTCGAGAGACGAAACTAAAATTCGTAACGTCTCGCATCAAAACAGAAAGTCGCGACGTCACGTCAAATAAGTTAGTATCGCGGAAGAACGACTCGAGATATGTCGTTCCAAAGTCGTTTCGCAATCTAATACTTTCAGAGACGATCACGACGACATATCACACAAAAATGTTCAAAAACAAATAAAGTCTAAAATAAACACGTGCACGATCAAAAGCACGTGCACGAAGAAGGTACGATTGAAACAGGCCGTTACATTCTACCCACCTTAGAAATGATTCCGCCCTCGGAATCACTCACACTAGTAATAATTACCCATATAACCTTGTACCCGCAACTATCATAACTGCTCATAAAGATTTCTAATCCTGTAACTTCGAACAACATTCCTCAATAATTCCTCGTAATCCATCTTTCACTGGGCAAAGCCACGACTAATCTCTCCTCCTAATATATAGTTCCATCACTACCGTTCCAATTTCCAACTCCAAGTTCTCATAGAAATAATAACATCTTCTGATATCGTACCACTCCACTAAGCATCATCATCGCTCATTAATATCTTTTGAATTTCTAAACCTTTTCCCAACATTAATAAATCTCCAAAAAAAAATGATATATTGAATTCCCGAAATAATAACAAAGTTTTAAAACTAAAATTCGATGGATACTGATTCGAAAATAAGTACGAGGTCGTAACTTAAAACTTTTACGACCGAAAGGTTTCAAAATTCGCGAAAGAATTTCAAATCAACCGAAAGTAAGAAATTTTAAATAAAAAGTTTTCAAAGAAGTCAAATTGGGCGGAGAATTTAATAATGAATTTTCGAAAATACTTTTAAAGGAAGCAGGTTTTGGAAAAGGGAAAAATTCGAAAATAAGTACAAGATAGTAGAAATAAATTGTGTAGTTTATAAAAGTAATATATATATTTTAGAAACAAGGCAAATAAAACTGAATTTGAGGAATAATGATTTAAAACGAGTGCGAGATATTGACTTAAAATTTTTACGTCCCAGAAAACTCCAAGTCAATTAAAAGTTTTAACTCGATCCAAAACAGCAAATTTTAAATATATAATATAGGGGTTTTCAAAGAAATCAATCTGGAGCGAAAACTTAATAAGGAAAGTCGAAAATAATTTTAGAGAAGGTAGAATTGGTCAGGGAAGGGATTCGAAGGATTGGTGATGATCGTTAGGAAACGATCACGAGAGTCGAGAGAAAGGAAAAATGATCGCATGAAGATTACGCTTAAGATATGAATCGTGAAGAGCCACGATGGGACTCTATGGTCGATAGCACAAAATTTGCAAGGATCAGAGGGATGCTGGAGGACAAGGGTTCTAATCATCGGGTCGTCTAAAGATTTGGATAACTCAGCTCAAAGGCTTCCTATGAGCTAGACTATAATCAGGATCTAAAGAGGGGGGTTCCTAAGAGAATCAAGGTTACGTTCTGCGGGGCCCGAAGTCGATGGAGCTGGGCGAGCGACTAACTAAAAGAAGGACTCTAAATATCTAATACGATCAGGATCAAATGGGGATGCTAAAATAGTCTAGGACGAGGACGACTAAATCTTAACCAAAGCGTCCGACTATCAACCTGAGGCGTCTACCTAAGTCTTCCTACTATCTAAGACTGGGAAGCTAATTCAGACTTGTACGTGGATATCAAATGAATGCGGTACTTTATTGTTCCGAACTTTTGCAGGACCTGCATGGGCCACCACTAAAACCTGTCACGCCCCGCTTCCCAAAATGGACGGAAGCGAAACGTGACGAGGCCCGCTTAGGCCAGAGCTTTAGAAGCTCGGACCCAATAAGCGTCTGTAGAGGTACCATTTTAAACGATTTTCAGGTTCTTGCATTTTTATAGTTCGAAACAACAAAAGTACAGAAAAGGAATTTGCATTCATTAAATTAGAGATATGATATCCAACAAGCACAAGGTCTAAAAAGAAGCCTAAGTATGGCAACAGACTAACTAAAAGAAAACTGAAAGTAATAACCTCTATAAGTGGCGACTAAAAGACCTCAAGGTCTGGTCCTTGTCAGGCACGTGCTCTGATGACGACGTCCTCGGCTCCACGTACTCCAGCGAGTCTGCCTCGTCCACGAACTCTGGCTAAATACCTGACGTACAGCACCCAAGAAAAAGGAACTGTACGTCAGGTAAAGTCTACAAGAAGGGTTAGACTTTACTGCAAGTGCACCGAACTTTAAACAACGGTTTACTGGTTGATTAGCATGCTGAGGTTCTTTTACACAACAGTTTACTGGTTGATTAACATGCTGTGGTTATAACAGGGTAACACGACAAGGAGTAACGCAGCAGGAAAGTAAAACGGGACAAGTAGTAGTCGTAGCGTGTGCTACCAACTACGGGACTAGCCTACAGGTGTCAAGACAAGACGTGACGTGACGGAAACAAGGCAGGACAAGACAAGTGAGACACGAAAGGGTTCACGCCTTACGGTCCGAGGGGGATCAGACCCTCTTACCGTGCGCACGCTCAACCCAACCCCAAACCCCAAGACAAGACAAGACAAGATATCCGTACAAGGGATCACTCGCTCTAGCTTGGCGAGTGCCCTATTGCCCGCAGGCTGAGAATCCGTACAAGGGATCACTCTCTCTAGCTTGGAGAGTGCCCTATTGCCCTCGGGCTGTGTATCCGTACAAGGGATCACTCTCTCAACTTGGAGAGTGCCCTATTGCCCGCAGGCTGTGAGTCTGTACAAGGGATCACTCGGCGAGTGCCCTATTGCCCAGCGGGCTGTGCAAGACGGGACGTGACGTGACAAGACGGGAAGGGTTATTCTAGGGTGTCCACACACACGCACACACATGATAGCCCTACAGCATGAAAAAGTTGTTGTCAGGCTCAGACTTCGTCGTCAAGTCTGAGCCGTCAGGAGTCGTCCCAGACGCTATCATTTCACGTCCGGTTCTATACATTCACAGTCTAACAGTTCTAGCAACCTAAGACCAAAGCACGGTCAAAAACGCAAGTGGGTACACTTGCCTGAAATGGCGAGTGTGTCGTCCTCTCGAAGCGTCTCGTCCAAGCGTCTCGTCCAAGCGTCTCGTCCGCAGAAGTCCGTCTGAAATATCGCCACGGCGACGATGTCAGGTCTCAAATTCATCAAGTCCTATTAGGTTTTGTTTCTAGGTTTTCGGGACTATCCTATTCGTCAAAAGTCACTTTTTGATGTATCAACCTAATCGACGATCTATCCTATGTGCACAGTCAAATTAGTCCGTTCGTCGATTTTCTATGTTCGTACAACGTTTTACAGGAGCTGAAAATTAAATTTAGTTCAAGTTGACGGTTTTTAGTTTAGGGTTCAGTCAGCTATTGTGGGGCTTTCTACGAGTTTCGGGGAACCAACCTGAACCGGAGTTTGCCATAGAATGGATGTCGTGTCTGATCGGAGCACTCCACAGCTTCAGATCTGGTCCTCGCACGATTCTCCAAAAGTCCAAACTTGCGACGAAGGCCTACGACGTGTCGCAACGTCGTAGACGGCAAATCCGCGAAGTAGCACGTCCAAGTGGGGCCCACAGCAGTGCTAGGGGTCCAAGGGGGCCCACAACACCTCAGGAGCACTTGGGGGGCCCACCACAGAAGTTGGTGTGGGAGAAATGATGTTGCGACGAAGTTGGGTCGGTCGGACTTGGTCGGTGCGGGGGTTCCTCTCGGTCAGACCGAGAGGGGCTCTCGGTCGTGCACTGAGCAGCGCAGCGGGGTCGGTTGCAGCGGGGGTGCGAGGAGAACCGTCGGTCTGACCGACAGATCCCATCGGTCGCAGCGGGCGGGCCACGTTGCAACGTTGCAACTTGCAACGAGGCGGAGCGAAGAGCGGGTGCGGGGCGGCCTCTCGGTCGCTGCGGGCGGACCCATCGGTCGGGCGC
Source organism: Scilla litardierei (assembly GCA_030789695.1). Classification (NCBI taxonomy): domain Eukaryota; kingdom Viridiplantae; phylum Streptophyta; class Magnoliopsida; order Asparagales; family Asparagaceae; genus Scilla; species Scilla litardierei. The sequence continues at coordinate 638,233,576 of CM061142.1, forward strand.
TAGGGCGATGCGGAGCGGTGCAGCGGAGCGGCCAAGCGGCTGTTCTCTCGGTCAGACCGAGAGAAGGCCTCGGTCGGAGCGGGCGACAGCGGGGGGCGATGCAGCGGGCGCTGCAAGCGGCGATGCGGGGGCTTGCTCCGGTCGTGCGCTGAGATTTGCGGGGGTGGCCGTCGGTCGTGCACGTTGCGATCGTCGCAACGTTGCGACGAAGCTTTAGAAGATGAAACGGCGGCTAGGGTTTTGAGCAATGACGAAAATACTTTGCCTAGGGCTAACTTAAATAGGTTAGAGCTAGGTTTAGGGTTTGGGTTCGGAAAAATATTATTAAAATAATTTAAAATAATTAATTTACTTAAAAATTACACTCCTCTCCCTCACACGAAATTGGGGCGGCCAAAAATTCTGAAAATTTGCCAGAAAATTCTTTAATACGTTATTATAATATAGTAATTTTATCGTAATTAAAAATTTTATAAAAATAGGTTTTAAAATTATTTAAAGCTTTCATAAAAAATAGAAAATAGGTCAAATTAAGTCCAAAAATTATAAAATAATTCTGGTGTGTTCTAGATGACTAAAGAAAGATAGTGGAGAAAACGGATCTTCATTTTGATGTCGAGAGACGAAACTAAAATTCGTAACGTCTCGCATCAAAACAGAAAGTCGCGACGTCACGTCAAATAAGTTAGTATCGCGGAAGAACGACTCGAGATATGTCGTTCCAAAGTCGTTTCGCAATCTAATACTTTCAGAGACGATCACGACGACATATCACACAAAAACGTTCAAAAACAAATAAAGTCTAAAATAAACACGTGCACGATCAAAAGCACGTGCACGAAGAAGGTACGATTGAAACAGGCCGTTACAGGGACCCACGCGGGCCCCTTGACCACGTTTACCGGGTTATCCACGGTCAACGCCTTTGTAGTGAGAAAACACTCTGAAACATCTGGCGCCGTCTGTGGGAAGGAACTGTCCCACGAAGAAACAAACCGCACCTGCAATGGCACGAGCCAGCAACGGAAAGAGACGCATGCCCCCCATCCCAGAGGAGGGGAATGGCGCATCCAACGGCAACCTTGAAGACACGCCCATCAGCAATCACCCCGCCCCCTCAACCGAAGAGATTGGCGGGTCGGAACTGGCCACACAGGGACAACTCCGTGCCCTGGCCCAGGAGACCAACGTGAACATCCAGACGTTGGTCACGGCAGTACAGCAGCTCGTCGGCACTGCGCCAGCTAACGGAGGCGCATTGGGCGACGACCATCGTTGGGCGGGGGGTCCCCCGCTCTTACGGTCCACTGTGGTCGATGACCACGGGAACCAAAGACCGAACACGGAGCGTCGGTTCACGTTGTCCGGCTCCCGTCAGGCGAGATCATGCGCCTCCTCCCCTCATCGTGAAAGGAGCCGTAGAGAAACTGAAGGCACGGGGGACGAATTGGTGACCGCGTCGTCTCGTCGACCACGATCACCCCACCGTAGGAGAAGCAATCGACACCACTCGAGAGGCCGATCGCGGCGGAGCGGGAGCTCCCGCCGGAGGAGCCGGGAACGCCGGGTCAGCCCGACCCCCAGTGTGGCGAGGGCCGTGGAGCCAGCCCCGCCGGCGCCTGTGCCCCCTCCACCACCGAACGAACCAGAGGTAGGCGGGTGTCGAACCCCCGGGGGCATCCACGGAGACCGGTGCCCCCTATCGCGGAGAATAACCGACGCGCGGGTCCCCTCTCGATTCAAGATCCCGGCGCTGGGGAAGTATGACGGGATAGGAGACCCGGGAAACCACGTGATGGACTACGAGGGGGACATGTCCTTCCAAGGAGCCGACGATGACCTGCTCTGCCGGGGCTTCTATTCGACTCTCAGGGGAGTGGCGAGGACCTGATACCGCAGCCTACCCAGCCGCTCCATCGACAGCTTCGAGGAACTCACCAGCCGTTCTGCAAACAGTTCATGGCAGGGAGACAGGTAAAGCCTGATGCTGAACATCTGTTTAACATAGTGCAGGGCCCAGCCGAGCCGCTCCGACAGTTCATGCGCCGCTTCAACGCGGAAAGGCTGAACGTGAACAGCCCTCCCGACCTTGTTGTCCAAACGGCCCTTAAGAAAGGGCTGCGCCATAGAGGCCTTAAGAAATCTCTGCACAACGATCCCCCGAAGGACCTCCCCGGGATCATGGCGAGGGCCGAGCGCTTCATGTTGACCGAGGAGACCTTGGCCATTGAGGCAGGAAAGGCCACTCGAGGGACCAAGCACGGCGACAGCGGACGAGGCAGCCCTGAAGGGTATCGGACCGAGAAGAGGCCGAGAAACAGGCAGCGGGGAGAGGGTACGAGGGACGCCACCCCAGACGCCGTCCTCGCTCAAGTACAGAAGGAAGAGCGCACCGATCGCCCCCCACCGAAGGCAAAAAGAGGTGGGAAGAATGGGGAGAAGTATTGCAAGTACCACAAGGACAATGGCCACGACACTGAAGACTGCTGGCACTTAAAGAAGGACATTGAGAAGCTGATGAGCCGGGGTCACGCCAGGAGTTTAGTCGATGAGCCGGCCCACGGAGAGGGGACCTCCATGCAGCCTGACAAGGGGAAGAAGATCAACACCGTCCAAGGACCCCTCCGCATCATAGAGTGAGCAGGCGAGGTCCCTCCCCCAGTCGTAGCCTAGTCCGAGGGGATTATCTAGGTTTACATCCCTCTGTCTAGCTTTATTTCCTTTTCCTTTCCTCCAAATGTACTAGTCCGACAGGACCCTTAAGAGTACAATTGCATTCCCTTTTGTCTTTTCTTAATCTTCGACGGAATCAACATTTCACTAAGGGTGCATAAGAATGAGGACTGCCGCCTCACTGGATGGGGAGGGGGTCAGACCGAGCCAGTCCTAAGACAAGGAGCTTCGTCCTCGCCGACCAACTCCTGCGCTCTTAAGTCTGGGGGCAATTCCCTGAGCCAGCGCGGACGCCGACCGGTCCTAAGACAAGGAGCTTCGCCCTCGCCGACTAACTCCTGCGCTCTTAAGTCTAGGGGCAATTCCCCGAGCCAGCGCGGATGCCGATAGGTCCTAAGCCGAGGAGCTTTGCCTTCGCCGACCGACTCCTGCGCTCATAAGTCTGGGGGCAATTCCCTCAGCCAGCGCGGACGCCGACCGGTCCTAAGCCGAGGAGCTTCGCCCTCGCCGACCAACTCCTGCGCTCGTAAGTCTGGGGGCAATTCCCCCAGCCAGCACGGACACCGATCGGTCCTAAGCCGAGGAGTTTTGCCCTCACCGACCGACTCCTGCGCTCATAAGTCTGGGGGCAATTCCCCCAGCCAGCGCGGACGCCGACCGGTCCTAAGCCAAGGAGCTTTGCCCTCGCCGACCGACTCCTGCACTCATAAGTCTGGGGGCAATTCCCCCAGCCAGCGCGGACACCGACCGGTCCTAAGCCGAGGAGCTTCGCCCTCGCCGACCGACTCCATCGCTCGTAAATCTGGAGGCAATTCCCCCAGCCAGCTCGGGCGTCAACCGGTCCTAGGCCGAGGACGAAGCAACAAAAGCAAAATACGCGAGAAGTTCGAGTAAGTCAATTTCGTTTATAACAGTTAACCAAGGTACAAAAGTGTTCTTATTTACAGGAAATCGAAGTGAAGAAACCTCTCTACAAATAATCCGCTCTTGACGGACAACAAAGTTCGTCACCTATAGAAACAAGGACAACACCGGCAGAGCAAAACTTGTCGACCAAGAACCCAAAGTTGCTGGCCTAATCGAACATCCATGCAACCAGCAATTATTGGCTTTGAAGCAGGGAGCCGGTAGTGAAGCCGAAGGAGATAGCGGGGTCAGGGATCCATTTCAAGTAGACTGGCCCAAAGCGAAGCGGATGCTAAAAAATTTGAGGATAAAAACAAGGATAACCGGCCAGGAGGGACAACCTAGGGGGCCCGGGCTCGAGAGGACACATCCTCGGGCGCCTCGCCCTGCTCGGAGTGAGGGGGATCGACAGGCGGGGGGGGCTTGCCGGACACGCTCCACGCAATCCCGGAAGGAAGACTGGATGACTTCGACGATCCGGGGACCGATAAGGTCTTCATATGTACCGAAGGCTTCCCTGAGGACCTCGAAGATCCTCTTTCCCAGATTCTCTACGACGCCTCTCTCCACCTCCTCCGCAAGCCGCGCCACCTGACGCCGATCTGACAGTTCCCTCTGAAGCTCCTCCCTCTCCAGGCAGAACGACTCCGCCGCTTCCTCAGCCAACTGCCGAGCGTCCTCCAACTTTCCCTGGAGGTCACCCACTCGTCCCTCCAGCTCGGCCACACGGAGCTTGAGGTGCCGAGACTCCATCTGGGCCTCCGTCATAGCTACCTCCACCGCCCCGGCCCGCTCGTGGGCCCTCACGGAGGACTCCTCCAACTCCCTCAAATGGATGGCTCGGCGCTGCGACTCCATGATGAGCGTTGAACCCTGGAAGACGAGACACGAGCTAAGAAGAGAGTGAAGGGAAGGAAAGGACAGCAAGATAGCCGAACCTGTTGAAGGATCCAGACCAAGGAGTCCGACACCTTGTCAGCGGGAATCCTCTCGAGGAGACTGCGATCCCGGGGGAGGACGGAGCCCTCGACCACCTGCTGGGCCAGGGCCCGGTCGACAAACACCGAGCCCCCAGGGGTGACCTCGAGGGAGGCCGAGCCGCCCGCCAACAGGGTTCCGATTCCCAGCAACGGAGGCGGGGACGCTGTGACGAGGGTGGTTGTCAGGGCCACTGAAACATCTCCGGTGGTCGCCGCAGGAAGCACGGAACACGCCGGACTGGAGGGATCCACATCTTCCTTCCTCTTCTTCCCTCCGTAGGGCTCCGCGGGCGCCGAAGGGGAACGCTTCCGCCTCGCACCATCTCCACCCTCGGGGACGAGATGGGAGACGCCAAGTGCAGGAGGGACTGCACCGGACCCGTCGTTACCCCCCGCCACTTGGGCTGGAAGGACGGATCCGGCCCTTGCGACCCCCCCGGGGAGGAGATCACCAGAAGAAGAGGCGGGAGGCGCGGCCACCACCTTACCCATGGAGGGCTCGGCTCGGTGCACCTCCTCCTCAACGGTCCGTCGAGGCGCCCTTCCGGAGGTACTGCCTCGGCTCCGAGCGGCTCCACGACGGATCAGCTCATCGACATCACGGATGAACTCGTGACCAGCCATCCCTGCAAGGGAAACCGAAATCAGAGTAAGTCACGGGGCAATCCAGGACTGAAAAAGCGACCTACCCGGGGACCACAAGACGGCCTTCAGGAGTAGGTCGTCCAACAAAGACCAGATGGACTTCGCTTCCAAGGGGAGGGTCGACAGCTGCGCGGCGGCCGCCTGATCCGCCTCGGAGAGGGCTAGCGTTGAGCAAGGCCGGACCGACCCGCCCCAGCCTGTCAGAATTTGGGCACCCTCCCGGAAGACCACGAAGACATAATCCGAGCTCCAATCCCCCGACCAGCGGGGCAGCCCGATCAGGCATTCCCTCCTCGAGCGGGCTCGAAGTTGCAACCATGACCCTGGGCCGACCGTCTGGATCTGATAAAAGTAGAAGAGAAGGGGGAGAGACGGCTCCAAACCACGGGTACAGCAGAGCATCACGAAGCCCGTCAGTACCGCAATCGAACAGGGGGTGAACTGGCAAAGGGGCACCATGAGATACTCCATGACCTGGATGAAGAAGGGATTGAGCGGGAAACGAAGACCCAGGCGGAACATCTCGACGTAGATGTCGACCTCATTGCTCCTCGGAAGGCAGATCCGCTCGTCGATGAATGGAACTCGAACATCGTACGGATAGCAGAGATACCTTTCCCGGATCTCTGTGGCCACTAAAGGAGAAGTCCCCGACGGCGTTCGGAGGATAACCGGGGGTACGTTAAGCCGCACGGCAGCTGACGTCGCATCATCGCCGGCGTAGTCCGGGAAGAGCTTCCCCTTCCCCTTATCTCGAAGGGGACGACTCCCAGAGGAGGAACCTGATCCCACAAGCCGGGGGCCGCCCCGCCTCAACTCAGGAAGATCCCTCGCCCCTTGGCCGGAACCACCTATCCTAAGAGCAGCCATAATATGAAAATAAGAAAGGAGTTACCTTTTTGTTAATTTGGAGAAGACAAGGAAACGAAGGCGACGGGAGACTCCAAGTTGTGGAAAGCCTAGGACAGAGGGAAGAGCGAGGAAGAAGTTGGGATCCACGCAGCCGGGGATCTTATATACCAGACTCAGGGGCGAATTCGAAGCGCCTGACAGGAACGCGTGGCAGGCCTCGAAGAACCGGCAGCGTTTCGAAATCGGCGCCAAGGGAAGTCCAATCGATCCGCCTCATCATGACCTTCATTTATGACCACGCCTCGACTGAAGCGCCACTCAGAACCCCAGGAGACACATCGGTCGAACCGAGCTAGCCAAGGCCGATCGACCCCACCGATGGGGGCAATTGATACGTCTATTTTGCGAAGGCCCAACAACATAGGCCCAAAAGCACAGCCCACCGAACGAAGCCCGAAAGATACGAGCCTGGATGTCCGACCGCCGATCGGAAGCCCATCTGCGCGATCAGGCCCACCCGGCAAAGCCCCATAGAGGGCCCCCAAATATCGATCCGACCCGGCCCCGATAACGCACGAGTCACTCACTCACTCCAGCGATAACCGTTCCCCCGATCCCGTTACCACTTAATGGCTGTTATGGGGAGGTGCTGGCATGGCGCAGGGAGCGGCGACGGGGGGCGGATTGAGGGGGCACGATCGAGGGCAGACGAGCGACGTGGGCCGGGGGCAATCACGGCGGGAGGTCTATAAAAGGGTTAGAAGGACGACTGGACGGGGGACCGCATCTCAGGTATCTAAAACCTAAGGTACTCCATCAACGACCTAGTTCTCCCATTTCATCTCCTTCCTCCCCCGCTCGCGCCGTGAGACGCCGTTCTGATCTCCTCTCGAGTCGAACCGTCTCCGCCGGGCCTCCTCTTTCAGATCACTGTCTGACTTAGGCATCGGAGGGGATTTGGCCGGAACCAAGGTCCGGCCCCCCTGACGAGCGTTCTCGTCTACGCAGGAGGACATCAGATCCACGGGCCGAGGCTTCCCCTCCGCCCCTCGCCGGCCACGTAACCAGCGGGACGATCGAGGCTACCCCTCGCCGTCTGACCGCCGAGGCCGAGCACGTCCGTCCGAGGTCGAGCGTCTCAACTCGGGTCGAGGCTTCCCCTCGCCCTCCTTGCGACCGAGGACCCCGATTCGGCCCAGCCGACGCGCTCCACGTCGTCTGCAACTCCGACTCGCGTCTCGTCTGCACCGACTCGACACACCCGAGGGACCCACGCGGGCCCCTTGATCACGTTGACCGGGTTATCCACGGTCAACGCCTTTGTAGTGAGAAAACACTCTGAAACAACTACGAATAGTGACAATGGTGGTTCCAATGAGATTTTGTACTTTCTTAGCAAATATTGTGAAGTTTTCAAAAGCATCATTTTTATTACTTAAGGAAAATACCCAAGTAAATCTAGAAAAGTCATCAACGATGACAAGTCCATATCGTGCATTTCCTAATGAAGCAACTCTAGTTGGCCCAAATAAATCTAGATGTAATAGCTCTAGAGGCCGCTTAGATGAAATGCTTTTCTTAGGTTTAAAAGACGATTTTGGAAGCTTGCCTCGTTGACACGAGTCACAAAAGCTTTTCTTTTGAAAGACAAGCTTAGGGAAGCCTCTAATAGAATTTAACTTGGAAAGCTTAAAGAGTGTTCCAAAGTTCACATGACCAAAACGTCGATGCCATAAGTGTTGTTCACTTGTGTTGGCAATGAGACATTGTTCATGTGATCTTGGAAGATCTAGGATGTATATATCCTTATGGCGTGTGCTGGAAAATAATAATTCATCATTATCTTTTCTTAAAATATGGCACATTCCTTTCGCAAAACTAACTTTGTAACCTTTGTCACAAAGTTGGCTTATTGAAATAAGATTGTGGTTTAATCCTTTAACAAGGTAAACATCACTTATTAGAGGTTTAGAAGGATTACCCACTTTACCAACACCTATGATGGTTCCGCTCTCGTTGCCTTCAAAGACTACCTGATTTCCATTTGCAATGAGCACCACTCCGGAGAGCAATTGAGCGTCACCCGTCATGTGTTTTGAACACCCGCTATCGAGTATCCAATTATTCTTGGAGCCAAATTTTGATTTGTTGCTCAGTTTCTTTCTCTTGAGTACCTAAAGATAGAAAATATCGTATCATGGTACCCAAGGTCATTGGGTCCAAAAAGATTAGACCTTTGGAAGCCAAGTCCAATTGGACTTAGACTTCCCCACATAATTATCACTATGCATAACATTCATGAAATAAGAATTCATGTAAACTTGTTTTTCATCCATGCTTGTGTCCTTTGGGCTCCAAATTGTGAATATTTTGGGAGCCCTAATCCTATTGGGTGCATGCATGCGTTGTTGATTTCTACGTGATGCATGTCGTGGATAGGCATAAGGAACATGATGGAATGGTGCATGATGATATTTATTCATATGATGATGTGGGTGTGCATATGCATGTGGAGGAACACGTGCATGAGGGTGTCTCACATGGTGTGCACGTGCCCGTGGATGTGTAGCATAGAAATTATCATATGTGTGAGCCGGTGGAGTAGGATGTGTGTTCCTACGTGGCATGGTATTTGTGTACATATAAGCATGACCCTTCTTTGGAGGTCCACCCAAAGAAGGATTCTTTCCGAATGAGGGTGTGTACGAGGTGGAAGCACCATTGGTAGATGAACTACCAATAGAGTGTTTGCTACCACTCGTTGAGTCACCGGAAGTTGGCCTAACAAAGGTAGTGGTCGATTTAGATGAAATTCCCATCTTATACCCCAAGCCAATGTGGTGATTGGCCGGAAGTAAGTCATTTCGGATGTTATCCAAATGGTCCTTATCCTTATTGAATTTATTAATTCGGCCTAATGTGCACTCATATTTCTCGATGAGAGAATGCATCGAAGCATCCAAAGTGGATACTTGCAATGTGAGTGCATAAACACGAGATTTGAGATTCTCATTCTCAATACTCAAAGTTGAGTTTTGAGAAGTCAAATCCGCAATCTTGTGTTCCTCCGAATCCTCAATATGAACATGTTCAATTTGAGACTTGAGATTTACAATCTCATTTCTCAAACCTTCAACAACGGTGTCGTTGTTGGTGATGATAGGTTTAGGCGAGGTTTGGATGCTAGCTAAATCATCTTTTAATTTAATATATCTATTTACTAATTTAGTGTATTTAGACCATAATTGCTCATTAGCATTTCTAAGGTCATCCATGGTTACCTCATCGTCGCCTTCATTGTCGCTATCATCGGAGGAGGAATCTTTATCTTGCTCCTCTCTAGCCATGAAGCACATATGTGCTTGCTCCACTTGCTCACCATCTGACTCTCCACTTGAGGAGTCCTCAGAGTCGGTGAATGTCCTGACAAGCCCCTTTTTGTACCCTTTCTTGTACTTCTTGGACCTGTCGAACTTTGGCGCCTTCCACCTCTCCTTATGTTTGTTTTGAGGACACTCCGCTTTCATGTGTCCTGGCTTATTGCATTTAAAGTACAAAGGAGAGGAGGCGTTAGTAGAACTAAACTTCGATTTGTTTTTGAAGTTACCTTTCCGGAAGAACCGGTTGAACTTCTTTGCCATGAGGGCCATGGATTCCAAGTCCAACTCGTCTTCCGAGTCTTCATCATCGGTCGATGTAGATGTTGATGGAGCGGCCTTGAAAGCAATAGCCTTTTTTCTTTGGCTCGTCTTGCTTCAAGTAGGACTTCATCTTGTCCTGCAACTTTAGCTTGCTATCCTTGCATACCTCATACGACATTAAGGTACCCATTAGTTGTACGACAGTTTATGTTTTCATGTCATTACCTTCCTCGATGGCGAAGGTACGTTTCTCCCAACAAGAGGGAAGTCCATCGATGATCTTCGAGACTTTCTCCTTTTGGGTGTAGGTCTTACCAAGAGCCTCCAACTCGTTTGTGATGTCGACGAAGCGAGCATAGTACTCCTTCATCTTCTCACCCTGTAGTATATGAAATAATTCGTAATCTTTATTAACAACTACAAGTTTGGATTCTCTTACCCGACTCGTTCCTTCATGCAAGATGAGGAGAGAGTTCCATTTTTGATATGCACTCTTACATGTGTATATCATATTGTAGTCCTCGGGCTCCAAAGCACATTGCAAGGCGTTCATTGCCTTGGCATTGCTTACCTCTGCGGCGACCTCTGCGGTAGTCCACTTCTCGAAATCTCTTTCAGCGTGCTCGACATACTCCTTCATTGTGGCTCTCCATAATGAAGCAATCTGGAGGAAAGTTTCCATCCGGCATTTCCAGTACCCGTAGTTGGTACCGTTGAAGAAGGGAGGCCTCGTCGAGGAGTGTCCTTCCATTACCGAAGACGCTCCTTCACGGTTCCTGAAGGTGCTGTAATCTGAAGGTGGACGAACGGTCTTGTTGTCGTTGGCAGACATAGCTATATACTTGGCTCTGATACCAAATGTAATGCCCTGCTAAGCTACTGCACAAGTACTAGAGGGGGGGTGAATAGTACTTTTAAATAATTAAGAAGATAATTTCTAATTATCTTGCAAACTCTACCAATCAATGCAGAAATACGAAAATGTAAATATTAGACAACAAAGAAACAGTCGCAAACAAGCAATTTAACGGGTTCGGATCCACCCAAGTCTCCCCGACTTGTTCCCAGTGATCCTACGTCCCAACCACCCAGATCCCCTCCGGATACTTGAGTTAGAAACCCCAACTCAAGATTTGCACTATGAAATACTTGTAGAAAACCTCTACAAAGTCAAATCATACACAAAAGAAATTGTGACTCCCACAACCCGGGATCACAAACAAACTCTCACAACCGAGAGTAAAACACTTACAATATGAAAGTAAATGAAATACGAAATTGCTTACCGACAAAATCCTATGCCTTGAGTATACTTACGAATTAGGGCAAAACAGATTTTGGGGAAGATGAAGGCGCCAAACCCTAGCTCCAAGATGTAGATCAGTGATGGAGAGCTATGAGGTTGTTGGTGACCTAGAATCAAGCTCTTGGCTTGGAAGGCTCATAATCAATGAATCTCTCTTTTGAAATAAGAGTGAGGGAGAGATTCAAGATGAGAAATGAATGAGCTTTGAATGAGATTGAATGCTTCTCTTTTGATCTCTAAACTTCTCTTAATATCAGCCTTGAGTGCAATGAATGCAGCACTCCAAGTATATATAGGATAGAGGTAAGAGAAAGCAAAAAATCGTGGCATTTAATGCTCCAACGGCTCTATTCTGAAGCAAACTAGTCGGTCAAAGAAGGATCACTGACCGACTAGTTCATCAACTAGTGGGTCGGTCAAACAACATGAACCGACTAAGAGATGAACAGTGAGTAGATGAAGTTCAGATTTAAAGAACTAGTCGGTCCAAGAAGACTTGCCAACCGACTAGTTTCACAACTAGTCGATCGGTGAGTGAACTTAGACCGACTAAGAGATAAAACAAATAGTCTGAGTACAAATTGAGTTAGTTGGTCCAAGAACAAATGTTGACCGACTAGTTCATCAACTAGTCGGTCGCCAAATGTACATAGACCGACTAACGTTAAACAGTAACTTGGCATGTACAGGGAAAGCTCAACTAGTCGGTCTAAGAAGGATCACTGACCGACTAGTTCATCAACTAGTCGATCGGTGAGTCAACGTAGACCGACTAACTGTAAACAGTAAAGAGCTTAGAATTGAAGGAGACAAACTAGTCGGTTCAAGAAGCTTTGCTGACCGACTAGATCACCATCTAGTCGGTTGGTTCTTCTTCTTGAACCAACTAACATGCACAAGAAGTCGCGAATCGAAGCGCGAAGCTTCGAGAAAGTTCGTATGGACTTCTACTAAGATCCTAGCTCTAAGATATGAGCGTTATGAAGATTAAAACGTAAGACCTACTCAAGGCTTAACATTCTACGATACGAAGCTAGAAGACTATAAATAAAACTTGACGAACCATCTTCGAAAGCTTCGATCGAATCTTCATGAATTCAATAATGGTCCAAAAGCTTCAACGAAGCTTTAGGCATACGATCACGCGCTTTGAGAAGTCTTGAGACGTCGCTTTGGATGTTCACATGAATTTGGAGACGATCTCCATAACTGCGCTCACAAAGAGTTAGTTCACGATATATTTATGTTTGTTCATTATCCAAAACCAAATCCGGGGAGTCCAATACTCAACATATTCAAGGCATAGGATTGTGGTAAGTGTTTCATTATTTCATCGCATTTGATATTTGAATTGTTCTCTCGGTTGTGAGAGAAGTGTGTGATCTCGGGTTATGGGAGTCACATGTTCATTGTGTATGATTTGGTCTTGTAGAGGTTTTCTACAAGAATTTCATAGTGCTAAATCTTGGGTTAGTGGTTTCTAACTCAAGTATCTGGAGGGGATCCGGGTGGTTGGGACGTAGGATCACCGGGAACAAGTCGGGGAGACTTGGGTGGATCCGAACCCGTTATATCAGTTGTTTGCGCTTGTTAATTCTTGTCGATTATTGTTTATTCTGCATTGTCATTTGTGTTTGCACAATAGTTAGGAATAACGTTCTTAATTATTTTAAAGTACTATTCACCCCCCTCTAGTACATGTGCAGTAGCTTCACAGGGCATTACACACCCTAATGCATATACACATTCACATGCACACATGCCGCATGCTCCTATTAGAATCACACCTTCTATGCATGCACCCATAAGGCATATGACTTCCAAAAGTCACTTGATTTGGGGTCCTAAAAATACTAGCATGTATGACAAAGGAATGTATGTATATGCAATCATATTTTAGGGATGTTGTAGCTAATGTGAACTATGTTGGAAACCCAAAGTTTACTTGGACTTGGTTTCCAAACGGCTAATCCTCTTGGACCCAACATGCTTAGGTACCATGTGCTTATGGTATATTATATAGGTACCCAAGAAGAGGAAAAAGAGCAAAATGGGAATATATTGCTCTAAATGCACAAAGAAGGTTTGGATACTCAATAGTGGGTGTTCCAAACATATGACGGGAGACCCAAGTTTGCTCTATGAAATTCTCCAAGTCAAGAATGGTGAAACGTTCACATTTGGAGGCAATGAGAAGGGCTCCATCGTAGGAATTGGAAAAATTGGTAACCCTTCTAAACCTCTCATAGATAATGTTTATCTTGTAGATGGTTTAAATCATAATCTCATATCTATTAGCCAATTTTGTGACAATGGTTACAAAGTTAACTTTGGTGATGGATTGTATAGTATTTTTGATAAGGCTAATAATAATGTTTTATTTAGTGGCACTCGCCAAAAGGATATTTATATTTTGGATATGTCACACACACAAGACCAATTCTTGGTTGCTCACACTAATGAATAACTTTTGTGGCATCGACGCTTTGGTCATGTACACTTCAAGCACCTTCACAATTTGTCCAAGCATAACCTTATTAGAGGTTTTCCAAAACTTTATTTTAATAAGAAAAGTTTTTGTGATTCATGCCAACAAGACAAGCTTCATAAATCGTCATTTAAGATTAAGAATGTAACCTTTACTTCTAGGCCTCTAGAGCTTTTACATTGAGATCTATTTGGGCCTACAAGAGTTGCATCCTTAGAAAATGCATTTTATGGACTTGTGTAGAGCTTGGATTTCTAGGAGTTACTTAACAACTCGGTGAGTAGAGGGCACTTTAAAGGTTACTTGTCTAAAAATAATCGGTGAAGAGGGCATCTTTAAATGTGGTTTTATTTCAAATACGCGGTTAAGCGCGGCCACAAATCTAGGGAAAGTAAGCGGTGAATCAATAGCGTAGAGGGCCAAAACGTTTGAAATTATTCCTACAAGGTTAGCTAACGGTTAATTGCCAATTTCCCACTCATCTGCATTTCATAATGAGAAATGACATGTCGACGGACCCGAAGCAGTAGGAAGGCGATCTGCCATATTACTGTCAGTTTCATAGCCGTTTCTCCGCTAGACAAAAGCGTGCTAATGCATTTTATGGACTTGTAGTTGTCGATGACTTCTCCACGTATACTTGGGTAATGTTTTTGAATAGCAAAAATGAAGCTCTTGAAAAATTTATTGTATTATCTAAGAAATTTCAAAAGATTCAAGCATGTCCATCATCACCATTCGTAGTGATCATGGAGGTGAATTTGATAATGAACTATTCTCTAATTTTTGTGATGAGAATGGGATAACTCACACATTTTCCTTTCCGCGTGCTCCATCACAAAATGATGTTGTAGAAAGGAAAAATATAATGCTCATTGAGTGTACACGCACCATGCTTAGTGATAGCTGCATTGGTTAACAATTTTGGGCGGAAGCCATTCATACCGCATGCGATGTACTAAATAGGATTATTGTGAGATCCCGTATGAACAAAACTTGTTATGTATTATTTTATAACAAAATCCCACAAGTACGTTATTTCTGTGGTTTTGGTTCAAAATGTTTTATTAAAAACACACACCGAAATTTGGATAAGTTTGATCCATGTTCCGATGAAGAAATTTTCATAGGATACTTCGATCGTAGCAAGGCATACCAGATATTCAATAAAAGAACCTTGACGGTTGAAGAATCACATCATGCTTCTTTCTATGAGGATTTTGATGTTTCATTACTCACCCTGATGAGAATATTGAATTTCTACGTGATTCCATGAATAATGTTAAATTGGATAATTCTATTGCAACTAACCTGACTAATGAACTAGTTGAGATTGTTCCAAATGATCTAGGGTTACCCAAGACATTTGCTATGGTTCCAAACCATCCACATGATCAAGTGATAGGTAATATTGAAGTTGGAGTCCGTACAAGGTCAAGGGTAGAGCGATTCACATATTGCGCCTTCGTCTCAACAATAGAACTAATGAACATTGAAAAAGCATGTGAAGATAGCTCATGGATCATGGCTATGAAAGAAGAACTCATCCAATTTGAAAGGAACGATGTTTGGGAATTAGTTCCTCCTCCGGAAGACCACAATGTTCTTGGAACAAAGTGGATCTTCAAAAACAAGACGAATGAAAACAAATTCGTCATCTGAAACAAGGTAAGGTTAGTAGCACATGTTTACCAGCAAGAAGAAGGTATAGATTTTGAAGAATCCTTTACCCCGGTAGCTAGATTAGAATCTATTAGACTATTATTATCATTTGTATTATTCAAGAATTTTAAATGTTTTCAAATAGATGTGAAAAATGCATTTTTGAATGGACATATTGTTGAGGAAGTTTTATGTTTCACACCCACCCGGTTTCATTAATATGACATCACCAAATCATGTTTTTAGACTTACGAAAGCTCTTTATGGGTTGAGACAAGCTCCTAGATTATGATATGATTGACTAAATAATTTTCTTGTTGATTTGGGCGTCAAAATTAGTGAAGTTGACTCAACACTTTTCACTAAGTATTTCGATCATGAAATAATATTTATTCAAATATATTTTGATGACATTATATTTGATTCTACTAACTCTTCACTTTGTCAAGATTTTGCTAAGTCCATGCAAGATGAATTTGAGATGAGCCACATGGGAGAGCTCACATACTTTCTATGACTTCAAATTCGTCAATTGCAGCAAGGGATCTTCATCCACCAAACTAAGTATGTGGTGGAATTGATAGAGTGCTTTGGGATGGGTGTAACCCTCTGTAGTCGATTCTACGGCGTAAGGTTATAGCCCATGGGCACGTATGGTGAAGTGGGATGAGAGTATAGAAATTATAGAGTGATGGACTCGATTTGAGGATTCTTGAGCACATTAGGTTTCCCGTGCATTAGGAAGCGTGCCTAGAGTATGTGTGCATCTAGAAATGGTCGTAATGTGTATAGTGATGTTTGGGTGGTAGCACGAGAGGTGGTGTGGAGAATAGGGTGAAGTATGGGAAAATGGTGTAAACTAGTCGGACTGAGTACGTTGATTCACCGACTAGTCATTTTTCATGCACACTTGTGCTCAGTCACGTGCACACTTTGTGCATGGACACGTGTATACATCGCCACCACGAGCATGATAAGTGGACTCATTATGAGTATTTAGAAGATGGAATTTAACCTTGAACACCCTCGTCCTTCAAATCGTGCACGCGGGTATCGAAATTGACCATCACGCATTGGGATGCGTGCTTGGAAAGGTGTCCCATGGCTATCATGACCGGCTTGAGACGTAAATGGGACCCTAGTGACACCTATGCAAGGTGGCCATTGGGGGTTGGAGAGTTTTGTAATAATACCCCTCACATTTTCATTTTATCCAATTTTGGGTATATTCGCAAAAAGGCAAAAAAGGAGGGGGTTTCATGTAAAAATGCCAAGAGGGGGTACATGGGTCTTTTGGAGGAGGTAAGTGGGGATTAGTGGAGTGTGTGGAAGCCATTGTTTGGCCCATACCCTAAGTGGGGTGGGTGAAATGGCAAAAATACCCTTGAGAGGTTTCTACACACTAAAACCGATATTTAAGCATCCTCCACTTCATTTTTCTCACCTTTTCCCTCTATTTTCCAAGCCATTTTCGTGGCTACAACCTAAGAGATGGAGAGAGGGTCATGTGGAGGAGAGGAGAGGTGGAGAAGGAGGAGATAGGGAGGCTTTTGCTTGCATATTAGAGGATTGAACCCTAAAGGTGCCAAGAAGCTTGAACCTAGAATGAGGCTTGGAGCTTCAAGCAAGGAGGTTACAACCTCATCAAGAACCCTAAGGTAGAGTCTCTCAGCACTCTACAGGTTAGGATAGAGTCATGCTAGTTTTCTATTGCCCTCCTTTTGATAATTGAGTTGTATGTTGCCTTTAGTGCGTGAAAATTTTCTAAATTGTCGTGCATGTTGAATATGTGGTGCAAGATGCTATCTTTTTTATTATCTATCCATGCATGATTAAAATTAGGACCTTTATGATGCTATATGCCTCTAGAAGAAGGATGAATCTTGTTAAGGATTGTTCATGTGGATGCATCTAAACATGTTGATTTGTTCATGTTTTCCAAAATTTAATAGCAAGATGCAATCTTTTCCAAAGATAAGTGTTTGGATATGAAGTTCAGTAGGGATTTTTGTTATATGGACTTAAGATGTTGTCTTTTTTTATCTCTGGAGTATTTCTTGTTCAAAAAATTTCAAGATTTGATTTTTAAATCATTTTGAAAAGCAGGGAATAACTCTTCCATATAGGGGAGACTTTGTCCATATATTTCATGAGGCTTTTCTCTCAATTGGCTAAACAAAACCTTTTGAAATTTCTCAGGGCTTGCTAATACTTGTCTACTCCAACTTTCATGCTTTGGCCAAGGACCATTTTTCACTCGAAATATTTATAAAAATTCCATCTTTCAAACTGGTATGTTTTTAGCCTGCTCAGACACATCTTATACAAATAGCCGTATCCTTCAAACCACTGGTCATTTTCAGTGATTTTGTTATCATTTTAAAGCTAAAAACCCATCTAAGTTTTCTTCAACTACCATCTTTTCAAATTCAACCTCTAAGTATTTTTAAAACACTGATCTTTCAGCTCCTGTTTTCCTGTCTGAAATCTGCAGTAACACATGTTGCCATTTAATTCTTAGTAAATTCATTTCTTGGAATTTTTGTATGAGGTTTGAAATGTTGGAAAGTAGACTTATGGGACTACAACCCCCTTTGATATATTTTTTGATGTCCAGTGCAATATCTTGGAGAAACAGTTGCTGCTATGTTGATGTTTTGCTAAAAACAGATTCTGCATTAAGATGTGGTGATTAGTTATTTGCATTTTATGATATATATCTGATGCATTGATGATTGAAAGTGTTATATTTGCTCTCATATAACATGCTAATCTAGATTAATTAAACCATAGGTGTTAGTTGCTCCATGTTCTATATTGAAAGTGGCATTTGTTGTTGTTATTGGAATTATGGCAAACTGGTAATATGATAGTTATATTGGTTTGTTGAGATGTGAATGATGAGATGAAGCAACTAGACCCTAGGGAAGTTGAATTATGATGCTATAGGTGTTTCGACCACACAGAGTGGGTACGACACCCTAGGCGGGTTTGGGAGAAATACCATGTAGGGGTGATAGTACGAGGATATGGACTGTTACTTAGGAGTCGCGGCCGTTGCTACACGGACCATGCGCTGAACTTCATTAGAGTTGTTGAGACCCACATCCTATAGACTGGAGTGGGAAGGACCCGTTA
Source organism: Scilla litardierei (assembly GCA_030789695.1). Classification (NCBI taxonomy): domain Eukaryota; kingdom Viridiplantae; phylum Streptophyta; class Magnoliopsida; order Asparagales; family Asparagaceae; genus Scilla; species Scilla litardierei. Next base: position 638,251,867 of record CM061142.1, read on the forward strand.
AGCTTCACACAGTGCGTAGTACCACTGGCGAGTGCCTTTGTCGTCCCCACTTCGGGACAAGTCTGGTCCTCGTATTCGAGTCTCGTACACGATATTTCCAAACTTCACATAATCATTATACAAGAAGATAATAATGAAATCACTTGTTGCTATGATATGTTGTATGTGGTAGTTCCTTAGTGTGTTTAAGTTTCTCTACTGGCCACATTTTGACGTGTCCCCTCCCCGTGGTTTTGGGAGCAGGTACCCAGAAGCAGCGTCTGCAGCCAGACCCTGCCAGTTGCCCATAGTCTTTCTAGTTTGTTTGAGAGTGTTCCTTGTAGTAAGGATGTGGGTGTACGTGGGTTTGGTGAGAGATGAGGTTGTAGTTGTTGTTGCCACTCCTGTGGCCAGTGTTGTAGTTCTGTTTTGTTGTACTTTTGGTCAGGTGCAGTTGTACGTATGTCAGTCAGTGGACTCTGTGGGCTTGTAGTAGTGACTGTATCTGTGATGTGGTTGTAACTTTCTTTTTCTGCAATAGTAGTTGAAGTACTTCTGTATTGTGTTGATGTCGTTGTTGAGCTGTACCTTTACTTTTCTGATGTACTGTTCTGTGTTATTCCAGTGTGAGTAGTGGCCTACTGTTTGTTTGTTATTTATGCTTGGTGCAATACCGTGGCATGTCAGGCGGTCGTCCCCTCTGTCTTGGGATGTGGAAAAAAAGAAAAGAAAAAAATCCCTCCCTTGAGTAGTAGGGTGACCGGGGCGTGACAATGGGATCATCTTCATCGAGCACTACAACGCATCTTGATAAAGATAAACATGGAACGGATGTTGACATTCGCCAATATCGAGATATGATAAATAGCTTACTCTATCTTATCGCAAGTAGGCTCGATATTATGTTTTCGGTATGCTTATATGCACGTTATCAATCTCGACCAAAACAATCATATTTGATTGCGGTCAAATTGATTTTTCATTATTTAAACCAATCACTTGACTATGGATTATTTTATCCTAAGTCGTGCTCTTATGAACTAGTTTCATTTAGTGATGCCGACTTTGTCGGATGTAAATCCGATAGGAGAAGTACTAGTGCCACTTGTCATTTCTTAGGAAATTCACTTTTGTCTTGGTTCTCCAAGAAACAAAATTCGGTATCCCTTTCTACAACTGAAGTGGAATACATTGCCGTAGGATTAGGTTGTGCACAAGTTCTATGGATGAGACAAACACTTAAAGACTACGGTATTGAGTGTGGCCCATGTCCAATCATGGTTGATAACCAAAGTGACATTTGTCTATCTAAAAACCCAGTACAACACTCCCGTACCAAACACATTGATATTAGACATCATTTTATTAATGATTATGTCCTCAAGAAGGATGTTTGTCTAGAGTAATTTGACGCCCAAAACTAAATTGCAGATATTTTCACCAAACCTCTCAAAGAAGACTCTTTTATAAGGCTTATGAAAGAATTATGTATTATGGGTGAACTTGAACTCTATAAGATCATTTTCCTTATGACTAGTATATTTCATCTCATGATATGATATGCTCATGTATTTAAGCAATCCTTTCTTGGATATATCTCACTTTCATATTTGAGTAGTTCCTTATGAGATATATATACAAGTCCATTATACATCTGTTGAGCACTTGTATTTGATTTGAATGGATATCAATATATGATGATTGTATATGTGATTAGCATTAATGAATGCTTAGTTAAATCGATCGCTTCTATTATTTAGATTGAGAACCCTTATAGAATTTCATCTAGGTTCAATCCAAGCTTTCTGATATAAGTCAAATTCCTGGTGTAGTCGAACCAGATGTCTAACATACTAGATATATATGTCTCTCAGATTTTTCCATCTGACTAGACGTTTGATATTGTCCTTACAGACACCTGAACCGATTTTTAGACGCCTGAACATTGTTCTACAGACGCCTGGTAATAAGTTTGTCAGTCTGTCAAATTTTTCCCGAGAACAATCATCTTCAAACTTCACAAGATCAGACGCCTGCTGATAACATATCAGATGTCTAGATAGTTTGTCAGGCGCCTGATTGATCTGCTACAGACACCTGATCATTATATCGTATGATTTTCATCTTATATACTCTTTTGACAAGATGTCTAATGCTCTTGATCCAGACGCCTGGCTACGTATAATTTGGTTTGTCTCTTTAATTCTCCAGATGACTGGATACTTCACGCCAGACGCCTGTCGAAGGATTTTAAGCTTAATCAACTTTTGATCCAACTGCCGAGATTTATCGACCGATCGATATAAACCCCGATTAGCTCGATTAGGGCTTAAGCAATCTATCTCTTTCTTCTGCCCCTTTGTCTGCCATTACGGTGTTGTTGAGTTTAGTGGAATTTTTGACAAACTCTTGTCTGATTTAAGGTAAATCAAAACTCGTTTCTTTACTCCGATCATTTCGATATCTAGAGTTTTCTGTTAAACTTACTTTTTGCATTATTGAACGGTATGGGTTCATCATGCCACGTACGAAATAGCTCGATCGTCATCTCCTCAATACTTGTCGACTGAGGCTTCGTCACCGTCACCAGAACCTCATGAGCCTGGTTCTACATCTCGTCGGTCCGAGAGAACCATCCCTCTTGATGTGTAACATCAGATAATGATGTCTTCAGAGTGACACATGATCAACCTTCATTGTCGTTTCAGCCAATGTCTTCTGAGCACTCTCCTGCTCATAATGATTCTCATACTCATCTAGATTCTCCTATTCCTAAAGATCCCCTCGAGGTCATCAGAATAGAGTTGATTTTCTGATCCGGAGTTCCCGCCATAAGGACAATGATCTGATTTCCCTTTGTATCAGCCCAGAGAATGTTCAGTCTATCGTCTCTGGACTTGGTCAGGATCATCATCAGATCAATAATCTTCTCCGACAAGTTCGGGATAATATACGTCCTCCCTCTGATCCATCATCCTCTTCACTGCCTCCTGAGGTTTTATCTCAGCATTTGGGTGAATTTAAGTATAACCTTTCCAACATCTAGACGGTGGTTACACATTTGAGTAGGGAACTCATGTCTGTAAAGGATATGGTTTCAACCATTCAGGAGAAATTAGACACACTAGTGCCCACTTCTAGAGTCATCCATGCTCTTGACCCTCCAGAGCCTAGTCCACCTCCTCAAGCTATTTGATGTCACTCTGGCCTAACCTAAGGCTCTCTACACTCTTTAAATGTATTTTTGAACATTGTTTGAGAAGATTGCTTGTGTGGATACATTTTGGTGTTTTTGCTTGTGATTAGGGTTTATTTGTATTTTGGATCATGGGTGGTATACTTGTAAGTATACGATTGTCACATCTTCATGTGACTTTACTTATGAATGGTGTCACATTTTGTTGTATGTGACATATAGATATATATTTTTTCTTTCGGTGAGCGATGAAGTTATATTTTGTATTATCGCCATCAGTATATTTAATAGAAAGTTTTACCTCTTATTGGAAATGTGCCATTGGATTACTAATTGTTCTATTTTTGCACCTCCAATATGAATGTTGAATACTCTTATCTCCTTATATGTTTTTGTAACGATCGCTCTCCGATCATACTTTGTTCGTGCACGTGCTTTTGACCGTGCACTTAATTACTTTAGACTCTGTTTGCTTGTGAACACTTTGGTGTGATATGTCGTTGTGAACGTCTTTGAGAGTATTAAATTGTGGCACTAATTTGGAACGACATTTCACGGGTCGTTCTCCCACGATTTGATCTTATTCGAAGAGACGTCGCGGTTCTCACTTTTGACGTGAGGTGTTTCTATTTTTAGTTTCTTCCACCGACGTCGAAATTGAGATCCGTATTCTTAGTTTTCTTTCTCTCGTCGTCCTGATTACCCCAATATTTATTTCACAATTTTCGGACTTCATTTGACCTATTTCACATTTTTAGCAAAGCTTTAAATATTTTTAAATACCAAGTTTTAAAGTATTTTCGACCCAATATAATTTCTATTAGATTATAACTCTTCAAATTATTTTAGACCCAAATCCTAGACCCTTGGCTGCACCCCTATAGCTAGAAAGATAGTGTGGGTGAGTTTTTGGGTTTAAAATGGATTAAAAAGCAATTTTAATTCAAATTAAACCCTAGACTTGGTCAAACCCATCTACACTATATATAGGAGGCTTAGGATACCCATTTCCCTCAAGAAATCAAACTCTAGCCGCCCCCCACAACTCAAAATCTCGCTTGCGACGTTCGTCGCAACCGCTCCCCGCAGCCGCCCGTGCCCGACCGACGGATTTCCTTAGGTTTCCTCGGTCTGACCGAGAGCCCCGTCCGCACCGCTACTCCGCACCGCTGCTCCGCACCGCACCAAGCGCTGGCCGCTTCGTTGCATCGCCTGCATCCCCTGCTCCGTTGCAGCCCGCTTCGTTGCAACCCCCGCACCGACCGACGCTCTTGCCCGCACCGACCGAAGAGCCCCCGCTCCGCACCGTATCCCCGCTCGTTGCAACCCCCGCCCGCTGTATCTGACCGAGAGATTTTCTCGCAGCGGCCTATGTCTGACCGAGCGACGTTCGTCGCAACGTCGCAACTCTCGCATCACTTGTCACCGTGGGCCCCCCAAGTTCTCCAGAGGTGTTGTGGGTCCCCCATTGGCCCCTAGCACTACTGTGGGTCCCACCTAGGTGTCTCTTCTTCGTGGATTTTCTGATTGCGACGTTATGATACATCGTAGCCCTTCGTCGCACGTTCTAGCTTTGGAATCTTGGTTCATTGATCTGGTTGCTGTCCAGACTTGGCGAGCGAGGAATCTATTTTGGGATCTGGACTAGGAGCGCGTTCTTCTATTCAAACCCCTGGCGTCGCTACCCGACGCCAGTGTAGCTTTCGCGTCGTGTTGAGGTAACGATCTGCACCCCTAGGACCCCCAACCTATTGCCTGTTAATCAAGACTAAAATTGATGTTTTTAAAGTGTTTTAAATTCACTAATCAAGATTAATAAAATGGGACTGTAGGCTGGTGGACTTGGCACATAGGTTGTTTGTGACTTTGGACTCCTTGGACGGTGTTTTTCAGACGTTTGACTTGCAGGCAGGTGAAACTTGCCAACCTTTGATTTAGGCCATGTTTTAGGCCACTTCCTTGTTTTTAGCGTAAAAGAGACTAGACAGTGAAATGATAGCTGTCTAGACGCAACTTTAAGATCTAGCTTGACAACGAAGCTAGATCTGTCACCTTGCCATGTCATTCATGCATTATTGCCTGCCACGTTTAAATTTCCTTATCTGTACGCACTTAAACTATTATCTGTCATGCATTGCATCTTACATGTCATCCAAGTTGAATGTTGCATTCGTAGCACACGCTACAATACTTGTACTTCCTTGTTCAGGCTAGGTGCACCCCTATGCCATCATGAAAAACACTTCCTGGCTCGTGATCCAGAAGATGTGCGCCAGTCCATATCTCTGTTCTAAAAAACTCGCCACGGCGACGCCATGGCACGCCATGGCGGCAAGGCTCCACCCTCACGCCCCGTTAATGTCCAAGTTGGCTCTTTAAGGTGGCACGCCATGGCGACACAAGGCGCGCCACAAAACATAAGGCACGCCTTAAAAACAAAATAAATAATAAAAAAAGCACCCGGGTCCGCATTATAGGGCTAAGAAATCCGAACCCGACCCGTTCTCATTATTTGAGGCTTCTTTTCATCTCGTAGCTGCCTGCATTCGATTTGGGGCCTAGGGATTTTCATCCCGCTCGTAGCAGCCGATTCGCGACGCCTTCGTCTCCGGCTGCCCTCGTCTCCGATCATCCCTTTGAACGGCATCAGTGTCACCGTCTTCTTCAGTTCTCCGGCCGCCCTCGTCTCCGGTCCTCCATCTGAACGGCATCAGCGTCGTCGGCTTCTTCAGTTCTTCAGTTCTTCGTCGCCGGCTTCTTCAGTTCTTAAGCTCAAAAAGGAGATCTCTGCGTCTTCTTCAGTTCTTCCTCACTTGTAAGTATTCCATTTAATTATTCAATATAAGTTTTATTTTTTCTCTAATGTCTCGCGTTTAATGTTAGGGGTCAGAATTTGTGCATTTTGGTCTATTTCGTACTCTTGGAAATTTTTAGACTTTTCGAATACTCAGCTCGTCATTTTCTGGCTTTAGGCAGCACTTGCGAACAAAGTTTATTTAAGATGTTGAACTAGGACATGCAAAAATCAATGTTCCTTCAAGTATCAGCAAATTTCGTTTAGATCCAATTATCCAAATAGCTTTAACAACTGTGTTAATCAATTACTTTGATATTAATGACGTATTAAGGTCACATGCTTTTTATTTATGTAAACAATTGCTTTTTAGTAAATTAACACTTTAGTTAATTGTAAGCAGTAAGCACACATCTCAATGTAGATGGAAGGCTATGGATTTGGTAGGATTTGGGATAAGCGACGCCACGCCACGCCTCACGCCATTTAGAACCTTGGTCCATATACACGCGGAGGGGTAGGGATAAGCGATCACTTGAGCTTAAGAGTTGGCCCGATCAGCCACTCTAGCCAAAAGGCGTAATCTCTGTGCACAACGTGCTTACTAGACTTGTCCTTGTCTTTGTGATTGTTCATGCAAAACTTGATATCCATGCCATGATTTAAATGCCAATTGACATGCCATGCTCGTACTTTACTTTACTTTGCACTCATGCTATATCTGCCATGTCATTGCATCATGCTAGAACTTCTAGGTTGTTGTACTTTCACTTTCAGTTTCCTTGCACAAGTCTCTTGTAGACTTGCTGACATGTGCCCCTTGCTCTTTTGGGTGTCACATGTTAGACCCTGAGCCAGAGACCGATGCTGAGTACGTGGTTATTGCTGACGCTGAGCCTGAGCCCTTGCCTGTCCAGGAGGAGGTTGTGGATACCGGTGACCAGTCTTAGTGACCCTACTGAGCTTCCTTTTGTTTTAGGATTTCTGTTAGTTGTCGGTGCGTGTCACCTTTACTTTGTACGTTGTACTTTTGTTGGCCATGCTGGGGCCTTTTAGATTCTTTTCTTTTAGCCTGGTGGCTTTTTTTGCGATGTTGAAATTTATTTTCATGGATATTCTGAGATTTCCTTTTTGTCTCATTTCCTTATTTATTATCTTTGTTTCGTAACGCAATTGCAAGGACCTGCCATTTAAAGTTAATTGACGCTTATCGGACTTGCAGCTTTGCAGCTTCAAGTCTGAGCAGACCTACTCACGTCTCGCCTCCATATTTTTGGGAAGCGGGGCGTGACAGGTTTTGTTGATGGCCCATGCAGGTCTGTCTTGCAACTGCGAATTATCGGATCAACGATAATAACTATGGAATGTCCATTAAATAAATTGCAACATCCGAGTCATAAGCCTTGAGCCTAGTCGTTTTTATATATCGCTAGGTGGTATGAAGACTTAGTTAGATGTCTGAGCTTGCTAGTTAGATGCCCCTGATTGTTAGTTAGACTCCCTGCTAGGAATTGATTTAATCGTCGTAGGAGTTACCTTAGTGGTTCTTGCCTAACTCTGACCATATTAGACTTCTAGAATTTCTTTAGTCGTTCGCTTGGGTTCATCGATTTCGGACCAAGCTGAACATATTTCATTACCGTCTAGCTCCTTAGAAAGTCTTAGCGCTTAGTTTCTTAATCTTTAGTTGGTCGACCGTGGGAGTTTCCCCGTAGATTTTCCTGGGTAATATCCTAGACGTATGTATGTTTTGATCATCTGACCATTTTCCTTGCCTCGATTCCCGAGATTGCCTCATGACGATCGTCGTCAATTTTCGAATCTCTCCGTTACAAATCTTGAATCTTCTGAAAGTATTTTTCGATTTCCTCTTTCCCTAAGTTTAAATTTGTTCAAAAATTTTAATATATATATACTTATACTTCATACTCTTTCGTTGACTTAAATTTTCTTTTAAAACTTTTGTCAAAAATTTTGAATACTAGCTTATGATATTTTTCCAGCCTATACTTTTCGTACCTATGTAAATACCTTGTCCCTTCATATACTAATTTCATTCTGAACCGTACTCTTATTTTGCCCAATTCGATTTATAATTTTCTTTTCTTATTTATGTCATTCGAATGACACATCGTGTTTACTTTTAATATACTTTTCAAGTCACATGGAATTTCAGTTTTCAGCAAGTCGATTTTATGCTCATCATTTTCCCTATTTTAGATTTTTGTAAAATTACTATTTCATAACCATTTCCTGATCTAGACCCTCCATAATCTGGTTTTAAAGCTTTATTACCAATTTTTATAACTCTACTACTAAGTTATTAATATCTTCCGTTCACCATACATACTTTTAGAAAAATTTCTAAACTAAATAGAATTTCAATTATTTTTATATATCCGTACCAGGCTCGTTGTGCTCGTATAATAAGAACTTTGTGTAAATCAGTTTCTCATTTTGGCAAATCCTGGTTCCTCTAAAAGTAGTTTCAATATTGATTATTTTAAAATTTTCCCTAGCTTAAAGATTTTAAAAGCATTTAACATGAGTTTAAATTCTTCAGTTCATTTAATTTCATTCTTTGAATTTCAAAACTTTTGCCAACATTATTAAATTACTGCCGTATAATATTTTCTAAACTACATCCTTAATATTCTTGTGAATGATTTACTTCCTTTTTATATTAATTTTCGATAAGCCAATAAACCATTTCCTCCTATTATATCTATTCGACTCAAACTTGTTTCTAACAACTTGTTTTATCGATCTCCGAATATTTTATACAGACGAGGACTCTAACTTTTGAAGTACAATAGTTTTCAAATTTCACGTATTTTAGCCTATGTTATTTACACTATTTCCTTTCTCAATCCTATATAAGTATCACTACATCTCCCTTTCCTCTACCTAAACATTCACAAGTGAGTCGCTGTTTCACCTAACCAAGCTGTCTCCTTGTATTCGTCCTATCTGAACTCGTGCTTATCGATCCTTCCCTCGTCACACTTTCGACCTCGACCTCCCTCTATTGCTTAGGCTTTAGTGCTCGCCAATGACTGTGTCAATCCTAATTTGTTAGTAGGCCCTTGGACCTTTGTGATGTTGTCGTGGTGCATGTACCTAAGTTGAGTATGTGGGCTTGAATGAGTGTACTCCCCTGTAGTATATTAATGTTTGCCTATTGTGTGATATATACATACTCAGAGTTATTCATGATGTTATGAAGTTTTTTGTGTGTTAGTACTTATAGGTATGTGTGAGGATAGCTATACCACTCTAGGGACGTCTGTGTATAAGGATCAGTGTTGGGATATCTAATGGGGTGTATGTAGTTGGGGATACTTATAATGGTTGAAATAATATGTTGGTAAAGCTATGTGTTTGATAGGTGTGATAATAATAGGGTACGTATAGTTAAGTGGGTAGGCCTATTATATGACCTATATGTTAGTACGTGTGAGTATGTGCTCGTACGTAGATACGTATTGTGCTTAGGCGTAAGTAGTTATGTATTTGCCGCTTGAGTATATTGGTGATATACATATGGTAGTAGGATTATAATTTTGATGGGTATTGCTTGCTTTTACAGGAAGTTGTATGTGGGTATACCATGATGTATACACGACTATTGCATACCTTAACTATGTAAGTAGTAGATGTGTTGGTATATTAATTATAGGTAGTAGGATATGGTGTGAGTATTGACGTGCGTTTATATTTCATATATTTACGCACGTTTTCTTCCGTGTTTTTCCGTTATTTATCGCCGTCTTGTATTCGTTTTCTCGTGTTTTCTTGTTTTCTTTCACTTTTCCGTGTTTTTGGTATTTTGCAGGAATTTCAAGCATTTGGGACATAAAACGACGATATCATGAGTCCCCGGAGCAACGGGAGAAGTCACGCGTGATCCAGGGGGTCAAACGACGAAGATTGCTTCTTTCAGCCCCTCACCCGACCGGTTGGTCACTTCCAACCGATCGGGTGATGCACGCATGCACCACCCGGGCACAAGTTGGAGCGGCCAAGAAGTCACCCGATTGGTTCAGTGACCAGTTCAAACGCCCCAATTCTCGGGATTTTGGAGTTGAACTCCAACCGATCGGGTGACATCTCACCCGACCGGTTCATCTGTAGCCACATCGCCTCAAAGATCGAACCGACGACTCCACCCACTCTCTTCAGTGACCGGTTGAAGCTCCCGAAGTCTGATGGCCAAAGCAACAAGCGGCTCACCCGATCGGTTGATGTTTCAACCGATCGGGTGGCCTTTTCTTCCGCCTTTGCGCACTGCTGATGCATTCATTGAAGATCTGCTATCATTCCAGAAGGATTTTGGGTGATCTCTTATTTTTCTAGCGTCGGCATCGTCGTTAGCTTTCCAACGATAGGTCGCATGCCCAAATCCGATTTTTCTACATTTTTCTGGAATTTTCGGAGCGCAGCTGTGTGCTGAAATTGGCTGCAGTCTGAATTTTCATTTCACCCGATCGGGTGAGTTGCCACCCGACCGGGTGAGATCTTTTTCTGCGTTTCTGTGCTCTCTGTTTATTCCACCCGATCGGGTGAGTTTCCACCCGATCAGGTGGGCCTGTTTTAACAGTTTTGAGTGGGTTTCGGACCCGAACTGTTAAGGGTTTTGAGGGGGGTTTTAAATACTGTGTTGGGCACGACTTTGAGGACTTCTTCCTCAGTTTTTCTAGGGCTTTTTGCCCCTTTCTCCTGTGAGTTTAGATTAGGTTAGATTAGGTTTTCTATCGTAATAAGTCTTGTAAGGGATTGAAGAATCAATGGCAAGATAAGTATTTCTTTTCCCATTTCATTGTTTTGTGTTATTTTTGTTTTGCTCAATGATGAATGTTTGTTTGGATTTATTGATTGCTATCATGTTCTTCACCATCGAGTAGTGTTTGATGAACCCTAATACGGGTTAGGGTAGGATTGATGCTTGGAAATTTACATTTGGCTTGGTTGCATGGCATGTGTTCGATGAAATGTGTCAATGGAGATTTCTAGCAATCTGGGTCCAATTCGTACGGCAACACACTAGTTGTGTTGGGGATTGGGGTCCGGTGCTTGTCCAGTCAAGATCCGCTTCGATGTATTGCTAGAAATCACATTCGACCTATTTGGCCATTAGGGTTATGCGGGGGTGTTTCATTATCATTGGCAGGAGAAAGACCGCCTCTGACCGTCGGGCCAAGGGGTAATAAACTTGGCGGTTGACTCCCTAGACACAGCTCACGCCCCTAGTGTTGACATTGAGTCCTCGCGCGTGGGAACGGCTTGGACGAAGTGTTGAGAGTTATCATTGTGGCCTTAATGCTCCCGGTTGCGGAAGGTGTTAATGGACATGTGAATGCCCACCATCCGGAACCGGGTAGGCCTAGCGTACTTGGCACCGACCGGAATATCGGGCCATGGACACTAGGTACCACCTTTTGGGGCAATGTCTCACCCTGGGTCAAGTCAAATGCCAAGTGTCATGAGTGCTCTAGCCCGTGTTAGCGGGGATTCATTTTGTGTCCTTTTTTATTTCTTCTCTTTATTTCTACACTTCCACCCATATCACCCGCGTAGCTAGCACACAACCTAGGCGAGGCTAGTAGCCATTCAAGCCATCCACCTCCCTGAGTTCGATAAACCCGCACCCTACACTAACCGTGCACTTGCGGTAAAACGACACCGTGCCCAAACCGTAAACGGGGCGCCGGTCAAGTTTTTGGCGCCGTTGCCGAGGAGGCGTTCGGTTTGATATTAGCTTAGCTTGGGTTCGTTACACTACGCATAAAAACACAAAAAAATATTTTTTTAAATTTTTTTTTCAATAACCAAGAAATTTTCCCCCCACCATTTTATTATCTTTTTGTTATTTTCTTGTACTATTGACGCTCCTCTCTAGTTTTCTTATTTTTGTTGTCCATGTATCTTTGGTGTAACCATGTGGAGATCAAATTTAGATGCTCAGATGGGAGGATACGATCCTTATTCAGTTGTGGTTTGTGAGACTTGTGGGATGGTTGGGCACATGTATTATGATTGCCCATTTACGCTTGAGAGCCTCCCCCTACCCCAAGGCCAAACATTTTCCCACAACCTTAGCCCAAACACCTCCCATCCATTTCCTCAACCTTATACCCCTCCACAAACACAAGAAGAATCAAGCCTCGTGTCTCTCCTTCAAAGTGCCATGTTTAACCAAGGCCAAACATTACGAAACTTGATGGTACCAATTATCGAGCCTACACCAAGGAGAGGGGATGAAGGAGAGGATATACCTACTTTCATGGTTGAGACTACCATGCCGTCGGCCACCATAGACACATCTCAAGCCGATACCCCATTTTTCCATCACTACCACTTGGATGACGAAGCATTTTTTGATGATGATAGTGAGGATGGGGAGATTTATCTAGGATTTGTGGGAGAGATTTCTTGTCTTGATTTGGATACCCCACATGAGTCCTATGAGAGCACTGAGGAGTTTACAGAGATTATGCATACCAGCGAGGAGGATGTGCGTGAGGACGAGGACACCACGACCACATACGAGGGGTCCGCTCCACATCCACCTCCACAGCCATCTCTGTCACAGCTTCCTCCTTGGTCGGTGGTCAACCATGAGGATGTCATTCAGGACATCGGGCAGATGGAGGAGCATGAGCATATCGTCGAGGAGGATGTGCATGAGGGCTTGGATACGATCGTCCACTTCATGGAGCCCGAGCCACATCTACCTCTACCGTCACGCTCCACTTCTTCTGCGGCTGAGCATCTACTTGAGCATATTACCCCTATTCTGGGAGATTTTCATACTCACTCTCACTCCACATTTGAGTCTCGTTTTTCACGTCCTATTTCTTTAGACTCATATATATTTGACACACCATATCTCTCGCAGGACACAGGATCTACTTCCCTTGAGGTATGCTGCGGTGTGTCACCACCTGGAGAGCCACTTCTCATGGAGAGCGAGGATTTGGTCGTCACTAGTACAGAGGATAGCGACCCATTCTCAGGGAGTATTCGTTACCCGTTTACTATTCTCCCATCTTATGTTTCCGGGATACATTTATTTTGGGAAATAATTTCTTGCCATGGGCTAATGCACCTCGTCCTTTGCAGGTCACAGGTGGATACCTACTAAGGATGCTTGGAGGTGCATTGCTTGGGTCCATTGGCACACGTGGCACAGTGCTTCTGGCGGAGCCACAGAAGGAGCAGTTAGAGCAGCTACCTGTCCCACTTCAGATCTTGGATCCGCCTATGCTAAGGTGTATCCTAATCCAGTAGTGTAAAAATTTACCGCTTTCTAGTTTAGATTTGAATAATCTCGTCTCCTCTCATTAGCGAGGGGAGCGTATCTAGGATTTGCTTTTGCATCATAATAACCCATCATGTCGTGACCTTCTATCATTTCACCCCACATCCTCTTCCGAGGAGAACGAGCAGACTATCTCTCCTGCATTCTGATTTCTTTCTTTTCCGATTTCCCCCTAGCATATCTCAACATCCCCATTGATCATATCATTTTGCTAGCATTGTCATGTTCAGCTTGGGGGAAATCGACTTTTGTGTGCATGTTTTTGTGTGTCGTTGTCGTGTGTTTGTGTCTTTGAGTCCTTCGTTGCATTTTATATCTTTTATTCTGTATGTTTCTTTTTCTTTATTTTCCTGTTTCGTTCGTGTATTTTTCGTGTTTTTCATTTTCTGTGTCGGTGTGTAACTCCCCTACATATTCATTGCCCTCCCGTATTCACTACTATTACATTGAGGACAATGCAAGTTTCAGCGTGGGGGAGTCGCACTTCGTGCGTCATTTGTCTCTTTTTCTTCATTATTTGAGTCGTTTTTCTCCGTGTTTTTCTTTTTCTTTTCTTATTTTTATCTCTTTCTCCCAGAGATGAACCCTATGATGAATTTCAACGAAAATCACACGCACACCTTGCACGGCTTCGATAATCACATTCACTAACCTCAGGAAGCCAAGTCCTCTTGCATTTCATGCATCGTGAGTCCACTTAGCTTTCTTGTGAGTCGTGTGTCGTGACTAGCATTTGGTGTGCTTGTACCTTGTGATTATGTTTTATATACCTATCCTTGGTTGACCCCTAGATTATCACGCTTCGATATGAATATGCGGTGTTTGCTTCTACTATCTGCTTCTATATGCATGTTATATGTTTATATCGTATGTTTCAATTCGCATGTGTCGGGATTCCACAAACAAGGACTAGGATGACCCATTTAGCCTATGCTCTGATTAGCAAGAAATATCTCCTTGCCCAAGTGTTTAGAATCCGATTTCATTTTTATTTTACTTGGTGCAAATCCCCTCGTCGTGTACCGTTCTCCCACTTGGGAGAGTACACATGTATATATCCCAATATCCAAAAATCCAAAAAAAAGGAGAGAAGAAAAACCCAAAAAAGAAAAGAAAAGAGAAAAGAAAAAAAATATGTATAGCTGAAAATCCAAAAAAATTTACAAATACCCAAAACCCAAAAAAATTCCCGCGTGAATATCTTTTCCTACTTGCCGAGAATAAAGGGAAGGCGAGAATTTACACCGAGTGTCCTACTCCACATCATCTCAACCCCCGTCGTTTTCGAAAACACTTGGCTTAGGAACTTTTTAGCTATTATCTAGGCCTTAGTGTGGTGATTTCCTTAACCCTAGTTGTGGAGTCCCTGACGCATGATATGTTTCGATTCTCTCTCTATTCTCATGCATGCTTGAACTACATATATTCACCGCCTTATTCAATTCGAATTGATATTTGGGTCATTTCCTGGATTTGTGTATATCGAGCTTTATTGCACAATGTAGATAGTGACACCGTCTACTAGCACACGACCACACTCACTCGCGCTTCACCGCGCCCACGGCATTTGTCTGGACTCGTATTCCTTGGTTTAGTGATGTGATTTGGTGTTTGCTTGCTTGGCGTGTCGTTTTTGATTTTGTTGGCCTGATCGCTCCGGGATGTGACCCCAAAGAACGGTTGTAGTTTTACCGCAAGCGCACGGTATAGCGGCGAGCGGGTATCGAACACAGGGAGGACGAATGACCGTGCTTGCTCCTAATCAACCTGGCTATTTAAGAATAGAGAGAACTGCCTTGGGCGATCCTGTCACAATCGTCAGACAAGTGTGCGAAATATCAAATCAAATAAAGAACGTCTAGGGAATGGGGAATTCCCGCTACTCACCGTATTTCATAAATGTGGTTCGTCGGTATCAAAATTGCTAGAATGAAAATTTGGATGAACTAGTTGCAACTAAATGTAGAACCAAGCTCACGCTCTCGCGCTGTTGCCGGTCTATAGCTATCCTAGGTTCGGGTCCAATCTCTTGCAAACCCTAGCCTAGGAAAGCTAGCATTAGGATCAACATCATCATTCAATCGTGCACCGAGTCCAATCTCTTGCAAACTCGGTCCACGATCTAGATTGAGATAGTTCCTACCCGTCCAATCTCTTGCAAACGAGTATCGGCACGGAATTGCAACCGGAAATCCTAGTATCGATCCAATCTCTTGCAAACCGATACTTCGAAAATCCGACTCCAACCCAATTCGGATTTCTAGGGCTTCCTATCAAATTGGGATCCAATCTCTTGCAAATCCCAATTGATATGAATACCTAGCTATCCGTAGTAAATCGATCTCAATCTAATCCCTAATAGCTATTCTAGCTCAATTTCTACCAATTCAACACAACTAGGAAATAGGGCTTGTAGGGTTCATCCCCACGCCCCAAGACATGGAGACTACTCACAAATCATAGCAATGGCACAAAAATAATCAATGAAATAGGCAATGGAATTCATCACAACAATGATATAAACAATAAAAATAGAGTTTTTGGGAAAGAGAGATGCAAACCAATGTAGTTCTTCAATTAATCCAACAAAAATCCAAGTTTTCCCTCTTCTCCAATCACAAATAATAAAGCAAAAAGTAGTCTCAAAAAGCTGTAAAAAATCTAAGAGATGGCTCCTTAAACTAGGGTAAAAACAGGGCTTAAATAGCCCTCAAAATCGTCCAAAAATCCTGACCAAAACGCCCCTGCACAGCCTGTTTTCCGCAAATTTCGCTACAGGCAGCGCATCGCACTCGGCCGAGTGACAAAAGTCGCTCGGCCGAGTGAAAACCCTGTCATTTTCCAGTAAGTCGGGGGCTTCAGGGGTCTTCAGTTCGGGGGTGGCTCGGCCGAGTGAGTTGTCGTCACTCGGCCGATGGCTTCACTGCACTCGGGCGGACGTGGTTTACCACTCGGCCGAGTGGGTCTTCTGAAGCTCAGATGGCCGAAAAACAGTAACTTCGATATTTTGGAGGGGCTTCGTCTGGGCGCCACTCGGGCGGACGTGGTATCGTCACTCGGCCGATGTGGTCTCCGTCGCTCGGCCGAGTACACATGGAAATCGTGTCTGAACGGGTCGGCCGAGCAGTGTCTCGCTGGTCGGCCGAGTGGCTCCTCCACTCGGCCGAGTGGGACACAAAAAATGCCCATTCTGCTTATTTTGGCCTCCTCGTCGCTCCTGCGACGTCCATTCTTCTTCCGCTCCTCTCCAACAGCAAAATACCCCTCGGGGAGGTCGTCGGTGGCCGTCTAGAGTAAGCGCATCTCGAGATCACTCCAAATCGCGCCAAATCACCTGAAATGCGACAAAAACAACAAATCGTGAAAAGCATCGCAATATCGTCAATATATCGTGAAAAACATGATTTGGGCGGTCTAAATGGCATGCAAACATGTGGAAAAAAGGTGTAAAATAAGGAGTGATCAAAATCCCCCAAGCTTGCCTCTTACTCGTCCTCGAGGAAGATAAGTAAAAGGCGAACCCGGTGGATTCGGAATACGAAAACGGCGAAAAAAAACGAAAAAAATGAAAAACGAAGAAGAATGAAAACCAAATGAAAATAAAGAAAGAAAGAAAGAAGGAAGGAAAGAGGTAGGATGCTAGATCATTTTCTCAGGACGTGGGTTTCACTTACTCTTATAGCATGCACCGAGTGAGAAATACATGTCAAAGAATCTCATTTTGATATCATAGTATAATAGTGCAAGTAGAAAATAGAAAACCCACGAACAACGGTATAATCATGAAAAACAGAATAATTTTAAGATTAACATCGCCTGAATCATCTAAAGCGGTATACAAATCTCAGATCACACACTTTTCAATTGAACGCTTTCTATCTGGAGTATAAGAGTATCACACCATAGAATAGAGAGAATAGAAAAGTACGGATTTCATGAAATGAACGCTAGGCTTAGATTTCTGGATTTCGTAAAGCTAGAAACAATCTCACCGAGTATAGAATATTACTTAGCCTAGGTTGTCGTGCAATGTCAAGTAGTCACTCTCTCACACATCAATGGATCCCCTCCCCCAAGCTTATCTATAAGCGTGGTGGCACAAAAATATTTACATCCCCATTTTTATATAGCTCCAAAGGCAAAGAAGAGAAAGAAGAAAGTAAGTAAGCGAGATGGGATCTTTTATTGAGGATTTTTCCTCTTTTTTTTTCTTTTTTTTTCTTTTCTTCAATAAGCAATATATACACAATGATCCCAACTCAGAGAGAGATAATGGTATACAAGAATGTTCTTCTCTCTTTTATTATTATTATTTTTTAGAATAAGAGATTTGGAGCTAGGAATTAATAGCGGGGGAAATGCCATAAAACAGAATTACTAAGGGGAGATTCACCAATGATTTTTAAAAGTAGAGAAATGATGTTCAAGATTTGTGGAGAAAGAAATAAATATAACTCTCGGCTCACTCTATAAGACATACACGACAACTTCAGCAGGGTAATCTAATCTACTCAGTTTCGATCACAAAAAAGCTAACTAATCCAGATTTATCATAGCTAACATCATTCAATCATCCTGAAGTGAAGTGTACAATTCATGCATATGGAAGTGATAAAGGAAAAGAAATCAGTACTCCAGATATAGGCATTCAATGCGTGAATCTTGGTGTGTTTTCTGTGATAGCATACATATGAATATTCAGGCTCAGCTAATAATAAAATTTCATCCATTTTCATGAGGAAAAGTGTGGGTTACTACTCCTAAATGCAAAGCAAGTCATAGCATATGATATCAGAAATGAAATCTAAGACGTGACAAATATAGCATGCATATAGAATAAGCTAACTCCACGTAGACATCATCACAGAAAATTCATCTCTAGCATGAGATGAAAAAGAAAGAAGTAAAGATAAAAGGAAAATAGAACTATGCAATGCGGCACACAGGAAAATAAGAAAAACGTGATGCATGGCAAAATAAAAGAAAAATAATGAAAAATGAGTGCAAAAGTGAAAAACGGTGTGAAAAACTGAAAATAAAGGTGAAGAATCGAAAAAGAACGTGAGAACTCACTCCCCCAAGCTAAACGGCACAGTGTCCTCAATGTGCAAAGTGTGGCACCCAGAGAGACAAGTAATGTGAGGGGCAAGTGAGGATGCATGCATGATGGGAAGAAAAAAGATAATGAAAGGAAAGAAAAAAAGAAATGAAAATATGATGCGGAAATGATGCATGCACAGATAGGAGTGATATGAAAATAAATGCGGCACCAAAAACTCTCCCTCTCTCCCAAAAAAGATATATATAGATGTGATCAAAATGAGAATCCCAAGTAGATATGATATGATATGCGCAAATAGATATGATCAAAAAATATAATCCCAAAATAAGTGAGGGGAGGGGGGTGGACAAAAGTGCATCAGGACCCAGCAGAGACGGGCAGCACAACGACAGGAATGGATCAAGGCATCAAGAGTGCCTAAGAAGGCGGTGCTGCGCCGTCTCCGTCCTGAGGCGGAGGTCGTGAGGGTGGTGCTGGCTGGGCGGGCTGCTGAGCTGGGGTGGGCGTGGAAGTGGAAGCAGGGCTAGTGTGTGTGGAAGTGTGTGTGGGAACCTGCTGGGTGGGTGGGGGTACGCGTGGGAGACGCTCCAGAACCTGTGTAAGGCAGTAGTGGATCTGGGGGATCAACTCGAAGCGTCCAGCCATCGCAGAGACGGTGGAGGACAGGGTCCTAAGGTCTCCTCTAAGACCACTCACTGCCAACTCAAGAGCACGTATGCTCTGCAGTACAGTGTCGGGCGGGGGTGGTGCCGAGGGACGCACCGGTCGGGGCTGCGCAGGGCGAGGCTGGCGTACGCGAGTGGAGTATGTAACGGGCTCAGCAGGGAAGGGGACAAAAGGTGCCGCGCCTGGAAAAGTGGGCCGGGCCTCAGTGTGAGGTCGGGGCGGGCGGTGAGAAGTGGAGGCGGCGGCAGCAAAAGAAGAGTACAAAAGCGGCTGCGACGCGGCTAGAGAGGTCAATGGCACAGAAGTGTGGACAGACGCCACGACGCTCTCGGAGAATACGACAGCAGTGGAGACAGAGGACTCTACCGCAGGGGTGGAAGTGTGTGGACCAAAAGGCGCAATCCCAGCGGAGATCATGCTAGCCATGGTCTCCACGACCGCGGCTAACGAGGGCTCTCCACTCTCAACAAAGGTCTGCGGGCGGTCGGGGAGAGCGGAGCAAAGAGGCTCGACGGACAGAGGGCCGGAGGTGGTGGTGGGAGTGGTGGTGACAGCCTCGGAAGTGGTGGGGGTGGGCTCAGCTAAGGTGCTCCCGACACCGACAGCGGTGTCAGGAGCAGCGGAAACATCTGGTATGGGCTGAGGGGCCACAGGGTCAACAGGCTCGGCAGCAGGGTCGGCAGCAGGCTCGGCAGGGTGTACAGGGGGAAGGGGGCCTCCTCGGCCTCCTCGGCCTCGAGCAAGTACGCAGCGGGGATGAGGACATCCATCGCAGGGAGCCAGTCAACGTGGGCCGGTGCAATCTGGGTCCGAGCTGGGCTCGGGAGAATCATGTAGTCGACACCGAAAGGGCCGTGCAACCAGACCCGGTGACGCTCACCATGCGGACGAAGCATCTTCATCCGGGCCATAACATCTATCGACAAAGAGGTGGGGCCCGGGACGCGTCGCAATTCGTCGGGGAAGTCCTCGCCGGTCATAAGAGCTAGCAAGGTAATCAGGCCGCCGCAGCATATCGGTGAGCGAGCGCCCACCGATACAATGATGCGGTCTAAGTACCATGCCGCGATATCGATCACGACGGCGGGGACAAGCTCATCTCCATCCCTAGATAGAGCTCTGGGACGTGTCATCGCGTAGAGCATGTAAAGCTCTGGCGTAGACATCGTGCCTGGCTCATATCTGGCCAAAAATGTCGTCGCCATAAGGCGCTGAGCAATGCAGAGGCAGGGATGTACGATGGCCGAGGCCTTGGCCCTACTAGGGTCAAAGGCGGCGTGGAGACCCGTGATACGTGCCCAGAAGGCACCGGCGTCGAAAGAGGGTGGAGGGATATGTGTGGGGCCGTAACCGCGATCGGCTCCGGGGACGGCGGGCCAAGAGAAAAACGCTCTCATCATATCGAGGGTGACCTGGCACTCTCGATCCATGAACCGGAATGAGCATCCCTCATCGGTCCGGGCGATCGAACTCAAAACCTCAAGTGTCGGGCGGGTAAAAGTATCCGCCGACACCTGGAAAAAATCTCGCCAGCCCACGTTGTCGTACAACGTGAGCATCCCCTCAAGTACCCCCAGGCGTCCTAGGTCAGCGAGGTGTGCAAACCTGGAGGGTACGATCGAGCGCTGGGAGATACGCTCGAAGACGGTGCGGTGTGCGTCGTCTCGGAACGTAATCCCGAGGGGCCCGACCAGTGGAGCCGGTGGTGGTGGCTGTGGATCGGCAGGGAGAGGCTGTGCGGGCTGTGGGTGCACTGCAGGCTGTGCGGGGTGTGCGGGGCCTGCAGGCTGTGCTGGGTGGACGGCGTGTGTGGGGGAAGGAGGAGGAGACTCTTCCGCCTCGTGGGCGGGGCTGGCGTCATCCGACCTCTTCCGCTTAGCGGAAGGTCTCCTCGTCCGCGGCCGTGTCCGGGGCGGCATTTCGGCCCCGAGCGCGCCGAAGAGTGAAAAAGTGTGGCGTATGCAAAAAGAATGGAAAGAGTGTACCAAAACACGCCGCGAGTGCTAAGCAGTGGAAGCATGCGAAGTCCGCGCCTCCACGAAGTCCAAAACAGCCCGTAGAAGCCCCCCTAGGCTCCCCTAAGCTCCAAAAAGTAACCGGAGGCGATCGGAGACGAGGCCGCCGGCGGCGACTCGGGCGGGGTGCGGCGACGGTCGGCCGGCGGTGGCTGGCCGAGCGGCGGCGCGCGCGGGCTTGGTCGGGTGAGTGGGGGCTGGGTGAAGCGAGATCGGGCGAGGGTAGCTGAGGGGGCGCAGGCGGATTTGGGATTTTTCGATTTCGAAATCCGCGCCCCCCTTGCCACTTATATAAAAGAAAGTTACGACTCGGCCGAGTGACGTGCTCACTCGGCCGAGCGAGGCAATAAAAATTTTCTCCCCGATAACGCTTCGGCCGAGTGCTTTGCCAGCCTCGGCCGAGTGACGTAAGTCCATTCGGCCGAGTGACTCAAGCTACTCGGCATGACTCGCCCTAGGAGGGTATCCGTTTTACTCGGCCGAGTGAATATATATACTCGGCCGAGTAGCAGTTATAATTAAATGAAGGAAATAAACAGAGAGTTGGGTACAGCAGACTTCCCTCGTTCGTGAGCGGCTCGGCCGGACGAACTTGTGTACTCGGCCGAGTGACTAGTATACTCGGCCGAGTGAGCCTTGTGTTCTGCTGTTTGTCTTCGTTTGGGCTCTAAACTCCGTCTTTCTTCCTCCAGTCGATTTCATCCTCCTCCTAAGCGTCGAGCGCCTTCTTGAGGCGCTCCTCGTCGTCTCGTTCATCCTCCTCATGATGGATCTACCTATCTCCTCTCCTGTCAAGAAAAATAGGACCCGTTATCACGAAATTTTTGGTCGGATGACTCAGAACACTAAAAATCTCTAAAACGAAAATAAAGAAAAAGTAAAAATAAAGCAAAAACCGTCGGGTTGCCTCCCGACAAGCACTCGTTTTAGGTCGTGAGCTCGACCCCCTATAATTTTCAATCAATGCAGGATGTTTGGTGCATATGAGATGCACCCGTCAAACTTCCCGGGGAGCGCGCTTGGATTTGGACGTGGCGGCATAGCGTTCTCCCTCGGAGGTCTCTTGTCTCGAATGGTGTTGGGGGGAGGCTCCCCCAAGCTAGCATTTGCCCCGGTCAACGGCTTAACCGGCGATGCCGATTTCCGTACCGGCGGAGCTTTCTTTGGAGGCTTTAATTTCGAGAGCTTGCAGAGCTCTCGAATCCTTGCGACATCAGCGTCGCCTTCATCTTCATCAGCGGAGAAGTCGGGGGAATCATCTTTATTCTCTTCATCTTGGCCTAAATCCGGGCCTTCTTCAAATTCTTCATCAAAAAGAGCGCCGATTGAGTGAGGAATCGCCTCCTCTATCACCTCATCAAGGAGGTCCATGTAATCAAGCTCCTCGTGGTAAGGCATGTGCTTCATTGCCTTAGGAATGTGGAGCTCCACCTCGATGTTTCCGACGTTTAAGGTTAAGGTACCTTCGCGCACGTCGACGATGACTCCGGCGGTGGCGAGGAATGGGCGTCCAAGTATCAATGAGGTGTCTCCCTCCTCCTTAACGTCCATGATGACGAAGTCACATGGCAAGCATATTCCACCCGGGACTTGAAGTGGGATGTCCTCGGTGATCCCCACCGGCCTTGTTATCCGGCCATCGGCTAATTGAATGCGCATGTCGGTGGGTTTCAACTTTGTCCCGGTGTTAAGCTTTAAGAACATGGAGAGGGGCATGAGACTCACACTAGCCCCAAGATCGACCAACGCCTTTTGAAGAGGCACGCCGCCCAAAGTGCAAGGAATCCGAAAACTCCCCGGATCTTTGAATTTTGCCGGCTCCTTCTCTCTCTTGGTGAACCAAGAGCCCTCCTCGGCTAGCATGATCTTCTCCTTCTTTTTCCTCCCCGAAATCAAGTCCTTCAGGAATTTATCATACGTGGGGATCTCGACGATGGCGTCGAGGAAGGGAATATTGAGGCTAACTCCTCTTAGATACTCGAGGAATTTCGCTAGCCTTTTCTCCATTTTCGCTTTCGCTAGTCTTTGGGGGAATGGGACCGGTGGCATGAAGCGCCTTTCCTCAATCAATTTTTCCGCTCTAGATTTCTCCTTGTCATGTGGCTCCTTCTCCTTATCAACCTCAACTACCGGCTCAACCGGCTCCAAGCTTTCCTCCACGGCCTCCTCGGTAGGAATCATAGCGGGGGTGGTGTCCTTCCCGCCTCTAGTAGTGACGGCAACTACGGCGTTGATGTGGCCCGTGTTACCCCGTGGGTTTTGCTCCGGTTGCGCCGGCAATCTTTGAGTGTTCCGATTGAGCAACGCCAATTGCTCCGATATTTGAGCCACTACGGTATTAAGAGATTCTTGCCCCGCCTTCAAAGTAGCATTCACCTTATTTTGCTCGACCATGAACGCCTCCACTCTAGATTCGAAGTCGTATCGTTGTGGAGCTTGTGGAGGGTTTTGATTTTGATTCCTCCACCCTTGGTTGTATCCGGGAGGCCTATATGGTGGAACTTGTTGCTTCGGTTGAAAGTTTTGTTGTGGAGGCCCCCTCGGTGGATAGTTTTGTTGTTGGGGTGGTGATGGTCGAGCTTGTTGAGGCGGTGGTTGTGGCGGGTTCAAGGCTCCTTCATTGTTGGCGTAGGAGAATCCCGGATGATTTCTTGCAGCCAGATTGGACCAATACCCTTGGTTCCCCGCAACATATTGTATTTGCTCCAAGGATCCTTCTCCTTGCTCTCCTCCCGAGTACATGACTTGAGATTGGTCTTGCCAATCACACATTTGGTTGGTCGGTGCGGAGGTGGATGGGCTTCCTTGGGGCTCCGTGATAAATTTCTCCAATCTCTCCACCACCTTGTGGAGAGAATCAAATTTGCTCGTGAGCTCCGGTACGGCCTTCGCCTCGTAGATGCTAGTTGGCTTTAAAGAGGATGTGGAGTGTCCTCGCTCATCGCCCCATTGTTGGTTATTTGAGGCCATCTCCTCAATTAGGGCCGTAGCTTCCTCGGGAGTCTTTGACAAGATTGCACCATTCGCCGCGGCATCAATAATTTGCTTGGTCCCCGGTTGGAGACCGTTGTAGAAGCTATGAACTAGCTCCCAATACTCTATACTGTGGTGCGGGCATTGATGCTGCAAATCCTTAAAACGCTCCCATGCTTCATAGAGCGTCTCCTGTGGTCCTTGCTTGAAGGACATGAGAGCGCTCCGGATCTTCACCGTCTTGGATGGCGGATAAAATTTGTCAATAAATGCACTCGCCAACTCGTCCCAAGTGGTGAAGACACCCTCAGCTTGCGTCCTCAACCAATAGAGTGCCTTGTCCTTTAGCGTAAAGGGGAAGAGGCGCAGTCTGATAGCATCGTTGGAGACCCCCGGCATCTGGAATGTGGCGCACTTCGACAAGAATAGTTGGATGTGGTAGTGGGGGTTCTCATGTGCGTTCCCATGAAATGGGTCTTGTTGCATCAAAACCACCAATCCAGTCTTTAGCTCGAAGTTCTTGTCAGCCGCCAACCCCGGCATGGCAATGGACGAGGTGGTAGAAGAAGTCTTAGGCCGAAGCCTATCTCGAATAGAGATTATCCTTGCCATCCTTGCCGCCAATTCTTCAGGAGTTTCCGGGTTGGTCATATACCTCCCTTCCGGATCTTGTCTCTTTTCTGCTCTAAGTCTCCGCGTGGTACGTTCGATCTCGGGATCAAATGATAAGTCTTCTGGGTCCGCCGTAGATCTCGTGTTCATGCACAGGGGAAACAGAGTTTCAAAGAAATGATTAATACCGTGGAAGGGTTAGGCAAGAAATAAGAAATAAAAATAATGATAATAATAAAAAGAAAAAGAATAGCTAGGGTGAAAAAGAATCAAACGCAATCGCCTCCCCGGCAACGGCGCCAAAAACTTGATCGCTCCGGGATGTGACCCCAAAGAACGGTTGTAGTTTTACCGCAAGCGCACGGTATAGCGGCGAGCGGGTATCGAACACAGGGAGGACGAATGACCGTGCTTGCTCCTAATCAACCTGGCTATTTAAGAATAGAGAGAACTGCCTTGGGCGATCCTGTCACAATCGTCAGACAAGTGTGCAAAATATCAAATCAAATAAAGAACGTCTAGGGAATGGGGAATTCCCGCTACTCACCGTATTTCATAAATGTGGTTCGTCGGTATCAAAATTGCTAGAATGAAAATTTGGATGAACTAGTTGCAACTAAATGTAGAACCAAGCTCACGCTCTCGCGCTGTTGCCGGTCTATAGCTATCCTAGGTTCGGGTCCAATCTCTTGCAAACCCTAGCCTAGGAAAGCTAGCATTAGGATCAACATCATCGTTCAATCGTGCACCGAGTCCAATCTCTTGCAAACTCGGTCCACGATCTAGATTGAGATAGTTCCTACCCGTCCAATCTCTTGCAAACGAGTATCGGCACGGAATTGCAACCGGAAATCCTAGTATCGGTCCAATCTCTTGCAAACCGATACTTCGAAAATCCGACTCCAACCCAATTCGGATTTCTAGGGCTTCCTATTAAATTGGGATCCAATCTCTTGCAAATCCCAATTGATATGAATACCTAGCTATCCGTAGTAAATCGATCTCAATCTAATCCCTAATAGCTATTCTAGCTCAATTTCTACCAATTCAACACAAATAGGAAATAGGGCTTGTAGGGTTCATCCCCACGCCCCAAGACGTGGAGACTACTCACAAATCATAGCAATGGCACAAAAATAATCAATGAAATAGGCAATGGAATTCATCACAACAATGATATAAACAATAAAAATAGAGTTTTTGGGGAAGAGAGATGCAAACCAATGTAGTTCTTCAATTAATCCAACAAAAATCCAAGTTTTCCCTCTTCTCCAATCACAAATAATAAAGCAAAAAGTAGTCTCAAAAAGCTGTAAAAAATCTAAGAGATGGCTCCTTAAACTAGGGTAAAAACAGGGCTTAAATAGCCCTTGAAATCGTCCAAAAATCCTGACCAAAACGCCCCTGCACAGCCTGTTTTCCGCAAATTTCGCTACAGGCAGCGCATCGCACTCGGCCGAGTGACAAAAGTCGCTCGGCCGAGTGAAAACCCTGTCATTTTCCAGTAAGTCGGGGGCTTCAGGGGTCTTCAGTTCGGGGGTGGCTCGGCCGAGTGAGTTGTCGTCACTCGGCCGATGGCTTCACTGCACTCGGGCGGACGTGGTTTACCACTCGGCCGAGTGGGTCTTCTGAAGCTCAGATGGCCGAAAAACAGTAACTTCGATATTTTGGAGGGGCTTCGTCTGGGCGCCACTCGGGCGGACGTGGTATCGTCACTCGGCCGATGTGGTCTCCGTCGCTCGGCCGAGTACACATGGAAATCGTGTCTGAACGGGTCGGCCGAGTGGCTCCTCCACTCGGCCGAGTGGGACACAAAAAATGCCCATTCTGCTTATTTTGGCCTCCTCGTCACTCCTGCGACGTCCATTCTTCTTCCGCTCCTCTCCAACAGCAAAATACCCCTCGGGGAGGTCGTCGGTGGCCGTCTAGAGTAAGCGCATCTCGAGATCACTCCAAATCGTGCCAAATCACCTGAAATGCGACAAAAACAACAAATCGTGAAAAGCATCGCAATATCGTCGATATATCGTGAAAAACATGATTTGGGCGGTCTAAATGGCATGCAAACATGCGGAAAAAAGGTGTAAAATAAGGAGTGATCATGGCCCTGACGGGTGATCTAGGATATAGAGTTTTCTTTTTCTCTCTTTCTCTCTATTTTTCCCCTCCGAGCTCCTACTCTCACTCGTCTTCCTCGAGGACGATGAAGAGTTCAGCTTGGGGGATTTTGACGTGAGTTTATATTTCATATATTTACGCACGTTTTCTTCCGTGTTTTTCTGTTATTTACCGCCGTCTTGTATTCGTTTTCTCGTGTTTTCTTGTTTTCTTTCACTTTTCCGTGTTTTTGGTATTTTGCAGGAATTTCTAGCATTTGGGACATAAAACGACGATATCATGAGTCCCCGGAGCAATGGGAGGAGTCACGCGTGATCCAGGGGGTCAAACGACGAAGATTGCATCTTTCAGCCCCTCACCCGACCGGTTGGTCACTTCCAACCGATCGGGTGATGCACGCGTGCACCACCCGGGCACAAGTTGGAGCGGCCAAGAAGTCACCCGGTCGGTTCAGTGACCGGTTCAAACGCCCCAATTCTCGGGATTTTGGAGCTGAACTCCAACCGATCGGGTGACATCTCACCCGACCGGTTCATCTATAGCCGCATCACCTCAAAGATCAAACCGACGGCTCCACCCGCTCTCTTCAGTGACCGGTTGAAGCTCCCAAAGCCCGATGGCCAAAGCAACAAGCGGCTCACCCGATCGGTTGATGTTTCAACCGATCGGGTGGCCTTTTCTTCCGCCTTTGCGCGCTGCTGATGCATTCATTGAAGATCTGCTATCATTCCAGAAGGATTTTGGGTGATCTCTTATTTTTCTAGTGTCGGCATCGTCGTTAGCTTTCCAACGATAGGTCGCATGCCCAAATCCGATTTTTCTACATTTTTCTGGAATTTTCGGAGCGCAGCTGTGTGCTGAAATTGGCTGCAGTCTGAATTTTTATTTCACCCGATCGGGTGAGTTGCCACCCGACCGGGTGAGATCTTTTTCTGCGTTTCTGTGCTCTATGTTTATTCCACCCGATCGGGTGAGTTTCCACCCGATCGGGTGGGCCTGTTTTAACAGTTTTGAGTGGGTTTCGGACCCGAACTGTTAAGGGTTTTGAGGGGGGGTTTTAAATACTGTTTTGGGCACGACTTTGAGGACTTCTTCCTCAGTTTTTCTAGGGCTTTTTTCCCCTTTCTCTTGTGAGTTTAGATTAGGTTAGATTAGGTTTTCTATTGTAATAAGTCTTGTAAGGGATTGAAGAAGCAATGGCAAAATAAGTATTTCTTTTCCCATTTCATTGTTTTGTGTTATTTTTGTTTTGCTCAATGATGAATGTTTGTTTGGATTTATTGATTGCTATCATGTTCTTCACCATCGAGTAGTGTTTGATGAACCCTAATACGGGTTAGGGTAGGATTGATGCTTGGAAATTTACATTTGGCTTGGTTGCATGGCATGTGTTCGATGAAATATGTCAATGGGGATTTCTAGCAATCTGGGTCCAATTCGTACGGCAACACACTAGTTGTGTTGGGGATTGGGGTCCGGTGCTTGTCCAGTCAAGATCCGCTTCGATGTATTGCTAGAAATCACATTCGACCTATTTGGCCATTAGGGTTACGCGGGGGTGTTTCATTGTCATTGGCGGGAGAAAGACCGCCTCTGACCGTCGGGCCAAGGGGGAATAAACTTGGCGGTTGACTCCCTAGCCACAGCTCACGCCCCTAGTGTTGACATTGAGTCCTCGCGTGTGGGAACGGCTTGGACGAAGTGTTGAGAGTTATCATTGTGGCCTTAATGCTCCCGGTTGCGGAAGGTGTTAATGGACATGGGAATGCCCACCGTCCGGAACCGGGTAGGCCTAGCGTACTTGGCACCGACTGGAATATCGGGCCATGGACGCTAGGTACCACCTTTTGGGGCAATGTCTCACCCTGGGTCAAGTCAAATGCCAAGTGTCATGAGTGCTCTAGCCCGTGTTAGCGGGGATTCATTTTGTGTCCTTTTTTATTTCTTCTCTTTATTTCTACACTTCCACCCATATCACCCGCGTAACTAGCACACAACCTAGGCGAGGCTAGTAGCCATTCAAGCCATCCACCTCCCTGAGTTCGATAAACCCGCACCCTACACTAACCGTGCACTTGCGGTAAAACGACACCGCGCCCAAACCGTAAACGGGGCGTCGGTCAAGTATATGTTCTACATGTGTGTGACTATACGGTGAATGCATGTATTAGGGAAGGTATTATAATTATATGTGTGCTGATGTCTGTATTATTATGGTATATGGAGTGATTGAACTATGTGAGTGTTACCTGACTAAATATTAAGTGTGATTGACATATAGTATGTATATGGTTATATTGGTAGACGTATATATATATATATATATATATATATATATATATTGGAGTGGTATTAGTATAGGTATAGATACCGTGTTACGCATATAGAGTATTCTGATATGTGTTTCGAGTCCCACTCAAGCTTGAGTGAGTATACTCTAAGTATATTGTTATGCATGTATGTAGTTGCATATAGCGATGTTTGATGTATGTATAGTGATAGGAGTGTTTGTGCCTAGTTGTGATACGCACTTGATTGTGGGTCGCTATACCAGTATATAGTTATAGGTGTTGGTCTTGTGGTATAGTTATTTACTAAGGACTTGCATGTGTGAACGTATGTGTGCTAGCTAAACTAGGTGTGTGGATGTGCTAAGCATATAGTGGTATGATTGGTATATATATGAATGAAATGTTAGCGTGTGTGGGTGTACACCATGCACGGGTAAATAGGTGCCTAGTTATAAGTATTGGTGACTATGACATGTGTGGCGTGTCGTGAGTATAGTTATAGGGCCGTATGTAATGTGAAGTTATGGTAAAATGGTTGCATGCATTTGAATGACTATATATTGTGAAATAATAGTAGTGGTGAATGTATATTAGATATAGTAAAACTTGATTTAATAATGGTATGGTATGACTACATGTGTTGAGGTGTTTGGTATCGGATGAATATTAGGGAGTAGTATACCCATGTTTGTTTTGTGCATAGGTAGCTATCTATACGTAGAGCAATGATTGTATTTGTTAGTATGAGACTAATCTTATGTGAATAACTGAACTATTGTTTTGTGCTAGGTAAGTAGTAGTTATATAAGGGATGTATACATATGATTGAAATATGTGCGTGAATATATACATGATAGCAGATTTATTGTTTGACTACCTAGTGCATATATAAGCACTTGTAATGACTATACCTGAGTGAATTGTAGTGTGATGTGATTGTGATAGCTACTAGTCTAGTTAGAGTTATATTTATAGTTAGAAAGTCCGAGGATGGACTTTATTCTAAGGTGGGGAGGATGTAACGGTCGCTTTCCGATCATACTTTGTTCGTGCACGTGCTTTTGACCGTGCACATAATTACTTTAGACTCTGTTTGCTTGTGAACACTTTGGTGTGATATGTTGTTGTGAACGTCTCTGAGAGTATTAAATTGTGGCACTAATTTGGAACGACATTTCACGGTTCGTTCTCCCACGATTTGATCTTATTCAAAGAGACGTCGCGGTTCTCACTTTTGACGTGAGGCGTTTCTATTTTTAGTTTCGTCCCCCGACGTCGAAATTGAGATCCGTCTTCTTAGTTTTCTTTCCCACGTCATCCCGATCACTCCAATATTTATTTCACAATTTTCGGACTTCATTTGACCTATTTCACATTTTTAGCAAAGCTTTAAATATTTTTAAATACCAAGTTTTAAAGTATTTTCGACCCAATATAATTTCTATTAGATTATAACTCTTCAAAATATTTTTTACCCAAATCCTAGCCCCTTGGCCGCACCCCTATAGCTAGATAGATAGTGTGGGTGAGTTTTTGGGTTTAAAATAGATTAAAAAGCAATTTTAATTCAAATTAAACCCTAGACTTGGTCAAACCCATCTACACTATATATAGGAGGCTTAGGATACCCATTTCCCTCAAGAAATCAAACCCTAGCCGCCCCTACAACTCAAAATCTCGCTTGTGACGTTCGTCGCAACCGCTCCCCCGCAGCCGCCCGTGCCCGACTGACGGATTTCCTTGGGTTTCCTCGGTCTGACCGAGAGCCCCGCCCGCACCCCTGCTCCGCACCGCACCAAGCGCCCGTCACTTCGTTGCATCGCCCGCATCCCCCGCTCCGTTGCAGCCCGCTTCGTTGCAACCCCCG
This sequence comes from Scilla litardierei, assembly GCA_030789695.1. Taxonomy (NCBI): domain Eukaryota; kingdom Viridiplantae; phylum Streptophyta; class Magnoliopsida; order Asparagales; family Asparagaceae; genus Scilla; species Scilla litardierei. The sequence goes on from CM061142.1 coordinate 638,282,761, forward strand.
CACCGACCGACGCTCCCGCCCGCATCGACCGAAGATCCCCCGCTCTGCACCGCATCCCCGCTCGTTGCAACCCCCGCCCGCTGTGTCTGACCGAGAGATTTTCTCGCAGCGGCCCGTGTCTGACCGAGCGACATTCGTCGCAACGTCGTAACTCTCGCATCGCTTGCCACCGTGGGCCCCCCAAGTTCTCCAGAGGTGTTGTGGGTCCCCCATTGGCCCCTAGCACTACTGTGGGTCCCACCTAGGTGTCTCTTCTTCGTGGATTTCCCGATTACGATGTTGCGATACGTCGTAGCCCTTTGTCGCACGTTCTAGCTTTGGAATCTTGGTTCGTTGATCTGGTTGCCCAGACTTGGCGAGCGAGGAATCTATTTTGGGATCTGGACTAGGAGCGCGTTCTTCTATTCAAACCCATGGCGTCGCTACCCGACGCCAGTGTAGCTTTCGCGTCGTGTTGAGGTAACGATCTGCACCCCTGGGACCCCCAACCTATTGCATGTTAATCAAGACTAAAATTAATGTTTTTAAAGTGTTTTAAATTCACTAATCAAGATTAATAAAATGGGACTGTAGGCTGGTGGACTTGACACATAGGTTGTTTGTGACTTTGGACTCCTTGGACGGTGTTTTTCAGACGTTTGACTTGCAGGCAAGTGAAACTTACCAACCTTTGCTTTAGGCCATGTTTTAGGCCACTTCCTTGTTTTTAGCATAAAAGAGACTAGACAGTGAAATGATAGCTGTCTAGACGCAACTTTAAGATCTAGCTTGACAACGAAGCTAGATCTGTCACCCTGCCATGTCATTCATGCATTGTTGCCTGCCACGTTTAAATTTCCTTATCTGTACGTACTTAAACTATTATCTGTCATGCATTGCATCTTACATGTCATCCAAGTTGAATGTTGCATTCGTAGCACACGCTACAATACTTGTACTTCCTTGTTCAGGCTAGGTGCACCCCTATGCCATCATGAAAAACACTTCCTGGCTCGTGATCCAGAAGATGTGCGCCAGTCCATATACACGTGGAGGGGTAGGGATAAGCGATCACTTGAGCTTAGGAGTTGGCCCGATCAGCCACTCTAGCCCAAAGGCGTAATCTCTGTGCACGACGTGCTTACTAGACTTGTCCTTGTCTTTGTGATTGTTCATGCAAAACTTGATATCCATGCCATGATTTAAATGCCAATTGACATGCCATGCTCGTAGTTTACTTTACTTGTTGCACTCATGCTATATCTGCCATGTCATTGCATCATGCTAGAACTGCTAGGTTGTTGTACTTTCACTTTCAGTTTCCTTGCACAAGTCTCTTGTAGACTTGCTGACATGTGCCCCTTGCTGTTTTGGGTGTCACATGTTAGACCCTGAGCCAGAGACCGTTGATGAGTACGTGGTTATTGCTGACGCTGAGCCTGAGCCCTTGCCTGTCCATGAGGAGGTTGTGGATACCGGTGACCAGTCTTAGTGACCCTACTGAGCTTCCTTTTGTTTTAGGATTTCTGTTAGTTGTCGGTGCGTGTCACCTTTACTTTATACATTGTACTTTTGTTGGCCATGCTGGGTACTTTTAGATTCTTTTCTTTTAGCCTGGTGGCTTTTTCTGCGATGTTGAAATTTATTTTCATGGATATTCTGAGATTTCCTTTTTGTCTCATTTCCTTTTTTATTATCTTTGTTTCGTAACGCAATTGCAAGGACCTGCCATTTAAAGTTAATTGACGCTTATCGGACTTGCAGCTTTGCAGCTTCAAGTCTGAGCAGACCTACTCACATCTCGCCTCCATATTTTTGGGAATCGGGGTGTGAAAGTTTTGATGCTACAAGATTAGATTAATGGTTGAATAAGAATACCTTCACTCATCTATTCTAAGTTTAGCACCAATTGTTGTTCTCCTCCTCCCACTCGTTTTGGATTATGACAAAGGGGGAGAGAGATAACCATAATGGGGAATTTAGCTTGCTTTGAGAATTTTGAGAATTTGAATTTCATCTTTCAATGAATCATAGGGGGAGTAACCATACGTGAATTTCATACAATATCCTAAAATTATCACAACTCCATGAATCATAGCATGTCTAAACTAGTTTTGAAACTTTTGTCTGATTCAGGGGGAGTTTTGTAATTCATCCTTCACTTTATTCTTAAAGTTGATTTCAATAAAGTTGATTGACTTGATCTCCTTATTCATGCTTCAACCTTCTCTATGTGTATCACCATATGCTTCATGCTTTGTGTATTCATATATGTGATGACTTTATGAATATTATACATAATTCATATGATACACATATCATTAATTTGCATTGATGGTTCATAATTCGTATGACTATTTGGGCTAAAATGTTTGGCATCAATGCAGGGGGAGTAAGTATTTTTATATTCAAGCACAATTATTGATTATGGTTATGATTGTTTGTCATCATCAAAAAGGGAAAGAATGTTGAATATTGGATTCCCCAATGTGGTTTTGATGATAAACAAATATAAGCAATTGTGACTAATCCCCCAGTTTTGTAGTTAATGAAATCATCGTCAATATAAATAAAGTCATATCAAATGAAGACGATGACTCGGATCATTGATGCAAGGACATCAATCAATGAAGCATGGAAATCGAGGAGCGAACACAAGGAAATCAAAGCGTTGGACTCAACAAAGCTCAATGGAAGTCTCAAGGAATTTAATAGGAAGTGAAGGGGATAAACATGTATATCTTTCTTTCTTTACTTCTTAGTTAAATTAGCATGTTAAGCCTTGAATAGACTCATAAGAAATATCACTTACAACACTCACAACACTCTTGATCATATATCATTGAGTGTCATAAGGTTAGAACTTGCATAAACTCGAAGTAGAGTTTTTCAGCCTACCCAGTCGCCTGATAGTTGATCTCCAGATGCCTGGTGCTCATGCATATTTAGTTCTCCAATACCCTACCATGTACAGACGCCTGAAGTTCTCATTCAAGACGTCTACACAATGTGTCAGGCGCCTGGATGATGAACTCCAGACGTCTGATTAATTCTAGCCGAGCTTTCAGTATCTCGACCTTTGCTGACTGACAAAAATCAGACATCTGATGTTATGTTCCCAGACGTCTTCACAATGTGTCAGATGTTCCTCGCGTCGGGCTCACACCCAGGGGCGCGAATCACTGCAAGAGCATGGTGGTTGTAGTATATGAAGATTGGCATTCTCTGGGGAGGCAGTAGTTTAGTGTTTAGCTTGTTGGAAGAGTGAGAATGCGTAGTCGGGGGTTGTCACATAGAAATTGACTGTCACGAAAATGGATTTACGAAATAATAAAATTCTAGGCCATTCGAAAGTCCCCGCTAGGAATTCGGTCATGGATGTCAGGTCAATGGTCCTTTCGTGGAACGATGGATGAGGGTAGGAATGTCACATCCGAGCGATCTGGAAACCCTCTCATCTTTCTTTGCCCTCTTCTTTCCTTCTTCTTTCTTTGTTCCTTCTCTTCTCTCCTTCTTCCTTCTTCTTCTTTCCTTAGTTCCTTTGAGTCGTCGAGCGTGGCGACGTGAGCTCCGGCTTCCAATATCCGTGTCCATCACTCATTATCGCTCCGAATCGTGCCGAAGTTCCTGAAAATCCACAAAACATCACAAGAATTAAATATATCGTGAAAAGCGTGATAGAATATTAAAATGTGAACTTCAGAGATCGAAATGATATAGAAATGCGCGATAAAAACATGAAAAATATGGACACATCAAAATCCCCCAAGCTTACCTCTTACTCGTCCTCGAGGAAGACGAATAAAAAGCACGCTGGAGAATAAAAGTAATAAAGCGGAAAAGAAGTCAAAGATAATAAAAAGCGACCAAATCATCTCCTCATCTCATAAGCACGCGGCAACACTCCAACATAGCAATTAAAAACATACTACTCACAAGAATTTATCAAGCCTAGCATCGATTATAAAGGATGGATTTTCAATGAATAAGGCGAACTCGAAATCGAAGATACGATATGAAATTAGAGAGATTTCTATCATAGCTTATAATTAATATATCGAATCCACGATTCGAATTCAAGTCTCCACGACTCATTCTCTATACAGCGTATAATATCATGATCAATCTTTCAAGCATGCAAGATATATCATTTTAATTGGTTTTTCATAACTAAAAATAGTAAATTCAATTGAATTTGGAAATAACCGAACTAAACCCTTTCGCGAATCCTAGAAATCTTCGACCTTGCCATGTCCATATTCTATATAGAAAATGGGGTAAGGATGTGTGATTTTTTTCTCTTTTTACAATTGATTTGGCTATACGTTTTTTACTTTTATTTATATATATATATATATATATATATATATATAGGGTGATCTTCGGTTGCGAAAAAAGGGGTTTTCGCACGGTGCGAAAACATTTTTTTTATTTTTTTGAAATTTTTTTTTTCAAAAATTCTTTTTTTGATGTTTAATCCATACAAATATATACCCCAGGGAAAATAATGGGTGAACCCGTTGGGCATTAGAGCACCCATCCACCTGTTACAAATTTAACGGTCTCAAAACGTGCGAATTTGATAAAATGCCTTGATCGAAGGCCAAATGACATTATTTCTCAATGATTATTTTTTGAGGGGGGTATAACAACATATAATGAGGGTGGAAAAAAGAATTTTTGAAAAAAAAAATTTCAAAAAAAAACTAAAAACATTTTCGCACGGTGCGAAATGTTCTCATTTGAAAATTTTCCTATATATATATATATATATATATATATATATATATATATATATATATATATATATATATATATATATATATTCTTTTTATACACGTGATAAACTTAATATATATAAAAGGCGGCCTATGCATCCCAGACCAGACGATCTTAGGGCATCGGGTTACGAAGAACCCCTCGGGCCTTTTATTTCGGAATTTTTTTTATGTTTTTGGAATTTTTGCAAACTCACGTAAACGCGATGGAATGCAAAGCATGACCAAAGACCGTTATTGGATATATACAAAAAGAAAAAAGAAAAAGATAGAATTTGGGACATGGCTTAGTGTTAGAATCTCTAATCAAGGCTACTCAAGTGTCGTGGGTTATCCAAATTCTTTCGAATTACCATTCATCATGAACATGTATCATTATTTACACAATCATGCAATTAGTCATTCAATCTTTAATTAATCATGCAATTTTAGCTGAACTGTTTCGAGAATACTCATTGTGGAGAAATGAAATGAAATCATGAAATAGCATATTAAATCACATTCTAATCAAGGAAGTATCTCTAATTCATCAAAGCATGGAGTTCAAAATAAAATCCATTCTATATTTTCAACGAAGCAGAATAGACCTAGAAAAATTCTATGTGAGCGTGTAGAGAAATCAGTTGAATGTGCGTAGCTTATAGTTCAATCATATGAGAATCATCTCTATTCTAAAAATAAGAGAAAAGAGAAACATGCATGCAAGCACTCAAAAGAGAAAAATAAAAAGATGATCCTAAAAAAAGAAAAATGGGGCGAAAAATGGAAAGAAATGAGAATAAAAAGTGAAAATAAAAATAAATATAAAGCGATAGTGCTCATCCCCCAAGCTAAATACAGCAGTGCCCTCACTGCTGAGAACATGCACATAGAGATGGAGAATGACGCTAAGGGTGGGATGGGTGTGATAGAGGTAAAAATAGAAATCCTAGAAAATGAAACAAATATGCAGATGCATGGTGATGATGGTGATGATGGACACCTCAAAATGTGTCTCCCCGAATCTAGACTAATTTGGGCCCCGTGAGGACAGATGGGCACCAAAATAAATAGGGGAGGCATAGAAACAGCGAGAAGGGATAATTAGGAAGCACCACTACCTATAAGGTTGGTTGAGATAAAACATAAATAGAGTTGGAGCGGGGGTGCCGAATTGGTGCAACAATCTCCCCCAACCTTAGATGGGGTCATGCAGGAGAGCAATCGGCAAGAGCAAGAGCTTCCTTCCCGCTAATCGGCTTGCCGGCCGTGTATGGCTTCAATCTTTGTCCGTTGACCTTGAACGGCCAGTTCTTTCCTCCCTCAAGTTCTACTGCTCTGCTTGGGAATATTTGAAGGATTTTAAACGGGCTGTACCACCGGGACTTTAACTTCCCTAGAAAGAGTCGTAGTCTGGAGTTATAGAGTAGTACCCGATCCTCTACGTCAACATGCTTTACTGTGATCAACTTGTTATGATATATTTTAGTCTTCTCCTTATATATCTTGGCATTTTCATAGGCATCCCTCCCGAGCTCTTCTAATTGATTGATATCCAAGAGGCGATGTAGTCCTGCACTCTTGTAATCATAGTTGAGCTTCTTGATAGCCCAAAAAGCTCTATGCTCCAGTTCCACCGGTAGGTGGCATACCTTCTCATAGACTAATATGTAAGGGGTGGTTCCAATGGGGGTTTTGAGGGCTGTGCGGTATGCCTATAACGCATCATTCAGCTTCTGGGACCAGTCCTTCCTTGATGAGCTCACTGTCTTCTCGAGGATATTTTTTATCTCCATGTTGGAGATCTCTACTTGCCCACTCGTCTGTGGGTGATAAGCGAGTCCAACCTTATGATATACCTCGTACTTCTTGAGTAAGGCCTCAAGCTTTCTTTCAATGAAGTGACTGCCACCGTCACTTATGACTGTTCTTGGCACTCCAAAGCGGGAGAAGATGGTATTCTTGAAAAAATTTGTTACGACCCGTGCATCATTCATCGAGGTAGATATGGCCTCCACCCATTTAGAAACGTAGTCCGCTGCCATTAAGATGAATCTGTTCCCACAGCTCACGGAGAATGGGCCCATGAAATCGATCCCCCAGTAGTCAAATAGTTCGATCTCTAGAATGCCTTTGAGGGGCATCTCATCCCTCATTGTAATGTTCCCGGTCATCTGGCACATGTCGCACCGTTTGATATAGTCATTGGTGTCCTTGAAGAGTGTTGGCCAGTAGAACCCGCATTGGAGGATCTTTGTCGTGGTTTTTGTTACTGCCATGTGGCCCCCACATGGTTGGTCATGGCAATGAGAAATAACAGAAGCCGTTTCTTCCTTGGGGATGCACCGTCTAATTATTCCGTCAGGGTATGATTTTTATAGATGTGGATCATCCCAAAAATAGTGTTTGGCATCGCTTAGAAACTTCCTTTGCTGGTAAGTAACCAATCCATGGGGCAAGATCCCACTTACCAAAAAATTTACTATATCGACATACCACGGCGTGTCAGTGGAATTGACTGCAAGTAACTGCTCTCCGGTAAAGAACCGTCAATGGGTAAACTGTCGTCCTTGTCCCTACGAATGAGCCGAGACAAATGGGCAGCTACCACATTCTCCGTGTCCTTCTTGTCTTTGATCTCGACGTCAAATTCTTGGACGAGAAGGATCCATCATATCAGTTGAGATTTAGCTTCTTTCTTGCTTAGCAGATACTTTAGAGTGGCATGGTCTGTATGAATTATGACTTTTGATCCTAGAAGGTATTGTCGGAATTTCTTAATGGAGTACACCACTGCCAGCAGTTCCTTCTCAGTGGTGGTGTAATACATCTGGGCCTCATCTAGCATTTTGCTAGCATAGTAGATGGCATGTAGCTTCCCTTCTTTCCTCTGGCCCAACACAACCCCCACTGCATGATCACTTGCGACACACATTAGCTCAAATGGCAGATTCCAATCCGGTGGCTGGATGACTGGAGTAGAAACAAGGGCCTCTTTCAATCTGTTAAAAGCTTCAAGACACATGTCAGAAAATTTAAATGGTGTGTCTTTTGCAAGTAATTCAGTGAGGGGGCACGCGATTTTTGAAAAATCTTTAATAAAACGGCGGTAAAATCATGCATGTCCAAGAAAACCACGAATTCCCCTAAGATTGGTCGGCAGGGGAAGTTCCTTAATGACTTCGATTTTATCTTTATCGACTTCTATCCCCTTGGATGAAATGACATGCCCAAGGACAACTCCCTCAGTTACCATAAAGTGGCATTTTCCCAGTTAAGAGTGATGTTGTTCTCATGGCATCGCTCTAGGACCTTGGCTAGGTTCGTTAGGCAAGAATTGAACTTGGTGTCATAAACGAAAAAAATCATCCATGAAGACCTCCGTGATATCCTCAATGAAATCAGAGAAGATAGAGGTCATGCACCTTTGAAAGGTTGCGTGTGCATTACATAAACCGAAAGGCATCCTTCTGTATGCAAAGGTACCATAAGGGCATGTGAAAGTCGTCTTCTCTTGGTCTTCCTTATGATGCGGGATTTGGAAAAACCCCAAATATCTGTCTAGATAGCAAAAATAATTGTGCTTGGTAAGGCGTTCGAGCATCTGGTCAATGAAAGGAAGGGGGAAGTGGTCCTTTCGGGTGGCTTTGTTGAGTTTTCTATAATCTATGCACATCCACCAGCCCGTGATGGTCCTAGTTGGTATCAGCTCATTTTTCGTTTCTTATGACGGTTATGATGCCCTTCTTAGGAACGAATTAGACAGGGCTGACCCACTTGCTATCCTAGATTGGATAGATAATATCCACTTTGAGCAGTTTTAAAACTTCTTTCTTAACAACCTCTTTCATGTTAGGATTTAGGTTTCTTTGATGTTCTGTGGAGGTGGAACTGTTATCCTCGAGGTGGATTCTATGCTCACATAGCCCTGGGCTAATAACTTTCAGATCGGTGATACTATATCCTATTACGTCTCTATGCTTTCTAAGAACCTTCAAAAGATCTTCGAGCTGAGGTTCAATGAGCGAAGCACTAACTATAACGGGATACTCACCTAAGAACATATATTTAAGGTTGGTAGGTAGAGGTTTGAGTTCTCCGTCAGAGGGTGCTGTACCCCCCTACCGTGCTTGCCTGTGACTGGAGTGCCTCTTCCCCATGTGCCGGCTCATCTGAAACGGAGCCGTCTAATGTCGTATCGTAGTATAAGCTTGAATTGGTTGATGAGTGTGCCTCGTAAAAGGTATCTTCAGGTTCTGCTTCCTACCCTAGTAGTTCTCGAGTTCTCCTAAGCTATGCTTGTCAGCAAGGGGACAGTCGTCATCTGACCATCCACTTCCTTGGAGGCCGCCTCGGAAGCCGTCAGGTACAAGTTTATGTTCATCATCTTGGAAGTCATCGGTCTCTAGGGAACTTTGTCTTCGGGATTTATTCGTCCTTCCAAGACAAGGCGTTCAAATATCTCCTTGAATGGGATGTCGGCAGGGAAGAAGTATGTACCATAAGAATCATCTCGTATGCAGATCCCTTCCAGAATGTTGTTGGAATCAGCGTAATATTCTGATATGAATTCTGAAAGGTTCAGTGTGAATGGATTTGTCGACGGTATGAACACTAGTCAGCTGCACCTGGTATGATCCACAATGTTATTTAGAGCAGTCAGAAGGGATGTCTTATTTGGTGTATCACATGAGTTGACTTATGGAATATTCCTGGCACAAAGCGAGAGCGTTTCTCCTCGATGTTAACGTAGACGTCGTCCTCGAGAGAACCTAATTGGATTTGCTCCACAATGTAGTTTAGAATTTCAAATTCAGCTTCGTGAATAGTCTTGATAACTAAAGAGCCAGTAGATCTGATGTGGTTCAGCATCCTGTCTAAGGAACATTGGGGGTGCTCCTTTCCACTTGGATCCTGGACAAGAATGCTTTGCCAACACATTGTAGCTCTCCAACTGTATGAGATTCGAACAAGGGCCAACTGGAGAGGGATGTTAGCACAGGAAGCGTATAATAACAGAAAAAATGAAAATAAAAAGAATGATGGATGGTAGAGTATGGATGGAACCAACACTCTCCAACCCTAAGCTAAAACAAACGGTTGCCTCCTCGACAGCGGCACCAAAAACTTGTTCCTCACGTCGGGCTCACACCCTAGGGCACGAATCATCTCAAGTGCTTGGTGGTTGTGGTATATAAAGATTGTCGTTCTCTGGGAAGGCAGTAGTTTAGTGTTTAGCTTGTTGGAAGAGTGAGAATGCGTGGTCGGGGGCTGTCACATAGAAATTGATTGTCACAGAAATGGATTTGCGAAATAAAAAAAGTATAGGGCATTCAAAAGTCCCTGCTAGGCCTTTCGGTCATGGATGTCAGGTCAATGGTCCTTTTGTTGAACGATGGATGAGGGTAGGAGTGTCACGTCCGAGGATGGGAACGAGTGTCGCATTCGAGGGTAGGAGTGTCCTACTCGTCTAACGCATTCCCACGCACAGATCTACTTTTGTAATCAGCTTTGCACGTGAATGCGTGCATTACGTTTGACACTGGTTCCCACATCACAATCAATATCCACTCGCGTGATCTACGGATTGGGACGCTACACTACGGTTGGTTCTAGCAATCGGGCTACTCTCGTAGTCACCGACTAGTGGATTGGGAATTAGTAATCACCCCCAGTGCTCGAGTCACTCTCGTAATCACGAGCTTGAAGGAAGCCACTAATCCCTAATCAGATTCGTGGGGATTCTCCCTAGAATGTGGAGCTACTTTCGCAATCCTCCAATTCTGAGGCTAATCCCCCAAAACCATTGTCCAAACTACCATAGAGCAACACTAGATTCGTCCAACTAAGATTAACCTAACATCCAATCCCTAGGGTCCTATGGTGTAACGACCACTTTTCGTTATACGTTGTTCGTGCACGTGCTTTTGTCCGTGCACGTGTTTGTTTTAGACTTTGTTTGTTCATGAACACTTTTGTGTGATATGCCGTTGCGAACGTCTCTGAGAGTATTAAATAGTGGCACTATCTTGGAACGACGTTTCTCGAGTCGTTTTTCCACAATTTAAACTTACTCGATGAGACGTGACGATTCTCACTCTTGACGGGAGACGTTTCTATTTTTAGTCTCGTCGTACGACGTCGAAATTGAGATCCGTCTTCTTAGTTAGCTCACATTTGTCGCCACGATCACCACGATATTTATTTTATAATTTTTGGAGTTCATTTGACCACTTTAATATTTTTAACAAGTTTTATATTATTTTTAATAATTTATTTTTAAATTAATTTCGGCCAAATAAAATTTATTTGAGTTTAAAACGTTTTAAAGAATTTTTGAGCCAATTTTCAGCTCATTTGGACCAGGTCAAACCCTTGGATGAGTTGGAGTAATTGAATTTCAAATTTTAAATCTTTTTAAACTTCTAATCCTATTAGATTTAGCCCTAGACCAAGTCAACCCATCTACACTATATAAACAACCCCTAGGAAGACCTATTTTCGCAAGAAATTAGCCCTAGCCTCTTCCAAAACCAAAATTGGATGTTGCGACGATTCGTCGCAACGTCGCAGCCGTCGCCTGTGCACGACCGGAGAATTCCGCCCCGTTCCCTCGGTCTGACCGAGGCCACCACCCGCACCAAGCTCCGCTCCGCAATCGCTGCAGCCGCCCGCTCGCACCTTCGTGCCCGACCGAGAGGATGTCTCGGTCTGACCGAGAGATCTCGCCCCAACTCCCGCACCGCACAGCCCGCTTCGCAGAACCCGCACCGACCCCGCTCCGCCCCGTGTCTGACCGAAGCGCTCCCCCGCTCACGCTGCATCGCCGCTTCGTTGCAAGTTGCAACGCCCGCACAGCGCTGTGACCGACCCGCCCCAAGCGCCCGACCGATGGCCTTCTCCGCACCCGCCACTGCGACCGACCCCAAGCGCTGCAACCCCCGCATCTCATGTGTCTGACCGACGGAGCTCCCCGCACCGAGGCCGTACGACCGATGGCCAATCGTCGCAACCCCGCACCCGTCGCACCGCTTGCCACCGTGGGCCCCCCAAGTTCTCCAGAGGTATTGTGGGTCCCCCAAAGGTCCCTAGGATTACTGTGGGCCCCACCTAGGTGCTTTCTCTCCGACGATTCGCCGTGCACGACGTTGCGACACGTTGGAGCCCGTCGTCACACGTGCTAGCTTTGGAATCTGGAACCGTTGCCCCGGTCGTTGCTCTAAACTTTCCAGCGAGGAAACTATATTGGAATCAGGACTTGGAGCGCGTTCTATTATTCCAACCCCCGGCGTCGCTACCCGACGCCGGTGTAGCTTTCGCGTCGTGTTGAGGTAACGTTTTGCACCCCTAGGACCCCCAACCAAATTGCATGCTAATCAAGACTAAAATCAGTATTTTCAAAGTATTTTAAATGTTTTAAATTCACTAATCAAGATTAATAATATGGACTTTAGGCCGGTGGACTTTGCACGTAGGATAATTGTGATTCTTGGACTCATTGGACGCTGTGCTCAGACGTTGTACTTGCAGGCAAGTGAAACTTGCCAACTCTTGTGTAGGGCCATGTTTTTAGGCCACTTCCTTGCTTTTAGCGTAAAAGAGACTAGTCAGTGAAATGATAGCTGGCTAGACGCCCACTTGATCTAGTTTGACAACGAAACTAGATCCGTCACCTAAATGATCTAGCTTGACAACGAAGCTAGATCCAACCCTTAAACTTGTCATTCATGCATGCTAAACTGTCACGTTTACTTTTCTTACTTGTACGCTTTACTACTTGTCATGCCATGTCATCCATGCATTGAATGTTGCATCGTAGCACACGCTACAATACTTGTCCTCGTACTACTTGTCCGGCTAGGTGCACCCCTACGCCATACTTGTTTACACACTTCCTGGCTCGTGGTCCAGAAGCGAGCATTCCGTGTTCGGGGGTAAGGCCCTGGCTCGACACACGTGGAGGGGTAGGGATAAACGTTCGCTTGAGCTTAGGAGTGGCCTGATCAGCCCTCTAGCCAAAAGACAGAATCTCTGTGCACGAGGTGCTTACTTTCCTTGTCTTGTACTTGTCTTGTGAATGCCATGCCATGCTCGTACCTTACTTTACTTTACTTTACCTGTTGCACTCATACTTTAAACTGCCATGTCATCGCATTCATACTAGAACTGCTAGGTTGTTCACTTTACTTTCAGTTTCCTTGCACAAGTCTCTTGTAGACTTGCTGACATGTGCCCCTTGCTCTTTTGGGTGTCACATGTTAGACCTGAGCCAGAGACCGTTGCTGAGTACGTGAGGTTTTGCTGACGCTGAGTCTGAGTCCATGGCTGCCCATGAGGATTTTGGTGGACCCGGTGACCATGCTTTGAGTTTTTGTTGAGCTTTATGATGTTTTAGGCCTTTTGTTAGTTGTTGGTGCGTAGCACCGTCGTTTGTACTTTGTACTTTTGTTGGCCATGTTTGGGCCTTTAAACTCTTTTCTGTTTAGCCTGGTGGCTTTTTCTGTGATGTTGAAACTTATTTTATGGATATTCCGAGATATCTCTTTTGTCTCATTTAATTATTATTATCTTTGTTTCGTTCGCGTTACAAGGACCTGCAGTTTTAGTTTTGATCGACGCTTATCGGACTTGCAGCTTTGTAGCTTCAAGTCTGAGCGGACCTTCTCACGCTTCGCCTCCATATTTTTGGGAAGCGGGGCGTGACAGGTTTTGTTGGTGGCCCATGCAGGTCCAGTCTTGCAATTGCGAATCAACGAAACAACGATAATAACGGAATGTCCATTAAATAAATTGCAACATCCGAGCCATAAGCCCCGAGTCTAGTCGTTTTCTTAGGACACTAGGTGATAAGAAGGCTTAGTTAGACATCTGTGCTTGCTAGTTAGAGGCCCTGATTGTAGTTAGACCCCCTTCTAGCAATTGATTTAATCGCCGTAGGAGTTACCTTAGTGGTCTTTGCCTAACCCCGACCATATTAGACTTCTAGAATTCCCTTCAGTCGTTCGCTTGGGTTCATCGATTTCGGACCAAGCTGAACGCATTGCGTTTCCGTCTAGCTCCTTAGAAAGTCTTAGCGCTTAGTTCTTAATCTTTAGTTGGTCGACCGTAGGAGTTCCCAGTAGATTCTCCTGATTCATATCCTAGGCGTATGTATGCTTTGATCACCTGACCAATTTCCTTGCCTCGATTCACGAGATCGCCACGTGACGATCATCGTCAATTTTCAAACACCTCCATTGCAAATCTTGAACCTTCTGAAAATATTTTTTTCAATCTTCCCTTCCACTAAGTTTAATGTTGTTCAAAATTTTAATATACTTATACTTCATACTCCTTCATTGATTTAAATTTTTTTAAAACGTTTGTCGGAATATTTGAATACTAGCTTATGGTATTTTCCCAGCCTATATTTTTCCATACCTATGTAAATGTGTCGTTCTTTCATATATTAGTTTTACTCTTGCCCTGCCCAATTCGATTTATAATTTTCCCTCTTAGTTGTGTTATTCGAATGATACGTCGTGTTTACTTTAATATACTTTCAAGACACATGGAATTTCAGCTTTCAGCAAGTTGGACTTTGCTCGTCGTTTTCGCTACTTCAGATTTTTGCAAAATTACTATTTTCATAACCACTTCCTGATTTAGACCCTCCATGATTTGATTTTAAATACTTGCTATTCGATCTTGATAATTCTTATACTAAGTCGTCAATATTATTTTCCGTGCAACATACATACTTTCAATTATTTTTATAACCGTACCAGACTTGTTGTGCTCGTATATTAAGAACCTTGTGTAACTCTGTTTCTCATTTTTGGCAAATCTTGGTTCTCTAAAAGTAGTTTCAATGATTGGTTATTCTCCATTTTCCATAGCCCAAAGAGTTTTGAAAGCATTTAACCTAAGTTTAAATTTTTCCGTTACTCGATTTCATTCTTCGACTTTCCAAAATTTTTGACAAAATTATATTATATTACTGACGTATAAATTTTCTAAAATCTCGCCCTTGATATTCGCGTAAATGATTTTACTTCCCTTTTACAATGAGTTTATATAAACCAATAAAACATTTTCTCTTCCTATGGATATTTGACTCAAACTTATTTTGAACAACCCGCTTTATCGATCTTCAAATATTTTATACAAATGAGGATTCCAACTTTTGAGATACAATAGTTTTCAGATTTCGCGTGTTTTAGCTTGTGCCTTTTTCCCTATTTTCTTTTCTCCATCCTTTGTAAGCATCACTACACCTTTTTTTTCCCCAACCTAAGCACCACCATTGAGTCAACGTTTCGTCTAACCAAGCTGTCTCCTTGTGTTCGTTCTATCTGAACTCGTGCTTATCGATCCTTCCCTCGTCACGACCTCGACCTCTCTTCATTGCTTAGGCCTTAGGGTCCGTCAATGCCTGTGTATATAAGAGTTAGCGTTGAAATATCTAAGTTGTGTATGTAGTAAGAGAATACTTATAATGGTTGAAATAAAATGATTGGTAAAGCTATGTATATGCTAGGTGTGATGATAATAGGTGTGCATATAGATAAGTAAGTAGGCCTATTGAGTGACCTATATATTAGTACGTATGTGTATGTGCTCGTATGTAGGTATGTAGTATGCTTAGACGTAAGTAGTTATGTTTTGTTGCCTGAATATATAAGTGATATGCATATGATAGTAGAATTATAATTTTGAGTGGTATTGCTTGCTTTGCGGGATGTTGCATGCGTGCATACCGTGAGGTATACACGACTATTGCACATCTTAATTATGTATGTGTGGATGTGTTAGTATACTAATTATAGGTAGTAGGTTATGGTGTGAATATATACACTACTTATGTGTGACTATACGGTGAATGTTTGTACTAAGGAGTATATTATAATTATACGTGTGCTGATGTCTGTATTATTATTATGGTATATAGAGTGATTGAACTATGTAAGTATTACCTGACTAAATATTAAGTGTGATTGACCTATGGTATGCATATGGTTGTATTGGTAGATATATATATATATATACATATATATAATGGAGTGGTATTGGTATATGTATGAATGTCGTGTTACGTATATAGAATATTCTGATAGATGTATTGAGTCTCACTCAAGCTTGAGTGGGTATACTCTAAGTACATTGAATGTATGTCTGAAGTTTGAATATAGCGATGTTTGATGTATGTATAGTGATAGGAGTGTTTGTGCCTGGTTGTGTTACGCACATGATTGTGGGTCGCTACACCAGTATATAGTTATAGGTGTTGGTCTTGTGGTATAGCTAATTACTAAGGACTTGCTCGTGTGAACGTATGTGTACTAGCTAAAACTAGGTGTGTATGTGTGCTAGTTATATAATGGTATGATTGGTGTGCGTAAATGAAAAACTAGCGTGTATGGGTGTGCACCATGCACGGGTAAGTATGTGCTTAGTTATAGGAATTGATGACTATGATATATGTGGCGTGTCGTAAATACAGTTATAGGACCGTTCGTGATGAGAATATATGGTGAACTATTTGCATGCATTGTATGACTATATATTGTGAAACTATAGTAGTGGTGAATATATATATTAGATATAGTGAAAACTTGATTAATAATGGTATGGCGTGACTATATGTGTTGAGATGTTTGGTATTGGATGACTATTAGAGGGTAGTATACCCTTGATGTTTGTGCATAGGTAGCTACCTATAGGTAGAGCAATGATTGTATTCGCTAAGTGTGAGACTATCCTTATATAAGTATCTGAACTATTGTTTTGTGAGTAGTAGTTATATAAGGGATGCATGCTTATATATATGATTGAAATACGTGTATGAGTCTGACTGACTATAATAGGTATAAGTATATGACATACGTGAATGTATATATATACGTGCTGGTAGTATTAATGTTTGACTACCTAGTGCATATATAAGCACTTGTAATGACTATACCTGGTTGAATTGTAATATGACTTGATTGGGGTAGTTACTAGAGCGCCTAGATATATTAGAAAGTCCGAGGACGGACTTTATTCTAAGGTGGGGAGGATGTAACGACCACTTTTCGTTATACGTTGTTCGTGCACGTGCTTTTGTCCGTGCACGTGTTTGTTTTAGACTTTGTTTGTTCATGAACACTTTTGTGTGATATGCCGTTGCGAACGTCTCTGAGAGTATTAAATAGTGGCACTATCTTGGAACGACGTTTCTCGAGTCGTTTTTCCACAATTTAAACTTACTCGATGAGACGTGACGATTCTCACTCTTGACGGGAGACGTTTCTATTTTTAGTCTCGTCGTCCGACGTCGAAATTGAGATCCGTCTTCTTAGTTAGCTCACATTTGTCGCCACGATCACCACGATATTTATTTTATAATTTTTGGAGTTCATTTGACCACTTTAATATTTTTAACAAGTTTTATATTATTTTTAATAATTTATTTTTAAATTAATTTCGGCCAAATAAAATTTATTTGAGTTTAAAACGTTTTAAAGAATTTTTGAGCCAATTTTCAGCTCATTTGGACCAGGTCAAACCCTTGGATGAGTTGGAGTAATTGAATTTCAAATTTTAAATCTTTTTAAACTTCTAATCCTATTAGATTTAGCCCTAGACCAAGTCAACCCATCTACACTATATAAACAACCCCTAGGAAGACCTATTTTCGCAAGAAATTAGCCCTAGCCTCTTCCAAAACCAAAATTGGATGTTGCGACGATTCGTCGCAACGTCGCAGCCGTCGCCTGTGCACGACCGGAGAATTCCGCCCCGTTCCCTCGGTCTGACCGAGGCCACCGCCCGCACCAAGCTCCGCTCCGCAATCGCTGCAGCCGCCCGCTCGCACCTTCGTGCCCGACCGAGAGGATGTCTCGGTCTGACCGAGAGATCTCGCCCCAACTCCCGCACCGCACAGCCCGCTTCGCAGAACCCGCACCGACCCCGCTCCGCCCCGTGTCTGACCGAAGCGCTCCCCCGCTCACGCTGCATCGCCGCTTCGTTGCAAGTTGCAACGCCTGCACAGCGCTGTGACCGACCCGCCCCAAGCGCCCGACCGATGGCCTTCTCCGCACCCGCCACTGCGACCGACCCCAAGCGCTGCAACCCCCGCATCTCATGTGTCTGACCGACGGAGCTCCCCGCACCGAGGCCGTACGACCGATGGCCAATCGTCGCAACCCCGCACCCGTCGCACCGCTTGCCACCGTGGGCCCCCCAAGTTCTCCAGAGGTATTGTGGGTCCCCCAAAGGTCCCTAGGATTACTGTGGGCCCCACCTAGGTGCTTTCTCTCCGACGATTCGCCGTGCACGACGTTGCGACACGTTGGAGCCCGTCGTCACACGTGCTAGCTTTGGAATCTGGAACCGTTGCCCCGGTCGTTGCTCTGAACTTTCCAGCGAGGAAACTATATTGGAATCAGGACTTGGAGCGCGTTCTATTATTCCAACCCCCGGCGTCGCTACCCGACGCCGGTGTAGCTTTCGCGTCGTGTTGAGGTAACGTTTTGCACCCATAGGACCCCCAACCAAATTGCATGCTAATCAAGACTAAAATCAGTATTTTCAAAGTATTTTAAATGTTTTAAATTCACTAATCAAGATTAATAATATGGACTTTAGGCCGGTGGACTTTGCACGTAGGATAATTGTGATTCTTGGACTCATTGGACGCTGTGCTCAGACGTTGTACTTGCAGGCAAGTGAAACTTGCCAACTCTTGTGTAGGGCCATGTTTTTAGGCCACTTCCTTGCTTTTAGCGTAAAAGAGACTAGTCAGTGAAATGATAGCTGGCTAGACGCCTACTTGATCTAGTTTGACAACGAAACTAGATCCGTCACCTAAATGATCTAGCTTGACAACGAAGCTAGATCCAACCCTTAAACTTGTCATTCATGCATGCTAAACTGTCACGTTTACTTTTCTTACTTGTACGCTTTACTACTTGTCATGCCATGTCATCCATGCATTGATTGTTCCATCGTAGCACACGCTACAATACTTGTCCTCGTACTACTTGTCCGGCTAGGTGCACCCCTACGCCATACTTGTTTACACACTTCCTGGCTCGTGGTCCAGAAGCGAGCATTCCGTGTTCGGGGGTAAGGCCCTGGCTCGACACACGTGGAGGGGTAGGGATAAACGTTCGCTTGAGCTTAGGAGTGGCCTGATCAGCCCTCTAGCCAAAAGACAGAATCTCTGTGCACGAGGTGCTTACTTTCCTTGTCTTGTACTTGTCTTGTGAATGCCATGCCATGCTCGTACCTTACTTTACTTTACTTTACCTGTTGCACTCATACTTTAAACTGCCATGTCATCGCATTCATACTAGAACTGCTAGGTTGTTCACTTTACTTTCAGTTTCCTTGCACAAGTCTCTTGTAGACTTGCTGACATGTGCCCCTTGCTCTTTTGGGTGTCACATGTTAGACCTGAGCCAGAGACCGTTGCTGAGTACGTGAGGTTTTGCTGACGCTGAGTCTGAGTCCATGGCTGCCCAGGAGGATTTTGGTGGACCCGGTGACCATGCTTTGAGTTTTTGTTGAGCTTTATGATGTTTTAGGCCTTTTGTTAGTTGTTGGTGCGTAGCACCGTCGTTTGTACTTTGTACTTTTGTTGGCCATGTTTGGGCCTTTAAACTCTTTTCTGTTTAGCCTGGTGGCTTTTTCTGTGATGTTGAAACTTATTTTATGGATATTCCGAGATATCTCTTTTGTCTCATTTAATTATTATTATCTTTGTTTCGTTCGCGTTGCAAGGACCTGCAGTTTTAGTTTTGATCGACGCTTATCGGACTTGCAGCTTTGTAGCTTCAAGTCTGAGCGGACCTTCTCACGCTTCGCCTCCATATTTTTGGGAAGCGGGGCGTGACATAGGGTTTATCCCTAAGCCTTAGAATCACACTACTCTAGCATCATAATAGCAATAGCAATGGTGGCAATAGAGAAATTCATCACAAACTGAGAAAACATAGGGAAACCAATATCAAAATGCAGAGAATTCAATGCAAAAGCAGACTAAATAAAAATTAACGAATTCAAACCATTCACCAAGGAGTAGATTGAAGAAAACAAACATAAAGAGCTCTCTCTCCCCCAATGGTGGCTCAAGAGTTTTCTGATAATCAAAATCTTAACCTAATCTAAAACAGCTGTTTACTTATATACAAAATCCAATAAGTTGCGGGTTTTCCAAAAATCCGCCCCGAAAACCACTAAAAATGCACCAGGATGGAGTCTATCGACGACGCGCTCGGTCGAGCGGGGTAGCCGCTAGGCCGAGCGCATCCTTTGCTACTTCCCGTCGGGCGCTTGGAGAAGTGGCTGCTCGGTCGAGCGATGTGAGTCGCTCAGCCGAGCGCCATCTTGGGGGGTTCAGCTCCTCGCTTGGTGGAAGGATGTCGCTCGGTCGAGCGACAAGGGCCACTCGACCGAGCGAATCAGGCAGAGAATTGCCCCTTATTTTGGCTCGTCAGAGAGAGGCTGCTCGCTTGAGCGAGGAAGCCGCTCGACCGAGCGAAGTAGGCAGGGAGTTCCAAGGCCAAATTGGGGGCCGTCTGTAGAGTGTCGCTCAGTCGAGTGAGGTGGGTCACTCAGCCGATCGGCCCCTTGCAATTTTCCCCTTCCTCTACGAGATCACAGCTCAACCGAGTGTGTGGCACGCTCGACAGAGTGATCTGGAAACCATCTCTTCTTTCTTTGCCCTCTTCTTTCCTTCTCCTGTCTTTGTTCCTTCTCTTCTCTCCTTCTTCCTTCTTCCTATTTCCTTAGCTCCTTTGAGTCATCGAGCGTGGTGACGTAAGCTCCGGCTTCCAATTCCATCATCCATTACCGCTCCAAATCGTGCCGAAGTTCCAGAAAATCCACAAAACATCACAAGAATCAAATATATCGTGAAAAGCATGATAGAATATAAAAATGTGAACTTTGGACGATCGAAATGCTATGGAAATGCACGATAAAAACATGGAAAATATGGATAGATCATCATATGCTTGGAGATATACATCAGACGTCTGGTTAAAACTCGCAATATTTCCAGTATCTTAAACTCTGCAGTCAAGTCTTGAATAAATCGTCTGAAGATGTGTTTCCAGATGTCTATACAATTGACCAGACGTCTGGATGATGAACATCAGACGTTTGGGTTTTCGAACCATTATATTCTAGTGACTCAGTCCCTCACTGTCTGTATGATCAGACGTCTAATGCCTTTGAGCCAGAAGACTGTGCAGTGGACCAGACATCTTGCAAGTCTTCTTCAGACGTCCGTCAAGTGTCCGTTAGACTGCATTTATGACCGAGTTAGAACAATACAGCATTCGCCTGGTTGTTCTACTTCAGGCGACAAGTGACTAAGATTTCTGCCCGTTAATATCGGTTTCCAGCATTTAATGCTTGGGATTTTTAACAGATTTTGGACAGAGTTCGGTGAGATATTTAAAGGGCATTAATGTCTTGACATGAGAAGTTAGCTAAACCCTTAAGGCTTCATTCAATACACTCTCAAGTGATTTCAAGTCATTGATTTCTTCATTTGAGCATTCAAGAGCATTCAAAGCCATTCAAGCTCACGCTCTAAGTTTCAACTTGTCTCCAAATCTTTCAAGATCAAGCTTCTAGCATTCATTGCTACTTATCTTGAGACAAGTAGTAAGTGCTCATACTCTCATCATTTAGAACACATCACACACACCCTCTTGCCTCATTCTTAAGAGTATTATTCAAGGCATATGTTGTGGAAATTGTTTCATTTTTTGGTTCTATTTATCTCTTGATATTTGAGAAGTTTCTATCGGGTTGTGAGAGTGGTCCATTCCCAGGTTGTGGGAAGTGGAAGAAAGTGTATTGGTTTTTCACTTGTCTAGTTTTGGCAAGTGGGTATTAGTGAATCACTAATCACTAGCAGATTTGCTCGTGGGTTGCTGGAGTAGGATTTAAAGGAGTCAGGGAGACTCAGAATCCTTTTTTTGTATTTGCATTCTTGTGTTTGTTGCTCTCACATTGTATTCCTCAATAAGGTTGGATAATGAATCTTTAATTTGGCGTAATTTCCTTATTATTGTTATAAAGCACTATTCACTCCTCTAGTGTTTTCTCCCTATAGTTTCAGATCCCACACTTCTTCGATTTTGCTTCTTCCCTTTGGCGAGCAAGCCACAGCTGAGTAGTGGCACGGTGGCTTCTGCAATCGTGTGACGGCAAGGCTTGGCGTCCTCCGGTGATCTCTAACTGCTTGGGTTTCGGTAAATTTACAATAATTTTTAGTGTTCGTTTTTAAAGCATGAGTTTTTTTCTCGCAATGATGTTAATATTAATCTGAGCTCTCCTTGGGTTTTATACTTAAGGGGTCAAAACCCCCATGATCTCGAGAACACCAACCATCTTGGGGCTTGGCGGTGACCCTCATCGCCGCCCACCACTGTTTGCGACTGCCATTACTCCATGGGTTTTCTAATTAAGTTTCTTCTCATTTGCCATGGGTTGTTCTTTTGGGTTTCTTTGGCCCTTGGTTGGTTTGGTCACAGGCCTTTGGCCCTGTGTTTGTTTGGCCCCAGATCTCCT
Organism: Scilla litardierei; assembly: GCA_030789695.1. Lineage (NCBI taxonomy): Eukaryota > Viridiplantae > Streptophyta > Magnoliopsida > Asparagales > Asparagaceae > Scilla > Scilla litardierei. Next base: position 638,305,050 of record CM061142.1, read on the forward strand.
TGGGTTTGTAACTGATTGTGGGCCTTCCGTAGGCTTGCTACTTTGATGTTGTTTGGGTTGGATATGGGGTTGGCCATATTTTGTTGGACATGAGTTTTGTCTTATTCCGTTGGCTATGGACTGTGCCCTACGGTGTTGGTGTTGTTTTGGATTTTCCCTTCGTATTGGTATTTGGCTATGGGCTATGCCCCTCGGAGTTGGATTGGGATTTGTCCCTTAATGTTGGATTGGGCTTTGCCCTTATTGTCGGCTTTTGGCTCCTTACTTGGAATATCTCTAGTCCCACACATGTTAGATGTGCCTGAAATGTTCCATGATGATATTGGTGGTTGGAAGAATGAAAGCATGTATAAACATGGATTTATCCCTCTTACGTGATCGATGATGAAACCTTTCTGAGATCATTTCATTGACCCACCTCCCCTTTTTAAAGTACTATGAGAATTATCTTGATGCACACTGAGGACTTGGTAATACTCTCTTAGACTGGGTTTGGAGGTAAGTTGACCTTATGAGTTTGGAGGTAAGCTACTAATGTTTTCATGCATGCTTAATGTATTATTCTTTTAGTATGTCATTTTAGTATGTCATATTGTTAGATTTGTTAAGGTATTGATATCAATATATGCATGCCATGTTGATCGATCTGTTAGACATCGCTATCACTTTACTTATGGCAAATTTTTGGACTTGTTGCGGGTTTTGTTATTGATGGCATTTGACTTGGGTGGGAATTAGTGGTGGAAGTTGTGGTTGGACTTGGTGTTGTTGTTAGACTCAGTGTTGGGTATTGCTACTAGACTTGGCCCTTGATGTTGGTATTTGGTATAGGATCTGGACCTTGCCCTGGTTGTGATAGACTTAGGTCTTACCCAATTATGGGTTGGACATGGATTCCATACTTAGCTATACTTCGTGCTTATGCATGCTTAGCTTTATTACAGTGCCCATCCACCATGGTTATCCACCGTGCTTTAAACTACTATTTGTAGCATGTTCTAGTTTACCATACCATTTAACTGCATGCTATCTATGTTTCAGATTGTTATACAACTTAACTGCATGCTCTCCATGTTCTAGATTGTTACATCTCTTATTGCATGTTATCTAGGTCGTAAATGGTTACGTCACTCGATGCCTGATCTCTATGATCAGATTGTTACACTACTTTTTGCATGATATACATGTTTCAAACTGCTATAATACTCTATGCATGCTAGCGATCCTGTCATGCCATCTGATGCCTGTTATTGGTTATGCTAGAACCCCCTGACAGTTTCCAATAAATTTATGTTTCCAACAAAAATGCAGACTTTATCAAAGGGTAAAAAACAAAGTTTCACTGAATACCGACCTTTAGGTTTGACATCTATACTAAGTGACATATTTCTGGACCACATAACGACACCAATCTTCCTTGACTTCAGCTAGTTGATCAGTAGAGTAAGTAGCACATTTGTAGTCAGGGAAGTACTAAAAAATAGAATATCATAGCAAATAGCAAATATGTTATAATCAAATATTAGCAAATATAACTAAAAAATGCGATAAATATAAATTAAAACTAAAACTACATACCGTATCTGGGATGATGTTTTCATTTTGTGAAAGGATTTCTTTCATGAATCTCATAACATAATAACCACAATCAATTGTATTGGTCTGAAGGGGGGCACTATACAATTCAAAAATGAAAAATTAAATGAATGTTGTGTTATCCTTGTTTGAACTAGATTTGAGCAACATATTAAATTAGAAGAGACCGTTGTACATACATTTATACGGATACAAGTACCTTGAATGAAGATTAAAAATAAGTTGGCCTTAGAGAAGACCAATCACAAAAGTATTTACTCCTGCAAGTAACACGAAGTTGTTTTTAGTTGTATATAAAAGCACCTAATAGTAAAATAATCTATAAACCATTTTCTTTTGTCAAAAAGAGGCATAGTGATTTCATATTTACATGTTGTTTTACATGAATAAAGTTCTTGTGTTTTTAGAAGTGTCTGACACAGCAGACATGTGTGTCGTGTCCCGAAGTGTCGGCAACGCCCAATTTAGAAATTAATAAATTTTTAAAAAATACATTAACAATAAAGGCTAAAAAATCTGAAATTAAGAAATTCTGTAATTAATACACCATTATGGAATTAGTAATAAGATCTGAGTATCACAATTAGATTTATGTCTTTCATTCATCTTTATGAGGTTTACTAGCATCTTCTGACGCTTCATGAAAAAGGCTAAACAAATATGAAACTAAGAATTCTGTAACTTTCACATTATGAAATCAGCAATAAAAATCTGAGTATGAGAATTTTCCCTACGGACAATATGAAAAGATAATAGATTTGCCAAAAATAATGGACATCTATAAGTGTTTGTACAATGCATTTTGCTTGTGAACTAGTAGACCATAGAGGTGCAACAGTTGGTATTGATAAAGTTCCTTGGCGCCACCAACAAAAATCAAAAAGCAGGTTAGGTTACCAGTCTAGTGGGGTGAAGAGGATGCATCGAAGAACTTCGATCACACGAAGAACTTTGATCACACGAAGAATCAAACCCTAACCTTTTGAGGCGATAGCGCTTATAATTGGCAAGCGCTGTTAAAGGTGTGCTATTAAAGGTCCTTTTTGTAGTAGTGTGACATCAAAACCTAGAAATTATCGGATCCTGTGGAGGATAGACAACACTAGTAGTGGGGTTGAATAGTTTGTGTATAAAATAAAACTTTATGTGATAATATAAAACCCTTCTTTTAGTTGCCCAAGTCTCCAAGAAGTGTTCCCTCTCTTGGTACTTAATCAACATTAATATAAAGCTTGTAATGGAATAAATACAATGCGCACAGCGGAAATTAAATCACAAGCAGTAAATAAGGAATAGAGAGACAAAAAGAGAGTCACAATGCAAACACCGAGATTTTATCCTGATTTCCTATAAACTGGGTACGTCCAGTCACTGACCTCTCTTGGGCTTTAATCCATAATTGCAAAACCTGCAATACACGTACCTAGCTCCACTTGCTAGGATTTCATAACCACCTAATTACAACACAACTAAGAATTTCAAACCAATACAAAAAGAATCCCTTTCACTAGGGAATACAACACATTACCAATGCCGTCTCGAAAGGCTTACAAACCTTGTGTCGATGATCGTTTCACCCTTTTTGATCATATAGCCAAAAATAATGGAGCTTTGTGTTTTGAGTGGCTATAAAGAAAATCAAAGCTTTTGACCTTAAGAAAAATGTAAGTGAAGCACGAATAGATCAAAAGAAGCTTGAATTAAATCTCTTGAAAATATAAGCTTTTTAAACAGAGATTAATGCAAGCTTGGGCCAATCAAAATATCAGAGAAAAAATTGAAAATATTAGCACAAAACTTTTAGAGCAAATGGCCAAAAAATGAGAGCTTTTGAGAATGAGAGAGCTTTGAAATATCATGAAAATATATAAGAAATAACTATATAATTGATATATAAAATTCATGAACTCTCTAGTATTTATAGAGGAGAAAAAATTCAAATCGAGTCCAAAAATCCCTCTTCAAATGGCTACAAACAGCTATAATTTGTAGATCATGTTTTCCTTAAAAGCTAGCCGTTTGACCCAGATAGTCGGCTATCTCCAGGAGATAGTCGGCTATATTTTTGCATGTAGTCTGCTATCATAAGGACATAATCGGCTACTAAAGTCTAGAAAGTTCTAGTTCAAAATCTGCATCAGATAGTCGGCTATCAGGGTGAAGATAGTCGGCTATTCTATGATACATGAGTTTTTCTCTAAAAAATCACGTTGAAATCATTTGAATATAATTATATAATAATTTAAAAAATATTAATATATTTTAAAATCATTTTTCTAGGATTTGTGTGTGTGGCTCCAAGAAAATGGCTTTAACAAACTAAGACTCTTACTTACACAATTTATACAGTATGAGCTCTTGAGTCTTGTTTGCTTGTCTTGGGCCATATAGTCTTCATTTTGGTCTTTAATTGATTCTTCACTTGCTCCATGTTTTGACTCTGGAATGGGTCCACAATCATAGCTTCCATGTCTTCATTTTCGAGCACGCCACATCTTAGTTTCTTCATAACTTTAATATATTGTTTATCAATTTGTTTTCATCCTACACACACTTGAATTAAATCATCAAAACTCCACTGGGGTGAGTTTCAATATCCCAACACACACTCTCTCTTTTTGATGATGGCAACAAATGATATAAAATATAAAATATAATATGATAATAAAAAATAGCTTACTCTCACCTTACAGAGATGCATGATTCTTATGGATAAGTTACTCCCAATGCATCAAAGCTGGTTAGAAATACGTAGAAATATGCACAACATTTCATATAATATTCTAAGTGTGGTATTAGAAATAATGTGTCACAACAATGTCATCAATATTATACCATGAACAATTAACAATGAAGTAGTTACTACTATTTTATATGCATTACTTACTTTCTCCCCTTTTGTCACATCAAAAAGAATAAAGATAATTTATACATCGTGACAAATAGTACTTGACACCACATTTCTAATTTATTAAAAGAGAGAACGTAAAGCATAATTATAAGCATCATAAGCTTATGCATAAAGAAAGAAAATTGATAATGAAACCATTATGTCTCAGTATCCATTTAACACTCACAATAATATTTCAAGCAATTTTTAAATTTCATAAAGCATTGAAAATGAATAAAAATAAGCTTTGCATATAAGCAAGGATAGTAATAACATAAAAGTTTTGAAAATGCAAACCATAAGTGCATATGACATCCTTACATATCCAAGCAAAATTGTAAGGTGTTTAACCATATCAAACTAAAGTTTAAGTCACAAGCCATAAGTTCAAAGTACCATAAGAATATCGCAAACCAACTACTAATATTGTTTATCAAGCACACATACAAGCATAACATAAAACACATTCATCAGCCTCCTGGTTCGCGCATCTTCTTCTTGATCTCCATGATCTCCTTTTGAACATCTTCCATGACTCCATCGGAAACATCAAGCCTATCGGTGATTACTTTCTTGAGTTTCTCCATCCTTCCAAGCAAGTCACCTCTTATGGAGTTCATGTTGTCCCTCACTTCAAGTTGCATTTTCTCAAGTCGAGAGAAAACATCATCTTGGAATGCAGCAATATAGGGTGGCATCTCCAAAGATGAGGATGATGAGGCTTGTCCTTGTTCTATAGGTTTGTCTTCATATTCTTCTTCTTCTTCTACAGCTGGGCTAAGAATGTTCTTGGAGGGATCATGACACATTCTATTAAGTGCATGTGCATCAAACCTAGTCATGTTTTCTATGAAATGGATCTCGCTATCTACATCAATTCCTTCTCTAATGAAGAGATGAGCTAGTGATGAAGTGGCCATGATTGAACGGAGATGCGAGATTGGTGGAAGCGGCACTATGAATAATATTCTCCATAATGATTTGTGCCTAATTTACTTTAATGCCTCCAAGCATAGCATAGATGCATTTTGCTTGGTTGATCAATAAAACGGCTCTATTGACACCTTTCTGGTTAATGTTGTAGGAGAGAATGTTTACCAAGATGCGAGCAACAGGTTGGAGGTCACTAGTGGGTAAGGATGCTCTATATAACATACCTTCGAGATACATAACACTATAAATGTCGGCATCATTCATAACAATCTATTGCAGAAGTGTTCCTGAGTTAGGAATGCCCAAACTAAGACCTAGAGAATATGTGTTTATGGTTGTTTGGACATCTAAGACCTTGGTGGTGAACCTAGCACCTACAGAGACCCTTTTAGTGGCGATGTTGGTGTAGAATGAGTTCACGAGTCTTGGATAGCACCGGCATGAACTCACGATAGAAAATAGGCTCTTAAGGCCTTGGAATTCTAAAATCCTATCAATTCCATAATTTCCAAAACCTTAACTTTGACAAATATCTCTTGAAGGATGGTCTCATTTATGTTTTTGTCAAATTTAGATATAATGTCCGGTTTGTTGAGATAGGGGATAATGATCTCCCTCTCGTTGTGAAGATGGGCTGATCTCTACTTCTTGGTGGCAGGTACTCTATGCCTATCCATTATGTAAATGAAGTGCTATGAAAATGTAAAGCAAAAGTGAGATGTGTATACATATAGAAGATGAGAACTCCATAAAAAATCTTCAAGATAATCCTTTGAAGCTTTGAAGAAAATGAAGAGTTTTGAGTGGGTTTAAGAGTTGGGGGCTAAAGAGATGAGAGGTGAAAAGAGAGCCATGGTAAAATCTTGGGTTTTATCTTGTAGAAGTGAAGTCCAACCCATAGAAGTAATATGGAGGGTCAATATTACTTCTCCCTAATGGGTTTGAGTGAGTGAGGATGGTAAAAATCCAATAAGATCAAGTGAAACCCAAAATCCCTAACCCAATAGTCGGCTGCAAATTTGGGGCTGACAGTCGATAATTGACTATCGGCTCTACGATAGTCAGCTATCGCAGGGCAGAGAATTTGTCCATATGTTGTGGGGGCTGGGATAGTTGGCTATCTGATTTGGATAGTCATCTATCTGCTGACTCCTATTGGTTTTAAGGCACAAATGAATTCTATATTGTGTCAAACAATTTTCTAATTAATTCTAATGATTCTACTATTATTCTAACACCTCATAAGCCGATCAAGAGCATATTCAAACATTTATATGAGTTAAATAAATTTAAATTTTTTACACATTTTATTGACTCCTCCTACTTGTTATGTATGAACTTTGAGTTGCAAGAGGAACTCGTGTGTTAATCCCTTCAATTTTGAGTACCTGAAAATAAATCAAGATAATTTTGGTACCCCTTTTCATCAGGGTATGATGGATTAGTCAAGAGATAAGTATGTCATTTTATTGGAAACCAAACCGAATGAGGTTTAGTATTCTCAACATGTACATATGTATAATTTTTGGTTTAAGTAATTGACATTAAGCAAGTGGGAGTGACCCCAGGTAGCAGCTTCGTTCGGTCGCTGTCAGGAGGTCGACGACCCCTTGCCCCTCCAGTCGTCCACTATGAGGCCAACGGTAGCCTCCCTCCTGCCAATTTTGGCCGGCCTCCCAGCCTTCCTTTTGGCTGCAACCAGCGGCAAAATAGGGGCTGAACCCCCCTGTCCAGCCAGTCGGGTGGGGCCAAACCCCTGCTCCAGACAGTAAGCAGGGGGCCTAGCCCCTACTCTGGCCAACCAAGGGGGACCGACATCTCTTCCCATCCGCCCCCCTACATCCTCCATTCTGGCCAACGACTCCCCCTTGGTTTTCCATATTCCTCACGACTTTGAACGACGATGGCGTGCCGAACTACTCCCCCTCGGATTTGGGCCACGACGGCGAGTCCTCGACCGACCTCCTTCCCTTTCTCCCTCAGTTTTGGATGGCGACACACGAGTTTTGGCTTTCCCTTCCCTGCTGCATGTCGCCTACTAAGCGTTCGACGCATTTCCCTGACAAAATCCCTATGACTTTCCGAGCTCCGGTGAGCTTCCGACGACCCCGATTCCATCTCCGGTGAACCCAACGCTTGCCCTCCTCCTCGGATCCATGCAACGTGTAGTAGGTTCTTTACATCCCTCTTCTAGAAATATAGTTCGATGTAATTAAGCTTGGATAGGAATGTTAGCATTTTATGATATCCTTAGTATGTTAACGATAATGTTGGTGACTTTATAACGCTGGTTTAAGTCGTCAATGCATGGACATGAGAATAACTATAATGATGTTAATCATTTTAACCTTAGATTAAGGGTTTTCAATTAGTGACATGACTGTTGGGTGTGGACATGTGTATGGTGTTAGATTAATAGCTTGGGTTAAGGTTTAATGACGTAGGAATGCTTAAATGCTTGATGATGTAAGGATAATGCTTTAATGCTTAATGATGGAGGAATGCCTTAATGCTTCAAGATGTGGTTATGCTTGATGACGGATTAATACTTATGATGGAGTGTCTTGTGATGGAATTATTGCTTAATGATGGAATTGGTAGCTTGGGTTATTATTTATGATAATGATAGCTTGTTGGCGATGATTTAAGGATGTTGTTAGTTCAATAATAATGTTAGTAAATCATCATGATGTTGTTTAATTCTTTATTAACATTAGAGGAATAATGACTATAATAAAGCTAATTAGTAGTATCATCTTATAGCTTAATGTTAATATTCGCATGTGTAGGAAGATATGTGCCCATAAGGCAATTTATCTTGATTATACGTCTTGTTCATACCGTATATGGTACGTATTATTCTAAGTATAAATCATTTGTATTAATATACTTAGATGATATCCATAGACTTAGAGTTAGGTCCTTACATATCTAGATGAGATCTCGATTATGAGTAAGTAAGAGACCGAATAGAAACATAAGTCTAAAACGGTTCGTGATCATAGATGCGTCGAGAACTGGATATCGACACATCGGATAGATCACTGTGTCTTCGTCTTACCTTCGGGTAATGATGATCTCATAATCATTCGACTTGCTGAAGTCGGAGACGAGACACAGGTGCTCATTAGAGAATGAGTTCACTGAACGACCAAGTTAGAGTTATTAAATGGTTAACTTTAATAAACTGTCTTTAATAACTCTAGGGTGATGATAGGTTAGTTGATCCTTAAGACCTGAAGTCATCTGTATAAACCTGTGAACGGACGGTGTAGCTTAGACCCATGATCTAGCTTCGAGGACCAGTCCTGATGAAAGATCTTAGGTTGGGTTGCACCAGAAGCTCTCTAGGTGAGTAAGTGACTAAGAGGGGATTCGTCACTTCCATTAAAGGGAAGTTAGTGTTATAGGCTCAGTACGGTCTTTATGTCAATCCTCGGCCGGGGTACGTTGCAAGTTGTACAACGTGTATACAATAAAGACCGCCGTATACTGACCAATGTTGTCTAATAGGGTTGACAGAAAACCATACCCTAGGCCAACATTAAACACAGTCTTGACGAAGGGATTTTAGCTAACGGAATTCATCACTGACACAGCCAAAGCAAACCCTATGATACTTTTGTCAAAGGGTCGATCACGTTATGATGACTCTGAAACAGGGACGACAGCTACTGCTCGTAGTGACCGTCGTCTAGGGGTTTCGAGCCCCAACCTGTAGTAAGGTCAGGCTGTAGGGTCTCACACCGAGTAGTACTCGTGTCTTAGTAATAGGAATATAGAATAGAGAGAAATGTCATTTGATGATATTCACAAGTTAAGTTGTGAAAGTTAGTCGCAATAGCAATAGGGACATAACGTTGCATTAGATGCTAACTTCAACTAAACGTGTTGTAAATTAGTTACGACGAATTAAGTAGGAACAAACTTGTTGGAAAGGGTTACCTGGATGACGGGATCGTCCCGGTCTAAACACAGGTTCAAACCGTGTCCAAATCGGAGCTCAAACGAGCCCAGAAACGCAGAAAGAGTTCAAGGGGAAGTGGGTTAGACCCACCGGGCCAAGAGGCCCATGTGCAAGGGCAAAACGGGCGCGGCCCGCTGCAGCAGCGGGCGTGGCCCGCTGCACGCAGCGGGCGGGCGCCCGCTGCATTAGCGGGCGTGGCCCGCTGCACGCAGCGGGCGGGCGCCCGCTGCATTAGCGGGCGTGGCCCGCTGCACGCAGCGGGCGGGCGCCCGCTGCAAGCGGGTGCGGCCCGCTGCACAGCGGGCCCGTGCCCGCTTGTGCAGCGGGCGCGGCCCGCTGCTTGCAGCGGGCACGGCTCGCTGCAGCAGCGGGCGCCCGCCCGCTGCTTGCAGCGGGCGGGTGGCCCGCCCTTCCCTCCTTGGGCGGGCGCGCCCGCTAAGTCTAGCGGGCGCGCACGCAACTTAAGTCAATTAGGGTTTTTGAAAACCCTAATGACGGCTACGAATTTTGTGAAAATTGCTAAACTTTGAGCAATTGTTTGAGGGGTCAAACGAAGTCGAAATTCGTCACCGTCAGTTCCTACGCGTTCACCATTCCAAGCTTTTCTGATTGATAGCTAGTTTGGTGTCTGAAGTTTAGTATGCGAGGAGAATTAATTAGTTAAAGTTTGACTTTGTGAAAGGCTAACTTTAAGATTGAAATTAAGCCAAATGACTTAATTCAATTTTTCTCCTCATGTGGATTGTCCCACATTGCCCGCAACGAGAGGGTGAGTGCTCACTCCCTATATAAATAGGGGTGCACTCTCCTCGTTGAAAAACACACCAGTCAACGATCGGGTAACTCCAAATTATTGAGCAAGCTCGGTCCGCGACTAAATCTCTCTCTCTACTTTCCTATTCTCTGGAGTAGTCCTAGCACGACTACGAAAGGGGTTTGGATCCGATCCGGACGTCTAAGACGCGGGTTTCTTCTCAAGTGAAACTTTCTACCGCGTGTGATCGGCTCGGAGGCGAAAGCGGCTCGGGCGGATCGGTGCGAGGGTGCAAGGCGGCTCAGGGAGATCGGGTCAACGCGGCTCGGCTACGAGGAGCTTCTCAAGACGGTGCGGTACATCTTGCCTGCTCCAGGGCCAAGATTCCGGGTATGTGGTTAAGCATTTTAGTGTAGATTTTATTAGTCGCTTAGTGTAGATCCTTCTTGGAGTGGTCAGACCCACTCCAAGTCGGCATAGATCGGGCTGGGTTCTGGTTCCCCAGAGCCTAGTTAAATTGTTTAGCTAGTGTAGAAATTAAGATTTCTGTTTTTCCGCTGCGCCTATGTGCCTCCGTGGTCCGTCCGACTTAGGACGGATACGGATCCGAGCTCTGGGGGTCCGCCAAAACCCCAACAGTGGTATCAAAGCCATGGTTATGCTATAGATCTACTATAGCGTTTTTTAAATCTTTAAAAATGCTTAGTTTTCTCATTCGAACTATTTTAGCTTTAAGTTAATTTAGTTTCAAATTATTTTGTGTCTTAAAATCGTTTTTTCAACACGAAATTTTGTTGGGACGATTTAATTTTATGCGATGATTTTTAAATGGTCTCAAATGTTTTAAATGCTTTGTAAAATTTATTTCTATAAGATATAATATTATTTTACAAGTATTTATATGTTTATGTAACTTTAGGGAAAATTTTATTTTAGAAATTTGATTTTCTTAAAATTACATAAAGATTAGAAATATTAGAAAACTTTATTTGAAAGCTTTTAAATATATTTCTAATGATTTTAAAAGTGTTTAAAATTGTTTTAACGGATATGTAAACTTTAAGAAATATTTTATTTTCATAAGATGAAATCTAAACATTTTTCTTTTATTTTACTTATATGTTTCTAAAATTTTTTATGTGATATTTTAATTTTAGAAATAAGGTTAAAATTTTTTAAAGGCCTAGGTTTAAAATTATTAGATAATTTTGTACGACCTAGTTTTATGCGATAAAATTTTTATGAAGGCTTTAAATTTTTAATCTTTAATTTTAAGTGTTAAAAATTTAGATTTGCATGTTTTAATTATGTAGATAATTTTAGAACTTGCAAATGCTCATGTATGTCACAAAATGAACATTTTATTTATGTTGATAAAATTAGTTGTTTCATTTTAATGGACTTGTAAACCTTATTAGGTTAGCCATTAAATATTTAAAATTTTATGAGATGAAATTTTAATTAGTGACATGTTATGTTTGATAAAACAAAACAACATTTAACCTAATGCCTGATTAGGGTAGTCCCTTTGTTTGTAAATCATTTCATTAAAATGTTTAAATAATGATTTTCATAAAAGACAAAATGTTGAATTGTTTTATTAAAATCCTAATAAGATTTGGGTAGTAATTTGAACGTAGAACCTTATAGTTGATAAGGACTTAATAAAAGATGTTCAACCAATCCAAAAAATTTTGAATTTTTAGGATCCACTAGTTGATAAGGATTAACTAGTTCTTTTAATTAAAAGCCATTTAGTTGTTTGGAAAACATAAGATTGATGACAACTCCTTCAATGGATCATGATGTCGGTCAATGTGCTTGGCTAAAGTTTTTGGACCAACCTAGCTAGACTGGGTAACAAGTGGTCCTGGCTTAGTCAATTCCCTGGCCGCGTCCGCTGGACCGCAAGGAGTCGATTCATGACTATGTAAGTCCATCGACTATACCTAAGTCAATACGATAATAATCTTGTTCAAGATAAATCGTAGCCCTCCTTGTTTTAGGAGTTGGCAACTATAAGAAACATGTTCCGGTTGTTGAGCTACACTCAAGCCGTGACATGTCAATCTTATAGAAACCGATTTCTTGATTGACATCTTAACCTGACTGAAACCGTTGTCTCATCCCTCGAGCTTCGGCGTAAGTCTAACCAAGAATGTAGTCTAAGACCTGACCCAAACCGGCGCGTCGTGCATACACCGAGCAAAGGGGCAAGTCAGGCTAGACACGAAAACAAGGGTCCGACTAGGCTAGCCATTGTGATCCGGTTGAGCACACTCATGATCACAAATGACTAGGGGTAAAAATCGATAGGGAATCATAGTAAATATGATTGACGACGAGTTCGTCTACCGACTGCAGAGTCGGACAACTTGTTGAGATACACTCAAGGTTGTCAGACTCAGGGTAGTCGGATCCCTCTCTCACAAATGTTATTTTATAATAAATTGTTTATTATTATGGCTTTAAATAAATTTAGTGGGAGAATATAGTTTTATTAAAACCATTAAAACTATACTACGAACATATACTAACTAAAGTATCTATAAAATACAGAATGGATTCGGGACTTAGATACATGGTTGAGAAGAACGTGCTGGATGGAACGAACTACAAAGACTGGCTTAGGAACATCAAGTTGGTCCTTTCCCTAGCCGGAATAGGATACGTACTGTTCGAGGACGCTCCAGATAAGCCGGATGAAGATTCGACCCACGAAGAAAAGGAAGCCTACAAATTGTACCAGAGGGATGCAGAGAAGGCCAGGTGCCTTACTCTGGCTTCGATGACCAACGAGTTGCAGAGGAAGCATGAACATATGGATGTTCAAAGCATGCTCCTCAACGCACAAGAGTTGTATGGCAAGCGATCAAGAGCTGCCAAGTTCGAGGCCACTAGCAACCTCTGGGGCACCAAGATGGGGACGGAACCCGTACAGGATCATGTTATCAAGATGATCGGGTACGTGGAGGACGCCGCCCAGTTAGGATTTGTCCTGGACAATGAGATGTCCACGGACATTATCCTAAAGTCTTTGACTCCCGATTTCAAGCCTTTTATAACTGGCTTTATAATGAACAGCCTTGAGACGGATCTTCCGGGTCTCCTCAATATGCTCCGGCAGTTTGAGGAGATTCATAAGAAGCCGGCTGCACTGGTTGTTGGCTCTGCTACTTCTGACCAGCCGAAAGGCAAAGGAAAGAAGAGGCAGGTCCCACAACCTGCGAAGGCTAAGAATGGGAAGAAGAAGAACAAAGGGGCCCCGTCGAAATCTGAGTGCTTCCATTGCCACAAGATTGGCCACTGGAAGAGGAACTGCAAGATCTATCTTGCAGAGAAGAAGAAGGGGCATACGGATGCCTCCACCTCAGGTACAAATTAAAATTCAATTAAATGCAACTATTTCCATTCATAAAGTATGAGATACTTATAGACATCTGTGTACTGTATACAGGTGGCTGATAAGAACTGGAGATTGGAGAAGTACGGAGATCGGTCGGCAATTAAAGCAACAGTTGCTGCTGGGACCGCTCAAAGACTTCTAGAGACGCTGATCGTGATGGAGATGATATTTTTCTTATTTGAATAAAATGTATCATCTTTAAGGATCGAAAACAATGAATGAGTGCTTTGCACTCAAGGTTTATTTTTGATAAACAAATAAAGGTTCCTTTTTATGAACCCGTTGTTTTGGAATGGATGTCTCGCTTGTTGCAATTGAAATTGAATTGGCTTAAAATTCTGTGGATGTGGCTTTTCTGTAATGGTTGCGTATATTTTCGAATAATGGTGTTGAGCTTCGATAATATTGATTTTGAAGCTGACTAAATGTCTGAAGTCAATCAGTAGTTAAGTATAAGTTCCAGGGGGCGTATAAATTGTGTGCAATCACAGTAAATACGCATATCAAGATTAACTCGTGATTGTCTGCATTTAGTTATTAAGAGAGTTAATACTAAATGTGGTTAAAGGAATTAGTACAGTGTAGAACGTTTTGATTGAACGAGTCAATGTCAAGATTCCTTAAAAACAATCTTGACTTGACTCATTCGTCAAACCGAATCTAACACTTGTACATTCCATCTAAGGCACTTACCAAAAGGTTATTTTTTTTTGTACATAAATCTAAATATGATTTAGTTATTATGTTGAAGTAATTTAACCAGGTAATTCTCAAAGTCAGTGGGAGCAAGTAAGTATACTTAGTTCCGTTTTTCCGGACTAAGTAAAAAGGATTTTTCACTTTAATGAATCTTCTATATAAATCATTAAGTCAAAATTGTTTTGATTTAATCATATATATATAGAGACTTAGGGTGTCAAATATGTACTTGACATATTGACATAATAAAGTGAAGCGTGCTAGAACTGACTTACGGAAATATTAGACCCCACATCTAAATAGTATAAGCTAACTGTTAGCTATACAAAGTCGGGAAAATTGATCCAGATCACTTTTCCAAAGGATCAACCCTGTGTGATCAAGAGATGTAATTTCAATCCATTAAAATTCGTTGTAGATACTTATTAGTAGAACCATTCTTAGGTTTGCCATATCAAATGTCAAAGTGATTGATATGCTATAACGGTATGAGATGCCGGGATAAATAGCCTAAGTGCAAGTGGGAGATGTAGGAAGATATGTGCCCATAAGGCAATTTATCTTGATTATACGTCTTGTTCATACCGTATATGGTACGTATTATTCTAAGTATAAATCATTTGTATTAATATACTTAGATGATATCCATAGACTTAGAGTTAGGTCCTTACATATCTAGATGAGATCTCGATTATGAGTAAGTAAGAGACCGAATAGAAACATAAGTCTAAAACGGTTCGTGATCATAGATGCGTCGAGAACTGGATATCGACACATCGGATAGATCACTGTGTCTTCGTCTTACCTTCGGGTAATGATGATCTCATAATCATTCGACTTGCTGAAGTCGGAGACGAGACACAGGTGCTCATTAGAGAATGAGTTCACTGAACGACCAAGTTAGAGTTATTAAATGGTTAACTTTAATAAACTGTCTTTAATAACTCTAGGGTGATGATAGGTTAGTTGATCCTTAAGACCTGAAGTCATCTGTATAAACCTGTGAACGGACGGTGTAGCTTAGACCCATGATCTAGCTTCGAGGACCAGTCCTGATGAAAGATCTTAGGTTGGGTTGCACCAGAAGCTCTCTAGGTGAGTAAGTGACTAAGAGGGGATTCGTCACTTCCATTAAAGGGAAGTTAGTGTTATAGGCTCAGTACGGTCTTTATGTCAATCCTCGGCCGGGGTACGTTGCAAGTTGTACAACGTGTATACAATAAAGACCGCCGTATACTGACCAATGTTGTCTAATAGGGTTGACAGAAAACCATACCCTAGGCCAACATTAAACACAGTCTTGACGAAGGGATTTTAGCTAACGGAATTCATCACTGACACAGCCAAAGCAAACCCTATGATACTTTTGTCAAAGGGTCGATCACGTTATGATGACTCTGAAACAGGGACGACAGCTACTGCTCGTAGTGACCGTCGTCTAGGGGTTTCGAGCCCCAACCTGTAGTAAGGTCAGGCTGTAGGGTCTCACACCGAGTAGTACTCGTGTCTTAGTAATAGGAATATAGAATAGAGAGAAATGTCATTTGATGATATTCACAAGTTAAGTTGTGAAAGTTAGTCGCAATAGCAATAGGGACATAACGTTGCATTAGATGCTAACTTCAACTAAACGTGTTGTAAATTAGTTACGACGAATTAAGTAGGAACAAACTTGTTGGAAAGGGTTACCTGGATGACGGGATCGTCCCGGTCTAAACACAGGTTCAAACCGTGTCCAAATCGGAGCTCAAACGAGCCCAGAAACGCAGAAAGAGTTCAAGGGGAAGTGGGTTAGACCCACCGGGCCAAGAGGCCCATGTGCAAGGGCAAAACGGGCACGGCCCGCTGCAGCAGCGGGCATGGCCCACTGTGTGCAGCGGGCGGGCGCCCGCTGCATTAGCGGGCGTGGCCCGCTGCACAGCGGGCCAGCGCCCGCTGTTGCAACGGGCACGGCCCGCTGCACGCAGCGGGCCAGCGCCCGCTGCAAGCGGGGGCGGCCCGCTGCACAGCGGGCCCGTGCCCGCTTGTGCAGCGGGCGCCCGCCCGCTGCTTGCAGCGGGCGGGTGGTCCGCCATTCCCTCCTTGGGCGGGCGCGCCCGCTAAGTCTAGCGGGCGCGCCCGCAACTTAAGTCAATTAGGGTTTTTGAAAACCCTAATGACGGCTACGAATTTTGTGAAAATTGCTAAACTTTGAGCAATTGTTTGAGTGGTCAAACGAAGTCGAAATTCGTCACTGTCAGTTCCTACGCGTTCACCATTCCAAGCTTTTCTGATTGATAGCTAGTTTGGTGTCTGAAGTTTAGTATGCGAGGAGAATTAATTAGTTAAAGTTTGACTTTGTGAAAGGCTAACTTTAAGATTGAAATTAAGCCAAATGACTTAATTCAATTTTTCTCCTCATGTGGATTGTCACACATTGCCCGCAACGAGAGGGTGAGTGCTCACTCCCTATATAAATAGGGGTGCACTCTCCTCGTTGAAAAACACACCAGTCAACGATCGGGTAGCTCCAAATTATTGAGCAAGCTCGGTCCGCGACTAAATCTCTCTCTCTACTTTCCTATTCTCTGGAGTAGTCCTAGCACGACTACGAAAGGGGTTTGGATCCGATCCGGACGTCTAAGACGCGGGTTTCTTCTCAAGTGAAACTTTCTACCGCGTGTGATCGGCTCGGAGGCGAAAGCGGCTCGGGCGGATCGGTGCGAGGGTGCAAGGCGGCTCAGGGAGATCGGGTCAACGCGGCTCGGCTACGAGGAGCTTCTCAAGACGGTGCGGTACATCTTGCCTGCTCCAGGGCCAAGATTCCGGGTATGTGGTTAAGCATTTTAGTGTAGATTTTATTAGTCGCTTAGTGTAGATCCTTCTTGGAGTGGTCAGACCCACTCCAAGTCGGCATAGATCGGGCTGGGTTCTGGTTCCCCAGAGCCTAGTTAAATTGTTTAGCTAGTGTAGAAATTAAGATTTCTGTTTTTCCGCTGCGCCTATGTGCCTCCGTGGTCCGTCCGACTTAGGACGGATACGGATCCGAGCTCTGGGGGTCCGCCAAAACCCCAACAGCATGTTGATCATGATTAGTGACATTGTTAACTCCTAATTATAATGGTAACAATTAATGGTTTGGTAATGATGCTGCTAGTCTAATGATAAAGGAAGTTAAGAATAATAATGTCATAAGTTCAATTTGAAGAATGATGTTGGTGACTTGATACCGTAATTTTGTTTGTTGGCATGACAGGAGTAGTAGATTGTTGTGTAATGATAAAGATATTTGTTAGATCTAATAACAATGTTGGTTTTATCATAATGTTAGTATATAGATTAATCCTAGTAAGAAATTTTATTAATGTTTCATGTTAAAATGGAAGTATTCAATTGTTACTAATAATTCTAAGTTCATGTCACTAGTAACTTGATGTTAGAGACTAAATGCTTGTCACCTAAGGTGATGTTTAATGCTAGTAACATTTGACATTCGCAATGCTTAAAGTTGGTATTAGTTTCATTAGTGTTTAAAATAATGTTAGATTTGCATTACTTACAACTTTTTAAATTATGGAAACGTACAATAGAAATGTTAATGCTCACTTAATGATAATGATAAAGTTAGTATTAATGTTTGTCGGTGTTTATGTTCATGTCGTTAGTTTAATAATAGCATTCATGATGCTCGTTTAATCCCTTAATGATGCTAGTTTAAGAATGGTGAATATGCTAGCTTAAATTAATGATGTTGCTAAACTAAAGTTAGTAGCTTGACGATGTTATTAGTCAAGAATAAACTTGGCTTAAATGTTAATCTCAACATTAGTAATCTCTATAGTGTAGCTTCTTTTACTACTGATGCTCAATACAACTACATGCTTATGTGGTCTTTAAGATGATATTTCATATGCCACCTTTGCTTGAGAAGAATCTTAAGGACATGTCTTGCATGCAATAATGACACGTTCTTAACTTTAATTAGTATGCATGAGAAAAAAATATGTACTGCTTGATAATGAGAATTGATGCTTGTTATAAAAAGAAAAGCAAGTATAATTCATGACAGGTTCTTGGCGTTAAATTTGAGCATGAGAAATGAATGCATTGCCTTACTTCGAGAATTGAGACATATTATAAGTGAAAAATGCAAGAGATATCATGATCGAAAACTCCTGCCATGAATTGACGCAAGAATTAAGTCACACACGTCATTGGGATGGGATATCACATTATCATGAGGGTACACAGGCTACCATGTCACAAATCATTTCACCACCTTCAAAGATGTGGGTGGGGTTTATCATGTCATTTCACCATCATCCAGACATGGAGTCGGGGTCGTTATTGGTTATTAAATTCATTTCACCACTCAAGAGACGGGGGGTGGGGTTTACAAGCATTTCAACATATTTAGGCGTAGAGATGAGAGCACGGGGCTAACGGGTATGCGCGCCTGGAGTAGTCGACAGTTGCACGTCGTACACTCAGACAATGATGTTTTGCATTAGCATCGGATCATTGCTTTACATTGGCATAACACTTTTAAATGTTTAAACGTGATAATCATCCTCATTGTGATTAGTTTACACCTGCATGCCTGCTAGTTTACATTTATATCAAGTTGTTAAAATTTCATATTCAGGCTTTTAGACTATATTCTTGCACTATTCCCATGACCGACATGACATCAATTGATCGTGATTAGTTTATCTTTAAGCACATGTCAACATTTATAAAACTTCCTGGTAACATGTTTTCATCATGCTTTTAATTATTAATTTTCCCTTCGTACTATGCTATCATGATAGTAGATTACATTATTGCATGATTCCTTCTGTGCACATGTTAATGTTCTTAAATTTCCTTTTCTACCTTGTTGATGATTCATCTCTTGTTGGTAGGCTATAACATTGTTAGTTTCCTTTTAATAATTGTTTAAAAGAAACTGGTGTTTGGGAACCTACATGAGAGCCCCTCACTGACAGACATTGTTTTGTTTTCTAATGCAATGTCTGCCAGGTCATGAAGGCAGTTTTACAGATCTTAGATCCAGCGTAGCATGATCCACTAGGGGCAGGACTCTTCCAGGAGACTATTCTTAGACTGCATCTCCATGTAATGTCCAGTGTATCCACTTGATGTAGTCTGTGTTGTATGGACCACGAGTCCCTTGCATCTTTCAATTGTACCTTTCAATTGTTTAATTCATTCCGAGACATTGGGATTGTAATAAGGAATGATTATCTGTGTTGTTTTTAAGTATGCAAGGACCTGCGATGTTTCTCACAGACGCTTAGTGTGCTTAGGCCAAGGAGGTACGAAAGAAAAAGTAACGCATCTATGTCTTAAGCACACCACGGCCCTGCTCGCGCTCCTGCTTCATTAAAAAGAAAAAATTGAAATAAAAAACGAGAAGCAAGGCGTGATAGGGTTTTGTGGTGGCTCATGCAGGTCGTGCTCGTGTAAAATACTCCAAAAATAGCTTAGATAAAATTACAATCTTGATTCTCAAAATCTGACATTCCTTGATGTCCTATCCCTACATAGTTCATTAGAAAATCATATTCCAAGTTTCTTAATCTTTAGTCGACCAAATAGGTTTCACCCTTGATCACGAAGGTTTCATTGACACTTCATTCCTATATCGACGACCATAGAAATCCCTCGTATCGGATTCACAAATTCCTTCACTGGTCATATTTTCATCATATTCCTTGTTATCGATTCACGATGCTTCCCACCATTCTGGCCATGTCATCATTATCCTTTTTGAATCCTTCCTGTCATTTCCTGTCCTGAATTTTATTTGATTCATATGGTCGTTACACCTCCACTTAGTTTTGAATAATTTCGAGGACGGAATTTTATAAGGTGGTTAGGATGTGACGGCCTAAAACCGTCAGTACTATTTTTAGATCGTTCAAGTCATTTTTCTATATATTTTGTAAATTTTAATTACCTTCGGATGTCGTAATCATCCCGAGACCCGATAACGTTTTTGCCCCCAAAACTGACATTTTCGACGTCTGAAAAATTTAACGGAACTTAATTTCATACGTTTCACATCGTCCCGACGTATAGTAATGTTTTTGAATTTTTTTGGAAACATGGGCAAACTGTAATTTCGCTCGAACCATTAAAATTAATTAACCACTTACCATTATCCCTAACCCTACACTGACCGACACCCATTATCGATAACCCACATGAGGAAAAATGTTTTCACGTTTCCCTCATTTATCAAACATCCAACCCCACACCCATTTATTCTCATTTAATTTCCCCACACCAATTTAATTCATTTGGTTAATAAAGCCCCCCACCATCTTCTCCTCTGCAAACATCTCCTTCTTCTTGCACTTCACCAACCAACCAACCACCGAACAACCATCCTCATCCTCACTCAAACCCCCCTCCAACTCATTCTTCTTCTACTTCTTCTCCTTCCTCTCTCACATTCCCCATTTCTTTTCATTCAGCAGCAGAACAGGGTGGAGCGACCCCCTGCAATAGCTTCGGCCAGCCATTCGCCAGGAGGCCGACGTCAACCTCCATCCTCCCAATTTCGGTCGGCCTCCCAGACGTCCTTCTGGCTGCAACCAGTGGCAAAACATGGGTCTGAACCCCCCTGTCCAGCCAGTCACGAGGGGGATCCCTGCTTTGGATAGCAAGCAGGGGGCCGAGCCCCTGCTCTGGCCAGCAAAAGGGGGCCGACAACTCCTCCCCTCTGACCCACCTGCCTCCTCCATTCTGACCGATGACTCCCCCATGTTTTCCCTATTCCTTGTGTCTTTGAACGACGACGACAAGTCGAACTCCTCCCCCTCGGATTCATGCAATGACGGCGAGCCCTCAGCCACCATCCTTCCCTTTATCACTTGGTTTCAGACGACGACACTCAAGTTTCGGCTTCCCCTTCCTCGTTGTATGTCGCCTACCAAGAGTTCGACGCATTGCTCCAACGAAATCCCTGTGACTTTTCGAGCTCCGGCGAGCTTTCGACGACCCCGATTCCGTCTCCGGTGAACCCAACACTCGCCCTCCTCCTTGGATCCATGCAACGTGTTGTTACATCCCTCTGCTAGAAATATAATTCGATGTAATTAAGCTTGGATAGGAATATTAGTAGTTTATGATATCATTAGTATGTTAACGATAATGTTAGTGACATGATAACGCTGGTTTAAGTAGTCAATGCATGGACATGAGAGTAACTGTAATGATGTAAATCACTTTAACCTTAGATTAGGGGTTTCAATTAGTGACATGAATGTTGATGTGGACACGTGTATGGTGTTAGATTAATAGATTGGGTTAAAGTTTAATAACACAAGAATGCTTAAATGCTTGATGATGTAGGGATAATGCTTTAATGCTTAATGATGGAGGAATGCCTTAATGCTTTAAGATATGGTTATGCTTGATGACGGATTAATACTTAATGATGGATTAGTGTCTTGTGATGGAATTATTGCTTAACGATGGAGTTGGTAGCTTGGGTTATTATTTATGATAATGATATCTTGTTAGCCAAGATTTAAGGATGTTGTTAGTTCATTTAGAAGTATCGTCTTATAGCTTAATGTTAATATTTGCATGTTGGTCATGAATAGTGACATTGTTAACTCCTAATTATAATGATAACAATTAATGGTTTGATAATGATGCTGCTTGTATAATTATAAAAGAAGTTAATAATAATGATGTCATAAGTTCAAATTGAAGAATGATGTTGGTGACTTGATACAATAATTTTGTTAGGTAGCATGACAAGATTAGTATATTGTTGTTTAATGATAAAGATGTTTGTTAGATCTAATAACAATGTTAGTTTTATCGTAAATTTAATATATAGATTAATCCTAGCAAGAAATTTAATAATGTTTCATGTTAAAAATGGAAGTATTCTAATGTTACTAATAATGATAAGTTCATGTCACTAGTAACTTAATGTTAGAGACTTAATGCTTGTAACCTAAGGCGATTTTTAATGCTAGTAACATTTGACATTAGCAATGCTTAAAGTTGGTATAAGTTTCATTAGTGTTTAAAATGTTAGCTTCACATTACTCATAACTTCTTAAATTATGGAAACGTACAATAGAAATGTTAGTGCTCACTTAATGTTAATGATAAAGTTAATATTAATGTTCATAAATGGTTGTTGTTTATGTTCATGTTGTTAGTTTAATAATAGCGTTCATGATGTTAGCTTAATCCCTTAATGATGCTAGTTTAATAATGGTGAATATACTAGCTTTAAGTAATGACGTTGCTAAACTAAAGTTAGTAGCTTAACGATGTTATTATTCAAGAATAAACTTGGCTTAAAGTTTAATCTTAATATTAGTAATCTCTAGAGTGTAACTTCTTTTATTACTACTGCTCAATACAAATACCTGCTTAGTGATCTTTAAGATGATATTGCATTTGCCACCTTTGCTTGAGGAGAATCTTCAGGACATGTCTTGCATGCGATAATGACACATTCTTAGCTTTAATTATTGTGCATGAGAAAAGAGTATGCACAGTTTGATAATGAGAATTGATAAATGTTACAAAAAGAAAAGCAAGAAGAATTCATGACATGTTCTTGGTGTTAATTTTGAGCACGAGAAATGAATGAATGTATTGCCTGACTTCGGGAATTGAGACACGTTATAAGTGAAAAATGCAAGAGAAATCATGATCGAAAACTTATGCCATGAATTGACACAAGAATTAATTCACACACTTCATTAAGATGTGGTAACACGTTGTCATAAGGGTGCGCGGGCGACTATGTCACAAATCACACCTGTTAGAATTGAGAGAGATGAACATATCACCTTCACAGCGGATTAGAGGAGCAGCGCTCGGATCGTGCTTGGAATAACCGGAGGAAACCGAACAATTTTTCACAACCAAAATTACCTTCTACTTCTTCTTTATTTGTGTTGGGAGAGAGGAGAACACAAATCAATTCCATGCTTTAATTCTCACAGACAATGGGGTATAAATAGGGCTAAAGGGGAGCAGTTTTCTACCGTTGAAAACCCAACGTTAACAAAATAACGTAAGGGTAGTTATTAAAACAAATTTGCATTGGGAACCCTGAACTTCTGTAAATTGCACTTATCCACTAAGGATAACTCAATTTACATATAACCCCTTATTAATATGATATTTGTGATTTACCCCATGGATTAAACCCGTCATGGGCGTACCCAATTCCAACATCTCCCACTTGCACATGATGGGATTGTTGTTACTAAAACAACAAGTGAAGAAGACTTCATACTTGGTAACTTGGTCGTGCGACCCATAAGCGAATACAGGCAATCTTTTTGTGCACTGTTTAGAAATACACAACTACCCTCTTTGTAATCAATCCTCTAAAGTATATCTGTCGCTTATAATACCCCATATTTAAGTTGTTGTATCAGTGTAAGTATTCCTAATCCCTCCTTTTATTTACAATTGAGGACATACTAAAACACATCCACATTGATGTCTCTTAATCACATAGATTGGCCGGCCAGTGAGACCATCAAACTTGATATCAACAAACTTAATCATTCCTTTGCACTCAATATTCTAAGTCGCAACTCAGTCGCTTTCCTAGACATGCCCTTTTAGACCGAATCACTCGTGGCCATAAGGACTATGCTAAAGTAGCTATCACCAAGACTGAGACTTTGAATATTAGTCAATAGTCAAAGGGTATAGGGAGGAACCCAATCCTCCAGGGACTCACACAGTGGAGAGGCAGGGATCCACTTTCTCACTTCCCATTATGGTCGACTCCAATACATGTGGTATGAATCACATGCAACGGTGTATTGTGTATGTCTTTGAAGTAATTTAATCCAACACCGTTCAGACTCCAAGTTAAATGTACTCATACATTTAACACTGAATTCTACAGCAATCAATTGCTCTAAGAATTCGTATCTGGCTTATGAATAGGCTTAGATGAACTTTGGGGAACTTATTCATCTCGGTCATTATTTGTATATATAAAATGACCTCATCTTGAAACTTATTCAAGGCGACTTTTATAGAGGATTAAGTCTTATCCCTGCCCGTTCACCTAGAACGTCAGAGGCGATTGCCTGTGTGAGAAGGCCAATCTTTATGCCTATTTGACATACTTTTTCTTATGTACTATTTTTATGTGTTAACAAATAACACTATTGGGCAAACACATATCATCCAACACAATGAACGAAATAAATATTTTATTAAACAATATCAATATATATAACAGAGTACATTTGCCAGTATATTTCAATTTTTACGCAATCCTAGAGCTTTTACATGTCTCAAAAAAGCATCTCTAGGAATGGGTTTAGTAAGATGATCAGCAACCATTTTGTGCGTAGATATATACTTGATAGAAACTATCTTCTCAGCAACAATGTCTCTCACAAAATGATATCTATGTCGATATGTTTGGTTCGACTATGATACTTTGGGTACTTGGTGTAAGCTATAACAGCTTGATTGTCACAGTAGATAACAACTGGTTCTTGCTTTACACCTAAATTCTCTAGAAACCGTCGTAACCAAATAGCTTCCTGAACTCCTACTGAAGCAGCAACAAATTCTGCTTCCATGGTTGATAGAGCTACATAGTTTGTTTCTTACTGCACCATGATATGGCCCCATCTCCAAGCAAGAAAATATATCCTGATGTGGATTTCCTATCATCTACATCTCCCCCATAGTCAGCATCTGTGTAGCCTTCCAGTTTGGTGGATGAACCTTCGTAACACAAACTGTAGTTGGTTGTATCCTTCAAATATCTCATGGTCCTCTTCACAGCCTTCCAATGCTCAGGTCCAGGATTTGACTGATATCGACTTACCAATCCTACTGCATGACATATGTCTGGCCTTGTACACAACATAGCGTACATTAAGCTACCAACTGCACAACATGGCACTCTTGCCATTTTGTTCCTTTCATCTGAGATACTAGGACAATCATCTAGACTTAACTTATCGCCTTTTGATGTTGGAGTTTCAACTGGATTACAGTTAGACATGTTGAATTGTTCTAACACTTTATTAATATATGTTTCTTGTGACAATGCAAGAAATATAGTTTAGAACTCGAGATGGGATGAATACACGTTGTTAGAGTTATCTTCTCCGCTGCTCTCATAGAACGATCTCTTCGGATTTCTACACCAAGTATAAAATCCGCTTCCCCCATGTCTTTCATTTCAAAGTTAGATGATAACCATTCTTTTATGGTTATCAGAAACTCCATATCGTTACTAGCTAACAAAATGTCATCTATGTATAATGTCAAGAAGACATATTTGTTTTTATGTTGCTTCACATAAACACAATGATCTTCTTCGATCATCTCGAAATCAAATGAGGTGACAACTTTATGAAACCTCTGGTTCCATTGCCTAGATGCTTGTTTAAGGCCATATATAGATTTTTGTAATTTACAGACTTTATTTTCTTGGCCTTTAACAATGAAACCTACTGGCTGATCCATGTAGATTTCCTCATCTAGTTCACCATTTAGGAATGCCGTCTTGACATCCATTTGGTGAAGTTCTAAATTCATGTGAGCAACTAAAGCTAGTATTAGGCGAATGGAAGGAAATTTAACAACTGGTGAAATAGTTTCTTCGTAATATATACCTTCCTTTTGGGTATATCCCTTTGCCACCAGCCGAGCCTTATGTCTTTCAATGGATCCATCCGCCTTTCTCTTTATTTTGAGAATCCACTTATTACCAATTGTTTTTCGATTAGGCGGTAAGTTAACCAGTTCCCAAACTTGGTTAACTTTCATGAAATCTATTTCTTCTTCCATAGCTTTCTTCCAATAATCTCGATCATGACGAGATAAAGCTTCTTCTACACTCTGAGGTTCTTCGTCATCTTAAGGTACATCAATTAAGGCTTCCCCTTTGATTTCAAATCTTCGTCGGGAAACCTTAACCCTTTTCCTCTCCCAATTGACTCATCAAGCTGAGAATTCTGAATTACTTCTCTTTCGGACACACCGCTCCCACTAATCTCATGGACTCGACAAGTATTCTCTTGTACCTCAAATGACCTAATACGCACGAAGTCTGGATCTTCCAACTCATGGAGATCATATTCATTTCTGACTTCGCCTTGTTTAGGGAACATATCCTCTATAAACGTGGCATCCCTTGATTCATATTCTGTGACAATGTCGTCTTCTTGCTCACCCAAGAAAACATAACCCTTTGAGTGTTCAGAGTATCTAATGAATATACTCTTTTTTCCTCTGGGTCCCAACTTTACATGCTTATGAGAAGTGTTATGTACATAAGCTGCACATCCCCATGGCTTTAAGAAACTCAAATTTGGACTTCTACCAGTCCAGAGTTCATATGGGGTTTTATGACTCGATTTGGAGGGTACTAGGTTCAAAACATGTGCTGCTGTCAACAATGCATCTCCCCAATACTTAATTGGTAAGTTTACTTGCGACATCATGCATCGAACCATTTCTAAGAGAGTTCTATTCCTTCTCTCAGCAACACCATTTTGCCGAGGTGTATAAGGAGTAGTAAGCTGTCTTAGAATTCCTTTTCCATTACATAGATCTTTAAACTGATCTGATAGATATTCCCTTCCTTGGTCTGTCCTCAAGGTTTTAACCTTTTTATCCAATTGATTCTCAACTTCGTTGAGAAACAATCTGAAGCACTCTAATGCTTCAGATTTATGAGATATGAGGTATACCTTTCCAAACCGAGAATAGTCATCTATAAATGTAATGAAATATGAGGCACCATGCCTAGCCCTCACACTCATGGGTCCACAAATGTCAGAATGTATTAGTTGTAATGGAGTGTCAGCTCGTATTGCCTTTCCAAATGGTTTCCTAGTTGCTTTGCCTGCTAAACATGTTCACCAGTAGGAGTTTCTATTTTGGTGAGAGATCCCAAAAGACCCTCTTTAGCCAAGCGTTCTATCCTGGCTTTTCCTATGTGACCTAGTCTAGCATGCCATAATAATGTTGCATTATCAGATGTAGCAAATGAATATGAGGTTAACATATAACCAGAAGAACAATTATTTGTATTAAGAATTGCCAAACTATTAACAAAAGAACCAGATCCATAATATTCGTTACACAAACTTATATTCAGTCCATGTTGTTCAAATAACAAATTAAATCCAAATTTTGCTAAGGATATTACAGAAACTAAGTTCCGCCTTATTTCTGGAGTATGCAAGACATCATGTAATAGTAAGGTATGCCCTCCGTGCAATTCCAATTTGCACGTACCGACTCCCTCTACTTCCATCTTGTTATTGTTGCCAACATACACCTATCTTGTTCCTCCAGGAACACGGCAGTACTCCACATAGTAGTCTCTGTCTCTTGTTATGTGGTCTGTCGCTCCTGAATCAACAATCCACCAAGGATCAGGTTCTATGAGCATAACAGAGCTCGACACATATGCATTATGACAAGGAATATAAGAATCAGAAGTTACCTTCCTTGGCTCAGGACATTCCCAAGCGAAGTGTTCCTTCTGACGACAGTTGAAGCACATCAACTTATCAACATTCATTTTCTTCTTCTTCTTCTTATCAAATTTCCTCAGTCCTTTGGATTTGTTTTTCATGGTTGCATCTTTGCTATGGTTCTTCTTCCAGAACCTCTTCCTCTTGAATTTTCCTTTCCTGGAAATTGACTCAGTCACGTAGGAATGCGATTGTGGTTTTAGAGAAGACAATCTTTCGTCTTCCAATTCTACGTGACATGCCACATCATCAAAAGTCCTAACACTTTCATTATGTGTCAAGTTGACTTTCATATGTTCCCAGGAGCCAGGCAAAGAACGGATCACAGCTTGAACATGTTGTTCATCAGTGAGGTTGCGCCCAGCAGCAGCAAGTTACTTAATCATTCTGGACATCTCCCGGAGATGTTGCTTAATGGTCTGATTGGAACTCATTTTATAAGTATCAAACTTTACAGTAAGTTGCCGTAACTTCGACATAGAAGTTCCTCCCAGCCTATCAGATAAGGCCTTCCACAAGTCATGTGCAGTAGGATAATCTTTGTATTCACAAGCAAAGTCATCCTTCATTGAGCTTACAAGAATACCACGCGCAGTGGCATCCTTTTTCTTCCACTCATTGTAAGTCTCAACTGCACGCCTGTGCTGGGCGGTGTTACCCTCACCAGGATCTTCCAATTTATGATTTATGGTTTCAATGACCTCTTGTTCCTCCAAGACATACTTGATATGGAAACTCCAGATATTAAAATTGTCTCCATTGAGACGATCTCCCTTATTGAGGTCAGCAATGATGTTCTTCATAGCAGCCATATTTGTAGGATTCTAAGTAATAACTGAAATATAGTTAGACATTTAGAAGATAAGTTACTTCGCCCAAAAATATTTTTGTCAAGTATTAAATATAACAATTCAGTTAATAGCACAGAGTCGAAAGTTCATTAAATTCCCAATCATCGTCCATGACTAAAAACTTTTTCGTTATATGTAAATACTCTTTCAAAAATATAATTGTATTTTGTTTACTTTGAACAAATATAAGTCCCCACTTGTTATCAGAATAATTTTTCTCTCCCACTAAACTTATATATTCATATAGAATACAAAATTAATAAATACATTATCATTAATATTTACTTGAACTTTTATTACGGCTCTATTTACACAAAATAGGCAAGTGGGATAATTCTGATAATGAAATAATAAGCAAACCAAAATTGCCAATCAAATTAATGTTAACATATAACATCAAATCCGTTAGAAAATTAAACAATCTAACTCATGCAAAACTGTATGCTTTAAAATACAAGCATGAGAAGCATGAGAATTAAGAAGCAATGTATTCTAAAAAACATAATATAAATATAATGTTTTCAGGCCAATTATTAAACAGTAAGCCCTTAAAACAATGCCGGACCAAATGTAGTCATGCTCAAAACAAATACTGAGTGTATGCACAAACAATTAATGCAGTTCTAAGGAAATATTAATGATTAGGCCCAAATGAATATAAGTTTACAGACCCATGGCCTAATACAAATTTAACCTGCAGGCCGAAGCAAATGAAATACCATGGCCTAATGGCCAGTAAAACAGAGGCACACCCCATCGTTACATGTGTCCTTCTTGTAAACAGTGAAATCATTAAAGAATTCATCCAAAAAATGGCATCAAATGATTTGACCTCACAGAGGGGTGGTCTTCTCTATAGGCTGTGCAAATGAAAAATAAAAAAAATCTTTCTCATTAAATAGTTACTCAACGAAGCAACAGGGCCTCTGCCCATAATAGTCATCCCATGAAGGCTGGCAGTGGGGCATTCGCCCCTTCCCTCCTCCATGATTGAACGACAGTGCCTATGCCCTTCTCAGAGTTAAAGGGCCGAAGCCCCTAATTCCATGGCCGAGCAGGCACATGCGGCTGCGAACGATCCCTTGGTGCAGATGCCGATAATCAGGGAACGATTCCCCCGATTTGATCCGCTCAGATGGGGAAAATCTCCTAGGCCGAGCCCCACAGTCCAACACCAAGGGGACGACGGCAAGCCCTAGTTCCGATGAACTTCGGTGGATGGACCAACGGCGGCCTGTAGCAATTACTCTGCAGCGATCAGTCCGATCGAAGCCCAGAGGGTCGGAGATCGCGACTCACGGCAGAGCACCATGATCGGTCCCTATGGTGTGATCGACGACGAGCACCAATCCCCAAAGGAACAATACCGATTGGCCACTCAATCGCAGGAGAAGGGGCGGAGCCCTTAGGCCGAGCGCTAGCGACGGGGTGAGACCGAGTGCCAGCGGCAACACCAGCGAAGACTTTAGGCCGAGCGTCAGCAACGAATGGCGAAGCCCTACTCGAGTTCCTTCGTAGCCATTCCTCATGACAACCGAGAGGAACATTAAATTAATTAAACATGAATTCTTCGATTACAGCTCTGATACCAATGTTAGAATTGAGAGAGATGAACATATCACCTTCGCAGCGGATTAGAGGAGCGTCGCTCGGATCGTGCTTGGAATCACCGGAGGAACCCGAACAATTTTTCACAACCAAAATTACCTTCTACTTCTTCTTTATTTGTGTTGGAAGAGAGAAGAATGCAAATCAATTCCATGCTTTAATTCTCACAGACAATGGGGTATAAATAGGGTTAAAGGGGAGCAGTTTTCTACCGTTGAAAACCCAACGTTAACAAAACAACGTAAGGGTAGTTATTAAAACAAATTTGCATTGGGAACCCTGAACTTCTGTAAATTGCACTTATCCAATAAGGATAACTCAATTTACATATAACCCCTTATTAATATGATATTTGTGATTTACCCCATGGATTAAACCCGTCATGGGCGTACCCAATTCCAACAACACCTTTAGAGATGGGGTGTGGTTTATCAAGTCATTTCACCGTCATCCAAACGTGGAGTCGGGGTCGTTATTGGTTACTAAATTCATTTCACCACTCACTAGAGGTGGGGTGGGGGGTTTAAGAATTTCACCATTTTTAGACATAGAGATGGGGCACGGGGCTATACTGGTATGCGTGCTTGGTGTAGTCGACAGTTGCATGTCATACACTCAGACAATGATGTTTTGCATTAGCATAGGATTATCGCTTTACATTGGCATGACATTTTTAAATGTTTAAACGTGATAATCATCCTCATTATGAGTAGTTTACACATGCATGCCTGCTAGCTTACATTTATATCAAGTTGTTAAAATTTCACATTCATGCTTTTAGACTATATTCTTGCACTATTCCCATGACCACCATGCCATCAATTGATCGTGATTAGCTTATCTTTAAGCACATGTCAACATTGATAAAACTTTGTCGTAACATGTTTTCATCATGCTTTTAATTATTAATTTTCCCTTCGTACCATGCTATCCTGCTAGTAGATTACACTATTACATGATTCCTTCTGCGCACATGTTAATGTTATTAAATTCCCTTTTATATTATGTTGCCAATTCATCTCTTGTAGGTAGGCTATAACATTGTTAGTTTCCTTTTAATAATTGTTTAAAAGAAACTGATGTTAGGGAACCTACATGAGAGCCCCTCTTTGGCAGACATTGGTTTGTTTTCTAATGCAATGTCTGCCAGGTCAAGCAGGCAGTTTTGCAGATCTTAGATCTAGCGTAGCATGATCCACTAGGGGCAGGACTCTTCCAGGAGACTATTCTTAGACTGCATCTCCTTGTAGTGTCCATTGTATCCACTTGATGTAGTTTGTGTTGTATGGACCACGAGTCCCTTGCTATCTTTCAATTGTACCTTTCAATTATTGTAATTCATTCTGAGACATTGGGATTGTAATAAGGAATGATTATCTGTGTTGTTTTTAAGTATGCATGCAAGGACCTGCGATGTTTCTCACAGATGGTTAGTGTGCTTAGGCCAAGGAGGTACGAAAGAAAAAGTATTGCCGCTATGTCTTAAGCACAATGCAGCCCCGCTCGTGTTCCTGCTTCATGAAAAAGAAAAAATTGAAAGAAAAAAAATGAGAAGTGGGCGCGACAAACGAGAAGTGGGCGTGACAAATGCCTTTCACTAGGGAATACAATACATTACCAACGCCTTCTCGAAAGGCTTACAAACCTTGTGTCGATGATCCTTACACCCTTTTTGATCCTATAGCCAAAATAATGGAGCTTTGTGTTTTGAGTGGCTATAAAGAAAATCAAAGCTTTTGATTTTAGGAAAAAAAATATAAGTGAAGCATGAATAGATCAAAAGAAGCTTGAATAAATTCTCTTGAAAATATAAGCTTTATAAACATAGATTAACACAAGCTTAGGCCATCAAAGGGAAAAATTGAAAATATTAGCACAAAACTTTTAGAGCAAAATGGCCAAAAAAATGAAAGTTTTTGAGAATGAAAGAGCTTTGTAATAACTTAAGAATATATAAGAAATAACTATATAATTGATATATAAGAGTCCTGAACTCTCTGGTATTTATAGAGGGTATTTATAGAGGAGAAAAATAATTCAAATCGAGACCAAAAATTCATCTTCAAACGGTTACAAACGGCTATAATCTGTAGATCACGTTTTCCTTAAAAACTAGCCGTCTGACCCAGATAGTCGGCTATCTCCAGGAAATATCGGCTATATTTTTGCAAATATTAAGCTATTATAAGGACATGGTTGGCTACTACAGTCCTGAAAGTTCTAGTTCAAAATCTGCATTCAGATAGTCGGCTATCAGGGTGAGGATAGTCGGCTATTCTGTGATACATGAGTTTTTCTCTATAAAATCACTTTGAAATCATTTGAAAATAATTATATAATAATTTAAAACATATTAATTGTTATGAATTGGCACTAAAGACCCTTGGTATCCACCATCATTGTGGAGACCCTTGGTATTCATCCTTTTGTAACGGCTATATATATATATATATATATATATATATATATATATATATATATATATATATATATATATATATATAGGATAAAGTGTTCCTAGGGTGACTCCTTAGATTGAATCTAAGGAGTCGCCCCCATTTTCACTCATATCCCACATTTTTATTGGATTTAATTTTTAATGAGGTTGTTGTTCACATCATGGATGGCCAACATACCAAAACTCAAGTCATTCCAATACTTTTAGAGCCCACATCTACCCCTTGCAATTTCAACGGTCTGAAAACGTGCTGAAAACCCCACGAAGTTGCAAGGGGTAGATGGGGGCTCAAAAAGTATTGAAATCACTTGAAATTTGGTATGTTGATCATCCACGAGGTGAACAACAACCCCATGAAAAAAAATCCGAAAAAAACGTGGGAAATGGGGGGAAATGGGGGCGACTCCTTAGATTGAATCTAAGGAGGCACCCTAGGAACACTTTACCCCCCATATATATATATATATATATATATATATATATATATATATATATATATATATATATATATATATATATATATATATATATATATATATGACCTATGGTTTCACCATAGTGATTCGATTCTCAACACGTTATCAGCACGATAGTTTCTGCCAAAAATTAAAGAGCAAGATCGATTCTCAACACGTTATCAGCAAGATCGATATTATAATCATCCATGAGCCTGAAGCTCAGTTGACCATTTCAAACATTAATACATATGATCTGATTATCATGAATTGTGATGAGATACTGAAGATCCACGCTTATGAAACTGTTAAACAGTTTTCAGACATAGTTACTGACAATATAAATATTGTCAAATTCACACATCTGTGCTACTAAAAATCCAGCTAGGATTGACATACCAAATATAATGGATGCAATCCACTAGTAGCAGAAGTGGATGTCCTCAATGGATGAGAGGACATAACACAAGGCTCCAAAGTGAGAAATAACTCCTGGAGACCCTAAAGAAATACCACCACAGGAAAGTGAGCTCATCTCCATATCCTCTACCTTTCCAAAACCTCTAGAAGAGATGAATCTCGAATAAATTAAAATATTATTGAATAATGTATGTACAGGGGGAGGTGTTTAGATAAAATAACACATTTGTCGAAAATTACTCACATTTCATTTTGTCATTTAAATAATAATTATAAAAATCACGTTTCCACACTACGATTCCTAAATCAAACGTAGAATTTGGCCAAATAATGTGGAACGAGGCAAAAATAAGTTGAACTGGGTTCACTTATGAAATGTGAAGTGTTTGGACCTGAAGTCCTGATATCAAAAAGATATCAATCCTGTGGGGGTAACATATAGTGTATAAACATAAATATAAATAAATAAAATCGTATGCTATAAGCAATGCGCTATAGCTTAGAGGGTTATTTCGCTAAAACCAGGAAGTAATCAAGTAAGATGAGCTTGACTCACTTACAAAATTTTATAAACTGATGCATCAGGCTCCCTGTTCATAGTTGCCAAAAACATGTGATTGTCAAAAGAAATTTTGGGCTATGTTGCTATGGATGATATGACAACATACCCTTACTGATTTCCTTTATTCCCTGGATAAATTTTTGGGACATCTATCCTAAGAAATATCATCCTGAAGATGAAACCATCATCCAGAAGATGAATTATCATCCTGAAGATAAAATAATCATCCAGAAGTTGAAACCATCATCCATAAGATGAATGGTCACCCAGAAGATGAAACCATCATCCATAAGATGAATGGTCATCCTGAAGATGAAATATCATCCAGAAGATGAAACCATCGTTCATAAGATGAATGGTCATCCAGAAGATGAATAATCATCCTGAAGATGAAAACATCATCTAGAAGATGAAATTATCATCCCGAAGATGAAAAATATGTGACATTAAACTTCATACACCCGAAGTTGATGAAGAAACATGGACAATTGCAATCTATTAAATACACCTACTGGTTGTATGGATGCATATTAAGACCCCTTCCGTTCGCTGGAAGAGGGGAAGGATATCCTAGGTCCTAAAGTGCCTTACTTGGGTGTTTTTGGTACACTCCTTTATCTGGCCAACTGCACGCATCTTTAGAGAGCGTTGACAGTAAATCTATTAGCCAGATACAGTGCAGCGTCTGCAGCACATCACTAGACTGGAGATATGTAGCTTCTGTGCTACCTCTAAGGGTCAAGGATTATCCTTTATGTTAAATGTATTTGCAGATACATGTTACAGATCATCACGATGACTACAATAAAGGAACGACCAACTTCTGGAGACCAGTAAAGCATGCTTCCAAGGCAATGTATCAATCCTACCATCCCGAGAGGCTCATCATCCAAGAAGCAAATCATGAGTGTGCACAGCCAGGTCATGCAGTACCTCGCAGACACAGTGACGACTGGGTCAGAGACGTGGAGCTATCTACCGAGTCTGCAGACCACTCTTCTTCAGAATAGCTCCCTCAGATTCAGTAGCTGCCATATATGAATGATACTTGTATAGATGAGCGATACTTGTATAGATGAGCGATGTCTTGTATTTTGTACTTATTCTCGGAATATTGAAGAGATTGATGTATAGTTGCCTATGAGATCTGCAATACTGCAGCTTGTACAGATCAGGTGGAGTCAAATGTAGTGTTGTACTCTTTTTCCTTGGCTATTGGTTTTTCCCACTGGGTTTTCCATAGCTAAAGGTTTTAACGAGGCAACCTCATTGACTCTGGATCCAGAAGTATCCACTCCTAAATACTTCCACTAATCAGGAGAAGTTATTGAGAACTATACTCTTTTTTCTTGGCTATTTGTTTTTCTCACTGGGTTTTCCATAGCTAAAGATTTTAACGAGGCAGTTATCCATAACTCAGGATCCAGAAGTATCCACCCCTTGTAATACTCATAAGCACTATGAATCCTGGAGTATTCATATAACGAGTTTACAAAGATGGATGGATAAGGGGAAGTGTTATGAATGGGCACTAAAGACCCTTGGTATCCACCATCATTGTGGAGACCCTTGGTATTCATCTATTTGTAACTGCTAATTCTAATATATATGACCTATGGTTTCACCATATTGATTTGATTCTCAACATTAATATATTTCAAAACCATTTTTCTAGGATTTGTGTGTGTGTGGCTCCAAGATATTGGCTTTAAGAAACTAATACTCTTACTTGCACAATTTATACACTATGAGCTCTTGCATCTTGTTTGCTTGTCTTGGGCCATAGAGTCTTTATTTTGGTCTTCAATCGATTCTTCACTTGCTCCATGTTTTGACTATAGAATGGCTCCATGATCATGGCTTCCATGTCTTTGTTTTCGAGCTACGCCACATCTTAGTTTTTTCATAACTTTAATATATTGTTCATCACATTTTTTTTCCATCATACACACACTTGAATTAAATCATTAGTACCTATATCATTTGTGAACATCATCAAAACTCCTCTGGGGTGGGTCTCAATATCCCAACAGAAATATGTTAGGGTGTGCTATATTGAGAAACATGATCTTGAACACATTGTTATAATTCATGTATATGACATGCTGTCACATTACATGTGACATATTCTTGATACTAGGCCAGTTGGCATAATAACTCCCAAGAACTGATAGAATCATGAAACATGACTGTACTTGAATCTCATACCACACCAACCATATTAGTTAGTTTTGATGTGACTCATGGACTTGTCTTGGAGATCTTCTACCATAATGCATGCTTAACGAATAATATTGGAACCTTAGTACAACACTTGGTCCATATCACCGTGACGTTGAGAAATGTACACTTAACATACCTGGCTCTTTCAGACTCACTGAGTTTTGGGGTAAAGAATATTAGTAGGACTGTGAGAGCTAGAGAGCGAAAAATTAAGATCAGATTCGTAAAAAAGTGATATATCATATTCGTTCTTTCAATTTTTTTTGGAAAAAAGAAACTAGAAAGAGAGAAAAATTAAGATCGGATTTTGTGTGTGGAAATGTGCAGTTGGCTTTTGATTAGAGAAAACGAGAAATAGAATGAAGAGATTAAAATTATATGGGATAATTTTTTGATTTCATATGCCTTTAGCCAAATGTTTGAATTGTTTTTAAAAATTATATGCATATGCCCCGGGCCTGGGTCTGGGCCTAATGATGGTCCCGGCCCTAGGCCCCAAAAAAATTCAGGCCTTAGTGAAAGACCTAACCACGGTATTCTTTTTGTAAGGATTGGGGTCGAGGCCGCGCTATTTCATGTCCGGGTCTGGGGCCCTCGGGCCGGCCCCAGCCTCTTTTCATCCCTAGTACAAAGCGTACCTGATCGGAAGCCCGAAGCCGCACGAAAGATCAAAGAATTTTTTTAAAGCGGTACGGATTCGGAACGTGTTTTAGGTTACCAACCCGGATCGAATTCGGGTCGGGTTCGAGTACACCATTAAATGGGTCGGGCCAAACCCGTACCTTAAGTTTGTCATAAGCCCCCGGCCTTTCCAAAAAATTGTTGAGCAACGGATATCCGCATGGAAGAAAGAAAAGCAAAATAGGATCCGCAGCAGATCAGCCAAAACATACATAAGCCCTGGGCCGTATGTTGTGGATTCATTGGGTTAATAATGATTTTAGACCCATGGGCTCTGTTTCGACGTAAGAAAGAAGGCCCAATGATGATCTCACAAGCAATCAAGAATCAAGCACGGTCGGTGATACTCGAGCCCTCATCTCTCTGTCTCGCATTCTTATAAAAACACTGTATTCTCATTCACATCCTCTTTCCCCTCCGATCGACAACGAGGAAATTTGTGCTTTTTATCGATTCTCCATCGAAATCAGAGAAATTTGCGGATTTTGAGACCTCCCGACGCTTCAAATCTCGTCTCCTCTTTGATTCCCGAGCTGGGTCGATTCTGGGTAGGTACCTATTCCCTCAAACCCTCCGTAATTTCGATATAGGTTCGATCTTTTATGCTTGACAGCTCGTTCAGTCGTAGATTGGCGGTGTTTGGATTTGTTGATCGTTAGTTTGGGGTTTCTTCATTTGGAAAGTTTTAGAATTGAAAACCTAGTTAATTATTGCGACATTTGATAAGTCGAACATACGAGTGTTGTGGTTATTAAAATTGTTTCAGTTTAATATTAATTCATTAGAGCATGCATTTAATGGTCCAGGCGGTTCATGTTGGTCATAATTTTTGCAGTTTATAGCTGGCTATAATGTCTGCTTGATCATGTTTGCTTGGCCATTTTCTTTGCTTGATTCCACCAAAACTTAGAGCAAAAGCACGAGCAAAGACGATTTTACTAGTTGCATAGAGAAATTAATTTTCCAAACAAAATAAATTCCATGAATGATGCGCTTTATGATCAGTAAGTCAGATAGAATGCATAAGAGTCACAATAATCAGCCTTATACATACGTATATTTAGTTGCAACCTAGATCATATTGTATTAATGCCATAGAAGATGGTATGGAATAGAAAATATGCATGGAAATGAGGAATCTTGTTTCTACAAGGGGTACGCATGACCATTTGGTTTGGCTAAGCATTAAATAAGTTGCTTTTTCTTATGGCCAAAGGTTGATCTTAAGTTGTTCAACAAAACTACAGAGATTTTTTGGTGTGTGATTATGACTTATGAGTGACAGGTGATTAAGTCAATTATATAATTATAGATATACATTATTGGCAATGAATAATTGGGCACTTATAGGCACACGAGAGGGTGTCCTGGTGGTAAGTCATTCCACTCCAAAGCCAAGAGTCATGGGTTCAAGGCCTCTGGCCTACATGGGTTGGTATTTGTTGGGGGATTATTTATCATGGGGCTACATCTCCCCTCTCGGACTTACCCGGGGGCCGTTGAGGGTACGACGGTTTCCCCCCCAGTTTACATAGTTTCGGCCGGGCTCTCGCCTTACCCTCCTATGCCGAAGGCGGGGGGAGGGGATTGGGGATTTTTCTGGGTTGTCAAAAAAAATTGGGCACTTATAGATATACATTATTGACAATGAATAATTGGGCATAGACAGTTAAACCGATGAGTCAAGCATACTCATGCACTCCTTTAGGTTTTTTCTGAAAGCTTTTGTAATTTTTATACCTTGTGGTATGGGAGCTTTGGAGGTGGCCTAAAATTTTTAGCCGTATTTTTTTCCTTAGGCTTATTCATTTATTTTGGTGATGTGCTGGAGAAGTATTCTGTCTAGAAATTAAAGAAGGATGGTTGAAATGGAGACCATTGAATGGTCTAGAATGTTATCATAGGAAATGTATAAGATAGCTGTAAGATATCATTCTATATGAATCAGCATATTTGGTAAGAAACATTTTGAAAAGTTGAGTATTGGATAAAATAGGAAGATATAGAAAGATGTCTATTAATACGACATAATATAATATAAGAATGATTGTATCTACACCAAATTAGGGGCAGCTTCAGTAAGAATAAGGTGCATTCTTCATGGAAGATTGCTCATGTTTAATGTAGATTATATGTAATAAGAATATATTTAATGGTGAAAATTAAGATTTTAGTGAGATAGATAGTGGATACAATTTTCTCTTTTATGAATTTAGCAAAAATTGAGGCAGGACTTAAGGCTTCACACCCTTGTACCTGCTTCATGCTAGATGAAGACCTCACATTTTAATTAATGTCTCACACAGTAATCACCTATCACCACTTGATGACGAGGAAACAAATCACCTATCACCACTTGATGACGAGGAAACAAACCTTGAAGAACACACAATTTTAATTATTAGTTATTTCTAAGCTAGGCATCCACATCTTCTAAGAGACCCGATAATTTAACTCATAAGCTCTTGCTTCATCCTAATAATCTTGGTCATCATCATTATAAGTGTCATGCCTCCCAAGGGCTCATGCTTGGGTACATAGTTTTCTATCTGGTTCTGGACAGTATACATACATCCTTAATTTGAAATCTAGTTAAGTGAATGTGTGCATTCATGTAGATATATCAATTGTTATTGTAGTGACCCTGTGCTATGAGGAATAAACACTAGAGGGGGTGAATAGTGTTTTATAGAATTATAAGGAATTTGCGCCAAATAAAACCCTAATTAACCAACAAATGCGGAATGAAAGAAATGATCAACAACCCAAGCAAGAATGCAATGCTAACATGCAATGTACCCTAGTTCGGTGCCACCCAAGTCTCCCCAACTTATTTCCGGTGCCCTAATTCAGCAACACCCGGATCCCCTCCGGATACTTTAGTAAAATCACTAGAGCAATCCTTTAGCCCACTTGTGGAAAACCTCCAACAAGTGCAATCGACCTACAATCGATGTCCTTGTATCCCACAACCTGGGAACACTCAAAAACCTTAATCCAACAACTAGGGACTAAGCACACTTTCACAAACCGAGAGCAAAACCTAATCTTGACTCCCACAACTTGGGATCAAGCCAACCTTCTCAACAACCGAGAGTATACAACAATTTATATGTATAGAGAATGAAATGTAAAGCTCTTACCATAAAATCCTATGCATTGAGAAATACTTACCTATTTATGGCAAGAATGGATTTTGAGGAAGTAGTTAGCACCAAACTCTAGCTCCACCAAGATGGACAGCAATAGATGGCTAGGATGAATTTGGTGACTTTGATTCAAGCTCTTAGCTTGAGTAGCTCACAAAGAATGAGAATCTCTCTTGAGGAATTAGGGCTCAAAGAGTAAGGGAGAGATTCTTGTGAGATGAGAGAGCTTAGAAATGGAGTTGAATGGCTCTTCTCTTGGATATGAAAATGTCTCTAATATCAGCCTTTTTTCTGGTTTGAAGCAACTCAAACTTATATAGGAAGAAACAAAACGGTCACAAAAATCGTGGCATTAAATGCCCAACGGCTCTATTTTTGAAGCTGCTTAATCGGTCTAAGAAGGATCACTGACCGATTAGTTTTGCAACTAGTCGGTCGGTGAACCTTCTTGGACCGACTAGAAGGTTGACAGTAAAGATAGTGAAATCAAGAAATAAAAGAACTAGTCGGTTTAAGAAGAAACATCAACCGACTAGTTTGACAACTAGTCGGTCGGTGAGCCTTCTTAGACCGACTAAGTAGTTGACAGCAAAGAAGTCGAATTTCACTGGGAGAACTAGTCGGTATGAGAAGGATTCCCAACCGACTAGTTGGACAACTAGTCGGTCGGTGAACCTTCTTGGACCGACTAATTGGTCAACAAATAGGCTTGAATTTATAAGGATAACTATTCGGTCTGAGAAGGATTTCCAACCGACTAGATCGTCATCTAGTCGGTCGGTGAACCTTCTTGGACCGACTAAATGATCAACAGTGAATGTGCTGAGATTAGTAAGGATGGCAAGTCGGTTCAAGAAGGATTTCCAACCGACTAGATGACGATCTAGTCGGTTGGTTCTTCTACTTGAACCAACTAAGATGCAAATGAAGCCATGAAAAGAAGCGATAAGCTACGGGAAACTTTCTAATGGCTTCTAAGGCAATCCTAGAGATACGATATGATAGTTATGAAGATTTCTAGGCAAGTACTACTCAAGGCTTAACATTCTATGAGATGAAGCAAGACGACAATATAAATAACATGACGAACCGTCTTCAAAGTTTCAACATGGAGAATCCGAATCCCTTGACTTCATGAATAACTCCTTGAGCTTCAACGAAGCTCCAGGCACAACGATCACGCGTTCTGGGGAAGTCTTGGAACGTCGCTTGAGATGTACAAAGTAATTTGGCGACGATCTCCATAATTCTTCATGGTCTTGAGTCTTTTAGTTGTATGCCTTGAATGTCTCCAAGTACAAAGTCTTTGATCCTCAAGGTGTTCTTTGAAGCTTTTGAATCATCCATTCCTATCTTTTCTTTGGATTGAATCTCCATTCATTTGTTGATGCCATTGGTTTGAGGTTTGAGGTAGCCTTTGAGTTCTTCAAGCCAATTATTCACCTTTGTTGATCTACCAAGTCCTCCACTTGAATCAACACGTGTAGTCACTTTTGATCTTCTTGAATCTAATTGGTGTCTTTTTAGCTAACTGCAAACACATGAGTTAATCACAATGATTTGTGTTTGATCATCATCAAAATCAAGGTGGAGAGTTCAATACTCAACAGTTATCACATGCATTATATGCACGTCAATGATCAAGATGAGTGTGACATCCTTATGAACACGTGCTTCCTATATTCAAGTAACGCCATTCACCACATTATTAACCTTGCATGCAAACATATCCCTGGCTGCCAAATGGAGTAAGTGAATGGAGACTATGTAACAAAATAGAAAGAAGTCTATATAGATGCTATCATGCTAGATGGATCATGCAAAGCCGTGCAACAGAAGTTACAGAATAGAAAGAGTATTGTACCTTACATGGAGTCAACCATATCAGGACGAGCAGACCTCATTTCATAAGATCATTAGATTTTGCACAAAAAATAGTCAGTTGATTTGGTTAGGAATTGTCCTTTTACATTATCATTAGATACGTAAGAGCGTGATCCGGTAAAATATAGAAATTGATTAAAAAAGGCTGGGAAAGTGCAGACATTGATTTGCCTGAGCAGCATGGTTCCCACTCAGATTTCTTGATTTCCTAATTGGAATATCCGATTTTCGTTGGTCTTTGCGAGGTGCTATTGTTGAAGTCTAAGGGCCTCTAGGCTTTGGACAACTTGTGCAAAAAGTCTGGCATTGGGTTGACAGTTTATCCGTATCTCAGTCTCAGTCTAGTACGAAGCATGCGCTTAATCCTTGGTCTCTAATTTCAATCCTGATGCGGTAACAAACTATGTGACATACAATTATACATAGTTACCTAACTTAACTGTATGTAGAGAATCAGATATACACAACTGATAAGCAAATGCAATGGAAATCTAATTAATTCTTGACCAACACTAACCTAATAAGTAATTTTTATGTGCATGCATCTACATCTTAGTTAGCTCTGAGTGAAGGAAAAATTGTTACCTAATAGTGAGTTGTAAACCCTAAAATAATGCACAATAACACAAGAATTTTTAACAAAATAACAGTAACAACAATGAATCCATTCAATCATTGGACAAATAATTGCAGGAAATCAATTATTCACAAATAAAAACAAAACA
The DNA here is from genome assembly GCA_030789695.1 of Scilla litardierei. NCBI lineage: Eukaryota > Viridiplantae > Streptophyta > Magnoliopsida > Asparagales > Asparagaceae > Scilla > Scilla litardierei. Next base: position 638,347,810 of record CM061142.1, read on the forward strand.
ATGTTTGAAAATTTATATTTGTGGTGCATGGGAGGTTCAACATAATTGAACAATTTTAGGGGTCTCTGAACTAAAATTTACGTCTAATTCCATCGAGCTTGATCTTCCATGGGAGTTCTTTATTTCAGATTTGTTCAATGTGAACATGTTTTGGTTGAGCTGGGGTGCTGCGGCTAATCTGGGGAAGGTTCTGGTCTTTGGAATGGCTAATTTTGATTAGGGTTCAAGTGTGCAATGGTCTGAACTTCACAAGAAAAAGAAGTCTGTTACTCACAGAGATAACTGTAGTTTATGAAGGACATGGTTGCAAACAAATAGGACATGTTTTTTGTTGGGTGTCTTCTAACTCATTTAGTGAAGTTGATGGTGTGAACTTTTGACTTCAATTATAACAACTTTGTTTTGTTCCATCCTTGGAAGCACACATGCGCTAGTGAATGATGTGGTGCATTCAAATATTTTTCTGCTTCTGAAGCTCGTTACTAAAACTGCACAAGGTTTACTTTTATGCTTCAGCTGCAATTGGTTGGTCATGGCATATAAATTTGAATTGCGAAGTTCCAGGCTTTTCACATTTTGGATGTGCATTCTTTGTACTTTTATGATCTTTCTATCTACTAGAAAGGACACAGAAAGCTTCATTCGGCAGACATGCATGTAGCCGAATGGCCAAGAGGATAAAGATAAATAACTGAAAAGCAGGAATGACGTGCATTGTATGAAACACAAACATCATGTGGGCCGGATGCTGAGTAAGACGAAAAAAATGAAGCGGGCACCACTTTGGAATCAACTTAGGAAATTCGTTGCCATCTAACAATATGCTTTTCCCCCTCTTATTCCAAGTAAACTATTTACATATGGACAAGTATACACATCATGATGATGGGCATTTTTTATGTTTGAATATGAAACTAAAATTTAACAAATATTACATTAATATTGACCTAAAAAATCCTTCAAGTTTAATCTATTGAAAAGAACACCACATGTATCGGCTATTTATACCAAGAGGCCAATTGCATTTTAGGAAATAAAAATTTTAATTCTATTTTACAAATATCATTTTTCATGTATATGTGTCTTGAATATATTTGTTGCCAAAAACACCCTCCCGCTTTAATAAACCAATTATGGCAGCCGACGAGTTTTGGCTACTCTAGTATACTATAAAAATATTATTTTTGCATATGACGTTGTGGATTTTGTGTATTTAAATATTTGATTTTATAAATATTGTTACATCTTTCTTTACCCATATATGCTGTTAATAAAGCTAACTTTGCACTGTATGCACAAGCATAACCATACTTACTAGATACAATTTTTTATTGCAATTGCCAAAAGTTTTTGGTTTATAACATTGAAAATCAGTGATCGAATTTTGCACCGTGTCTTATGATGATTGGACATCGCACTATTTGCACACACTTATGTGAAGTAAGGAACATCACTATAAGGCTCAATCGCTTGTATGTCAACCTCTTGATGTAGGTCTGTCAAGAAATATTTGCATTGCAACATTACCCTTTGCCTAAAAATCGTAAAAATTGATCATTGACTTTTTGTATGTTTGTATGTATGTGTGTGTCTATATATACGTATCTGTATGAATCGTAAAAAATCAACAACATCTCTTCTGGCTAGGATCTCTTCGGATGTCTCAGATGCCATGGTTGGTTGTGAGCTTGAGGACTTAGATTCTGTTGATCTTCCCATTTTTGGGAACTGGAGGATTTCTTAGGCCGTCTTGTTGTGTGCCTCCCCAGCATATGTTTCTCTCTTTTTTCTTGGTATTGCCTGGTAGTCCTAGCATGAGGTGACTGCTTCCCAGCCTCTCCCTCGCATGTCCTACTTGTTGGTCTCTGCCATGGTGTAATCCCTGTTCATATTTATATACACACACACACTTACCTTTCATATATATATATATCCTACAGAATTGATTAGAATACGGACGATTTTCGGGGTTTGAATGGAATTTGGGAAAAACAATAGATTTCCCAGGCTTCTCGCTAATGATTCTAAGGTTTCTCACTAAGGATGGGTCTCTCTGAGGTACGAGGGAATTTTCAATCTCAGTATTTCATTGATCAATAACAAATCAGTCTAAAGTCTTTTATAGGCTTACAACCTCTCATGTCTCCTTATTCTATCCGATGTGACACTAAACTCATCCAAAAGAAGAAAATAAAGATAATAAAATAAAAAGTACAATCACATCAAGTCTCAGTTAGGCGCGAGCCCAACCACAATGTGCCATGCTGAGGATCGTGACGTCGTCTGCACATGTTGACCTTAATGGCCTATCAACTCTCTTCAGGTGAGATGAACTTGGCCCCAACGAGTGTAGGGCTTGCTGGTCGTCATAGTACTCGAGCAAATCTGGATCTAGCTTTTGAAGCTTTGTTCTGGTAATCCAAGTATAGTCTGATTCTGGCATGTCTTGCCAACTCATCAAGTGACGTTGATAACTACTCTGCCTGGTTGATATAACCTGCTCATCTAACATGCGATCAATCTGCTTTTTATATGGAGGTATATGTGGTAAATGAATAGGAGGTCGAGTAGCAAGGGCACTCAACTTATCCCGGGAAGGCTTAAAGAATTGGTCTATGTGTATTGCTGCTTGACCTTTATAAGCCATTAGATCTTCAATATTAAAAGTGAAGCTGATGCCATAATCTGCTGGGAGATTTACCACATATGCATTAGAACCAATTTTCTTTAAGATTTTGAATGTGACAACACTATGAGCTTGCAAAATATTTAAGGTTCCAGGAGGAAACCTCTCAGATCTAAGTCGCACCATTACATAATCGCCTTTATTAAATTCTTTGAAGCGCATATATGCATATGCATTAGCTTTATACTTTTCATTACTAGAGCGACTTCTTCTATTGATCTCTTTATGCAAATCATCAATGTGCTATGTGAATGACTCATTTGATTCAGACACTCGATGATGTGACATAGGAATGAGGTCAATAGTCTTTCTAAGCTTGTAATCATGAACTATCTCAAATGGAATCATGCTAATGGACATATTTATTGAACCATTATATGCAAACTCGGTAGTAGATAATATCAGATCCCAATTCTTAGGATTCTTACCAATAAACATCGAAGGAGATTCCCTAAACTAGGTTTTCTACCTCAGTTAGACAATCAGTCTGGGGTGGTAGGTAATGAAGAACTTAAGTTTAGTGATCATCTTATGCAGTATGATTTTCCAAAAATAGCTCATGCATTTCACATCCCTATCTGACACAATACTCTTGGGCCGACCATGTAGACGAACAACCTTATCAAAATATAGGTTGGCAATGTTTGATGCATCTGAGGTTTTTCTAGTACTTAGAATGTGCTCATGCTCTCTACAGACTCTATCGTCTTATCTTACCCAAAGTGTCCTGATAATCATCTAGTATGTATTTCTCAAACGATAAAATCTCTCACAGGTGTACGTGGAATACATAACTAGGTGGTCATAAAAAGATACATGTCTTACTTGAAATAACTATCTCGCTCTCGCACCAACTCATCCTGAAGGACACTGTAGGTCTTACTGACGTCTGTGCATGAAATATAATCCTCATACTCCTCTCGAATCATATGACTTAAGCACTCATAGCGAGAGTAGAGCAACTTTGTGAGTGAGTGCGTTAGCGGCCTAATTCTTAACACTCACTTTATGATTGATGACAAATGTATACTTCTGAAGAAATTCAACCTAGCAAACATGTCTAGAGTTTAGTTTCTTCTGGGAGTGGAGATATCGTAAGGCCTCATGATCCAAGTACAAGATGAATTCTTGCGATAGGAGATGATGTCTCTAATACCTTAAAGCGTGCACTACTGCATAGAACTTTTTATCGTAGGTGGAATATATGAGTTTGGTATCACTAAGTTTCTCACTAAAGTATGACACATGATGTCCTTCTTGGCTTAAAACTCCACATATATCTATGCCTGAAGCATCACATACAACCTCAAATACTTTAATGAAATCTAAGTGGCGCATAACTGGTGCATTGGTCATACTTCTCTTGATATTCTCAAACGCCTTAGCAGTAAGTTTAGTCCATGTAAACTCTCTTTTCTTCCGGCAATCAATGATTGGAGATATGATAGTGCTAAATCCCTTTATGAATCGACGGTAGAATGTGGTTAACACATGAAAACTCCTAACCTCGTGTATGTTGTGGGATTCAGGCCAATATACTATTTCTTGGACCTTTTGGGGAGCCGCACACATTTACTCTGAGGAAACAATAAAATTTAAGAAGATGACGCTGTTTGTCATGAAAGAACACTTCTAAGATTCGCATAAAGGCTTTCCTTACTCAGAGATGCATACCTGCTGCAGGTGGTGTATATGCTGTTCCTTAGATCGAGTATACGTAAAGATGTCATCAAAGTACACGACTAAATTTTTTTCCATGAATAGTTGTAGTACTTGAATCATTACTCCCATGAATGTGCTATGGGCATTGGAGATTTTTAGGAAAGATGTCTAGGAATTCCTTCAATATTGGCGTAAGCTCTTCCTGTTTCTCCTCCTAACTAGTCTCATGAATCTCTCTTGCAACTAAGGCATGCATAACTGAGTTCTCTTATACTTCTCTCTAACTCCTTTGTTTTATAATATGCAAGCTTTTACCTTTCGTTGTCGCCGCCTTCTTGAGAGCGGCCATCTTGGGTTGTATGAGAGTCAACTTGATTTTCTTGCCTTCATGAGGGAATGAACACGAACTCGGACATGGAGGACGATCTGGGTTTCTTTGTAAACGGTGATGATTGTGGGAATTATGGGGACAGAGATGGAGGTCAACGAAGGGGCTTGGAGGGGCATAAAGACCGTTGGACATACAAGTACCGGCCCCCACCATCCTATACACTACAAGGAACGAGCTGAGCAGGGAAATTTTGTTGTGGACAGCCGTGTTCGGAAGCTGAAGATGCCCATCTTCGAGGGTGAGGATCTATATGGCTGGCCCGTCCAAGGACGTAGAGATTCTTTTCGGTGAGCCGTATGACTGAGGAGCAGAAGCTGGAGGCGACGGCGGCGTGTTTGGACGGGAAGACACACTCTTGGTTTCAGTGGAGAGAGCAGCAACGTCGTTTCCGTTCTTGGGAGGAGATCAAGGACTGCCTGGTGGAGATGTTCCACAAGGTACTTGGGAGAAATTTGCGGGAGCATGTATTGTCTCTCAAACAGGATGGCACGGTGAAGGAGTATATGGAGCGATTTGAGGCACTGTCAGGACGTGTCTAGGGGATCTCAGATGAGACACTAGAAGACAGTTTCATGAAGGGGCTGAAGCCCACTATTCGTGTGGAGCTATGCTTGCAGAGGCTCTAGGTTTTGATGGATGCTATGGAGTTGACCCAGATAGTGGATGATCGACTTATGGAGGAGAAGAAATCTAGATGGACTGGAGGCGGCTCTTCTTTCCACAGCCAGCCTACTATGGGAGGACAGCAGAAGACCGCTACAGGGATAGACATGTCCAGTCAGGAGAATGACGGGGTGCCACAGCCACGAGAGCAATTTAGGAGAATGCCGGACGCGGAGATGCGAGAGAAGAGGTAAAAGGGGTTGTGCTTTAGATGCGACGAGAGGTTTACCTCGGGACACCATTGTGGAGTACGCAAGCTTCAGCTGCTGATAGCGGGAGAAGACGAGGAAGATGTGGTGGAGGAAGACGAGCCGGGGGGAGATGGACATTTCCACTTGGAGTAGGACCGCATTGGATTTTGTGCACTACCTTGAGGACAAGGTGGTTTTCGAAAGTGGAGTAATGATAGATCTGCACTTTTGGCCCATTAAGGGCGTTTTGGGACATCAAGGGCGTTTTGGGAATTTCGGTGTTTTGGGCTTTTCTACAAAATTGTATTTCTTTGATTAGTATCTATAGGCCATGGGTGGGGAGGGATTTTTTATGCTTATTTTGAGAGAATATTCATAAAGGTGAAATTATCCCTCGTTCTTCAAAAGAGCGGACGTCCTCTACAATTGGCGTCTTGGAAGACGATCACCTCTTTAATTGTGGTCAAGTTATCTTTTTATTTTCAGTTTTATTCAATAAAAATCAGATCTTTACTTTCGTTCATATCAGCATTTTTAAATGTGTGGACCTCACAAAGGACAAGCTCCTTTCGAAGGTTAGGTCCAAGGTCAGTCCTAAACATAGACACTATCACACTCACATTCTCCATAACAGTACATCTTATCTTGTACTCGTCAAACATATCGATGTATGTACGAACAGATTCACTATCATGGGTAAGATTGCCACTGATCAAGGAGTCACTCTAATATGATACGTGCAAGTACTTCTCCTTCAGCTTCTCCATCATCTCATCCCATATACCTATAGGTGCTTATCTATCCTAGATCAACATTCGCTCCACATTCTGCCAATATAACTTGACGGGTCCAATAAGCTTCATTTTTGCGAACCTAACTTTTCTTGCTTCTCCATCATCTCATCCCATATACCTATAGGTGCTTATCTATCCTAGATCAGCATCCGCTCCATATTCTGCCAATATAACTTGATGGGTCCAATAAGCTTCATTTTTGCGAAACTAACTTTTCTTTCTTTAGACATATCATACCATCTAGAATCTAAAATAACGGTCCATATTAGCCATCCAATCAACAAAAGTCTGGGGGTTCAGATGACCATCAAAGGTGGAGTCGTCTATCTTGATGCTCTTAATCATGCTCTCCTCTGGGTCACATCTATCATAACGGGGTCTCTCTTTATAGATTGTCTAGGTGGGCTAGACGTCATATTTGCATGTGAACCCTCGTTTGACTCCCCCTGCCTTGTGTTTTCTAGACGTAACACACAATCTAAACACTAACAAGACTCAGACATACTCCCATGGACAACAGTTTCTAAGGCAACTAATCGGTTTATGACATCTCTCAGTGTTGGTGTGTCAGACTCCATAAGACTTAAGATCTGATATATGCTCTACCGCTACGTGTGGACATGCAATGTAAATATCCTTAAGTGTGTGATAGTATAAAAATGCACGCACACACACATATATGAATGAGATGCTAACACCTAATGTAATGTCATATATGATGCAGAAGATATGACGAGATCAGCTAGCAGAAATCAATTAACAATTCAAGTTTGAGTTGGTTGCAATACCTATAGCAGTTTTAAAGATTTTAATTTTGGTGATGTATCAGTAAATGATGTTACTGCAAATTGTAGTGTGACAATACACCTTCTTAATAAAATTAAGTTCTTGTACAATTGTGATTACATAAGTGTGGCTCTTCTTTTAACATTGAATTATTAGGGCTCTAGGGAATTTTGAAAGTGGAAGTTTTTTGTTTGAAAAATGTGGCCCTATTGTTGCTTGTTCATACAGAAAAGCAAACAACAATCTGAAAACAAGATGCTAGGGGAAACTTACGGCAGATTTTTCTGCATAGAAGATGAACATGTCCAAGTAGAATGGTGGTGCGTCTGTGGCTGAATTGTCTAGGTACTAGCGCGAACCGTACTGAACTTGGACTCGAAATGTGACCAGAATCATCAAAATACTGAAGGTGCATAAAAATCCTCCGAATGTATCACAAAAAATCTGTAGAACATGGTGAGCTGCACTATGCAATCATGGCTTAGTCAATTGCTGGTTAACGGTAAACGACTCGGTCAACAGCTTGACAGCTCAGGATTGGATCCAGGTGAGCTGATGAACAGTGTTGGTGCATCGATTGGTTTGGCTTGGCTCCGTCCTGGGATGGGATCGGCTCGATTGAGCCGGTATTGTAGCAGTGACGGCTCAACGGTGCCTGTGAGCTTTTGTGACGATTTTGGCGGTGTTTCATCGTCGAGTTTGTTGCGGTATCATCACCTGGAGGTGGTGAATAAGATGCAGGGTCGATGGCCCACCGTCGTCGGAGGTCACACCGGCAAGCCTGGCAAGCTTGATGATGGTGGGGCGGTGAGATTTGAACAACGGTTGAGGTGCTGTCGAGCGGGGATGGGCTCGTGAGGGTATTGGAGCGTTGTGGAAGTATCGCTGCTGGTCGACGGTGCTGTGGGAAGTGGCGACGACAAGATCTGGTAGGGCTGTGTTGACTGCAGGGTGCGTGCGACATATTTCACGGTGCTATTGACTGCGATTGTAGAAAGCTTCGACGGACTTGGCAGTTGCGACGACCGTTGGCGACGTCGATGGTGGCGGAGCCTTGAAGCGACGTCGTCGGATGTAAGTGAAGCATGGATTAGGTCTAGAGTTTGGGGGTAGAGGGTGGAGGTGGGATCATGGTTTAGGGTTTAGGCGTGGAAGGTGGCGGGCGGGATTAGGGATTAGAGTTTTTTTTGAAAAATTGGAAGAAAAGTTTGAAGAGATGAGAAGGAATTGTTCGGCTTTGATACCTAATTTGATGTAGAACATGAACGACTTATGGATTTGAAAGGAATTTGAGAAAAACAATAGATTTTCGATGCTTTTCGCTAAGGTTTCTGAGGTTTCTCCAAGGAGGGGCCTTTCTCAGGTATGTGGGAAATTTCAATCTCAATATTTCATGGATCAATAACAAATCAATCTAGAGCCTTTTATAGGCGTACAACCCCACTTATATTCTATCTGATGTGGTACTAAACTCATCCAAAAGAAGAAAATAAAATAATAAAATAAAAGGTACAATCACATCAAGTCTCAGTTAGGCTTGAGCCCAACTACAACGAGCTAGGTTGAGGATCACGACACCGCCTGCACGTGTAGACCTTGATGTCTCCATCCAGACTTCTTAAAAATCTAAATTTGTGATATGCCATAAATATAAGTTTTTTGTCGCTTAACATTTCTTCCTCATTAAGGTTTAAAATTTCCATATTCAGTGCACGTGCCAAAAATTAGTTCTATATTTAAACTGTTATTGCAAAATGTACATTTACAATTTTTTGAAAAAAGGTCAAAAATTAAAAATAATTAGCAAAATCAACCCAAAAAATAATTATTGAAATCGATCAACTATGACCACGTCAGCGTCTAGGGGGTGACCAGGCGCTGATAGGGCGAGGTTTGAGGTTTGATTTGGCCATGGTTGCCAACCATAACCCAAATCATTTTGGCGCTACCCGCGGTTGCCAACCACAGTCATTTTGTATTTGTGCTCCTTTCATTTCTACATCTAATATATTTGTACATAATTTATTGAGAAGACAATTTGTTTGGTGGTATGACTCGTTGTGCGGGCTAGAAGTCCTGAGTGCGATTCTCGTAATCCTGCTGAAATCTTTTTTTATTTTCTTACAAAAAAATTTATTTAAGGGGCATTATAATGGAATTCCAAGAATTGAACCCGGGACATCTCTTACGCACAGTAAGAGTCTTACCGCCATACTGAAGCCAAGCTTTTGAGGAGGTTTTCCCCTATAATGCCACTTAAATACTTATTTTTTTGTTAAAACAAAAAAAACAAGGAAAAAGATTTTTTTCCCATCTGGGACTTTGCTTTGAACATAAAAAAGTTTAAGAAATAATTCTTTTATCAAAATTTGTCCTTTTATTTATTTTTGAACACGGGATTTTTTTCTCTAAGGGGTTTTTTCTTTTTCTATTTTAACAAAAAAGAATTATTTAAAAAATCATTATAGGGGAATGCCTCTTCAAGATATTGGCTTCGGTCTGGGGTTTGACTCTTATTTTGTGGGAGAGATGTCGATTGTCGGAATACTGCTGAAATGTTTTTTCAAATAATTTTTGCAAGAAAAAATAAAATACATTTCGGCGGATTCCAAGAATCAAATTTCGGTACCTCTAGTCCGCACAACGAGTCATACTACTAGACAAATTGTCTTCTCAATAGCATGTACAAATATTTTAGATGTAGAAATGAAATAAAGCGGAAGCGCCAATATGCCCACGGTTGGCAACCGTGGCCATATCGAACATCGTCCCGTCAGCGCCCAGTCACCCTCTTGGTGCTGACATGGCCATTGAGAATGAGCATGCTCAAACTTGATTGGGATCCCAATTGGGCATACCACATTCCAATCGCTACAAATCCATTATTAATGAGTATGAAAGAAAGATGGTATAACGTTATGGTCTAGGAAGATTGGGATAAAAATCCTTCATTAATGTGAATTGGCATGCCCAATTGAGCACCCAATTTGGCTTTGGGCATGCCAGTTCTCATCCCTGGGCCATAGTTGGTCAATTTCGCCAATTATTTTTTTGGGACGATTTTGCTAATTATTTTTAATTTTTAGACTTTTCCCAAAAATTGCCCGATGTAGGTTTTACTTCTGCAGCAAATTCCAATGTCATATCTTCGCATCTTTGAAGATGTTACTGGAAGCTCAATTGCAGTCATATTTATTATGTTCTGTACTACATTCTAGTTCATGCATCACTCACATTATCATTTCTCTGCAGTTATCGGAAGCCCAAATGTCGGACGTGGACAAAGTGATACCAAGGAGTCCTTCACCAAAAACCCCGACACCAGAGTCGCCTTGCCCGTCCCGATCAATCTGCCTCAGCTCCAGCGTGGAACCACCTCATACACCTACTCAGCAATCTGGAGGTCTATACGGACCAGTGGCCATCCTGTGGGACATTGAGAATTGTCCTGTGCCCATTGACGTCCGCCCTGAAGACGTTGCTGGAAATATAAGGATGGCCCTTAGGGTGCACCCTGTCATTAATGGAGCGGTGACAATGTTCTCGGCCTATGGGGACTTCAATGCCTTCCCCCGAAGGCTTCGTGAGGGATGCCAAAGGACTGGAGTGAAGCTAGTGGATGTTCCGAATGGCAGAAAGGATGCTGCTGACAAGGCTATCTTGGTTGACATGTTCTTGTTCGCACTAGACAACCGACCACCCTCCTCAATCTTGCTGATCACAGGCGACGTAGACTTTGCGCCGGCTCTTCATATCCTTGGCCAACGTGGTTACGCGGTCATCCTTGTGATCCCATGTAGAGTTGGCGTCTCATCAGCTCTGACAAATGCTGGGAGGTTTGTTTGGGATTGGCCCAGTGTGGCTCGTGGTGAAGGTTTTGTCCCCCCAAAGGCCATTCCTCGCAGACCTGACCTTGCTGGGCATCTCATGGGCTCTAACTTTGCGGATAACTCAGATGTTCCAATTGACGATGAAGCTATTGTCTATAGAGGAATTTCACAGAAGAGCCAGCTCTATTGCCACAACTCAGTCCAAGAGTATAGTGCTAATAACGTGATGGCTGGACAGTATATGCCTTCTTCGATGTCCCGGAGCCTGCCTTCTGGTTTAAGTGAAGTTTCAATGGGCGAACAAAACGCAACGCAGGACTGGTGGGTTCAGCCAGGAGATGTCCAGGGTTTGAAGGGACAGCTGGTGAAGCTTTGTGAGATGTCTGGAGGAACTCTGCCGCTTGTCCGAGTTCCCGCCGAGTATCTCAAGAGCTTCGGACGCCCGCTTTATATGGCAGAGTATGGAGTCTATAAACTGGTGAACCTCATCGCGAAGATGGCAGACACCTTTGTTGTCGTGGGAAAGGGAACCAACAAGCTACTTCGCCTCCGGAATAATAGAGACAAGCAGATCAAGAACCACCCATGCCCGTCAGGAATACTGAGAAGGGATCATAAAGGGAAGGAAGCATTGGAAGACGGCATGGGTATCAGCACCTGTCGTAACATGATCAGTTCCTCGGATGGCTCCTCAGACGATGAGAGGAGCGGCAAACCTGATGACCGCTTTGATGGGTTCAGGCAGGAAGTGCAGGAGCTTCTTGTATGCTACGGTTATCTTCCTGTCCCACTAAACGTTTTCGAGTCTCTCTACGAGCAGAGATACAAGAGGGCTCTCGACTGTCAAAGTTTCGGAGCAGACGGGCTGGAGGAACTGATGGAGAGGTTGAAGGATGTGGTGGTGCTGTCTGAGGACCAAGGCAACAAGAGGAAGGTCCTTCAGCTGGTTGTGGATGGATAGTCACAGTATCGATGTTTTCTTATGGAGAGAAGCAGTGTAGATATGGCAATGTCATCGTCTGTTCCTATCATGCTTTTAGATGGTTGGAATCGTAGATGCTGATGCTTCAATTTCCAGTCTTACCAATAACATCAACATGTACATGTATAGAAATGAGTTGTATTCTGTGCTTCAGGCTTACTGTGATTGTTGTGAAACTGCTTTCCCTTTTTTTAATAATTTTTTTCGTGAAATTGTAGAAATGAATTGTTGTGAAATTGCTGGCATTCATTCAAGTAGAACACTGAACTTGCTTAGTTCAAGAACTGGACATCTTCAATTGAACTAAAATAAATGATGCTCATATGCATGTGATGGGCGAAAAAAACTGTACATGGGAAGGAATTAAATTATATATGAGCAAAAAGTCTAATTTGATACAACAGCAAAAATAACAGGATCAGCATATGTACTGCCGCTGAGCTTGTGGCATAAAATATGTTCACAAGGCTAACTCCATTTCAAATTACAGGAGTTCAGTGGTTCGGTTCCGGGCCTATTTTCCAAGAAGATTGCGTGCACGCCTGTTTGCACCTTTCACTCTGGAGTTCAGCTCATCCACGTCGTCGTTGAGAGCATCCAGAGCTTTGTTTTGCCTGCAGATGAGGAGAAGCATGTTAGCAAGAGAGAACATCATCATCAAATAAGAGTTCTGATTTCAAGTTTGCATGGAATCTCTGAGATGGAGAGAAGAAGGGTGTGTCCGAAGACAGACCTATCCATCTCAGAACCCATGTCGACGGCCATGCCCTTCAGCTCCCCAAGAATGCCACTCAAATCATCGAGCGAGTCATCTTGCTTCTGCTTCTCAATCTGGCAAACAATTTGACAAGCATCGATCAATGACGAAGAACATGTGGTGGTAGTGAGTGACTCAACATGGCCTTTCAATAAACACATACCTGGACTTTGTCCATTGCAGATGTTGGTTCGGCATATTGTCTATCTTTGCTTCCAGGACCTATCCCCAACTTCTCTCTCTGCTCCATATGGCTTATCTTCTTCTTGAAGGAATCATCTGCATTTGAACCGATAAAACCATTTGACAACCGAACAAGCCAATACACAAATCGCAAGGGGCTATCGATGATTATACCCTTTGAACCGACAGGCCCCTTTATTTTGTGACCTTTCTTTGCCTTCCAAGGCTTAGAAAAGATGCCTCCGAGGCTTCCCAAAAGTGATTCACCCTGCAGTGAAAATGCATATGAATCAAGAACAATATGACAAAGGATGCTTGAACCGGCGATGAGATCCACACACCTTGGTTAGATCCTGGTCGATTTTCGTGCACGTCTCGTGAGTCCGAGTGATCTGCTCACCCTGATCATTGAGCATGACGAGGGTCCTCGAAGCATCTTCCCTGATTGCTTCGGCAATCCTCAGGCAGCCATTCACTGCGTCGGTGGTCTCCTCAGCCTTGTCAGCCGCGTAGCTTTCCAGCTCCTGAACAGATTGATTCTCGAACCCCTTCTTCGCCCCCCTCGAAGGTTTTGCGTTTGGTTCGGTATCAGAGTCCGAGTCAAACGGGTTGTCGATCTTCTTCTTGATGTCAACTTTCGGCATTGTTGCACAAGATTTGGACACAACAGGGGGACTCTGGTTGGCGAAGGAAATGCTGCACTTGTTCCTGAAACGATATCAAATGGGCATTCAACTTATGAACAACAAAGAACTGCATCCCAGAAAAGAACTATATACCTGAAACGCCAACTTCCAGGAGAGAAGATTCAAAATCTCGTCAATATGCCTGCAATCAACATCACAAATTCATTAAAAACGAAGCGAAGAACTTGAACAAAAGGAGGGAAAAAAAATCTGAGAAAGGAGAACATACTGCTGACGAGAGGATGGGAAGGAATCCTCTATGACCGTTGGTCGGTTTTTTGTCCCCAGTTTGGTTCTATTTTGGGGGGGAACTAAAAATAGCTGGATGCCCATTTCTGACACTTTGTAAGTAAATATTTCATTGGATAAGAATCAACAAGACAAAATGTGATCACTGGGTCAACCCCAGGTTTTTCGCATTTTGTAGATACAAACATAGGAAAATAAAAGAACGAAGAGGAAAAGAAAAGGTTCAGCAGACTTGAATGATAATCTGATGCATGATTGTGTAATAAGCTTGCTCTTTGTACACAAATCCACTGCCAAGAAATTGAATCCCAGAGTCTATGTTGTACATGAACAGCATAGTTTACCTTCAAACATTTGCACATGAATCCAATACGCAATGCAGCTATAACATCATTCACATGCTGACATAAAGACAGTAGTTGTGAGAATGGACTAGACATTATACAAACAAAATACAAGTAGTGAAACAACATGTCTTCGTCAGCACATAGCTAATCCAGAATGCAAGCGGTAGTTAAAATCACAATTATATAAAGATTGTCCTACTTAACGATGCTTACGATTCAAAACATTGAGAATTAGAAATTTTTCTTCTTATTCTTCTCTCTCTCTAGGTGTGTCTCTTTCAACTAACCAGACATGATCCCCCTATCACTCGCATGTTGCTGGCTCGAAGCATGCCGCAATGGTCAAGAAACGGCAGAAGAAGTCGCCTGCTAATTAAAGCCAAGAAACTGTTGCAGAAAGAAAGCTTCGTTGGTTGGTCGGTTGGTGGAAAGACTATGTTCGACCTGATCCGACAACTAGTCGCAAGGTTTGTAAGTATTCTTCCTAGTTACCAGATCTTTCCAATGGCCATTGTCGGATCAGAGCAAAGAAGATTTCATTCCACAACAGTTTTTTTGGCTTAACTAGCTGACGCTTCCTCTTGTTTCTTGACCATTGCAGCATGCTTTGATCCAGCAACATGCGAGGCATAAACGTTCTCGCTGTTTACGACAACATTGCAGAGGATGCAAACCCTCAGTTCTTTAGGCTCTGCTCCTCCTGCAATCATCTTCATCTTCTTTGTCTCCACATCTTCCTCTGGGGCTTCCTTTCTTTTTGCAGTCTTCCTAGGGGCAGTTTCTCCTTCATCGCGTACAGCTTTTCCTTCGTCTAGAGCCGGAGCCGGAGCCGGAGCCTCCTTCTTCTCCACAAGGCATGTTGTCACTTGGCCTCCCTGTGGTTTTGGTGTGATCAACTCCTGCAGCTTCTGAAGGTTTTTCTTGTGCTTCTTTCCTTGTTTGTGGGTGTTGAGGTCCTCTTGGCTACTACAATCAATCTTACAAACGGCGCAGTATGCTGACTGTACTACCTTGGTAGGCTTGGAGCCCTTCTTTCTGCCACCTTTATAGTTTGATTGGGCTCCCCATCGATGTGGTGCAACATGCAGTGTGGCTGCAGGATCAAATCCATTGGAAGGTCCAGGTGCGACCTGAAAGGCAAATTGTTGCTAGAGATAGATTCCACAACTATTACAGTCAAATACCAAACTTAGAAAAATGTAAAATGCATATTTTACAGTATTTTCATCGGAAAGTCAAACATACTTAATATGCACGGATCCATACAGACAAGTACTTCCAAGATATTGTAAAACCAACAAACCAACAGTTCAGTAAAGCAATATTTAGATGTATTTTGAACGCTAGGATCTATGTAAGCACAAACTAGGCATGCTTGGTAGTCAATATTACCATTCAACACATGCATGGATGCCTGTATATAAACGCACACTATTTTATGTGCACTATAAACATCAGAGATAATTTGTTTTCATGCACCAAGCATGCAGACAATCATTTGGTAGACTTTATGATATATGGTTAAGAACAATTTGCTAAAAATGGAAACATGATATATCTTTGGTAGCATGTGCAGGAATTTATCTTGGCCATCGAATTGAAAATCAATGCCATTGGTCTCAAATGTCCGCTTCTACAATTACAAGGAATCAAAAAGTTGTGTTGATTTGGCCCTAGGAAGACATCACTTCTTTATTTTGGAAACAGTACTGACATTTAGTGAAATTTGCGAGTTCACACCAACTGCGGTCTAGACAGCTAAGATGTGATTTAAATGTAAACGAGAATGGAAGAAAACAAAGTTTTCAATACTTGAATGCAGTTGAAACTATGGTCAAACTGCACTAGCCAAGATTCTATTCGACCACGTAACTGCAAGCCAATCATGCCAGACTGCCAGACTATAACAACATAGGCTATACTGTCACACCGCAAATACCAAGTAAATAATCCCACAGCGCTTTTAACCTTGAATCTAGGCAAGCTGTTCTTGGATTCAGTACCAAAATAAAGAAGTCATGATGAACTGGTAGAATCATTGAAGTGCTAGCTATATTCATTCGAATGGAAGAAATAAATAAAGATTCAGAGACAAAATCTGAAGTCATATTTGAATTTTTAATATGAAAATTTACAATGTCCATTGATATGTGAAGTAAAATTCTCAATGTATCCCCCCTGGGTAAAGGAACTTGAAATCATTATAATTGAGAAAGTATATTATAGGACATCAAAATGTGGTTGAACTCATGGAATCATAATTTATATCAATTAAGCTCGTCAGGATAGTTTAGTGCATGATACTTTTCTTCAAGACAAAGGTAAACTTTGAAATTTTACTATTTTTCTGAGCTTAAATGATGATAAATCATGTTTAGGACTGCAAAATGTAAGCGTAATTTAGAATGTTGTTCCTAAAAATATAGAACAATACATATTCTTTCATTATGTGGAAATGAAGCACTACCACCATTAGAAGACTTTTGCAGACTGGCTTGATGCATGCTGATTAATATTTATCATGCTTTATATAGACCAAAACCATAAGGAGAAGCTTAACCATATTAACCATTCTTATGGCAGACGAATGATGATTGTGATTTAATTGTTTAATAGTTCTAGACAAGCTGCGGATACTGGAGGAAAGATAGAACTCCTTTGCAACTCATGAACCTATTAAATGGTAATCTTCCTTAGGGTAAAGACTACTGGTATACTATAAGATCGTGCCAAAACACAATAGAACCACATGATCACGAAGATAATTGACAGCTGAACATTAAATTACTTTCGAACTAGCCATTCCAACAACAAAACTAACTAAATGAATCAGATAAAGCCACAATCAATCTTTTCCATTACAAGATAACGCAGATCAAAGAACAATAAGGCCATAACCACTCAGATGGTATTCCCAGAAAGTTGTTATGGAAATTGGAAAGGCACCCAATTTCAGGTAAACCAAGCAATCACATGGCTCTATGACTGGGACAAGTGTGCTTGGAAAGAGTGCTGAAAGTGCATACAGAACATGCATATCCGGACTTTGGTTGACATGACTCCAACTTATGGCCATAAGATTATGACGTAGGTGCGCTACTATACTTACATACAAGGGTCACTCAAATGTTCTTTTTTCGCTTTTTTGTTGGGGTGAGATGGATGGTGTTCAACCATGGTTGCAAATTAGTGGAGTAAGTAATTCCCAAGCAGGTGCTACACATTGACTTTTCATCCAATTTCATGAATGATAACCGGTTCAATTTTATTGATTGTGGTTATGCACAGTAGGGATGTGGAATTTTATATAATGAGCAACTCCGAACACTATGAACCCTTGCTAGCATGATGTGCTATCCATTCTTTCCATGTCCAAAGATAAATGACTATGACAAATAATATGATACCACATCAATCACAGTTAAATGATATGCTAAAACAATTTTGGCAATAAGAACGATACCAATGGAAGAAGTTGTATAATAGAAATAGCACGTTCCTAAGATATTTTGATAGTAATCTATAATCCCAAATCCTAACAGAAACCTCTAAGCAGATTGTCCACAGAGGAATAGATTATCCTTCTTTCGAGCATATAACAAACAACAAATCTACTCATTTAGGTAGTCGTCATTTGTTCAGCTCCGCTAATTTCACCACCCAAAAAGCACTTGAACAAGAGCTCATTTAGTGAGGCATTATTCCCTCAACCACCCATGGTAAAATCTTGGAGAAGATCCATTTCCCTAAAGGCTAAAATTTCTCTGCGGCTCAAATTTTATAACTAAAAGATGCACAGTAGATTGTTTAACTTGAAATGAAGTACATTAATAATCTAGCAGTATAATGCAACATAATGAACAACTGAATATAAAGGCATTAAGAGAGATTTGAAATTTTTTCCTTGCGGTCGAATGCTTATCTTTATCCCCTTATCTGCAATATCAAGTAGGAGCATTCTAAAAACAACAATAACATTGTGTTCTTTGCTCCTCATCCGCTGTGGTGCATACTCTATTCCCGGTAATTAAACTTCTAATATAGGAGTCACGCTAAATGTCAAAACAAATCTTTTTGCTACTTGCATTTTGTGGCATAACCTTTTTGATGAACAACTCTAAAGCTCATGTGGATACAATTGCATGTCTAATTTTCCCATAAAAAAAAACCAGTTTTGCGCAAATAGCCCAAATCTTCAGCATGACTCAACAACAGAAAACAGAACATGCCGCAACAATATTAGCATTTCAACCAATCAAAAGAAATGCATGCAATAGAAGAAAAAAAGAAATAATTTGTATTGATCCAAATGTAAAAAAATGAGGGGCAAAAAGAGCCCTAGATGCTTACCTGCGCATAGCCAATAGTGTCGTACCGACTAACTGCCTCATTCGCAGCAGATCCATAGGGCTTCCCTCCGATTCTCTCATAATAATAACCAGCCAGACCACCAATTGCACCCGCACCCGCACCGGCGGCGGGGCCCACAGAGTATCCCCCGTGCGGCGCGTATGGATCGGAGAGGTAGTGTCCCACCGCCGGAGCCGGAAATGCCGCAGGATTAGGGTTTCCGTAATGAGGGAGGGGGCTAGGGTTAGGGTTTCCGTAATGAGGGAGGGGGCTAGGGCTAGGGTTAGGGTTAGGGTTATGGTTAGGGTAATAGGAGGAGGAGGAAGAGGAGGGGGGTAGTGAGTGGTGGAATAGGTTAAGATGGGTTTGGGCCGGCGCCGCAGCGTAAGGGATGTAAGATGGATGGTGAGGTTGGTGGTGCTGAGGTGGCGACTGGAGCTCCGACCCCCAGGCGGCGGCGCAGTCCATGTGGGTGCAAATTTGGGTGAATGTAAGAAATTAGCTTTCGCTCTCGAGCTAGAGAGAGAGAGTAGGGAGAATGAAGAAACGGGCGTCAAAGGGGGGAGTTGGCTAGGGCTTTTAGTTGTGAAACGGGGAGAGTGAGTGAGAGGAGGGTGGTGTACAATGTAGCCACCACAACCCTAGTTGCTACACACGCATCTCATTTATTTACAAATTTGCCATTCAAATAATGTTCCTTTCTTGCCCCCATCCTCTCTTCCTGCTCTCTTGTCCATATCATCTCCTCTCATGGCAGCCGAGGCAAAAGGGGGAGCGGCCGGAACTCCATAGGTGGTGCCACGGCGGCGGTGCAAGGGCGGCTGCATGCGTGGGAGGTGGAGCGGTTAGATGGAGAGAAAGGTGTTGACGGATGGATTCGCCGAACAGTAAAGTGGAGCTGACGAGTACGCCTCCGGTGACATGGCACTTCGTCGGCTGGTGAGTGGGACCCGCGGTAACTAGAACCCGAGTAAGGGAGAGTCAAGTTCAAGCCACTGAGAGGAAACCCGGCCTAACTCTGGGATGCTCCAAGCTGTCTGAGCTACTTGTTGAGTCGTCGCCGAGCTATTTGCAGCACAGACAATCGTCAGGAGAGTCGGATCTGGGTTTCGACCCAAATCACATGTGATGCTTAAGTCGGTACGGGACTTAAGGAGGCTCGGGGCAGTGAAGACCGACCTAATGTGAGGTCGACTTGCTGCTGTCCCACCGAGCTTTAGATGAAGAAATGTATAAGTGGAAAGTAAGGAATTAAGTTGTTAGAGTACTTAGTGCTTTGTCCCTCTCTCATGTCCCTAGTGCTGTTGATGTCAAGTTTATTTATACTTGAGGGTGTTCCCTCAGTGCCGTTAATGGATAACGGCCTTGCAATAATTGTGGCACGATCATCCTCGAAAGATGGGCGTAACCACCGTCCATTTATTCCTTCATGAATATCTATCACATTATCAACTGATCCCTTGGGATTATGGCCCTCAACGGTCGAACGTGACTTGGTCTGGACTGGGCAAGCGGTTAGCCTTCCACGTGAACTTCATGGGCTTGATGGGCCACAACGTCTCCCTTGTGGACTCCTTTATTCAAGCGAGAATATCCATCTCCCCTTCGGGGGCCGGCCCAATGCTGTAACAATGGCCCCTATCACTTGGACTTAGACAAATCGTCAGTTGAGGTCGAGTGATGCGATACCTCATCAATTGGGCGCAGCAGTCAAAGCAAGGTATTCGTTTTGGTCGCCAAAAATTCCACCCCTTTGATTCGGCAGTTGCGTCAGCGCGAAGCTTGGGATACGGATGCCTATAGATCACCGACACATGCCCTCAGATGAGAGGGTAGGTCTTTATTGTGATAGGATACCATGCCACATAACTAAGAAAAATGGGGAGATGAGGCTAGATTTACTGTTTAAGCATTCGAAAGAAACCCTTCGCCTCCCTGTCATTCCCTTCGACGATTCTCGCCATGGCTTCGTCTCCAACATCCGGATCCACTGAGTAATGGGATGAGATGGAGATAGCCTTGCTGGCTCCGACCCAAATCTCTCGTTCTGAGGGTCCTCCAAATGTGGATGAGGCTCGAACTAGCGTTGACCCTTCAGAGCAAGCCAGGGAGGAAGGAGAATGCTTGCTTCTTGCTTCCGTTAATCCTAAGGCTTCTGTTCCTTAAGATGATAATGGAAAGCCCATTGTGCCAGATGTAGTTGATAGCCATGCTTGTAGAGTAACATCCGATCAACTTACGGACCTGCAGAAGAGCTATGTACTGCACCCTTATCAAGTCCGGTTGCCTTTGGTGAGTGAAAGGATTTGCTTCTCCGGTGAGTGAGAAGTAGGAGTGTACACGAAAGCTTTCCTACATGGACTTCGCTTCCCCATGCACCCTTTCATTCTTTGTGTATTAAATGTTGGGGATTTCTCTCTGCCAGTTGATGCCAAACTCAGTGGCCAATTTGTTGGCTTCATTGTGCTCTGTATGTTGATCAACGCGGAGCCGACCATGGCGGTGTTCAATCACTTCTTTGAACTGATCCCCCTGCGTCCTCCAGCTGGTATCTCATCACCGCCCAGAGGGGCAGACAACTGATCAAGGGATGAAGGGTTTTTTGCGGACCCTTAGGGCATAAAAACTCTATTCCCGTCTTAAGTCGGACGGAACATAGACATAAAAATGCGCATCGGAAGAATAAACAAGTTAATCTAATTAACATGCAGTTAAACATTTTAACTTAGCCCTAAGGTACAAGACCATTAGCCAAAATCTATGCCGACTCGGGATGGATCTAACCATCCCAAGAAGGATCTAACTTACTGCGATTAAATTAAGCTAATGCCAATAAAACACATACCCGGAATCTCAACCCTGGAGTGGACAAGATGTACTGCACCGTCTTCCGAGACGCTCCCTGTCACACGCCGAGCCGCTCCTTGAACCGCTCCTCGAACCGCTCCGCATCCCGAGGTGATCAATCCTCGTATCACCGAGCCAACCACGCGCCGAAGAAAGTTTCACCCGAGTGAAAGCCTTCGCCAAGATTTCGGATCCAAATCCGAACTCCTTCGTGGCTTTGCTAGAGTCCTTCAGGAGTAAGGCAGAAATTATAGGGAGATAGAGAATATTAATTTAAGCCTATATCCGAACGTGCTCCAACATTTACGGAAGCTGCTCAGATCTAGAGCTTGGGACAAGTTGTGAGGAGGGGGATTGCCTCTATTTATAGAGGCGGCTGACTCTCCCCTTTTCTCCACAACTGAGGTGGGACTATTAATTTAGAGTTCATTAAATCAAGTTAGTTTGTCTTTCATAAAGGGCAAACTTCCGTGAATTTTAACTCCCTTACTATTGAGCTTCAATCTTGGCACAACCTACCAAATCGAAGAGCATTGAACGGTGAACGCGTAGGAAAAAACGGCTCGTCAATCTGAGTCCGTTTGACCCCCCAAACATGTGTCCAAACATAGCCAAAACCCCACGTACAAGACCAAAACGCAGCCGTCAAAGGACTGCACAGAACCATAGGTTCTGGAACCCACCTGTGCCAGACGCGTGCAGAGCGCGTGCCTCGAGGCGCTTGCACTGCACGCACCTCAGTGCGCGCACCACGTGCATGGGTTGGTGCCCAAAAAAGGGCCAATCAGGGGCGCCAAGTGGCGCCCCCTTTTGGTTTTTGTGCATGGCTGTGGGCGCCTTAAAGGCACCCACTTTGGGCGGAATCATTCTCCCAAAAAACCAAGAAACCCATTTTTTTTCTGTTTTCTCAAAAAAAAATGGGCCTGCCACTATTTTGGGCTTTTAATTACATCAAAATTCTTTTGATGCTCTTGGGCATTTGGACTCTGATTTTGATACAGTTTGAACCTGTGCTTAGACCGGAACGTTCCCATCACACAGGTAACCTTTTCAACACGTTTATTATATTAAATGTTGTCGTAAACAATTTACGACACATTTAATCCAGTTTGCATCATATGCAAAATAGTCCGTATCTAAGTTTAAATTATCATTTGCATTGAATACAAATGATCTGAGGGCACATCCCCCAACATCTCCCACTTGCACTCAGGATCATTTATCCTGAATGCAGGAGATAATTGCAAACCTCTTTTGCAAATTTTTTATCACTTGCATCAAATGCATATTCTCCCTTAATCCTTTCTACATATTACTAGACGAAGGTCGCACTCTGTGTGTGACCCTACAGCCTGACCCTGCTACAGGTTGGGCTTGAAGCCCTATACGGCAGTGATCACAAGCAGTAGTTGCCGTCCCTGTTTCAGAATCATAATTATGTGGTTAACTCATCAACATGAGAATTGTCGGGACCACCCTGACTGTATCTGTGATGAATTCCGTAGTTTTAGTCTCTTCGTCTCAAGTATGTCGTGTAGATTAAGTCTAGCGTGCGGTCAAACTGTCAACCCCAATAACTTGAATCCGATTAGTTTCCATCGACCTTTAGTCAAATAATGTTGGACTTCTTCCAACATACTCTGGCCAGAGATTTTACTAAAGACCGTACTAACTCAACGAGACTAACTCCCATTGACCTGGAGAGACGAATCCTCTCTTGGTCATCACTCTCCTCGTACGCTTCAAGTGTCACCCAACCAAAAACCTTTCGACAGGCCTTGCCTCGAAGCTAGGTCAGTGATCTATATGACACCGTTCACGCACAGGTTCGTAAAATGACCTCAAGTCAAAAGACCAACTTGCCTATCATCACTAAGAGTTATCATTGACAGATTGGTCAATATAACCATATGATAACTCTTGTGGATTGTTCAGTGAACTCATTCTCTAATGAGCACCTGTGTCTCGTCTTCGACTTCGCCAAGTCGAACGATCATGAGATCATCGCCACCGCTAAACTGTGAAGACTCAAGACACAATGGTCTATCCGATGTTTCGATATCCTTGTCTCGAAACATTTACGACCACGAACCATTTTAGACTTATGCTACAGACGATCAAACATTTCTCCATAATCGAGACACTCATCTTGATACGTGTTTGACCTTGCATAAAGTCTCAGGACTTTACCTAAGTTAATATCCAATGTTTACTGCATTATAACTAAGATAAATTATTACCAAATAGCTTATTGTTATTTCGAACAAGATGTTTCTGCTGTTCACACAGAGATAAATAGTCTTGAGGGCATCATCTCTCTACATCTCCCACTTGTACTCCGACCTCATTTATCTCGGTTTCTTATACCTGTTTTTACACATAAGTTTTCCTGACTTCATGTGGTAGAGCCTTTGTGAGTGGGTCTGCTAAAACCGTCTACAGTATAGACTTAAGGGGTTTCTATGTTCATGTTATACCAACCATTTGAATCTCATTCAAATAATTCACTTGGTCTTTAGGAATCCATAATATTTTATTTCCTTGGATCTTATCCAATTCATCGTACCTTACGATAATAGTTTTAAATTAGTTACTGGTCATTTCAAATGGCTCATATCTATTTATGATAAAGCATCAAACTCTTTGATTACTTTGTCTAAATATATGTTCCATTCCTTTGATGCCTCGCATGTAATTATACGCTCCCACTGACCTTGAAAACTTTCTGGCTAATTCATATAAGTTGGTTCATCTAAATCATATTTAGAAAAATGAACTTATAAGTAAATGCTCCAATTTTCATGGTCAACATGAGCGTTTACATCGAGTTTGGTCCGAGTAGATCTGTACACATCTGCTGGCGAAAATGGGTTCATCATAATCCGTTTATAGGAATTAGGATGATAACCGTTCTCGACCAACATGATTGTACTTCACTATTTTCTTTCTGCACCAATCTTTTAACTTAAAGATTTACTTGCAGAAAATGAGGAAACATTTTCCTTGGGTACGTAAACTAGATTCCAAAATTTATTTACGCACACGGACATATTCTGATTGCATCAAGTTATAAATTGGAGTTACTACTCCGAATTTCATCCCAGAAGTTGGCTAAGTCATCATCAATTATGATGTCTAACTCGACCCTTCGTCTCACGAGATTCGAGTAATTATACAACTTCCTAATGATCGATTTAATGAATATCTTATTGATAATGTCCTCATAGAACATTATCAAAACATAGGCATTACTATCTGGGACTTAACCCAGAGGGAGGACTTAACTCAGAGTCACTTGCTATGGATTGCACCAAGTCTAACTAAGTGTGATTCATACCTTTTAACACACTGATGTGTTAACAGACTTGACCTGAGAGAAAATCACATTTTCTTTTAATTTCGCAAGATTTTATATAGTTAAGTATTTGACCATATGATCTAATCGAATCAGTTTAAATACTTTTATCATTTCGTTCTTTATTTTATCAGACTTGTGTTTCATCAAGAACACGTGTCTTAATAAAATATACGAATAACTTATTTTGGTTAATCTAGACTCAGGTACATCAGTATGTACAAGACTGAGTTTGACAACTCATTCTCCCACTGTCTTATAGTGTCTTACAGATGGGTTTCGACCATTATATCTAAGAGGATAAGATTCACAAGTGTCCGCAGACTTCATAATATAAGAGGTCAGACCCCTCTTTATGTGACTTGTGAAGCTTAGTCTCTCGATACAGCCTAGTCTATTTTGCCATATAAGTTTGCTACTATCTTGTGTATTTATATATTAACATTTAATATATTATAGTTATTACAAATTACTAACACAAAACATTGCTTCAGAAGCAATGTGACGACATTCGTCAAAATGTGTTAGACGTCTTTTGTATAATAATTATCTTGAAATCGTGACATTAAAATATGTCACATTTTCATTTTCTCATAATTATGCCTTTACTAATGATAAATTAAACTATTTAACTCGATTGACTTTCCAGAGTGCCTTCTTCCTTTTCTAAATCATATTTAGATATTAAATAGCCCAACATAAATGAATAGCTATGCAAGCATCTCACGTATCCAAACGCTTGAGCTTTGCAACCTTGAGTGTAGCTTAACACGTGGCTTGTCTCAAGATCCGGTTGGAATGCATAGTCTTGCACCGCTCATGCACTCGTATTCGACTCAAACAGTTTGATCGAATTCTCGAACTTTGCGGATCAAAATTTTTTTTCCATACAACCTTGAGTGTAGCTCGACAAGTTGTAGGGAGAAACATACTTCGAATAGCCTATATGTTCAAGCTGCCCCATATAGAGGCGAGTGACATGTAGCGTGAATTTATTTGTTGGATCCAGAACTTAATGAAATCATATTTCTTAAGTCTGTTCTTTAAAAGGTCATTTTAATGTCAACGAGAAAAT
The DNA here is from genome assembly GCA_030789695.1 of Scilla litardierei. Lineage (NCBI taxonomy): Eukaryota > Viridiplantae > Streptophyta > Magnoliopsida > Asparagales > Asparagaceae > Scilla > Scilla litardierei. The sequence goes on from CM061142.1 coordinate 638,373,644, forward strand.
AGTTTACTTCTATCAATTAGAATTTGACTTGATATTCAATTAATCAACCTATTTAACCAATTAACTAACTCCATTAAAATATTATATTTTGATTCCATTTGTAAACTTAGAACTTACCCTAGTTTAGCATATGTTCAATATTAAATATATGTAGAATGGCTTTTATCTATCTATATCCTCCCACTATTTTTACGATCATTTTTAAGCCTTAACAATGAACGATTTAATCGAATTAAATAAATGGGTAAGAGATCCAATCACCCTGAGCCTAACAACCTTGAGTGTAGCTCAACAAGTTGCTTGACTCTGTAATTGGAAGATGACTCTTCATCGATCATATCAGATATGACCCTCTTATCGGTTTTTACCGATAGTCATTTGTGATCATGAGTGTGCTCATCCAAATCACACTGTGTAGTCTAGTCGGACCCTTGTTTTTGTGTCTAGCCTGACTTGCCCCGGTGCTCGGTGTATTCACGACCCGTCAGTTTGGGTCAGGTCTTAGACTACATCTAGCCAGACTACATCATTGACTTAACTTACGCCGGCGCTCGGTGTATTCATGACACGACAGTAATTTGGGTCAAGTCAATGTAATGCCCTGATAGCTACTGCACAAGTACTATGGGTGAATAGTACTGTAAAATAATAAAGAGTATAATTCTTAATTATCTTGCAAACTCAACCAACAATGCGGAAATGAAAATTGACAACAATAAAAGACAATCGCAAACAAACGATATAACGGGTTCGGATCCACCCAAGTCTCCCGACTTGTTCCCAATGATCCTACGTCCCAAACACCCGGATCCCCTCCGGCTACTTGAGTTAGAAACCTCTAACTCAAATTTGCATTATGAAATTCTTGTAGAAAACCTCTACAAGATCAAATCATACACAAAAGAAAATGTGACTCCCACAAACCGGGATCACAAATAACTCTCACAACCGAGATTAAAACTTACAAAAGCAATGTAAATGAAATAAGAAATGCTTACCAACAAAATCCTATGCCTTGAGTAAACTTACGATTTTAGGGCATGTAAGATTTTGAAGGAGAAGAAGTCACCAAACCCTAGCTCCAAGAAGTTGACCAGCAATAGAAGCCTAGGGTGGAGTTGGTGACCTTGGATTAAGCTCTTGGCTTGAATGGCTCACAATCAATGAGAATCTCTCTTTAGGAATAAGAGTGAGGAGAGATTCTTGTGAGAAATGAAGGCTTGGAAAATGAGAATAAATGCTTCTCTTTGATTCTCTAAAATACAATTAATATCAGCCTTGAATGCTATGAAGAAGCATCTTAAGATTATATAGGATAGAGAGAGAGAGAGAGAGAAAAATCGGGCATTTAATGCTCCAACGGATCTATTTCTGAAGCAGTCTAATCAGTCTAAGAAGGATCACTGACCGACTAGATTCACAACTAGTCGGTCGGTGATTCAACATGGACCGACTAATAGCTTCACAGCCAATATAGAAAGTTCAGGGAGTATAGAACTAGTCGGTCTAAGAAGACTTGCCAACCGACTAGTTTCACAACTAGTCGGTCGGTGAGTGTTCTTTGACTGACTAAGAGTTGAAATCAAATAAGCTGAATACAAGTAGAACTAGTCGGTCTAAGAACAGATTCCAACCGACTAGTTTCACAACTAGTCGGTCGACAGTTGTTCTTGGACCGACTAACTGTAAACAGTAACTCAGGCTGAAAAGTGAAAGCTTAACTAGTCGGTCTAAGAAGGATTCCTAACCGACTAGTTTGATAACTAGTCGGTCGGTGAACCTTCTTGGACCGACTAATTGATAAACAATGTCTAGGCTGAATTGAGCAAGGAGATCTAGTCGGTTCAAGAAGGATTGCCGACCGACTAGATTGCCATCTAGTCAGTTGGTTCTTCTTTTTAAACCAACTAAGATGCACCAGAAGCCACGAAATGAAGCGCGAAGCTTCGGGAAAGTTTGTATAGGCTTCTAAGATAATCCTAGCTCTAAGATATGAGTGTTATGAAGATTATCAAGTAAGACCTACTCAAGGCTTAACATTCTACGAAAAGAAGCTAGAAGACTATAAATAAAACTTGACGAATCGTCTTCAAAAGCTTCAATCCGAATCTCTTGACTTCAATAATACTCCTAGAGCTTCAACGAAGCTTCAGGCACACGATCACGCGCTTTGAGAAGTCTTGAGACGTCGCTTTTGATGTGCATAGAATTTTGGCGACGATCTCCATAACTGCGCTCATAAAGAGTTAGTTCACGATATTTATGTTTGTTCATCATCAAAACCAAATCCGGGGAATCAATACTCAACATTCTCCCCCTTTTTGGTGATGACAAACCAACATAAATAATAATCAATAATAATGATTCAAATGAAATTTACTTACTCCCCCTGCATTGATGACACGTTAATTCCATATAAATTAATAATCATAAGCATCAAGCAGACGAGTAAAGTATAAAATGTGAACCAATTATTGAAATATCGGATTTGAAATCCATTTTTATGTCTTAACTCCCCCTGAATCTAACATATCAAATTAGATTCACGGTAAATTGCTTTAAATTATCATTTAGCACATCGTCAGTATTAATTCTCTTTCCCTTTGGCATTAGCAAAAAGAGTGGGAGGAGATCAACGACAACAACAATGGCTACAAATAAGAGCACGGGAGTCGAAGAATACGACCACGGTCCAAATGACACCAAAGGAAAATACGAAGTAAATCAAAGCGTGCCAACGAGACCATAGTCGATAATCGAAAAATAAAATCATCAAAACTCAAATCAATTTCACGTATTGAGTTATGAAATATACTCTCCAATATCAACATTATTGATGAATTAAGTGCATGGAAAACAATTCTATGTTTTCATAGAATGAAATCTATTAAATCAAGATAGTCGTCGAGCGACGAAGTCAACATCAGAGACATGAAACATCTCAGAAAGCATCGCCTGGTCAAGATCGTGGATGTCATCCACGGAGATATCAGCAGAAAGCAGGCCAGAGGATGAGACACCTATCAACTCCCCTAAGATCTCTGCCGTGAGGACAATACGTGTCCCCAAGACAGTGGTCTCAATGGAGTGGGTGTCGTCATACTCACCACGGACTCGATTAGCATAGAATAATTTGACGAGTAGTGTGTACGGGTGAGGGTTCACCTTGGGGTCATGGCGAAGATAGTCTAAAAGGCCGATATAGGAAAGAAGATCGGCAAGATGTGGGAAGTCTGAGAACTGAATGAAGTGCTCCAATATCAATGGACAGTGCTCAATACGGTTGTAAGCCGCGAGACACAACGGGCCATCGTGACACAACGATATATCGACACCGCCCAAAGGCATGTGAGCCTTCCCCTTAGACGGACGAGTGCTAGATCGAGGAGGAGGAGTAGGAGCCCTATCAGTAGGCTCGGTCTCCGGAATACACTCTACGTCGGAGTCAGAAGCGGGAGGAGTGGGTGCACGGAAAGAGCTGGGCTTAGATTGAGTAGATCGGGCTCTAGGCTTAGCAGTCGTCGTTTTCTTCTTCTTAAGAGGAGGCGAAGAGGAGGATGGACGAGTCGATTTGGCACGACGTTTGGTTTGAGGGGGGTCCGTAGGAGGAGACTCGACGGTCATAGGAGACGGACTCGAGGGACGGATAGGGATATGTGTCTTCGCCATACTCGAGACGAGACAACACAGCCAACGCACGCGATCGAAATCGACAAATCGAAATGAAAGAGAAAAACCTAAGAGTGAAACCCTAAGATGACAGAAATCAACGAAACCTAACCCTAAAAGCTGAGAGGGAGAGAGAGCTTTACCCTAGGACGGAGGATGGAGGGTGATCGACGGTCGGAGATGGCCGGAAATGGCGACAAACGACGGAGGAGGCTGAGGGAGTCGAAGGGTTTTGGGCAGAGGGAGGAATTCGCACCGATTAGAAAGAAATCTAATCGGTGCAGGAGATATTAAATCGACTGGGAATGTCAAAATACACAACAGCCCCTGCGATTTAGTCGGTCACAGTTCAAGTGCTGACCGACTAGATTGCAATCTAGTCGGTCGGCCAATGAACATGAACCGACTAAGTGCAAACAGTAACTGAAGTCAAAATTAGGGCATGAGTTAGTCGGTCTGAGTTCATACGCTGACCGACTAGAACTCAATCTAGTCGATCGGCTAATGAACTGGGACCGACTAAAAGAGTCCAAAAAATTGAAATGTCGAAATTTTGAGTTCTCTCCTACGTGCACTTGGACGAAACATCGAAATACTCTCATACATCATTAATCTACCCCATAAAACATCGAAAATCTTAAATACGACGTTCATGAATAATTCGAGCATAAATTCCGAAAATTCAACCAAAAATCCAGAAAATCTCAACAATTCTAGCATGAGCATATATAACGAAAATTATTATCATGCAAGATTATTGAAAATATGAATCCTAAATCTCGGATTCACCCATAATCCCCAATTCTCGACGTAACCGCACAAAGGAGTCTTCCTTGAGTGGTTTCGTGAAAATATCGGCGATTTGCTTCTGGGTTTCAACGTACACTAAAATGATGTCCTTTTTAGCAACATGATCATCTAGAAAATGGTGACGGACATCTATGTGTTTAGAACGGGAATGGTGTACCGGATTCTTAGAGAGACATTGCACTTTGGTTGTCCACCATGATAGGGCAAGTATCACAGTTTATACCAAAGTCTTTAAGAGTGTGTCTCATCCAAAGAACTTGAGCACACGCAGCACCGGCGGCAATATATTCCGCCTCGGTGGTTGAAAGTGATACGGAATTCTGCTTCTTGGAAAACCAAGAGACAAGAGAATTTCCTATAAAATGGCAAGTGCCACTAGTACTTTTCCTGTCGGATTTGCATCCCGCATAATCTGCGTCACTATATGAGATTAACGCATATGTGCTAGACTTTGGATAAAGTAATCCGAAGTCGAGTTTGTAACTTAAATAACGGAAAATACGTTTTACCACTACTAAGTGAGATTCCTTAGGTTGAGACTGATAACGAGCACATACACATACAACAAACATAATATCGGGCCTACTAGCAGTAAGATATAATAAACTACCTATCATACCTCGATATAGATGAATGTCTACATCTTTGCCGCATGTATCTTTATCAAGATGTGTAGTAGTGCTCATTGGAGTCTTCTTGCCTGAGGCATTCTCCATTCCAAATCGCTTTAGCAACTCCACCGTGTACTTGGTTTGGTGGATGAAGATTACATCGTTCATTTGGCGAATTTGGAGACCTAAGAAATACTTGAGCTCACCCATGTGGCTCATCTCAAATTGATCCTTCATAACATTAGAAAACTCTTCGCAAAGAGTGAAGTTAGTAGCACTGAAAATGATATCATCAACATAAATTTGAACTAAAATAATATCATGATTCGAATACTTAACAAATAATGTAGAATCAACTTCACCCATTTTAAAACCCAAATCCAAAAGAAAGTTCTTTAGATGGTCATACCAAGCTCGGGGAGCTTGTCTCAAACCGTAATGTAACGACTGCTTTTCATGTATCTGGATTTATTATAATATAATATATGTTTTGGTGGATTTTCTCCTCATGTGTGGTTTTCGTCTCCGCAGCTTTCATTTTCGATCGATTCGTTGTATTTTCTCGTTTCTTCCTTAGGGTCGTCGATTTCGAAGCGAGTCATTCGTGACGGGCTTCATAACGGTCGTATCTTACTATTAGATCAAGCCTATGAGTCTTAGGAATCGATCCCGAGGCCCCGCGCTCCGTATCGGTACTTTTGGTGCTTATTAGCCGATGTAAGAAGGGGCACCGACCGACTAGATGACGATCCAGTCGGTCGACAATCCTTCTTGGACCGATTAGTTGGCTTTCTAAATTATTCAGGAGTTACTGTTTATCGTTAGTCGGTCTAAGAACGTTGGTTGACCGACTAGGTTGCAAACTAGTCGGTCGGCAATGCTTCTTTAACCGACTAACACATCATCTAATTTTAGTATCAGTTACTGTTTACTCTTAGTCGGTCTAAGAACGTTCATCGACCGACTAGATGCTAAACTAGTCGGTCAGTATTTGTTCATGGACCGACTAAATCTAAATCCTATTTTCGTTCAGAAGTTACTGTTTACACTTAGTCGGTCTGCGTTGGTCGACCGACCGACTAGTTGCCAAACTAGTCGGTCAGTGGTTGCTCTTTGACCGACTAATCTGTGTTAAAACCCTAATTTCTGGGCAGCCGCCAGCCCAACCTATTTATACCCCTCCCAAACGTTTTCTTCTTCCTCCACTCGACCCAAAACCCTAGTTTCTCCCCCATTGAGCCCCCATCTTCCTCCAAGACCTATTCCTTCATCCCAAGCCCTAGATTCATCATCTAAACCGTCCATCCACTCATTCTACCTCTCATTTTCCCCAAATCTCCATCAAATCCCCAAAATCCCCCAAAACCCTAATTCTCCAAACTTCTCCAATCTTTTCCAGATCTGATCCTAGGGTTCTCCGGAGTGTTTCTTCCGTTTCCTCTCGGTAAGAAATCGACCTCTTGACGTTTTTATATCCTATTTGTATTTTTATGAAACCCTAATAAAATTTCATGTTGTTTGATGTTTGTTTCCCCATAACAGCGATTTCCCCCGTAGATTAGCATCCGCGAGACGAACCTTCGTGATCGTCATTCCCGGTGCTAGGCAAGTGAAACGTGCCACCTAGGGTTTAGGCCATGTTTTAGGCCATTTGCTTGTTGTAGGCGTAAAAGAGGCTAGGCGACGAAATGATACTCGCCTAGGCGCAAATTGGGGAATTAGCTTGACAACGAAGCTAGTTCCGACATATATCATGTTGCACAATTACCATGTCATGTTTACTTTCCATTGACGGTACGCGAATTAATTGTCATGTCATTACATTCTTTAAGTGTTGCTGTGATTGCGTAGCTTCGCTACAATACTTGTGTTCCTGGCTCGTGACCAGAAGCGAGCATAATGAGTTGCTAACCCCAACGCTCGATATTGAATTGTGAAATAGGAAAACAAGCTCCCATGCGGGGCAACCCTGGCTCACTTGCTGGGCTCATGTACAGGGACCCTGGCTTGTTTACATGTGGGATGGGGTAAGGGTTAAGCGGCCAGTCAACTGGGAGTCTGCTTGATCAGCAACTGCAGTTGAAAGGCGTAAACTCTGGGGTGGGGTAGTGTTTAGTGCCGATCGGTGTGAATGATGAACCATTCAGCTGAAGGGTGTAAACATCTACAAACAACAGTGAAACGTGAATAGTGTTTAGTGCCGATCGGTGTGAATGATGAACCATTCAGCTGAAGGGCGTAAATATCTACAAAACAACGTGAAATGATTGAGATTGTTAGTAGCTTGGCTACCCTTGTCTTGTCCCGATAATTGTACTCTTGTACTTATTGTTTATCATGTCTTACTTGTGCACTCATGTTATAACTGCCATGTCATGCATACTAAAACTGCTAGGTCGCTAGTTGCCTTACTTTCTGTTTCCTTGCCCAAGTCTTTTAGACTTGCTGACATGTGCCCCTTTACTCTTTTGGGTGACACATGTTAGATCCTGAGCCTGAGTACCTTGTTGAGGACGAGGTGTTTGCTGACGCCGAGCCCGAGCTTATGTTTGACAGGGAGTACGTGGACACTGGGGACCAGTCCTAGTGTCTCCGTTGTGTTCTACTTTTGTTTAGACAGTTGTTTTGTTATCGGTGCGTAGCACCTATACTTTGTTATGTCGTTGCTTTTGTTGGCCTTGTTCTGGGCCTTTAGACTCTTTCTTTTAGCCTGGTGGCTTTTCTGGATGTTGGACTTATTTTCATGTTAGACAATTTATGAGATGTGAGATTTTATTTCAGTCTCTCCTTGTGTTATTATTGTTGTTCCGTTGTGGTTACAGGGACCTGCTTATGTTTTATTGACACTTATCGGGTTTGGGGCTTCGCAGCTCCACTCTCGTGCGGACCTTTTCACGTCTCGCCTCCATTTTAGGGAAGCGGGTCGTGACAGGTTTTGTTGGTGGCCTATGCAGGTCCTTCTGTAACTGCGATTATCAGAAGAGCGATAATAAATATTAGAATGTCCAATAAACTAAGTTCGACGTCTGATGTCATAAGCTATGAGTCTAATATGATTCGTTTTCTGTGTCACTAGATGGCAGGAAGACGTTTCACCCGTGGTGGGGGTAGTGGTGCGATCCCTCATGATGAGGAGCCTGAGCGGGAACCCACCAACGGGGAGATGATGCGGATGATGCTCCAGATGATGCAAGTGCAGCAGGGCATGCTCCTGCAAGTCCAGAATGCTCCACTTGCTCGAGCTGCCCGGGCTCTTCCGGATGCCCCTCGCTCTGAGCCAGGAGCGAAGCAATTTCGGGAGCTGGGTCCCGCATATTTTGATGGGTCTGAGGGTCCTCTGGCTGCCGATGAGTGGATTCGGAACATCGAGGACAATCTGAAGATGGCCAAGATCACCCCGGCTGGATGGGTTGATTTGGCGAAGAGGCAACTCAAGGATAATGCTCGGAATTGGTGGGATGCAGAAGAGAAGATGTTGGTGGAGCCGATAGCTTGGGCTACCTTCAAGGCCAGATTTGAGGGTGAGTTCTTCCCGAAAGCTGCCAGGGAAGAGATGCTGCAGCGTTTTATCGATTTGAAGCAGGGGAGCTCGTCGGTGGACCTATATCACCAAGAGTTCATGAGGCTGAGTCGGTTTGCACCAAAGATGGTGCAGGACGCTGAGGAGAGAGCTCAGAGGTTTCTGCAGGGACTTGCTTCGGAGCTCCAGAGTTTTGTGACCTCTTCTGACCGGGAGTCTTATCAGAAGGTTCTAGTAGCAGCCAAGAGGCAGGAGCTGCTCGTGAACCAGAGGAGGGGGTCTATTGTTGGTGCTGGGAAGAGGCCTGTGGAACAGGCGAGAGCTGTGGTTAGACCTGGATTCAGGCCTAATCAGTCTGCTCAGTTTAAGAGGCCAGGAGGGCCTATTTTGAAGACTTGCCATTTCTGCGGCAAGCCTGGCCACATCAAGGATCAGTGTCGGAAGTTTTTGGGCCAGTGTCTGGTTTGTGGTGATGCTTCCCATGTCGCGAAGGATTGTCGGCATGCGGGTCCGCTGCGGAGGGCACCTGTTGTAGCTCAGCCGTTGTAGCAGCGAGCGTCTGTTCCTGCTGGTCGTGGAGCAGCTCTTGTTCCGCAGAGGCAGGCTTTTCAGCAGGCTGTTCCGCCGAGGAGGCAGGCTTTTCTGATGACCGCTGTGGAGAGCGAGGCTGTGGATGAGGTTATCACAGGTAATCCTCACTCTAGCTGTCACTTTCCTAGCTGGTTTTGATTATTAGATTATGTTGTTTGCTTGAACATGGTTGTTTGCTAGACTAGGGTTTGATTGTTAATTGATTGTTAGGTGTGGTTTTGGTTTGCACATTGTTGGGGTTTTGGCGGACCCCCAGAGCTCGGATCCGTATCCGTCCTAAGTCGGACGGACCACGGAGGCACATAGGCGCAGCGGAAAAACAGAAATCTTAATTTCTAGACTAGCTAAACAATTTAGCTAGGCTCTGGGGAGCCAGAACCCAGCCCGATCTATGCCGACTTGGAGTGGGTCTGACCACTCCAAGAAGGATCTACACTAAGCGACTAATTAAAATTACGCTAAAACGCTTAACCACATACCCGGAATCTTGGCCCTGGAGCAGGCAAGATGTACCGCACCGTCTTGAGAAGCTCCTCGTACCCGAGCCGCGTTGACCCGATCTCCCTGAGCCGCCTCGCACCCTCGCACCGATCCGCCCGAGCCGCTTTCGCCTCCGAGCCGATCACACGCGGTAGAAAGTTTCACTTGAGAAGAAACCCGCGTCTTAGACGTCCGGATCAGATCCAAACCCCCTTCGTAGTCGTGCTAGGACTACTCCGGAGAATAGGAAAGTAGAGAGAGAGATTTAGTCGCGGACCGAGCTTGCTCAATAATTTGGAGCTACCCGATCGTTGACTGGTGTGTATTTCAACGAGGAGAGTGCACCCCTATTTATATAGGGAGTGAGCACTCACCCTCTTGTTGCGGGCAATGTGGGACAATCCTCATGAAGAGAAAAGCCAATTAAGCCATTTGGCTTAATTTCAATTTTTAAAGTTAGCCTTTCACAAAGTCAAACTTTAACGAATTAATTCTCCTCACACACTAAACTTCAGACACCAAACAAGCTATCAATCAGAAGAGCTTGGAATGGTGAACGCGTAGGAACTGACGGTGTCGAATTTTGACTTCGTTTGACCCCTCAAACAATTGCTCAAAGTTTAGCAATTTCCACAAAATTCGTAGCCGTCATTTGGGTTTCAAAAACCCTAATTTTAACTTAAGTTGCGGGCGCGCCCGCTAGGCTTAGCGGGCGCGCCCGCCCAAGGAAGCTAGGGCGGGCCGCCCGCCCGCTGCTGCAGCGGGCGGGCGCCCGCTGCCGCAGCGGGCCGTGCCCGCTGCAACAGCGGGCCGCGCCCGCTTGCAGCGGGCGCTGGCCCGCTGCATGCAGCGGGCCGTGCCCGCTGCATCAGCGGGCGCTGGCCCGCTGTGCAGCGGGCCACGCCCGCTGATGCAGCGGGCCGCGCCCGCTGTGCAGCGGGCGTGCGCCCGTTGCAACCAGCGGGCGTCGCCCGTTTTGCCCTTGCACACGGGCCTCTTGGCCCGGTGGGTCTAACCCACTTCCCCTTGAACTCTTTCTGCGTTTCTGGGCTCGTTTGAGCTCCGATTTGGACACGGTTTGAACCTGTGTTTAGACCGAGACGATCCCGTCATCCAGGTAACCCTTTCCAACAAGTTTGTTCCTACAAAATTCGTCGTAACTAATTTACAACACGTTTAGTTAACGTTAGCATCTAATGCAACGTTGTGTCCCTATTGCTATTGCGACTAACTTTCACAACTCAACTTGTGAATATCATCAAATGATATTTCTCTCTATTCTATATTCCTATTACTAAGACACGAGTACTACTCGGTGTGAGACCCTACAGCCTGACCTTACTACAGGTTGGGGCTCGAAACCCCTAGACGACGGTCACTACGAGCAGTAGCTGTCGTCCCTGTTTCAGAGTCATCATAACGTGATCGACCCTTTGACAAAAGTATCATAGGGTTTGCATTGGCTGTGTCAGTGATGAATTCCGTTAGATAAAATCCCTTCGTCAAGACTGTGTTTGATGTTGGCCTAGGGTATGGTTTTCTGTCAACCCTATCAGACAACATTGGTCAGTATACAGCGGTCTTTATTGTATACACGTTGTACTACTTGCAACGTACCCCGGCCGAGGATTAACATAAAGACCGTACTGAGCCTATAACACTAACTTCCCTTTAATGGAAGTGACGAATCCCATCTTAGTCACTTACTCACCTTGAGAGCTTCAGGTGCAACCCAACCTAAGATCTTTCATCAGGACTGGTCCTCGAAGCTAGATCATGGGTCTAAGCTACACCGTCCGTTCACAGGTTTATACAGTTGACTTCAGGTCTTAAGGATCAACTAACCTATCATCACCCTAGAGTTATTAAAGACAGATCATTAAAGTTAACCATTTAATAATTCTAACTTGGTCGTTCAGTGAACTCATTCTCTAATGAGCACCTGTGTCTCGTCTCCGACTTCGCCAAGTCGAATGACTATGAGATCATCATTACCCGAAGGCAAGACGAAGACACAGTGATCTATCCGATGTGTCGATATCCAGTTCTCGACACATCTATGATCACGAACCGTTTAAGACTTACGTTTCTATTCGGTCGCTTACTTACTCATAATCGAGATCTCATCTAGATATGTAAGGACCTAACTATAAGTCTATGGATATTTCTAAGTATATTAATACAAATGATTTTATACTTAGAGTAATACGTACCATGTACGGTATGAACAAGACGCATAATCAAGATAAATTGCCTTATGGGCATATATCTTCCTACATCTCCCACTTGCACTTAGGCTATTTATCTCGATATCTCATACCGTTATAGCATATCAGTCACTTTGACATTTGATATGACAAACCTAAGAATGGTTCTACTAATAAGTATCTATAACGAATTTTAATGGATTGAAATTACATCTCTTGATCACACAGGGTTGATCCTTTGGAAAAATGATCTGGATCAATTTTCCTAACCTTGTATAGCTAACAGTTAGCTTATACGATTTAGATGTGAGGTCTAACATTTTCGTAAGTCAGTTCTAGCTCACTCCACTTTATTGTGTCAATATGTCAAGTACATATTTGACACCCTAAGTCTCTATATATATGTGATTAAATCAAAACAATTTTGACTTAATGATTTATATAGAAGATTCATTAAAGTGAAAAATCCTTTTTACTTAGTCCGGAAAAAAAAACGGAACTAAGTATACTTACTTGCTCCCACTGACTTTGTGAATTACCTGGTTAAATTACTTCAACATAATAACTAAATCATATTTAGATTTATGTGCAAAAATAACCTTTTGGTAAGTGCCTTAGATGGAAAGTACAAGTGTCAGATTCGGTTTGACGAATGAGTCAAGTCAAGATCGTTTTAAGGAATCTTGACATTGACTCGTTCAATCAAAACGTTCTACACTGTACTTATTCCTTTAATCACATTTAGTATTAACTCTTTTAATAACTAAATGCAGATAATCAAGAATTAATCTTGATATGCGTATTATTGTGATCGCACACAATTTATACGCTCCCCTGGAACTTACACTTAACTACTGATTGACTTCAGACATTTAGTCAGCTTCAAAATCAATATTATCGAAGCTAAACACCATTATTCGAAAATATACGCAACCATCACAGAAAAGCCACATCCACAGAATTTTTAAGCCAATTCAATTTCAATTGCAACAACCGAGACATCCATTCCAAAACAACGGGTTCATAAAAGGAACCTTAATTTGTTTATCAAAAATAAACTTTGAGTGCAAAGCACTCATTCATTGTTTTCGATCCTTAAAGATGATACATTTTATTCAAATAAGAAAAATATCATCTCCATCACGATCATTGTCTCCAGAAGTCTTTGAGCGGTCCCAGCAGCAACTGTTGCTTTGATTGCCGACCGATCTCCGTACTTCTCCAATCTCCAGTTCTTATTAGCCACCTGTATACAGTACACAGATGTCTATAAGTTTCTCATACTTATATGAATGGAAATAATTGCATTTAATTGAATTTTAATTTGTACCTGAGGTAGAGGCATCAGTATGCCCCTTCTTCTTCTCTGCAAGATAGATCTTGCAGTTCCTCTTCCAGTGGCCAATCTTGTGGCAATGGAAGCACTCAGATTTCGACGGGGCCCCTTTGTTCTTCTTCTTCCCATTCTTAGCCTTCGCAGGTTGTGGGACCTGCCTCTTCTTTCCTTTGCCTTTCGGCTGGTCGGAAGTGGCAGAGCCAACAACCAGTGCAGCCGGCTTCTTATGAATCTCCTCAAACTGCCGGAGCATATTGAGGAGACCCGGAAGATCCGTCTCAAGGCTGTTCATTATAAAGCCAGTTATAAAAGGCTTGAAATCGGGAGTCAAAGACTTTAGGATAATGTCCGTGGACATCTCATTGTCCAGGACAAATCCTAACTGGGCAGCGTCCTCCACGCACCCGATCATCTTGATAACATGATCTTGTACGGGTTCCGTCCCCATCTTGGTGCCCCAGAGGTTGCTAGTGGCCTCGAACTTGGCAGCTCTTGATCGCTTGCCATACAACTCTTGTGCGTTGAGGAGCATGCTTTGAACATCCATATGTTCATGCTTCCTCTGCAACTCGTTGGTCATCGAAGCCAGAGTAAGGCACCTGGCCTTCTCTGCATCCCTCTGGTACAATTTGTAGGCTTCCTTTTCCTCGTGGGTCGAATCTTCATCCGGCTTATCTGGAGCGTCCTCGAACAGTACGTATCCTATTCCGGCTAGGGAAAGGACCAACTTGATGTTCCTAAGCCAGTCTTTGTAGTTCGTTCCATCCAGCACGTTCTTCTCAACCATGTATCTAAGTCCCGAATCCATTCTGTATTTTATAGATACTATAGTTAGTAAATGTTCGTAGTATAGTTTTAATGGTTTTAATAAAACTATATTCTCCCACTAAATTTATTTAAAGCCATAATAATAAACAATTTATTATAAAATAATATTTGTGAGAGAGGGATCCGACTACCCTGAGTCTGACAACCTTGAGTGTATCTCAACAAGTTGTCCGACTCTGCAGTCGGTAGACGAACTCGTCGTCAATCATATTTACTATGATTCCCTATCGATTTTTACCCCTAGTCATTTGTGATCATGAGTGTGCTCAACCGGATCACAATGGCTAGCCTAGTCGGACCCTTGTTTTCGTGTCTAGCCTGACTTGCCCCTTTGCTCGGTGTATGCACGACGCGCCGGTTTGGGTCAGGTCTTAGACTACATTCTTGGTTAGACTTACGCCGAAGCTCGAGGGAAGAGACAACGGTTTTAGTCAGGTTAAGATGTCAATCAAGAAATCGGTTTCTATAAGATTGACATGTCACGGCTTGAGTGTAGCTCAACAACCGGAACATGTTTCTTAAAGTTGCCAACTCCTAAAACAAGGAGGGCTACGATTTATCTTGAACAAGATTATTATCGTATTGACTTAGGTATAGTCGATGGACTTACATAGTCATGAATCGACTCCTTACGGTCCAGCGGACGCGGCCAGGGAATTGACTAAGCCAGGACCACTTGTTACCCAGTCTAGCTAGGTTGGTCCAAAAACTTTAGCCAAGCACATTGACCGACATCATGATCCATTGAAGGAGTTGTCATCAATCTTATGTTTTCCAAACAACTAAATGGCTTTTAATAAAAAACAACTAGTTAATCCTTATCAACTAGTGGATCCTAAAATTCAAAATTTTTCAGATTGGTTGAACATCTTTTATTAAGTCCTTATCAACTATAAGGTTCTACGTTCAACTTACTACCCCAATCTAATTAGGATTTATAAAACAATTCAACATTTTTGTCTCTTATGAAAATCATTATTTAAACATTTTAATGAAATGATTTACAAACAAAGGGACTATCCTAATCAGGTATTAGGTTCGCTTGTTGTTTTGTTTTATCAAACATAGCATGTCACTATCATGTTTTAATGGCTAACCTAACAAGGTTTGTGAATACATTATTCAACATGAAATGAAGCAACTAACTTTATCCACATAAAAGAGAGTTCCATTTTTAGTGACATATAAAATGTATTTGCAAGTTTAAAATTATCTATATATAATACAAACATGCAAATCTAAATTTTAACACTTTAAAATTAAAGATTAAAAATTTTTAAAGTCTCCCAAAAATTTTATCGCATAAAACTAGGTCGTTCAAAATTATCTAATAATTTTAAACCTAGGCCTTTTTAAAAAAAAATTTTTAACCTTATTTCTAAAATTAAAATATCACATAAAAATTTTAGAAACATCTATGTAGTAAAAGAAATTAATTTTATATTACATCTCATGAAATAAAATTATTTCTATTATTTACATATTTAAAACAATTTTAAAAAACTCTTTTAAAATCTTTTAGAAATCCTTTTAGAAGCTTTCAAATAAAGTTTAAAGATTTCTAACTTTATGTAACTAAAAAAAAATTCTTAATTTTCCAAAAATAAAATTTTCTAGAGTTTACATAAACTTTAAACACCTTTTTAAAATTTTTTTAATGTCTCATAAAAATTTACAAAGTGTTTAAAACATAGTAGACTACTTTTAGATTTATCGCATAAAAATAATTGTCCCAAAATTAAACAAATTTCCGTGTTGCAAAATTAATTTTTGAAACACAAAATTATTTTCAAAACCAAAAAAAAAAAAGTTTTGAACATGCAAGCTAAGCATTTTTAATAATTTAAAAAATCGCTATAGTAGATCTATAGCATAACCGTGGCTCCGATACCACTGTTGGGGTTTTGGCGGACCCCCAGAGCTCGGATCCGTATCCGTCCTAAGTCGGACGGACCACGGAGGCACATAGGCGCAGCGGAAAAACAGAAATCTTAATTTCTAGACTAGCTAAACAATTTAGCTAGGCTCTGGGGAGCCAGAACCCAGCCCGATCTATGCCGACTTGGAGTGGGTCTGACCACTCCAAGAAGGATCTACACTAAGCGACTAATTAAAATTACGCTAAAACGCTTAACCACATACCCGGAATCTTGGCCCTGGAGCAGGCAAGATGTACCGCACCGTCTTGAGAAGCTCCTCGTACCCGAGCCGCGTTGACCCGATCTCCCTGAGCCGCCTCGCACCCTCGCACCGATCCGCCCGAGCCGCTTTCGCCTCCGAGCCGATCACACGCGGTAGAAAGTTTCACTTGAGAAGAAACCCGCGTCTTAGACGTCCGGATCAGATCCAAACCCCCTTCGTAGTCGTGCTAGGACTACTCCGGAGAATAGGAAAGTAGAGAGAGAGATTTAGTCGCGGACCGAGCTTGCTCAATAATTTGGAGCTACCCGATCGTTGACTGGTGTGTATTTCAACGAGGAGAGTGCACCCCTATTTATATAGGGAGTGAGCACTCACCCTCTTGTTGCGGGCAATGTGGGACAATCCTCATGAAGAGAAAAGCCAATTAAGCCATTTGGCTTAATTTCAATTTTTAAAGTTAGCCTTTCACAAAGTCAAACTTTAACGAATTAATTCTCCTCACACACTAAACTTCAGACACCAAACAAGCTATCAATCAGAAGAGCTTGGAATGGTGAACGCGTAGGAACTGACGGTGTCGAATTTTGACTTCGTTTGACCCCTCAAAGAATTGCTCAAAGTTTAGCAATTTCCACAAAATTCGTAGCCGTCATTTGGGTTTCAAAAACCCTAATTTTAACTTAAGTTGCGGGCGCGCCCGCTAGGCTTAGCGGGCGCGCCCGCCCAAGGAAGCTAGGGCGGGCCGCCCGCCCGCTGCTGCAGCGGGCGGGCGCCCGCTGCCGCAGCGGGCCGTGCCCGCTGCAACAGCGGGCCGCGCCCGCTTGCAGCGGGCGCTGGCCCGCTGCATGCAGCGGGCCGTGCCCGCTGCATCAGCGGGCGCTGGCCCGCTGTGCAGCGGGCCACGCCCGCTGATGCAGCGGGCCGCGCCCGCTGTGCAGTGGGCGTGCGCCCGTTGCAACCAGCGGGCGTCGCCCGTTTTGCCCTTGCACACGGGCCTCTTGGCCCGGTGGGTCTAACCCACTTCCCCTTGAACTCTTTCTGCGTTTCTGGGCTCGTTTGAGCTCCGATTTGGACACGGTTTGAACCTGTGTTTAGACCGAGACGATCCCGTCATCCAGGTAACCCTTTCCAACAAGTTTGTTCCTACAAAATTCGTCGTAACTAATTTACAACACGTTTAGTTAACGTTAGCATCTAATGCAACGTTGTGTCCCTATTGCTATTGCGACTAACTTTCACAACTCAACTTGTGAATATCATCAAATGATATTTCTCTCTATTCTATATTCCTATTACTAAGACACGAGTACTACTCGGTGTGAGACCCTACAGCCTGACCTTACTACAGGTTGGGGCTCGAAACCCCTAGACGACGGTCACTACGAGCAGTAGCTGTCGTCCCTGTTTCAGAGTCATCATAACGTGATCGACCCTTTGACAAAAGTATCATAGGGTTTGCATTGGCTGTGTCAGTGATGAATTCCGTTAGATAAAATCCCTTCGTCAAGACTGTGTTTGATGTTGGCCTAGGGTATGGTTTTCTGTCAACCCTATCAGACAACATTGGTCAGTATACAGCGGTCTTTATTGTATACACGTTGTACTACTTGCAACGTACCCCGGCCGAGGATTAACATAAAGACCGTACTGAGCCTATAACACTAACTTCCCTTTAATGGAAGTGACGAATCCCATCTTAGTCACTTACTCACCTTGAGAGCTTCAGGTGCAACCCAACCTAAGATCTTTCATCAGGACTGGTCCTCGAAGCTAGATCATGGGTCTAAGCTACACCGTCCGTTCACAGGTTTATACAGTTGACTTCAGGTCTTAAGGATCAACTAACCTATCATCACCCTAGAGTTATTAAAGACAGATCATTAAAGTTAACCATTTAATAATTCTAACTTGGTCGTTCAGTGAACTCATTCTCTAATGAGCACCTGTGTCTTGTCTCCGACTTCGCCAAGTCGAATGACTATGAGATCATCATTACCCGAAGGCAAGACGAAGACACAGTGATCTATCCGATGTGTCGATATCCAGTTCTCGACACATCTATGATCACGAACCGTTTAAGACTTACGTTTCTATTCGGTCGCTTACTTACTCATAATCGAGATCTCATCTAGATATGTAAGGACCTAACTATAAGTCTATGGATATTTCTAAGTATATTAATACAAATGATTTTATACTTAGAGTAATACGTACCATGTACGGTATGAACAAGACGCATAATCAAGATAAATTGCCTTATGGGCATATATCTTCCTACACACATTTCCTGCACGAGTCCTCTTTGACTCGGGTGCATCGATGTGCATTATTTCTCGGAGCTTCGTGGAGAGGCATTCCTTGTCGACGTCCCCTCTTCCCAAGAGTTGGAATATCGTTACAGGGAATGGCGTGGTCTCGGTGCATCGTGGTTGCAATTCCTGCTCGTTGGTGGTCTGTGGACATGAGCTTTTCGCTGATTTCATTGTCCACGACATCATCAACTATGATGCAGTTCTTGGGATGGACTGGCTTGCGAGCTTCTATGCTACGATCGACTGTCGAAGGAAGAAGGTGGTGTTCGAGATTCCCGGACATCCAGTATTTGAGTTCAGTCGTGGTAGCAGTTCGCTTGGTCCTGTCAGATTTTGGGCCAGGCCGGTGGAGGCTGTGGCTATGCAGATGGAGCTGGAGTGGCCAGCTGTGGTGCGTGATTTCGGCGACGTCTTCCCCGAGGAGATGTCTGGTTTGCCGCCTGATCGAGCCCTAGAATTCTCTATCGATCTTGTTCCAGGTGCGCAGCCGATTTCGAAGGCTCCGTATCATATGGCACCTGCAGAATTGGAAGAGTTGCGGAAGCAGTTGGATGAGCTTTTGCAGAAGGGTTATATTAATCCTAGCGTGTCTCCGTGGGGAGCACCGGTGCTGCTAGTGAAGAAGAAGGATGGTTCGCGTCGCATGTGCGTGGACTATCGGGAGTTGAATGCGGTGACCATTAAGAATAAATACCCGTTGCCTCGCATCGATGATATTTTTGATCATCTTGGAGATTCGAGGGTGTTTTCTAAGTTGGATTTGAGGAGTGGTTACCATCAGTTGAAGGTGAAGAAGGATGATGTTCCGAAGACAGCGTTCAGGACGAAGTATGGACACTATGAGTTTGTGGTTATGCCTTTCGACGTAACTAACGCACCCGCAGTTTTCATGAATCTGATGAACCTGATTTTCTACGACTTTTTGGATAAGTTTGTCGTTATCGTCATTGACGACATTCTGATCTATTCGAAGTCGGAGGAAGAGCATGCCTCGCACTTAAGGACGGTGTTGGAGATCTTGAGGAAGCATCGTTTGTATGCTAAGTTTTCGAAGTGCGAGTTCTGGCTGGATAGAGTTGCTTTTCTCGGGCATGTGGTGACTGGAGATGGTATTTCAGTGGATCCCGAGAAGATTAGCACCATCAGAGAGTGGCCTGTTCCGTCGTCTGCGTCTGAGATTCGGAGTTTCCTTGGACTTGCTGGTTATTATCGGCGATTCATTAAGGACTTTTCTCGTATTGCTGAGCCAATGACCAGGTTGACGCGGAAGGAAGTTGATTTTGTTTGGTCGGGTGATTGCGAGAGTGCTTTTGGTGTTCTGAAGGAGAGGTTGACGACTGCCCCTATTCTTGTTGTGCCTGATCGCAGCGGTGGATTTGAGATCTTTTGCGATGCTTCTGGCAAGGGTCTCGGTTGTGTGTTGCATCAGCATGGGCATGTTGTGGCATATGCGTCTCGTCAGCTTAAGGTTCATGAGAAGAATTACCCGACGCATGATTTGGAGTTGGCTGCCGTTGTGTTTGCTCTTAAGATTTGGAGGCACTTCCTGCTGAGTGAGAAAGTGAAGATTTTCACCGATCACAAAATCTTGAAGTACATTTTCACTCAGAAGGAGCTCAACATGCGACAGCGTCGATGGTTGGAGCTTATGGCGGATTATGAGATTGATTTGCAGTTTCACCCTGGCAAGGTGAATGTGGTCCCTGATGCTTTGAGTAGGCTTCCAGCGGTGATGATTTTGACCTCGCGGTGGAGGTTGCAGCAGGATTTTTGTGAGTCTGGCGTGGAGATTGTTCTTCCTGGGGAGGCTTCGTCGTTGATGTACATGCAGGTACAGTCGACGATCGTGGATCAGATTAAGGCTGGCCAGGCTGAGGATCCGAAGCTGGTGAAGATTCGGGAGCAGGTGGAAGCTGGTCTGCGGACTGACTTTTTGATTCATGAGGATGGCTCGATGAGGTTTGGAGCCAG
This sequence comes from Scilla litardierei, assembly GCA_030789695.1. Classification (NCBI taxonomy): domain Eukaryota; kingdom Viridiplantae; phylum Streptophyta; class Magnoliopsida; order Asparagales; family Asparagaceae; genus Scilla; species Scilla litardierei. The sequence goes on from CM061142.1 coordinate 638,394,121, forward strand.
GTTGTGTGTGCCAGCTGGGGATATCAGAGAGGAATTGATGGTGGAGGCACACAGTTCGCCGTATTCTGTGCATCCTGGTGGCACCAAGATGTACCAGGATATTCGTCTGAATTATTGGTGGCATGGTATGAAGAGGAGTGTGGCTCGGAGTGTAGCCAAGTGCTTGGTTTGCCAGCAAGTGAAGGCGGAGCATCAGCGTACGGCCGGGTTGCTACAACCGCTTCCGATTCTGGAGTGGAAGTGGCAACACATCACTATGGATTTCGTGACTGGACTACCTCGGAGTCCGAAGCAGAATGACGCGATTTGGGTGATCGTAGATCGATTGACCAAATCTGCGCACTTTATTCCGTTCCGAGTGGGACAGTCCACTGAGGCGCTAGCAAGGAGATACATGGAGGTAAAATTCTTTTACTCTCCGTTTTATTTCCTTTTCCTAGTTTGGATAGTGATGTAACGTGAATCGTGCAGGAGGTTGTGCGACTTCATGGAGTCCCCGTGAGTATCGTGTCTGACAGAGACACGAGGTTCACATCTCAGTTCTGGCAGAGTTTGCAGAAGATCTTGGGTACGCGTCTGAGTTTCAGCACGGCGTACCATCCACAGACGGATGGCCAGTCCGAGAGGACGATTCAGATTTTGGAGGACATGCTGAGGGCGTGCATGTTGGATTTCAAGGGTTCGTGGGAGGACCATCTGCATTTGGTGGAGTTCTCTTACAATAACAGCTTTCAGGCGAGTATTGGCATGTCGCCTTTCGCCGCTCTTTATGGGAGGAAATGTCGACCGCCATTGAGTTGGGATGACGTTGGTGATCGGGAGTTGTTGGGACCTGAAATGATCGTGGAGGCCGTGGATATCGTCAGGAATATTCGGGAGAGGTTGAGGATTGCTCAGGACCGTTTTAAGCATTGGGCGGATGCTAAACGTCGTCCTTTGGAGTTTCAGCCGGGCGACCATGTGTTCTTGAAGATTTCCCCGAATCGCGGTGTGATTCGTTTTGGGAAGCGTGGGAAGTTGAGCCCGCGATACATTGGACCGTTTGACATTTTGGAGAGGATTGGCGAGGTAGCTTATCGCTTGGCCTTGCCGCCATCTTTGGAAGGCGTTCACAATGTTTTCCATGTGTCGCAGCTTCGTCGATACATTAGCGATCCATCTCATGCTATGGATTTTTCGGATATTACCGTTCGCCCCGATATGACGTATGACCAGCATCCAGTGCAGATTCTGGACAGGCGTCAGAAATCGCTTCGGAACAAGATTGTCAATCTTGTGAGGGTGATGTGGCGATACGGCTCACCTGGAGAGTCTACTTGGGAGAATGAGGATGAGATGCGAGAGCGTTTCCCACTTTTGTTTCCGGACTCGTGAGTATTCGGAAATTCCGAGGACGGAATTTTTCTTAAGTTGGGGAGGATGTAACGACTGCTTTTCATGTATCTGGATTTATTATAATATAATATATGTTTTGGTGGATTTTCTCCTCATGTGTGGTTTTCGTCTCCGCGGCTTTCATTTTCGATCGATTCGTTGTATTTTCTCGTTTCTTCCTTAGGGTCGTCGATTTCGAAGCGAGTCATTCGTGACGGGCTTCATAACGGTCGTATCTTACTATTAGATCAAGCCTATGAGTCTTAGGAATCGATCCCGGGGCCCCGCGCTCCGTATCGGTACTTTTGGTGCTTATTAGCCGGTGTAAGAAGGGGCACCGACCGACTAGATGACGATCCAGTCGGTCGACAATCCTTCTTGGAACGACTAGTTGGCTTTCTAAATTATTCAGGAGTTACTGTTTATCGTTAGTCGGTCTAAGAACGTTGGTTGACCGACTAGGTTGCAAACTAGTCGGTCGACAATGCTTCTTTAACCGACTAACACATCATCTAATTTTAGTATCAGTTACTGTTTACTCTTAGTCGGTCTAAGAACGTTCATCGACCGACTAGATGCTAAACTAGTCGGTCAGTATTTGTTCATGGACCGACTAAATCTAAATCCTATTTTCGTTTAGAAGTTACTGTTTACACTTAGTCGGTCTGCGTTGGTCGACCGACCGACTAGTTGCCAAACTAGTCGGTCAGTGGTTGCTCTTTGACCGACTAATCTGTGTTAAAACCCTAATTTCTGGGCAGCCGCCAGCCCAACCTATTTATACCCCTCCCAAACGTTTTCTTCTTCCTCCACTCGACCCAAAACCCTAGTTTCTCCCCCATTGAGCCCCCATCTTCCTCCAAGACCTATTCCTTCATCCCAAGCCCTAGATTCATCATCTAAACCCTCCATCCACTCATTCTACCTCTCATTTTCCCCAAATCTCCATCAAATCCCCAAAATCCCCCAAAAACCCTAATTTTCCAAACTTCTTCAATCTTTTCCAGATATGATCCTAGGGTTCTCCGGAGTGTTTCTTCCGTTTCCTCTCGGTAAGAAATCGACCTCTTGACGTTTTTATATCCTATTTGTATTTTTATGAAACCCTAATGAAATTTCATGTTGTTTGATGTTTGTTTCCCCATAACAGCGATTTCCCCCGTAGATTAGCATCCGCGAGACGAACCTTCGTGATCGTCATTCCCGGTGCTAGGCAAGTGAAACTTGCCACCTAGGGTTTAGGCCATGTTTTAGGCCATTTGCTTGTTGTAGGCGTAAAAGAGGCTAGGCGACGAAATGATACTCGCCTAGGCGCAAATTGGGGAACTAACTTGACAACGAAGCTAGTTCCGACATATATCATGTTGCACAATTACCATGTCATGTTTACTTTCCATTGACGGTACGCGAATTAATTGTCATGTCATTGCATTCTTTAAGTGTTGCTGTGATTGCGTAGCTTCACTACAATACTTGTGTTCCTGGCTCGTGACCAGAAGCGAGCATAATGAGTTGCTAACCCCAACGCTCGATATTGAATTGTGAAATAGGAAAACAAGCTCCCGTGCGGGGCAACCCTGGCTCACTTGCTGGGCTCATGTACAGGGACCCTGGCTTGTTTACGTGTGGGATGGGGTAAGGGTTAAGCGGCCAGTCAACTGGGAGTCTGCTTGATCAGCAACTGCAGTTGAAAGGCGTAAACTCTGGGGTGGGGTAGTGTTTAGTGCCGATCGGTGTGAATGATGAACCATTCAGCTGAAGGGCGTAAACATCTACAAACAACAGTGAAACGTGAATAGTGTTTAGTGCCGATCGGTGTGAATGATGAACCATTCAGCTGAAGGGCGTAAACATCTACAAAACAACGTGAAATGATTGAGATTGTTAGTAGCTTGGCTACCCTTGTCTTGTCCCGATAATTGTACTCTTGTACTTATTGTTTATCATGTCTTACTTGTGCACTCATGTTATAACTGCCATGTCATGCATACTAAAACTGCTAGGTTGCTAGTTGCCTTACTTTCTGTTTCCTTGCCCAAGTCTTTTAGACTTGCTGACATGTGCCCCTTTACTCTTTTGGGTGACACATGTTAGATCCTGAGCCTGAGTACCTTGTTGAGGACGAGGTGTTTGCTGACGCCGAGCCCGAGCTTGTGTTTGACGGGGAGTACGTGGACACTGGGGACCAGTCCTAGTGTCTCCGTTGTGTTCTACTTTTGTTTAGACAGTTGTTTTGTTATCGGTGCGTAGCACCTATACTTTGTTATGTCGTTGCTTTTGTTGGCCTTGTTCTGGGCCTTTAGACTCTTTCTTTTAGCCTGGTGGCTTTTCTGGATGTTGGACTTATTTTCATGTTGGACAATTTATGAGATGTGAGATTTTATTTCAGTCTCTCCTTGTGTTATTATTGTTGTTCCGTTGTGGTTACAGGGACCTGCTTATGTTTTATTGACGCTTATCGGGTTTGGGGCTTCGCAGCTCCACTCTCGTGCGGACCTTTTCACGTCTCGCCTCCATTTTAGGGAAGCGGGTCGTGACACGTAAAGTGCTTTCTTAAGTTTGAAAACGTGATCTGGAAATTTTTCGTTTATAAAACCCGGAGGTTGAGAAACATAAACTTACTCAACGACATCTCCATTTAAAAACGCACTTTTTACATCCATTTGAAAGAGTTTAAAATCTTTATGGCATGCAAAAGATAACAACAATCTAATAGATTCTAATCTAGCTACCGGAGCAAAGGATTCTTCGAAATCTATACCTTCCTCTTGCTGGTAGCCTTGAGCTACTAACCGAGCTTTGTTCCGGACGACGATTTGGTTCTCGTCGGTCTTGTTCTTGAAAATCCACTTCGTTCCTATAACGGTGTGGTTCTTCGAAGGCAATGGAACAAGCTCCCAAACCTCATTCCTCTCAAATTGAATGAGTTCCTCCTCCATGGCTAGGATCCAAGCACTATCTTCGCACGCTTCGTTAATATTCTTTGGCTCTATTGAGGAGGCAAAGGCACAATGAGCGAAGTAGTTGACTTGAGATCGTGTCTTGACACTATCAAGTATGTTGACAATGACTTGCTCATGGGGATGGTCACGAACTGTATAAAGCCGTTTGGGAATTCCCTGATCACTAGGAACATTCTCAAAAGACTCATTAGTAGGGTTAGTAACATTAGAATCAATAGAATTAGAACTACCAATAGAATCACATAAAACATCCATGGAGTCATCATCATTGGTAATTCTAGACGGGACAAAATTTTCATTGAATGAAACATGAAGTGCTTCCTCGATTGTTGAGGTTCGTTTGTTGTATATCCGGTAGGCTTTGCTACGGGAGGAATATCCAACAAATATCCCCTCACCGGATCTTGGATCAAATTTGTCCAAACATCCATACGTGTTTTTAATAAAACATTTTGCACCGAAAACTCGAAAATGTTTAACTTGAGGCAATCTACCAAACAACAATTCATAACAAGTTTGTTTGGTGTCGGGCCTCAAAAGTATCCTATTAAACACATAGCAAGCGGTATGTACCGCTTCCGCCCAAAATTAATGGCCAAGTTGGCTATCATCAAGCATAGTGTGAGCACGTTCCATTAGCGTCCTATTCTTTCTCTCAACAACACCATTTTGAGGAGGTGCGCGAGGGAAGGAAAAGGTGTGAGTAATACCAACTTCATCACAAAAATTTGAGAAAGACTCATTCTCAAATTCCCCTCCATGATCACTAGTGACAATGGTGGTTCCAATGAGATTTTGTACTTTCTTAACAAATATTGTGAAGTTTTCAAAAGCATCTTTTTTATTACTTAAGGAAAATACCCAAGTAAATCTAGAAAAGTCATCAACGATGACAAGTCCATATCGTGCATTTCCTAATGAAGCAACTCTAGTTGGCCTAAAAAGATCTAGATGTAATAGCTCTAGAGGCCGCGTAGATGAAATGCTTTTCTTAGGTTTAAATGACGATTTTGGAAGCTTGCCTCGTTGACATGAGTCACAAAAGCTTTTCTTTTGAAAGACAAGCTTAGGAAATCCTTTAATAGAATTTAACTTGGAAAGCTTAAAAAGTGTTCCAAAGTTCACATGACCAAAACGTCGATGCCATAAGTGTTGTTCACTTGTGTTGGCAATGAGACATTGTTCATGTGATTTGGGGATATCTAGGATATATATATCCTTATGGCATGTGCCAGAAAATAACAATTCATTATTATCTTTTCTTAAAATATGACACATTCCTTTCGCAAAGCTAACTTTGTAACCTTTGTCACAAAGTTGGCTTATTGAAATAAGATTGTGATTTAATCCTTTAACAAGGTAAACACCACTTATTAGAGGTTTAGATGGGTTACCAACTATACCAACACCTATGATGGTTCCGCTCTCGTTGCCTCCAAAGACGAATCAGTCCCCATTTGCAATGGGCACCACTCCGGAGAGCAATTGAGCTTCACCCGTCATGTGTTTTGAACACCCGCTATCGAGTATCCACCCATCCTTGGAGCTAAATTTGGATTTGTTGCTCCTTTTCTTTTTCTTGAGTACCTAAAGATAGAACATATCGTATCATGGTACCCAAGGTCATTGGGTCCTAAAAGATTAGACCTTTGGAAGCCAAGTCCAATTGGACTTAGACTTCCCAATGTAATCATCATTATGCACGACATTCATAAAATAGGAATTCATGTATGCTTTTTTTTCATGCATGTTAGTGTTCTTCGGGCCCCAAATAGTGAATATTTTGGGAGCCCTATTCCTATTGGGAGCATGCATACGTTGTTGATTTCTACGTGATGCATGTCGTGGATAAGCATATGGCACATGATGAAATGGTGCATGATGATAATTATTCATATGATGGTGTGGATGAATATATGCATGTGGAGGAACATGTGCGTGAGTGTGTCTCACATGGTGTGCACGTGCCCGTGGATGTGGTGCACAAAAATCATCATATGTGTGAACATGTGGAGTAGGATGTGTGTTCCTACGTGGCATGGTATTGGTGTACATAAAAGCATGACACTTCTTTGGAGGTCCACCCAAAGTGGGTTTCTTTCCAAATGGGGATGTGTACGAGGTGGAAGCACCATTGGTAGATGAACTACCAATGGGGTGTTTGCCCCCACTCGTTGAGGCATCGGAAGTTGGCCTAATAAAGGTGGTAGCCGATTTGGATGAATTTCCCATCTTATACCCCAAGCCAATGCGATGATTGGCCAGAAGTAAGTCATTTAGGATATTATCCAAATGGTCCTTACCTTTATTGAATTTATTAATTCGGCCTAATGTGGACTCATACTTCTCGGTGAGAGAAAGTATAGACGCATCCAAAGTGGATACTTGAGTTGTGAGTACACAAACACGAGACTTGAGATTCTCATTCTCAATACTCAAAGTTGAGTTTCGAGAAATCAAATCCGCCATCTCGCGTTCATCCGATTTCTCAATATGAACATGCTCAAGTTGAGATTTGAGATTTACAATCTCATTTCTCAAACCTTCAACAACAGTGTCGTTGTTGAAGATGATAGGCTTAGGCGAGGTTTGGATACTAGCTTGCTCATCTTTTATCTTAGTATATCTATTTACTAATTTAGAATATTTAGACCAAATTTGCTCTTTAGCTAATTGAAGGTCATCCATAGTTACCTCATCGCCTTCATACTCGCTTTCATCGGAGGAAGACTCTTGATCATGTTCCTCTCTAGCCATGAAGCACATGTGTGCTTGCTCCACTTGTTCATCATCCGACTCTCCACTTGAGGAGTCCTCGTCGGAGTCGGTGAAAGTGCCGACAAGTCCTTTCTTGTACCCTTTCTTGTACTTCTTTGACTTGTCGAACTTGGGCGCCTTCCATTTCTCCTTTTGTTTGTTTTGAGGACAATCCGCTTTCATGTGTCCTGGCTTGTTGCATTTAAAACACAAAGGGGCGGAGGCGTTAGTAGAACTAAATTTTCATTTGTTCTTGAAATTACCTTTCCGGAAGAATCGGTTGAACTTCTTTGCCATGAGGGCAATGGATTCCAAGTCCAACTCGTCTTCCGATTCTTCATTATCGGTAGAAGTAGATGGAGCGGCCTTGAACGCAATCGCCTTTTTCTTTGGCTCGTCTTGCTTCAAGTATGACTTCATCTTATCTTGCATCTTTATTTTGCTATCCTTGCGTACCTCATAAGACATCAAGGTACCCATTAGTTGAACAACGGTATATTTATTCATATCATTACCTTCCTCGATGGCGAAGGTACGCTTCTCCCAACAAGAAGGAAGTCCGTCAATGATCTTTGAGACTTTCTCCTTTTGGGTGTAGGTCTTTCCAAGAGCCTCCAATTCATTGGTAATGTCAACGAAGCGAGCATAGTACTCCTTCATCTTCTCACCCTGTTGCATATGAAATAACTCGTAATCTTTATTAACAACGGTGAGTTTGGAGTCTCTTTCCCTACTCGTTCCTTCATGCAAGATGAGGAGTGAGTTCCAGATTTGATATGCACTCTTACATGTGCATATCTTGTTGAAGTCTTCGGGCTCCAAAGCGCATTGCAAGGCATTCATTGCCTTGGCATTGGTAACCTCCACGGCGACCTCCGCGGTAGTCCACTTCGCGAAATCTTCTTCGACGGGCTCGACATACTTCGTCATCGTGGCTCTCCATAGTGACGTGCTCCAGAGGAATGTCTACATCCTACATTTCCAGTACCCGTAATTGGTACCGTTGAAGAAGGGAGGCCTAGTTGAGGAGTGTCCTTCCATCACCGAAGAAGCTCCTTCACGGTTCCTGAAGGTGCTATAATCTGAAGGTGGACGAACGGTCTTGTTGTCGTTGGTAGACATAGCTATGAACTTGGCTCTGATACCAAATGTAATGCCCTGATAGCTACTGCACAAGTACTAGAGGAGGGGTGAATAGTACTTTAAAATAATCAAGAGTATAATTCCTAATTATCTTGCAAACTCAACCAACAATGCGGAAATGAAAATTGACAACAATAAAAGACAATCGCAAACAAACGATATAACGGGTTCGGATCCACCCAAGTCTCCCCGACTTGTTCCCAGTGATCCTACGTCCCAAACACCCGGATCCCCTCCGGCTACTTGAGTTAGAAACCTCTAACTCAAATTTGCACAATGAAATTCTTGTAGAAAATCTCTACAAGATCAAATCATACACAAAAGAAAATGTGACTCCCACAAACCGGGATCACAAACAACTCTCACAACCGAGACTAAAACTTACAAAAGCAATGTAAATGAAATAAGAAATGCTTACCAACAAAATCCTATGCCTTGAGTAAACTTACGATTTTAGGGCCCTAGCTCCAAGAAGTTGACCAGCAATAGAAGCCTAGGGTGGAGTTGGTGACCTTGGATCAAGCTCTTGGCTTGAATGGCTCACAATCAATGAGAATCTCTCTTTAGGAATAAGAGTGATGAGAGATTCTCGTGAGAAATGAAGGCTTGGAAAATGAGAATAAATGCTTCTCTTTGATTCTCTAAAATGCAATTAATATCAGCCTTGAATGCTATGAAGAAGCATCTCAAGATTATATAGGATAGAGAAGAGAGAGAGAAAAATCGGGCATTTAATGCTCCAACGGATCTATTTCTGAAGCAGTCTAATCGGTCTAAGAAGGATCACTGACCGACTAGATTCATAACTAGTCGGTCGGTGATTCAACATGGACCGACTAACAGCTTCACAGCCAATATAGAAAGTTCAGGGAGTATAGAACTAGTCGGTCTAAGAAGACTTGCCAACCGACTAGTTTCACAACTAGTCGGTCGGTGAGTGTTCTTTGACCGACTAAGAGTTGAAATCAAATAGGCTGAATACAAGTAGAACTAGTCGGTCTAAGAATAAATTCCAACCGACTAGTTTCACAACTAGTCGGTCGACAGTTGTTCTTGGACCGACTAACTGTAAACAGCAACTCAGGCTGAAAAGTGAAAGCTTAACAAGTCGGTCTAAGAAGGATTCCTAACCGACTAGTTTGACAACTAGTCGGTCGGTGAACCTTCTTGGACCGACTAATTGATAAACAGTGTCTAGGCTGAATTGAGCAAGGAGATCTAGTCGGTCCAAGAAGGATTGCCGACCGACTAGATTGACATCTAGTCGGTTGGTTCTTCTTTTTGAACCAACTAAGATGCACCAGAATCCGTGAAATGAAGCGCGAAGCTTCGGGAAAGTTTGTATGGGCTTCTAAGATAATCCTAGCTCTAAGATATGAGTGTTATGAAGATTATCAAGTAAGACCTACTCAAGGCTTAACATTGTACGAAAAGAAGCTAGAAGACTATAAATAAAACTTGACGAACCGTCTTCAAAAGCTTCAATCCGAATCTCTTGACTTCAATAATACTCCTAGAGCTTCAACGAAGCTTCAGGCACACGATCACGCGCTTTCAGAAGTCTTGAGACATCGCTTTTGATGTGCATAGAATTTTGGCGACGATCTCCATAACTGCGCTCATAAAGAGTTAGTTCACGATATTTATGTTTGTTCATCATCAAAACCAAATCCGGGGAATCAATACTCAACAGTCAAGATTTCATCTTATGTATTTAAGGAGTTGGTTTCTACAAGGTTGCCATGTCACAGCTTGAGTGTAGAACAACAACTGAAACACGGGTCCTATAGTTGCTAACCCCTAAAACAAGGAGGGCTACATCTAATCTTGAAGAAGATTATTAACATATTTGACTTAGATATAGTCGAGGGTGTCATATAGTCATGATTTGCATCATTGCGGTCCAGCGGAACACAGCCAGGGAATTGACTAAGCCAGGATCACTATCTCTTAGAAGGGTGATCCAACAAACTTAGCCAAGCACATTGACTGGATCATGGTCCATTGAATGAAGCTTGTCATTTTTATATGCGTGCCATAGACTAAAAGGCTTTTATTAACAACTAATTAATCTTATCAACTAGTTGCATCCTTAAATTCAAAATTTTAGGATTTGTTTAATAACTTTTATTAAATCCTTATCAACTATAAGGTTAACATGCTATCCTAATCGATATTAGGATTTTAAATAAATTTATTAACAATGCTAAAAGCGAAGTCATTTAATGAGAATTAATATCATTACAATTAGAATTAAAATTTTATTAAAGGGACTACCCTAATCAGGAATTAGGTCTTAAAGTGTTGTTAATGTTTTATTAAAACATAGCATGTCATTAGAATTTATCTCATAAATTTTAACGAGTTCTTTAATGGCTAACCTAAGAGGGTTGTCTTGTGTTATCAAATAAGTGACAAGATAACTTAGCCATTAACATAAAGTTACACTGATTTTAACGCATAAAAGAGTGTACAACTATTTAACAATTAAATAGAATAATGTTTATCACATAAACAATTTTAGCATGCATACTTAAATTTAACATTTAAATTTAAAATATGATTTTTTAAACATTTTATTTTATCTCATAAAAACTTGTTTTAAAAAATCACAAAATTTGCATGCTACTTAAAATATTTATCGCATAAAAGTTTAAGGCTTTTAAAATCAGTTTTTAAAATTATCACATAAATTTAAAACATCTTTTTAAAAATTTCATGCTTAAAATTTTATCATATAAAATATTTAAACATCTAAAATCATTTTAAACTTATCGCATAAAGTTTTAAAGCTTTAAAATCAGTTTTAAAATTATCACATAAATTTAAAACATCATTTTTAAAAATTTCATGTTTAAAATTTTATCATATAAAATATTTAAACATCTAAAATCTTTTTAAACTTATCGCAAAAATTTAAAGAAACATTTTAAAAGGCATCCAAAACATTTTAAAAAGTTATCTCATAACTTTAAAACAGTTTAGAAGTATTTTAAAAGCATTTCAATGTTTAATAAAGTCGTAGTGCTAGATCGTTACGCAAACCGTAGCTCTGATACCACTGAAGGGTTTTTGCAGACCCATAGGGCACAAAAACTCTATTCTCGTCTTAAGTCGGACGGAACATCGACATAAAAATGTGCAGCGGAAGAATAAACAAGTTAATCTAATTAACATGCAGTTAAACATTTTAACTTAGCCCTAAGGTACAAGACCCTTAGCCAAAATCTATGCCGACTCGGGATGGATCTGACCATCCCAAGAAGGATCTAACCTACTGCGATTAAATTAAACTAATGCCAATAAAACACATACCAGGAATCTCAACCCTGGGCAGGCAAGATGTACCGCACCGTCTTCCGAGCCGCTCCCCGTCCCACACAGAGCCACTCCTTGAACCGCTCCTCGAACTGCTCCGCATCCCGAGGCTATCAATCCTCGTATCGCCGAGCCAACCACGCGCCGAAGAAAGTTTCACCCGAGTGAAAGCCTTCGCCAAGATTTCGGATCCAAATCTGAACTCCTTCGTGGCTTTACTAGAGCCCTTCAGAAGTAAGGCAGAAATTATAGGGAGATAGAGAATATTAATTTAAGCCTAGATCCGAGCATGCTCCAACATTTACGGGAGCTGCTCAGATCTAGAGCTTGGGACAAGTTGTGAGGAAGGGGATGGCCTCTATTTATAGAGGCTGCTGACTCTCCCCTTTTCTCCACAACCGAGGTGGGACTATTAATTTGGAGTTATTTAAATCAAGTTAGTTTGCCTTTCATAAATGGCAAACTTCTGTGAATTTTAACTCCCTTATTGTTGAGCTTCAATCTTGGTACAACCTATCAAATCGAAGAGCATTGAACGGTGAACGCGTAGGGAAAAACGGCTCATCAATCCGAGTCCGTTTGACCCCCCAAACGTGTGTCCAAACATAGCCAAAAACCCACGCACAAGACCAAAACGCATCCGTTAAAAGACTACACAGAATCCTAGGTTCTGGGACCCACCTGTGCCAGACGCATTGCCTCTCTCAAAACAATGTGATATTTACTCCCAAGCGCAGGAGATCGTGCAAGTAGTATCTGGAGAGTCCAGAGTCGAATCCTCGGGACAAGTCGACCTGAGATAACACAAATTCAACTAATCAAATAAAATATACGGTTAAGAAAACAACCACCTTTGTGAAGGTGAAGAATAGTGTAAGGATTTGTAGCAAAGAAAGTGGTTCCTAAAAGTAGTACAGTATCACGAAAGTTTGGTGTCCAATGAGACAAATATGCTACGGTTGTGAGTTCATTAGGAGTTTATAGTCGCTGAAATTTCACGTCTTTTAATGTCACACAACGCTTCACCCGGTCAAGGCGTGAAGGCGTCAGAAGATAAATCGATGAAAACTAGTCAAAAATAGCCTTAAACGTATTACTAGCAATGTTGATCTCATTAAACAATAATCGCAGCGATAAGTTCAGATTAGAGAACACAAATTAGCTAGCCTTATCAGGGCCTAGCCATAGGGCACATCAACAATACCGACAATAAGCAAATACCCATCAAATACGTTGTAGAAATCAACATTACTAGCAATTTAAACATGATAATAGGGCTAAAGACATGAAATTTAACAACTACATACTCCTAACTACATCACAACCATAGCACAAAGAGATTAGCCACGCATGGTGCAATAAAAATCAGTTTTGATAGCAAAATACATCGTTTAGATAGCAAAATACGAAGAAATACACCAAATACGGGGTATAAGTTCAAGAAATTATCACCAAATCTCTTCTTTAGAACCCAAAACTCTCTGAGAATAGGAAGAATATTCTCTGGAAATTTTCAGAATTTTCTCCTGGAGAAATACGCACAGTAGCCGCTCCAAAAGTCCCAAAATACGCCAGGATACCCCCAAAAACCCTAGAATACGCTTATATATTAGCATTGCGGGTTTGGGGTGCTTAACGGGTTTGAAACCCGTACCCATTTGCTCTTAAACCCGATCCGCCAGCCGCATCAATTATAGGCCATCCGATCTGGGCGGGATCGTCTGTGAGCTCGACACGTGGCCTCGCAACGATGCGGATTCGATCGCTCCGCTCCGAATTCGAATCAAATTCAGAGATCCTCGTCGGCCGTTGGATTAACATCGCACCGTCATCGCCACGCCACGTGTCCCAAGAGATCGCCCGCTCTTCGTTCTCATCGGGGTTAAGCGCGACCGTCGGATCTCGATCGTGCGGTCGTCCGCTTGCCACGTCGCTCCGCCCCGCTTTCGCTTCACGGGATTATCTCATCCGTTAGATCACGATCGAATGCACAGCGGGCTGCCACGTCGCCCCGAAGAGTTGCGCCCACTCCCTCCGCGTTGGGCCGTTGGATCACAATCCGGCGGTCGATATAGGGCCACGTTGCCATCATCTTTGCTTTGTATCAGTCCGTTCGATCGAAATCGAACGGTCTACAGGTTGCCGCGTAGACCTATTGCGATGATGCGCTGGGACCCGATGCGGACCGTTGGATTCATATCCAACGGTTGCTATTCTGCCACGTGGCCGGCCAGGATGAGATCGCGTATATACTCCGTATTTACTCCGTATTTCCCCATTTAAATGGTATTCTGCATTCAAAAATTCATAGTAATTAGCACAGATCTCAGAAAAATACAAATAAATAGTCGTTGGAATCGTGAGATCGAGAAGATGCTAAGAAAAATATAAAAATGCAGAAATACTCAGTTTAATTCTTGTTTTGTGCACACATAATGTGATTTCTCTAATAAACAATGGTGTACAAAATACACACATATTAGAGAGCAATTAAGTATTATATAGGCACATCATAGGACTAATTAGGGGGTTAAATACGCAATATTCAACCCGAATCACACCCCCAACTAGCGTTTTGCTAGTCTCTAGCAAAATGAGCGAAATGCGATATCAAGTATACACCTAGATCACCTTATCAGGTCTCAAATCATTCATCACCATACTACAAAGACGAAAGAAAGTGTCCACACACTAATGCCAAGATTTCATGCTCATTATATAATGGTACTCATGGGTTTACAATGAAAAGCAAGTATCTCTACAATGGTCATTAAGTCAACTTAACTTCACTTTACATTAACTCATAGCGAATGGTATGCAAAATCAATGGCTCACACCTTTCAATCAAAGTATATAACTTGGAGCGTAGATGTATCATGCAAAGCAAGCAAAAATAGATTGGCATCAAGACATACACACGTCAATTTTCATTCATAGGAAATCACACCATATCTTGTGCTATCTTTAAGTTTTGGAAGTTCTCTTGCCTTGCTAATGATGCACACTTTTTCTTGCTCTTCTTTTCTCATTTTATTGATTTTGCGTAACGCGCATCAAGCAACATTTGCAGATAAATGTATAACTTGGATCGCTCCATCAAATGATTGAGGTTCCAGTCAATGGCTCCCAAATCAGACGATAATAGGGCATTAGGCCAAGAAGGACCCCTCGGACTGTACTAATCGAGCCAACCAAGTTATTTCTTTAATGACACATTTATTCGTCCATTCATTTTTCTTCATTCATCTTATTTCATTCTTTCTTTCGTGCGTGCATAAGTAACTTAGCAAGATAGCTTCCTTTTCTTTATTCTTTCACAAGAATGGGTTATCCTAATCATTTCAAAAGACAGTGTAGACTTTCACCCAAAATTACACAAAGCATGCAAATAGCACTGAATATGAGATAAAAAGTACTACTCCAGTCATTTTGTTATGGTGTGTTCCTTTGAAAACATACGACTTGCTAATTCATAATTTCAAGATTCATTAAGTCATCATTCAATCCTACCATAGAGATATATCAAAAGAGATTCACCATGAGTACTAGCATTCATGTCGAATGAGAATGAAATATGTAACAATAGTGGTGGAGGAAAATAAATCATATGTGCAAAGTGGTGAATGGATTTCGAGAATTTTCATCACATGAGGTTCATTTCTAGGTGTAGTAAGCATTGGTGATAAATCTTGACTCAACCCCATTTTTTTTTTAAAAAAAATTTTGAAAAGGGAACTACTAAAATGAAAAAAATAAAATAAAAATAAAAATAAAAATAAAAATCCTAAAAGTTTATACCCTCCCCCCAACTTAAAATAAGCATTGTCCTCAATGTTAAGGAGAGGGAATCATGGAAAGAACACACCTGATTAGTGACCACCCGAAGGTGGATCTGTGAGATCAATGGTGGTATCCTCTCTGGCCCAAAGCTCTTGAAAATGTTTCAGACGTTGTCCGTTGACTTTGAATTCATGGCCATCCTTTTCATTCACTAAGACCACCGCTCCATGTGAAAAGACTTCTTTGACAAAATATGGTCCCGTCCATTTTGAGCGCAGCTTTCCTGGAAATATATGGAGTCTTGAATTGTACAACAGAACTTTGTCTCCAACTTTGAATTCCTTTCGTAGGATCATCTTGTCGTGCACAGCTTTCATCCTTTCTTTTGCGAGCTTTGCATTTTCATATGCCTCACGTCGTATCTCATCAAGCTCCATGATCTGCAATTTACGAGAAACATTTGATGAGTCATCAAGCAAATTAAGTGTTTTAATTGCCCAAAAATATTTATGCTCTAATTCAACAGGAAGATGGCAATTTTTTCCATAAACCAAATGAAACGGTGACATCCCTAAGATAGTCTTGTATGCTGTCCTGTAGGCCCATAGAGCTTCAGGCAAGCGAAGACTCCAATCTTTGCGTGTTGGATTCACTGTTTTCTGAAGAATGTTCTTGATTTCCTTGTTCGCCAATTCCGCTTGCCCATTTGTTTGAGGATGGTAAGGTGTTGAAACTTTATGTGTCACCCCAAATTTCTTCATTAGATTTGCAAAGAGCCTATTGCAGAAATGAGAACCTCCATCACTGATAATGGCCTTTGGCACCCCAAAGCGCGAGAAGATGTTCTCTTTCAAAAATTTCAGCACAATGGAAGCGTCATTGGACCTGCAAGGAACAGCTTCCACCCATTTAGAGACATAATCAATGGCAACCAATACAAATATATATCCAAAAGATGGTGGAAAAGGCCCCATGAAATCAATACCCCAACAATCAAATAATTCTATTTCTAGCATGGGATTCAATGGCATCATGTTTCTTTTTGTAATTCCCCCCAACTGTTGACAACGCACACATGATTTACAATAAGCATATGCATCTTTAAACATTGTAGGCCAATAAAAACCACTCTGTAAAATTTTGGCAACAATCTTATGAGCTGAAAAGTGCCCCCCACATACCCCATCATGGCAAAAATGTAAAACACTATCAAACTCATGGTCGGGTACACATCTCCTTACAATTTGGTCTCCACAGTATTTAAAAAGATAAGGATCATCAAAATAGAATGATTTTACCTCATGCTTGAAGCGTTTGAAATCTAAAGAGGACCAATGTGGAGGGGTTCTACCTGTCACCAAATAATTAGCTATATCTGCATACCATGGTAGGGTAGAAATGGCGAAAAGCTGCTCATCTGGGAAGGAATCTCGCAATGGAATGGTAGGCGACTCTGTTCCCACCGTCAATCTAGAAAGGTGATCTGCGACATTGTTCTCAACTCCTTTTTTATCCTTGATCTGAATATTGAATTCCTGCAAAAGAAGAATCCATCGTATGAGTCTAGGTTTAGCATCCTTTTTAGATAAAAGATATTTCAGTGCAGAATGATCTGTAAAGATGAGAATAGGTGATCCCAATATGTAGCTTCTGAATTTCTCCAATGCAAACACCACCGCTAGCAACTCCTTCTCCGTAGTAGTGTAGTTCCGTTGTGCTTCATTCAAAGTTTTACTGGCATAATAGATAACACAAGGAACTTTCTCTTTCTTTTGCCCAAGCACTGCCCCCATCGCGTAGTCACTTGCATCACACATAATTTCAAATGGCATGCTCCAGTCTGGAACCTGCAAAATAGGTGAGGAAACAAGTGAGTTCTTTAATTTATCAAATGAAACTTGACACTCTTGTGTCCATATGAAATCAGTATTTAAAGTTAATAAGTGGCAGAGGGGGCGGGAGATGGCGCTGAAATCCTTTATGAATCTTCGATAAAATCCTGCATGGCCTAGAAAGGATCGTATGTCCTTGACGCATTTTGGTGTAGGCAACTTCTCAATCACCTCAACTTTTGCTCTGTCTACCTGAATACCTGCTTTGGAGACTAGGTGTCCAAGAACCAAACCTTCAGTTGTCATGAAATGACACTTTTCCCAGTTTAACAACAGGTTCTTTTCCTGGTACCTGTGCAAGACAAGAGCTAAGTTAGATAAACAATTTTCAAATGAAGTGCCGTATACAGAGAAGTCATCCATAAACACTTCCATAATCCTCTCAACCATATCGCTAAAGATACTCAACATGCAACGCTGAAAAGTAGCAGGTGCATTGCATAATCCAAAAGGCATTCTCCTAAAAGCGAAAGTTCTAAAGGGGCAAGTGAAGGTAGTCTTTTCTTGATCCTCAGGAGCAATCTCTATCTGATAATAGCCAGAATAACCATCTAGAAAACAATAAAATTCGTTACCTGCTACTCTTTCCAAGATTTGATCAATGAAAGGTAATGGAAAGTGATCTTTTCGTGTTTTAGCATTTAACTTTCTGTAATCAACACACATCCTCCAACCTGTGGTGGTCCGCATCGGTATAAGCTCATTACTCTCATTTCTTACCACTGTGAGGCCTGATTTCTTCGGAACCACCTGTATGGGGCTAACCCATCTGCTGTCTGAAATAGGATATATTATACCTGCAGCAAGTAGCTTAAGAATTTCCCCCTTAACAACCTCTTTCAAAGTAGGATTTAATCGACGTTGCATCTCACATGTTGGTTTGGCATCATCCTCAAGATAAATATGATGAGTGCAAATTAAGGGATTTATACCTGTAATGTCCGTAATAGACCATCCAATGGCCCCTTTGTGTTCCCTAAGCACATCAAGCAAAGCACTTTCTTGTTCAGGTGTGAGTTTAGAGGATATTACCACCGGGAAGGTCTCCTCCTTTCCAAGGAAAGCGTATTTCAAATAGTCTGGCAGAGGCTTCAATTCCAACTTTGGATGCTCAATCTCTGAAGGTTGTTGTGGTGGCAATTCCACTGGCAATGTCTCGAACTTTGGCACCCATGCATCCCTCGATCTTTCATTTTTGCCCTGCACAAAATACGATTCATCAATATCGTCGAAATTATAATCAATAAAATTTGACGGGCATTCATACTTAGCCTCAAAATAATCTTCAATTAAACTCTCAATAAAACATACCTCTTTCACGTCATCAACATTCGCAGGTAACTTACATGATTTAAAAATGTTTAGCTCAAGTTTCATGTTACCAAAGCTTATCTTCAATTGTCCATCCCTACAGTTTATCATAGCATTGCAAGTTGCTAGGAATGGACGTCCTAATATAATCGGAGTGCAATTACCTGATTGTGGCCCATGAATATCAAGGACGATAAAGTCCACGGGATAATAGAATTTGTCAACCTGGACCAACACATCCTCCACGCATCCTCGTGGGATTTTCACCGACCTGTCTGCTAACTGTAAAACCACAGGTGTCGTCTTCAGCTCCCCCAATCCAAGCTGCACATAAACAGAATAAGGTAAAATATTAACACTAGATCCCAAATCAAGTAAAGCATCTCCAAATTTCTTAGTTCCTATAATGCATGGGATAGTAGGAGAACCTGGATCCTTATATTTAGGAGGAGTGTCATGTTGTACCATTGCACTTACCTGTTGTGTTAAGAATGCTTTCTTTTTCACATTTAGACTCAGCTTTACAGTGCATAGCTCCTTCAGAAATTTAGCATATGCAGGCACTTGGTTGATTGCATCAAGTAATGGGATATTAATTTTTACCTGCTTGAAGATATCTCTTATCTCTGCCTGATACCTGTCTTTTGATGGTGGAGCAAGTCTGTGTGGGAATGGAGCTGGAGGTACATATGGTTCTGGCTCTTTTTCCGCTACCTCCTCCTCAACCTGAAAACTTTCATGTGCTTGTGCCTCCTCTTTCTCCTCAGCTGGTTGTTCATGTCTAGGCATTTCTGGTTTTTCAATTTCACGTCCGCTACGCAATGTAGCCACTGCCTGACATGGTTTGACGTTGTTTCCTGAAAAAGAAGAAGAGGGATTCGTATTAGGATTTGCAATAGGTTGAGCAGGTAATTTACCTTTGTCTTGTGATGCTATAAATCTCGAAAAATTTTCAGTGAGCTGTTGTTGCATCTGAGCCATCTGTTGAACTGCAGCAGTGAGACTCTGAATTTCATTGTTCTGCTCCCTTTTTCCTTGATAGTTGGAGTGGTTGGGATGGTAATAGGGAGTGGATGTCTGCTGCTTCTGCTGATATGAAGCACCTCCTTGGTTTGATGGGTTCTTCCAATTGTTGTTGTAGCCTTGATTTGCCACCCAATTCACCTCTGATTCTGGATTTCTGCCCAATTCTTTAATTGCTGGGATCAGTGGGCAGACGGTAGTATCATGAACTGGCTTCTCGCATATGACGCAGTATGGCTCTGATGTGACTGTCTTTGCTGCTCTGAGATCAATATTTTGTAGCTTTTGCGTCACCAATGCCTCCACTTGTGCCATCAATGCATCTTCAGGCTTCAAAGACTGCAAGCCACCTTTTGTTTGATGTGTAGTCATGGACCTGTCAAATTCTGAAGGTGGCTCCCATCTTCTTGCATTCTCTGCAATGTTCTCCAAATATGCCCAAGCCTCCGTCGGGGTCTTTTCAAAGAAAGCTCCATTGCACATCATCTCTACATATTGCTTCGTATTCGGCTGCAACCCATCGTAAAAGAATCCAATGGTGCGTCCCTTGTCAAAACCGTGATGTGGGCACGCCAACAGAAGCTCCTTAAATCTTTCCAAAGTTTGATCGTATGCTTCAGTTTCCTTCTGCGAAAAAGACATGATATGCCTCTTTAAAGCTTGAGTCCTGGCCAAAGAAAAGAATTTTTTCAGAAACTCAGTTTGCATGGTAAGCCAAGAAGTAATAGATCTAGGAGGCAATGCATTGAACCAATTCTTTGCCTTGTCTTTCAATGAGAATGGAAAAAGTTTAAGATAAACAACATCATTACTAACTTTTCCATCCAACTGTGTAGAGCATGCTTCTTCAAACGTTTTAATATGCAAGTAAGGATTTTCCATATCCTCTCCATGGTAAGAGGGAAGGATCTGGATCACCCCAGCTTTAAGCGAAAAAGAACGAGCACCCTCAGGTAAAACAATGCATGACTCAGAAGCAACTCTAGTGGGCATATAAGTAGCACTCAATGGTAGTTCTTGTGGGTGTACAAGAGGTTGTTCGTTATTATTAGCCATATTTTCAATTCTTATCAATCTGTGTGAAGTGGAGGTCCTATGCCACATAAACTAGCAAAGAGATATTTTTTTTTGTTTTTTTTTGTTTTCAATAATAAAACTAAGCTATAAAGTGGAAGGATCTAACCGAGTACTCCTCTGAAAAGCTGAAAATGTGGATCAAAGATACCGTTGTCCCCGGCAACGGCGCCAAAAACTTGCCTCTCTCAAAACAATGTGAGATTTACTCCCAAGCGCAGTAGATCCTGTAAGTAGTATCTGGAGAGTCCAGAGTCGAATCCTCGGGACAAGTCGACCTGAGATAACACAAATTCAACTAATCAAATAAAATATACGGTTAAGAAAACAACCACCTTTGTGAAGGTGAAGAATAGTGTAAGGATTTGTAGCAAAGAAAGTGGTTCCTAAAAGTAGTACGGTATCACGAAAGTTTGGTGTCCAATGAGACAAATATGCTACGGTTGTGAGTTCATTAGGAGTTTATAGTCGCTGAAATTTCACGTCTTTTAATGTCACACAACGCTTCACCCGGTCAAGGCGTGAAGGCGTCGGAAGATAAATCGATGAAAACTAGTCAAAAATAGCCTTAAACGTATTACTAGCAATGTTGATCTCATTAAAAAATAATCGCAGCGATAAGTTCAGATTAGAGAACACAAATTAGCTAGCCTTATCAGGGCCTAGCCATAGGGCACATCAACAATACCGACAATAAGCAAATACCCATCAAATACGTTGTAGAAATCAACATTACTAGCAATTTAAACATGATAATAGGGCTAAAGACATGAAATTTAACAACTACATACTCCTAACTACATCACAACCATAGCACAAAGAGATTAGCCACGCATGGTGCAATAAAAATCAGTTTTGATAGCAAAATACATCGTTTAGATAGCAAAATACGAAGAAATACACCAAATACGGAGTATAAGTTCAAGAAATTATCACCAAATCTCTTATTTAGAACCCAAAACTCTCTGAGAATAGGAAGAATAGTCTCTGGAAATTTTCAGAATTTTCTCCTGGAGAAATACGCACAGTAGCCGCTCCAAAAGTCCCAAAATACGCCAGGATACCCCCAAAAACCCTAGAATACGCTTATATATTAGCATTGCGGGTTTGGGGCGCTTAACGAGTTTGAAACCCGTACCCATTTGCTCTTAAACCCGATCCGCCAGCCGCATCAATTATAGGCCATCCGATCTGGGCGGGATCGTCTGTGAGCTCGACACGTGGCCTCGTAACGATGCGGATTCGATCGCTCCGCTCCGAATTCGAATCAAATTCAGAGATCCTCGTCGGCCGTTGGATTAACATCGCACCGTCATCGCCACGCCACGTGTCCCAAGAGATCGCCCGCTCTTCGTTCTCATCGGGGTTAAGCGCGACCGTCGGATCTCGATCGTGCGGTCGTCCGCTTGCCACGTCGCTCCGCCCCGCTTTCGCTTCACGGGATTATCTCATCCGTTAGATCACGATCGAATGCACAGCGGGCTGCCACGTCTTCCCGAAGAGTTGCGCCCACTCCCTCTGCGTTGGGCCGTTGGATCACGATCCGGCGGTCGATATAGGGCCACGTTGCCATCATCTTTGCTTTGTATCAGTCCGTTCGATCGAAATCGAACGGTCTACAGGTTGCCGCGTAGACCTATTGCGATGATGCGCTGGGACCCGATGCGGGCCGTTGGATTCATATCCAACGGTTGCTATTCTGCCACGTGGCCGGGCAGGATGAGAGCGCGTATATACTCCGTATTTACTCCGTATTTCCCCATTTAAATGGTATTCTGCATTCAAAAATTCATAGTAATTAGCACAGATCTCAGAAAAATACAAATAAATAGTCGTTGGAATCGTGAGATCGAGAAGATGCTAAGAAAAATATAAAAATGCAGAAATACTCAGTTTAATTCTTGTTTTGTGCACAAATAATGTGATTTCTCTAATAAATAATGGTGTACAAAATACGCACATATTAGAGAGCAATTAAGTATTATATAGGCACATCATAGGACTAATTAGGGGGTTAAATACGCAATATTCAACCCGAATCACGCATGCAGCGTGTGCGCCTCGAGGCGCGTGTGCTGCATGCGCCTCAGCGCGTGCACCACGTGCATGGGTTGGTGCCGAAAAAGGGCCAATCAGAGGGCGCCAAGTGGCGCCCCATTTTGGTTTTTGTGCATGGCTGTGGGCGCCTTAAAGGCGCCCACTTTGGGTGGAATCATTCAACTGCCTGGCCATTTGGCCAGGCCCAAAAAACCAAGAAACCCATTTTTTTTGTTTTCTCAAAAAAAATGGGATGCCACTATTTTGGGCTTTTAATTACATCAAAACTCTTTTGACGTTCTTGGGCTTATCTTGAGCGTTTGGACTCTGATTTTGACACGGTTTGAATCTGTGCTTAGACCGGGACGTTTCCATCAACAGGTAACCTTTTCAATGCGTTTATTATACTAAATGTTGTCGTAAACAATTTACGACACATTTAATCCAGTTTGCATCATATGCAAAATAGTCCATATCTAAGTTTAAATTATCATTTGCATTGAATACAAATGATCTGAGGGCACATCCCCAACAAGGGATCTCCCTAGCTCCAATCGAGGATGGAAGGAGCAGTTTGTGTTTGTAGTGTTCCCTGGTATGCCGGTCTTTCTTACTCATTGGGTGCTCTCCGGGCTTGTTACGAATGAAGAAGGGCCCCTCACAAAGGAAGAAGGAAAAGATGCTGATTGTTTGCTGGCTCTGCTAGAGAAGGCCAGATCGATGAAAAAGCTCATGTTCGACCAGACTCTGTGTGGAACCATCTAGGCAGAAGGTTAAGTTCTTCTTCAAGCTCTGCCTGATTTTGTTCTTCCTTAACTCCTTTTCTTCCTTTGCAGGCATGACCGGACAAGAGCATCAGGTTGATCCTGAACTTCAAGAGGCATTTCGAGCTTCTCTTAAGGAAGCTGAAGGAAGCTCGCCACCCCGTCTGGTGACTCCTCCTGAGGATAGTCTAGATAAAGCTGTTGAGGGTTCGTCCCTGGTGGCCCAAGATATCCCCCAGGCAAACCTATTTTCAAAAAAGGGAAGGCTCCAAACCATGGCTGAAGTTGAAAAGGCCAGAGCTAGAGAAAAGAAACAGAGAAGTGAGATTGTCGTCATGAGCTCAAGTTCACCAGGCATGGGCATTACCCCGTTTTGACCGTAGACCCTGAGCAATCTCGGGCCCCAACCCGAAGGGTCCGACATCGTCTTAAGAGTTGTGCCTCCTTGAAGATTCATGGCCATGGAGTGACCTCTTACCTCAGGAACCATTAGTTTATGAAATCCCCCCCCCCGAGTTTAAGTCGATCTTCTTGGAAGATAGGTCATCTTAAGCTCTGGTAGAGTGCCCTGAGGAGGGACTCAATCAGTACACTTACCCAGTGGGAAGGGGTGAGTCAGCCTTGAGCTGTGGGTCTGCTTCTCGGTTCGTTGTAATACCCTGCTCCCCAGTATACCCGGAATATACGAATCGATCCTAGGTGTTCCTGAAGAGGCGGGTGTGATAAAGAAAAGAAGGAATGAGAGAAAGACAACTAAAGAGAGGCAGGTCCACTACGCACTGCTGGGGTAATACCTATAGTGTTCCCACAACCAAAGAAAGAGAACAGCACATGACAATACAGAGGCACATAGATCAATTACAAAGAAACATTGATATTAATAACTATGTACATGAACATCTTTTCTTTATACGTAACATCTATACAACAACTCACCCCAAAGATGTAAGGACCATGTTCTATGAGGAAAACACTAGAAGGAGGGGTTGAATAATGTTTATAAAATTAAAAAGACAATTACGCCTAATTAAAACCCTAACCAATAAAGATACGTAACTATAATGTAACAACGATGAACATACAAACACAATATGTTCAAGGGATCAGATTACCCAAGTCAAAACCGACTTGTTCCCGGTAATCTTATGTCCCTACCACCTGAGATACCACCTAGATACTCAAGCTAAAACCTTAGCTTGAGTTTTCCTTTCAACCTACTTGTAGCAACCCTACAAGCGTAATCAATACAAGATTGATGTCCATGAATCCCATAACTTGGGATCAAGCAAACCACTCTCACAAACCGAGGGTAAAACTAATTATGGAAGTTATGAAATTCAAAATAACACTTACAGATCACCTATGCCTTGAAGTAGAACTTGAAAGAGCAAAGTTATTGGAGTGTTGATCTCTTCCAAAAAGCCCCTTCAAAATCCATGAGAAAAATCCCAATGGATTGATTTTACAGGGAGGACATGCGACTGGTGAAGAATAGACAGTCGTCTGATGCACTGTGTCAGAGGGTAGGTGATAATTCAAACAGTAACTTACCACGTAGGACATGCGACTGATGAAGGTTGGACATGCGCCTAAAAACAGACAGGCGCCTGAATAACCTTCAACATGAAAAGTGCGAATGTTGACAAATCTCAAGAATTCTGGGCAGTAAGTATATGCGACTGATGTGGTATCTACAGGCGTCTTTTCCATGGGTAGGCGACTGGAAAACCAACGTCAGTTGTCTATATGCACACATGCAAATCTTGCCAAAATGAAAGATCTGGGCAAGGGTGGACAGGCGACTGATGTGGTACACATAGGTGCATGTGGCATGGGAAGGCGACTGTGAAACCAACATCAGTCGTCTGATTGCACAAGTGCAAAAGTTGACAAAACTTGGGATCTTTGGACAAGATGATACATGCGACTGGTTAACAAGTCACAGGCCCATGAACCTAGCCATGCGCCTATACATTGTACAAAAGTTGCCTGTTAGAATTGAATACAGAAAGCCCAAAATACCAAGTCAAAAGTGTGTGCATAACAAACGACTGTAGAACAAATCACATGCGCATGTAAGGAGACAAGCGGCTGACAAATATTTTGTAGTCGCCTGTTGAAAGACTAAAATGAACAGCTCAGATAATAAAGAATTAGAGTCCTAAGAAATGAGTTCTAATGAATTCCTAGGCTAGATTGAGTGATGTGTGAGTGCTCCAACAATATACTACTTCAAGGCTACATTCTAATGAGAAAGATTAAAGAGAATAAAAAGATTACATTGAATTATAGCTTCTCTTCTTTCTCTTCAATGATCTTGAAGTTTTTGAAGCTTCTATCTTTATCTTGATCACCCAATCTTCAACTCTTTGACCTTTGATAGATCCTTGAGTGTCATTCATTGCAATTGATCTTCATGATTAGTTTAAGAAATGAATTCACTGCATAGAGGGGATTAGTTACAATTATTTATGTTTGCTCATCATCAAAACCAAGTAGGGAGAAGTCCAATACTCAATATTCTCCCCCCTTTTGGTGATAACAAACAAATATAAACAAAAATAAATAATTGTGTTTAAAGGAATACTTACTCCCCCTACATAGATGCCAATCAAGTTAGAGAATAAAGAGATGGGCATCATGTGATGAATTAAAGCATAAGTATGATATGAGTGAATGCAATGAGTTCAAGTATTTGTGTCTAGGATATTTGAATCCAAATTCACTATATCTTACTCCCCTTGAATCTAAGGCTACTTCAAAATTAGATTCAAGTTTATCTTCTAATTAGCAAAAAATTATGATTTTTTTATTTCTCTCCCCTTATGGTATTATCCAAAAAGTGGGAGTAGAGAAACAACAACAATAAGTGCTAAATAAGAGTAAAACAATCACAGGAGTATAAAGAATTTCATATGCATTTAATGTGATTCCAAATGAAAATATGAAAACCATGAAGGTGTATCACACAAATACATATCAAAATCATCAAAACTAGGTTGACTAGAGGAATGAAAGTCCAATAGCAACATTCATCATGCAATTCATCTCAACTTTCAATGAATATAATTAATAGCACAAGGAAGAGACAAAATTGCACAAATTCACACAAGATAACGGTGAGAGAATAATGAGCCACAAAGAAATCTCCACATGTGTATATATATCAACATGAAAATACATGGAGGACAAAAGTATGATCATAAAAGTATAATCATCATGCATCCAAAAATATGCTACAAACACCATTACATACATCCAAACTCCATACATCATCACACTACATCCACATATCTACATAAACTACGACTCTCAAACCCTAGCAAAAAATATAAATCTTAGGGTGAGATAACTCCAAGCAGCATCGGTCAAGATGGACAATGGTGGAGTCCCCAGTAGCTATCCTCTCAACATGGAAGTCTTGTGTCTCCGTCTCTGTAGTCGAAGCAAGAGCAGCAGCAAGGATGTCAGGGATGTCACCAGAAGTAGCCTCAGCAGGCTAAACGACTACAGGAGTCGGAGTGACATCAGCTGGAGGAGGCTTGATACGTCAGCTGGAGGAGCCTGAGCATCACCAAAAGCAGCAGTAGATGGGATATCCTCAGCAGGATGAATCAGTGACTGGAGAGAGGCTGGAATATGTATGCCCTGATGTAAAAATGAAGTGTAGAATAGCTCAAGTAATACGCTCAAGCAATACATACACCTTCCCGTCCAACTGGACAAGGCGGGGATCACGAGGAGGTGGAGTTGAGGATGATGGAATCGATGTGCCAGCAGGAGGGACAGATGATGACAAGGGGCCAGAAACATACTACCTCTTCTTGGATGCAGTCTACAGAGCTGAAGAGGACTTCAACTTTGCAGCTGCATTAAGAAGGGGCCAAGAGGTGCAGGCTCATAAGCGGTCAAATCAATCTGGAAGTGACGAAAGACATGTGTGAGAATGCAACTATAGGACATGAGAGAGAGAGAGAGGTGGTGATCTCAACATGATCCATCCTATAAAGTATCACAACTGCCCAGTTTACTTCCATCCCAGAGAAGATAGCATACATGCACTTCAAGATGTTGTGTAAGGGCTGGTCAGATGATCCATACTTTGGTAGGATGTTGACTTGACCACACGGTGGACAACCCGACCACGTGGGGAAAACATGGAAGTCCTATCGCCAGATGCGAGGATAGGAGGAATCTCACAAAACATGTCCCGAAGGATGGCCTGATCAAGATCAGCTACCTTGGATATAGAACTGTCTGCAGGTAGGGATCCTAAGGAAGGGATGCTAAGGATAGTGCCAAGAAGCTTGTGGTCACTCTTGATTGAGGTCCCCTGAACAATGGTGTCCAAAATCCCAGAGTCATTATATTCACCACTAATGCGGTTAGCATAAAATAATTTAACCAACATGTGATAAGGTTCGGGAGAATCAGCATGTGAATATCTAAAGAGATCGACCAACTTGGTCGTGGTCATGAGCTGTGAAAGGTTCTCTCTTTGGAAAGCGGGATAAGATATGAATCGCTCCTTGAGGAGCTAGACGTTAATCAAAGCATTATACTTCTCGAGACAAATATTGTCACAAAAAGTAGGAATAAATGAAGTAGGAGCCCTAGGAGGAGGAGATGGAGGATGTTCTTGGGCTTAAGCATCAGGATTGGAAGGCTCGGCATAAGGAATTTCAGGGTGAACTTGGGGTTCGACAGGGACGATTGCTGGGGGCTGAACTTGGGGTTGAGTTTTTTGGCGCTTACGAACAAGAGGCTCCAGCTCAGATTCATTAGCCCATGTTCCTTTGAAATCAGAGGGAGTAGTGAAAACATGAGGAGGAGATGGTGACCGAGCCCGTTTCATGCGAGCTTTGGTCGGGGTGACCTTAGGAACCCTAACCCTAGGCTCCCTAGGTTTCTTGAGAGAAAGGGATTTTCCCTTAGAGGTCTTGGGTGCCATGGAGATGCAAAATGCAAGAAACTGACAACAATCGAAACTAGGGCACGAATTTGAAAGAGAGGAGTCGAAACATATACCTAGATGATGGAGGAAGGAGGAGACGACTCAACAAAGGAGCTAGGAGGAGGAGTCGACGGTTGGAAATGTTGATCGACGGAGGAGGAGTGATTCTCTGGAGAGGAAGACGAAGAGAGGAGTTGGGGTATTTGAATCGGGGGGGAGAGAGAGAGAGCGAGATGTTCAATAGACGGTTATAGGAACGAGTTCAAGAGATCTGGGCCGTTGGAGCAAAATGAACGGCTCAAATCTAAGACTACGAACCGCCAAACACGTCGGACAGGCGACATATGCACAACGTGCAGGCGCCTGTCAAGCCCTAATTAAAAAATATCTAAGAATAGGGACAGGTGCCTGTAGAACAAATCTCAGTCCTTGTCGATGGACATGCGCTTGTGAAATGACTTACAGGGGCTTGCTGCAGATAAGAATTTTCAAGAAATTTTGAGCTTGTTCTCGGAAAAATGAGAGACATTTAGGCATGCGCCTGATGACAAAAATATAGTCACCTGGGAGAAGACCAGGCGCCCGTAAAATGAGCATCAGTCGCCTGTTATAGATATGTGATATGAAGGCTGACAAATAGAGTTTGGGCAGTCGATTGTTGAAGAAAACATAGTCGACTGTCCTGCTCCTGAAATCCAGAATAGAGATAAAATCAAGGATTTGAGATTACTCACCCTTAGACCTATACTCTAAACACTCTAATGACATCAAATAGCTATCATAAAGATATATACTAATATGCATAGCAAAGTTA
The DNA here is from genome assembly GCA_030789695.1 of Scilla litardierei. Classification (NCBI taxonomy): domain Eukaryota; kingdom Viridiplantae; phylum Streptophyta; class Magnoliopsida; order Asparagales; family Asparagaceae; genus Scilla; species Scilla litardierei. The sequence goes on from CM061142.1 coordinate 638,423,325, forward strand.
TCAATCGAATCATAAAATTAAGACAAATCTCAATAAATCTCATACAAAACAAAATGTGAAATTTAGATACGTTGAATATGAGATATGTAAAAGTTCATATAAGCTCAAAACATGATATAACATGTGAAAATGATGTCCTAAATTTCAGATTCACCCATAATCCCTAATTCTCCACGTAATCTCACAAATGAATCTTCGTTTAGAGGTTTTGTGAAGATGACATCGATTTTTTTGGTTTCAATGTAATCTAAGATGATGTCCTTCTTAGCTATATGATCATTAATAAAATGGCGTCTCACATCTATGTGTTTGGTACGGGAGTGATGTATCGGATTTTTGGAGAACCAAATGGCACTTTGGTTATCAACCATGATATGGCAAGTATCACAATTAATACCATAGTCTTTTAGAGTGTGTCTCATCCAAAGGAATTGTGCACATGCAAGAACTGCGGCAATATATTCCGCTTCGGTCATGAACAATGATACGAATTTTTGCTTCTTGGAAAACCCAGAGACAATGGAATTTCCTATAAAATGGCATGTGCCACTAGTACTCTTCCTGTTGGACTTGCATCCAGAAAAATCGACATCACTATATGAGATTAACTCATATGTGCTAGATTTAGGATAAAGTAATTCATAATCTAGTGTTTGATTGAGGTAACGAAAAATTCGTTTAATCGCAATCAAGTGTGATTTCTTAGGTCGTGCTTGATATCTAGCACATAAACAAACGGAAAACATGATATCAGGCCTACTTGCAGTTAAATAAAGTAAGCTGCCTATCATACCTAGATATAGCCAAATGTCTACATCTTCCCATTTTCATCCTTATGAAGATGTGTAGTCGTTCATGGGAGTCCTCTTACTTGAAGACGATTCCATCCCGAATCGCGTGATAAGCTCCCCATTGTACTTGGTTTGGTGTATGAAAATCACATCCTTCATTTGCCGAATTTGAAGATAAATAGTTGAGCTCATCCATGCGGCTCGTCTCAAATTCTTCCTTCATAGATTTAGAAAATTCTTAGCAAAGATCATAATTAGTAGATCCAAAAATAATATCATCTACATTAACTTGGATGAGAAGGATGTCATTTTCATAATATTTAGTGAAAAGAGTAGAATCAACTTCACCCATTTTAAAATCTAAATCCAAAAGAAAAGTCTCAAAGCGATCATACCAAGCTCTAGGAGCTTGTCTCAACCCATATAAGGCTTTCTTAAGTTTGAAAACATGATTTAGAAATTTTTCATGAATGAAACCGAGTAGTTGAGAAACATAAACTTCTTCACTAACAAAACCATTTAAAATGCACTTTTGACATCAATTTGATAAAGTTTGAAATTCTTATGGGATGCAAAAGATAAAAGTAATCTAATGGCTTCTAATCTAGCTACATGAGCAAAAGATTCTTCGAAATCAATACCTTCTTCTTGTCGGTAGCCTTGAGCTACTAACCTTGCTTTGTTTCTTGTGATGACTTTGTTCTCGTCCGTCTTGTTCTTTAATATCCATTTGGTCCTAATGTGTAACGACCAGTATTTTTCAACACTTCACTTTACGTATTTTTACGTATGTAAAAAAAATTTACCTTATAAATGTTAGTCAAGAGTTTTATAACAAAAATGATTTCAAAAATTCTTATAAAAATATCTTAAAGCACGAGACTAATTATAATGTATTTCAGTATTTTCAGATTTCCTCAAACACTCAAAACAATTTCGATAAAAATTCGTTTCCAATAATTACTGTTTTGGCTTAACGAATTAATTTTCTATTCAAACATTTTCAAAATGTTTTCAAACTTCTACAGTAGCATCCTATGATCATTTAGGGCTCCTCACATTAATTTCATAATTTTCTGATATCATTTCAATAGAGAACCCGCAAACCCGCTTTCTAAACATTTTAGCCTGAAACTAGTATCCCCATAGCTCAAATCCCAAAACGGACTTGGTATTCGCGATCCTCGTGACGATACAATTCCATGGGTATGTTTTCGTAATTTTTCAGAGTCTTTTGCGAAAACGTGTTTGTATTCAACCGCTTTGCTAATTACAATCGCTAATGACCATTTAAACCCTAATCAAAATCCTATCTACCCACCCCTTTGCTGGTTAGATATGAAATTGTTCAGATCTACCACCCATCTCCCTCCATCTACCCCCCTCATCTACCCCCACTAATTACATTTTAGCCATTAGCCATACCTATATAAACACCTCCCCTTTGTATTAACCCTCACCCAATTTCACAGTTTCTCTCTCTCTCTCTCTCTCTCTCTCTCTCTCTCTCTCTCTCTCCCTATTGCGTTTGAACCCAGGCGCTCAGCCCGCTCTCCCTCTCTCTTCTCCGTTGCTCACACTCTCTCACACTCTCTCACACTCTCCCCTCCCATTCTCTCTCTCCTGGAGGCCAAGACCGCCACCCTCCGGCCTCGACCTGCCGCCGTCAGCCCACCGTGCCCGCCCCGTCGCCTCAACGTCGGCCGCCTCTGACAAACGCCGCCACAGCGCCCCACCACTCTTGGCGCTGCCTCTCGCAGCCGCCGCCGTCGCCTCGACGTCCTCGACGTCGACAGTAGCCCCACTCCGCCGCTGCTCCCCGTCGCCGGCTGCCTCGAGTCGCCGTCGCCGCCCGCCGACAAGCGAAGACCCTCGGCGATCGAACGGAGGTATCATGAGTTACCCCAGTGACAATCTCGTAAATACAAAATGAAATTTCGTATTTTCGTATTTTATTAAATATTAAATGTGTAATAATGGTTTTAAATCCATAACTTGAAATATAAGCTTTAGAAAAATGTGAGGCTAGCTTCAGAAAATCAGAAATAATATTCTGGATCCAATGGCACTGGTGTCAACTCGATCAGATGCTTACTTTTTTTAGAATCATTTTTAAGCATAAAACTTAAATACGTACAATTCATTCTAAAATACGTAACTCGTTATTTTCACATACACTGATACGTGATAAAAAATATATGTAATAGTAATCTTCGAGACGGTTGTTTTGACTACTTATTCAAGTATTTCTGACTTGTATTGCTCCCGGAAGAAATTTCGGACGTTATACATTACTTAAATAATTTGAGTTTTTAATGTTATTTTTAAGCTTCTGAAAATTGTAAAAAATAGCACAAGCTTCTGAAAATGTTTTTATTTTGCAATAAAATTATAATATTTATTTTAAGATTATATAAAAAAATTTGAAGGGTTTCCGACACTGTTTCAATCGGTTTTGAAAATCAAAACGACATAATTATTTATATAGAAATGTCGTATCTCTAACCAAGTATTTTTGTTGCAGATTCTTGTGCTTCAGCCTCTGCGGAAGCTCTAGATCCTCTTCCAGCTTACTACGACGACATTGAACTATGTAAGTCACGACATATTCTAAACTTAGAAAGCTAGTCTACTGTGCTTGTATGAACTCGTTGCCACCCCTATAGCCTCGAACGGCTATTTGACTTGAACCGAACAAGAGACCTAACCTAATATGAAAGTAATCAACTAAAGATTACTTTGCCAACTTTCAACTTTGGTGGTTGTAGCACACAACTACCAACTTGGGTAAATTGTGTGCTAACCATACTACCACATGCTCAAAGCACGGAAGTAGCAGCTTTTGGTATTGGACTTGTCTTTATACTACTTTCTGGTTTTCGATGAAAAAGTCAACCGGTTGACTTGGTTTGACTAGCAACATGTGAAATATCGTATGGAAAATCATGTGGAACATCCTGTGGAACATCATGTAAAGAACTTGCACTTGACACATCACTGGGGTATTGGGGTAACTCATAGTTAGAGAGAGTACGGGAGTGACTAGAGTTCGACCTTCCCGTCCTGCTGCCTGAGTTTCGTCATCCCATCCCGCTGCTTGAGTTTCGGCAAAATACATGTACCACTGCTTGAGTTTTGGCATTCGTATGGATAGCACCCAGGCAAGAGATGGACTCGATGGTCACATATTGTACTCTCCTACTTGAGTCACGTAGTTCTAGCATAGCTTGCACAGTTACTTTCTTTTCAGTTCATGCACTTTACTTTCCTTACTAGTACAGTCACCGTACTTTACTTGCCGTACTTTTAGCTACAGCAGTAGCCTGTTACACTTACACTTCCACTCACAGTTGTTCTCTCCTTTGAGTGTTGTTACTTTTACCACTCAGTTGTATACAGTACTTTACTTTTACTTTGGTCTGCTTGTACGTAGTTACCTTTGTCATACTTGTACAATACTCCTTTTCTTTATTTAGAATTATTGTGACTTACCTTCGGTTCCATTTATGGCACCGGCAGATGACGACCTGATCGAGGAGATTGCCCCAGAGTTCGAGGAGCCAACATTTGACCCAGAGGCCTCAGAGTTTTAGCTATTTGTGTTTGTGTACGTGTGGTATTATGTATTTCATTTTCGTATTTCCTTTCAGTACCTTCCTTTAATGTATTTGTGTGTGTGAGTGCTGCTGCTAGTTTGTATTTCTATTTGGACTATAATAATGTTGTACGCTGGTTTGAGTATTGTGGTACATCTCTGAGTTGTGGCTATGCTGATTTCACTGGTAAACTGCAAGACCTGCAAATATCAAATAAGTAACTGGCCCCTGAGAGCGGGTCGTTACACAATGACTTGATGACACTAGGTAGAGGAACAAGTTCCCAAACTTCATTTCTTTCGAATTGCATGAGTTCCTCTTCCATTGCTACGATCCAAGAGCTATCTTTACATGTCTCTTGGATGTTATTTGGCTCAATGGTAGAGACAAAGGCACAATAAGAGAATTCATCAATCTGTGACCTTGTTCGGACACCCACTCCAATATCTCCAATTATTTGGTCATGTGGGTGGTCATGAACGGTTGGATTTGCTTTGGGCATACTTTGATCACTAGGAACACTCTCAACATTTTCATTAGTAATGTTAGTCTCAATAACATCATCAATTTTACATTACTAATTGAATCACATAAAACATCTACATTATCATCATCAATATGAGGTAAATCAAAATCGTCATTAAAATAAACGTAAAGTGGTTCCTCAACTGTTGAAGTGTTTTTGTTGTATATCCGATCGGCTTTGCTACGTGTGGAACATCCAATAAAAATTCCTTCATCGGATCTTGGCTCAAACTTATCAAGATTACCAAACATGTTCTTAATAAAACATGGTGAACCAAAAACTCAAAAATATTTAACCTGAGGCTTTTTATCATAAAATAGTTCAAAACAAGTTTTATTTGTACGGGGCTTCACTAGGATCCTATTAATCACATAACATGCCGTGTGCATCGCCTCCGCCCAAAATTGAAGTCCAAGATTGTCACACCCCGCAACCCATTATACGGTTGCGAGAACGAGATGAAGGTCCGCATGGACCGGAGCTGTGAAGCTCGGACCCAATAAGCGTCTGTCACGCCCCGCTTACCAAAATGACGGAAGCAAGAACGAGACGAAGGTCTGCATGGGCTGGAGCTGTGAAGCTTGAGCCCAATAAGCGTCTGTAGGGATACACGAAATGAAATACATGTTCTTGCATTACATTTCAGAACAATAAAAACAACATTCATATAATTTAAAAGCCACATCTAGAAATGACCAAACACGAAATAAAACAACAAGACCTCAGCATGGTCAAAGGAAACTACGACAAGGTACTAAAGCAAACCTAGGAATGCAGCAGCAATACCAGTCTCTAGTCCTCCACTGAGGGTGACCCCTAGTCAACGAACTCCTGACTCACCACGTCAAGTGTCGAAACGAGTCCTCCTGGTCCTGGTACTCAGTCTTAGTACCTGACGTACAAACACCCAAGAGGAAAGGAGTTATACGTCAAGCAGAGTCTACAAGTGAAAGGTAAGAAAGACTCTACTGCAAGGTGTAAGGAAATTAAAGACAATATTTAAACGTTTGTTGCATGACAATTTATAAGATGCGACAGCATTACAATTATATGGCATGGCAGGAAGGTAAAGACAGTGCAAGAAAAGTAAACGTGGCATGGCAATGGCTGTAGTGTGTGCTACTGGCTACAAGACAAGACAAGACAAGACCGTGTGTGTTACGAAGGGTTCACGCCTTTTGGCTAGAGGGGATCAAACCCTCTAAACCGAGTGGACACGCTCAACCCTATCCCACCTAAGTGCACAAGACAAGTCCGTACAAGAGATCACTCTCTCTGCTAAGTGAGTGTCCTATTGCCTGCAGGCTATCCGTACAAGGGATCACTCTCTCTGTCTTGGAGAGTGCCTATTGCCCACAGGCTTATGCAACACAATACAGTTCATGAATGGCAAGACAATAATGATGCAATGTTATCAGCATGACATTTATAGCAATTTGTGCCAAGACTTCGTCGTCAAGTCTCGGCTATCGTGAGGGTGTCCCAGACTCTATCATTTCACGTTTGGTTCTCTTGTTCAAACATTCACAGAGTAAGGAAGTAATGGCCTAAAACATGGTCGTAACTACGCAAGTGAGCACACTTGCCTGATGTGGCGAGAAGTACGTCCATGTGGAGTGTCTCGTCACGAGCAGTACGTCGGTTATGGTTCGCTGTAATAAATTAAAGGGGATGATGTCAGGACTAGTTTTACAGGTCCTATTATTGTATGTCTCTAGGTTGAATGTGGCTATCCTAGCAGTTCCAAATCACGGTGTTCTTACGTCAGATTTATTCTACGGTTTTCTACGTCGATTCTACCACATGTGCACATTCAAAATAGTCCAATCGACGGCCTAGGTCATCATATCAGTTTAAAGGAACATAAAATAAATTTAGTGGTTAAGTTGTCGATTTTTAATTAGGTTTTCAATGGCGTAACGTGTGGGTTACTACGAGTAAGGGTCACCAACCTAGTACGACGATCACGTGCAACTCTGGAGTTAGATCTTGAAGCAGTAACGGATCATGTCGCAGATCCGGTTCCTCGACTGTGGATACCGCAACGAAGAGGGGGATCGTCAGGGTCTAGACGGTAGCAACGAGGGGTACACAATTTATCTGCGTCATCAGATTTATGTTATCAAACCAAAGGGTCTAACTAACTAAATCTAACAAATCTTGAATCCTAAATATCCTGAACACTCATTATACCTGTTGTATACACACACACACACACACCATTTACTTACATCATAACTTATAAACTGTATGTAGCAGTACATACATTTATAAACTAAGTATATAATTATATAACACTACTATTATAACCAATCTATATACAGTCCCTCTATCAAGAGAACTTATTGTGCGTATAATACTGTTCACGCATTAAGGCACTCACAAGTTGATTTACGCATTCCTCGCATGAGCAGAACAGTGGAACAGCGTTGGGGTCGGTAGGCCGTAGGAGGGGCATCGGTGAGCGGGCTGATGGGTTGATCGGCAACAGCGACAGCAGCGGTGCGTCGCCAGATAATGGTGAGTGTTTTGGCCGGAGGAGGCCGGGGTGGGCTGCTGCGGTTCATGGTGATGAGGGACGACATCAAGGGGACTGAACGGCGAGATGGCACAACATTTGATGTGGCCGTTGGGCTTGAGGAGGTGAAGGATGGCGGCTCTTCGAGGCTACCAGTGGGAGAGAGTTGCGGCGTGACTTCTAAGACGACTTCTAAGTATCGTCTTACTCTTGCAATACTAACAACACACTATAGGAGGGGTGAATAGTGTAATGTCACAAATTGCGTAGTTAAAAATTAAACTTGCAAATGCAAAATTATAAATGCAAGAGGAATTTAAACACCACAAAAATCCAAACGCAAACACGAGATGTTACACTGGTTCCCCAAACTTGGGTACGTCCAGCCACACCAATATCCACTATAATTCTCACACAGAGAAGTGAATACAATCTCACATAGAGATACGTCACACAGAGGATTTGGATTCTCACACAGAGAAATTCTTGCTTTCACACAGAAAGACTTATGCTCTCACATAGAGAGACTCAAACTCTCACACAGAGAGAGCACAACCAACCCTCACACAGAAGGTTATACTCTCACACATAGAGTAACTAGCTCTCACACAGAAAACTCGGGTTTCAATGAAATAACAAAGTAAAACAAATACTCTTACCTATGCCTTGAGATGAACTTACTCATTAATGAATGTAAGGCACGGAAGAGGATCTCCAAGTGATGAGATTAGCTTGAAAGTACTTGGATGATTTCCCTTGAGATTGACTTTAATGCATGAAGGAGAGAATGAGCTCTAAGAGGGAAATGAGGGAGTTTGAGGTGGCTTAATCAATCTCTAAAGATTTGCAATAGTTCCAAGAAGCTCTAATACACTCAGCCCTCTCATATATATTGAAAGCCTATATGAACTCTCAAAACCCAAGGATAAAGCCAAAAACAAAAAGCTGTAACGGCTAGAATCTGAGCTGAAATGTTAGAGACAGTCGACTGATGCACATCTGACAGTCGACTGACCAACGGCTAAATAAATCCTAACGGCTATAATCTGAGCTAGGACAGACGACTGTAGAAGACTACACATGCGACTGTATAATGGACATGCACATGTATATCCTTCAGCAGGCGACTGCTGCAGGAGATTGAAATAAAACAAAGAGATGCAACTAATGCACTGTATGCATACAGACGACTGATGGCAATAGTAAATGCGATTGTAAAATAGACATGCGACTGTAAATACTGCAACAGTCGACTGACTTGCAAATTGGGATGAAGCCCAGAAAATGCAAGTTGCACACAGAAGACTATAGAACAATTTACATGCACATGTTGGAAGACATGCGACTGTAAGTAGACCTTCAGTCGACTGTTCCATAAACTCAAGTCAGAGTCAATAAAAGGTTGACTTGAACAGTGCACTACAGTCGACTGTAGAAAGCTCGACAGGCACCTGGAATCACCCAGTCGCCAGTAAAACCTTCATCAGGCGACTGTTGGAGAGCCAAAAACTCTAGTTTGAGTTTAAGGCATGGTGAACCTATTGGGATGATTTCTATGATAATCCGGAGGCTCACAAAGATGGAAAATGCATATGCATGAATGAGTTAATCCACTATCAAGGCATTACATTAAACCTAGACTCAAAAAGAAGAAAAGCAATAAATAAAATATTTCATGTATTACATTGCTTCCCTCAGAGTCTATGGCTACAACCTTGATACTCTCCATCATCTCCAAGTTTTGACACCTCTTGAGTCCAAGCTATGGCATTGCTCCTCTCAATGTCCATCCTTGCACCAAGTTTTTAGTCTCTAAAAATGATATTCTTGAAATGTTTAACTATGAAACTAAAAAAAGAGAGTCATTAGCAACAACATAATGTTGTGATCATCATCAAAATAACATTGGTATGAAACACTAATACTCAACATGACTATCATGGATCATTATGCGTGCACACTCAATAAGAGTCCTGTTCTTTCTCTCAACAACACCATTTTATGGTGGTGCATGAGGAAAGGAGAAATTGTGAGTTATACCGTCGTCATCACAAAACTTAGATAAAAGTTCATTCTCAAATTTCCCTCCATGATCACTACGAATAATGATAATGGTGGTTCCTAAGAGATTTTGAATTTTCTTAGTGTTGAATCATCGGGCTGGCACTCGAGATGACTCGATCGACGAGTGACTAGGGCCTACAGAGCCCACAAGAGAAGCCCGATATTGACTCGGTCAAAGCCCACCGGCCAGTCACCCGTTGCACTCCCATCACTCGAACGTGGGATTGAAGACGGGCTCATAATTAGTAGGAACATGGGCAACGTTTACACCTATTAAAGGGGAAAGATCATGGCACCATAATGGATGACCATTATCTTTCCAACGTCACTAAAAGAACCCAGGAGGCCTATAAATACCAAAGGTTCCAATCCCCAAGGTACAAGATCTAATACATAGACTTTACTCTTTCAGTATATATTTCTTCCACTAAAGAGCTTGTGACGTCAGATCTGAGACGAACCTCTGTAGGTCGATCTCAGCTGCTACAAGCTCCATCTCTTTGTTAAGTTCTCATTCTAACTTAAGCATCGAAGATGATTTGGGTCGTACCCCAGATCCAACATCCCTGACGTTTCCTTGTGGTGCAGATCACCGAGACTCGATCTTCTGTGAGGGTCGTTCCAGATCATCCCAGCCTCGATCCACCGACATACAGGCTGCTAGAAGGTCGATTGGGCATCGAAGCTATTCATCACCCATCAACCGACCCTGGTTCTTCCAACCTCGGGTCCCATTCAAATCGCTGACGAGGGTCCGACTCAGCACGAAGGGTCCACGTCAGCAAGACAATTATTTTGGTCATTTTTGGCCTTGACAGTTGGCGCCGTCTGTGGGAAAAGTTAACCAGCTCGACATCCCGAACCGATCAAAAAGCTATATCAGCTGGACCCAGCAATATCGGACCAATCCAAGGTCTGAAGGAGAAACCAAAAGTAAACAGTGTGCAGGTGGAGGATGCCTTGGACTCTACGTCCCCATCAAAGTGACCTGCGAAGGCCACCAAAGAACCTAAGGTGACCCAGAAGCAATTCGACCAATTCGCAGAGCAGGTCGACAAGAGTCTCGGCGTTTTGGCAACCCTGATACGCCAAAGCATAGGAGATCCACCGCTCATAAATGAGCAACTACCACCTCCAACCCTGACCCTGACACCAACTAGAGGCGCAGTCATGCTCAAGGATCAAGGAGATCTGCGAGTGGATCAACAAGAGATCAGCCTGTACAACACAACCCCACGTCTCACTAATACGACGAGAGGGGGACTGACAATCGTTCCTTCGGTTTCCAGGGAGAACCTGGTCCCTCCAACTATAAGGAAGCGACCCGCAACATTCTGGACCATGTAATATACGGGGCTCCCCCAATTATAACCCTCTCAATCTTGCAGGTGGATATGGGAGGAGAGATGAGATCCCAAACCGATATTCAGGAGTTACTCACGTACAAGGTGGAGAAGGGTGATCCCTGCTCATCCAATCTGTGCTTCGGCGGACCCTATTGAAGGATAACATCACTTCTGCACCCTCTCTCCCGAAGTTCAAGCTCCCCGCCTTGCCAGCATACGATGGCAGAGGCGACCCATGGTCACACATCTGCAAGTACTTAAACATGATGCTGCTTCACGTGGCCGATGAGCCATACCTTTGTCGAGCCTTCCACGCTACCCTATTCAAGAGGAAAGAATGCTGTTAGGATGGATTACCCGATGGCTGTATCGGGTCATTTGAAGAATTGGCTGATTTGTTCTGTAAGCAATTCGTCGTGGGTTGACGTCCCAAGAAGAAGTCCTCTCACCTCTTTACATTCAAGCAGAATGAGAAGGAGTCAATCCGAGCTTTCGTCCAACGATTCAACGATGAAAGGCTCGAGGTAGAGGAGACGCAAGATGTAACAGTCATCGCGGCTCTCACTCAAGCGGTGCGAAACAAACACTTGTGAAGGACGCTCCACCAGTTGCTACCCAATAACCTCGCAGAGATGTTCAATATAATGGATCTATTCATTATCTCTGAGGAAGCAGATGAACCAACCAAAACTACTGGGAAAGGCACCCCCACCAGTCATGGAGACACCAGGCAGGAAAACCAACGCATGTGACCCCTCGCTAGGAATCTCGAGACAAGAGACCAAGAGAGAGGAGCCCTCGGAGCAAGGAACACCCTGCTTATGTAAGACCAAGCACTCCCAAGGCGGAGGTCCTTGCTTATGTCCCCTGGGAAGAGCTGATACAAGAATCGCCAAGAAGGGCAAATATGAGAAGAGAGACGACCTCAAGTTTTTCAAGTACCACAACGACTATGAGCACAATACCAACGACTGCTGGACACTCAAGAAGGAGATCGACACACTAGTCAAACGTGGACATCCCAAGAACTCAGTCGCCGATCAATCTAGCAAAGGGGGACCCTCAAAGCAGAAAGGCAAGATGATAGGGTCACTTGTCACTAGGTGGTGGACTAACGAGCTTCTAAAGCTCGAGGTCAAATAAAAAGCGTGGGACAAAAGCAACTCTCGACAAAACTCAAAAAGACCTGTACGCTTTTTTACTTTCTTCAATAAAGCATGTTTTTCATCAAATAAATTCTACTTCGGAACAACTTTTTTCGATAAAGCATTTAGGAATTTTATGAAAAGAGTCCCATCAGACTCCCCTAAAAAAGGATCCTATCCTTGGGAAAATCTAGATGAACCAAACTCACATTGATTAAACCCATGTAGACCCTAACATGTCGGCATCTATAAGTCGAAGGGTTACCCCTTCGCTACTGAACGACCCTTATGTGTCATCAGCCGTAAGTCGAAGGACCACCCCCTTTGCCACTGAACGACCCGTTCGTCCTAAAAAATGATGTTTGGTCTGATGTTTGGTCCAAAACGACTGCATTTGATCCAAAACCTTCACTGCAGTCGGTTTTGGAGAAGAAGATGTTTGGAAGAAGATCCAAATTCATCTATCCCAAAAAATGACCCAAAACCGACTTCATTTGAAGAGGAAGATGTTTGGTCTGAAGCTTGAGGAAGGTGTTTATGTTGAGGAATATCTCGACTACTACAACAAGCTTCTGACCGACCTAAGGAATGTCGATGTAAAGGTCGACGATGAAGATAAAGCTATGATTCTCCTTAACTCTCTACCTATTGAGTATGAGTACTTGGTGTCGGTTATTACTTACGGTAATCGTCTCGATCACATTTGAAGAAGTGTCCAATGCTCTGACGATCAACGAGTTCAGGAAGAACGATGAGGACACGAGAGGCGGAGCTAATGATGTTATTACTGTGGTGAGAGGTTGGAGTAATGAGAAGGGTGGAGCTCGAAAGGGGTATTTCTAATCTATGTCCAGGGACAAGAGTAGAGCTCCCTCTTTGCAAGGACTTGGCAAAGGACCAATGTGCTTTTTGCAAAGAAAGAGGACACTGGGTCTGGGGCTGTCTGCAGGTGAAGAAGAAGCACGACGCAACAGTCAATATCGCGAAGGGCGTTGAGGTGGAGGAATGGGTTCTGGTCGATGTTTCAGAGGGCGTGATGTCAGATGGATGAGTACTGGACTCTAGATGCTCATTCCATATGACGCCACATATATAGTACTTTATCACTTTCTGTGAAGGGGCAAAAGTACGACCCTATTAAGCGATGACCAAGCTTACAGCATTGTGAGCATCGAGACAGTTCGGATGAAGATGGGAGATGGTGTTACATAAGACATTGACGAGGTATGCTATGTTCCCGACATAAATCATAATCTCATATCGCTTGGGTCATTCGAAGCCAAGGGCTGTCAAGTGACGATGGAGAACAGTGCTCTGAGGGTGACCCGAGGAGCTATAAGCATGATGAAGGGGAAGCAGAAGGAAACCTCTACTACTTGGATGGTTTGTTCGTGACTAGTACAATAGCTTTGACCTGTGAGGCCGACCGAGATGACTCGCTTCTATGGCATTTGCTTCTAGGACATGTTGGCAGAAAGCTTTGCAAAAGCTGATCGAAGGAGATCGTCTGAAGGGTGACAAGACTGGGAAGATCGAGTTTTGTAAGCATTGTATCTTTGGCAAATAAACATGTGCTTCATTTGGGATGGCCATCCATAGTACGAAGGACGCGCTTGAATATGTATATACTGACGTATGGGGGCGAGTTGGTCGGCCTCATTGGGAGGTAAACGCTACTTCGTATCATTTATTGATGATTTCTCACCCATGGTTTGTGTTTCCTCTGAAGTCAAAAGACCAAGTTCTAAACACTTTCATAGAGTGGAAGAAGCTGGTTAAGATGCAAACAGGTCAGAAGGTCAGGTGGGTCCGAAGTGACAACAGTGGAGAGTATAGGTCGAACCTCTTCCAGAAGTTCTGCAGATCGAAAGGGATTCAAAGGCACTTCACCATTAGTGGTATGCCATAGCAGAACGAATTGCTGAAAGGATGAATCAGACTTTACTAAAGAAAGTCTGATGCATGTTGTTTACTGCCGACCTACCAAAGGAATTCTGGGCAGAGGCCCTGGCGTACACGACCTACTTGGTCAATCAGCTACCATCTGCTGCATTGGAAGGAAGATCTCCTTTGGAGGTCTGGTCAGGAAAGCCGATTCCCGACTATGAGTCTCTATGAATATGGAGGTGACCGAACTACTATGTCGTGAAGGAGGACAAGCTCGACTCTAGAGCCAAGAAAGCCATCTTATTGGGCTTTAGCAATAGTGTCAAGGGATACAGGCTGTGGTGTTCGACATAGAGGAAGGTGGTCGTGAGCAGGGACATAACATTCAATGAGCTAGCTTTACTGAAGAAGGAGCATGAACCAAAATTGGAGACCGAACAACCACATATGAAGCATGTCTACTTGGAAGTGTCTAAGGTTCCAGATAGCTCGGCTACTGACTCAGGCCGACCTACACCAGAGACTACAGATGACGTACTTCAGACAGATGCTGGTGATGTTGGTGATTCTAGCTCGGATGGTGGAGATAGTTCGGCTCCACAAACTGCACATCGAAGGATTCCATTGCAATTTCAAAACTGAAGCGTGAGATACAAAGGCCTGCACGCTACACAGAGATGGTCTCGTTCACTTTTTTCGTTGTAAGTATAGACATACCCACTTCTTTTAGAGAGGTGGATCATTCTAAAGACCCAGAGAAGTGTTGGAAAGCGATGGATAAGGAGATGGAATCACTGAGGAAGAATGAGACATGTGATATGGTGGAGCTTCCAGAAGGAAAGAAGGCGATAGGGTGTAAGTGGGTCTACACCAAGAAAGACAGAGTCGAAGATGAAGAAATTCTTTACAAAGCTTGCCTCGTAGCGAAGGGCTATGCACAGAGGGATGACATCAACTACAATGAGGTCTTCTCTCCGGTGGGGAAGCATTGCTTGATTCGGATTCTGTTGTCATTAGTGGCTCAGCTCGACCGTGAGCTAGTGCGACTAAATTTCTAGATGGCATTCTTGCATGGAGATCTCGAGGATGAGATCTATATGGCTCAGCCCGATGGCTATGAGAGCGACAATGGGCTTGCAAGTGGGCTGAAGAAGTCGCTCTATGGGCTGAAGCAGTCACGTAGACAATGGTACAAGCGTTTCGAACGCTTTATGATGAATGATTCAGGGTATGTATGGAGCCTCTATGATCATTGCGTCTTCTTTCAGGAATTTGATGATGGGTCCTTCTCCTGCTTTATGTTGATGATATGCTTATTGCTTCATCAAATGAAGAGGAGATACGGAGACTGAAGTCTAAGCTGAGTTGTGCATTCGAGATCAAGGATCTAAGCAAATCATGGAGGATTCTTGGGATAGAGATCATAAGAGATCGAAGTGGATGTAAAGTTCATCTTTCATAAAGTGGCTATTTGAAGTCTGTGATACATAGATTTGGCTGTGAAAGTATGAAGACCGTTGTTACTCCGCTTGCACCTCACTTCAAGCTTTGTGTCTAGCATTTCCCAAAGAACGAAGATGAGAAGAAGCTCACAGAGAGCGTACTGTATGCCAATGCGTTAGGAGCCTTGATGTATGCTATGGTATGTACCCGACCTACCCTATCACACGCGGTAAGCATGGTGAGTAGATACATGCATAACCCAAAAAAAAGTACACTGGCGAGCTGTTTAATGGATACTTTGATACATAAATGGTACAATTGACGTCGGATTAACATATAGCCGAGGAGATGAAGGTCTGCAACATGTAGGCTATGTTGATTCTGATTTTGCAAGCGATTTAAATGGGAGGAGATCCATGATAGGCTACGTCTTTACACTGTCAGGAGCTCTAATTTGTTAGCAAGAGTATACTTCAGTCTACAGTGGCCCTGTCTACTACGGAGGCAGAATACATGGCATTGACTGAAAATGTGAAAGAGATAATATAGCTGATGGGCTTGATGGATGATCTGGGAGTCTACCAGAAGAAGTATGACCTCCATTGTGATAGTCAGAGTGCAGTGCACTTGGTTAAGAATCAGGGCTTCCATGCTCCTACAAAGCATATCGACGTAAGGTACCACTTTGTCTGAGACTATGTGGGAGAAGAAGACGATGCCATCAATTTGTTGAAGATCAGAACAAATGACAACTCAGCAGACATATTGACTAAAGTTGTATCGGGAGAAAAATTTAAGCACTGCTTGGACTTGCTCAGTGTGATTCCGAGATAATGTCAAGGCAGCCCCAGTTGGGGGCATTGAGGCTCGGTGGAGCCAATTGAGCCCGGAGGGACATTGAGCTCTTAGGAGCAAAATTGGGAGAACACCAGATGTGAATCTACCAAGGTGATGCATTGAAGGTCAAATGTGTGACGGAGGCCTAAATCTCGCCAAGGTGGAGATTTGTGAAAGTCGGTGCGATTGAGGTGCTGAAGAAGTATTGGTTCAGCAACCGAGCTATCTTGTACAGATCTAGCTTGGCTGTGCTCGGATCTGACCTATCTGACTCGCACAACTCTGCACAAGTCATATTCAAAGATGCCGAGCAATTGGACTTCGACGGTGTATTAGAGTCTCGGTTCAAAGGATCAGCGGTTCAATAGATCTGTAGCTCTACAGTCCGAGCTTCGGATAGCTCGGATAGCTCGGATAGCTCAGCTTGGCACTTCGTTTTCTTGGTCTTTGGTGGGAAGCTCGGCAGTACAGAGGGGGCCCATCATAGAACGTGTCGTCCTATTCGTGGTAGAGTTGCTATTGGATAAGAATTCTGTTAAAGTTGGGATTCGTATCTCTTGGGAATCCCTCTTCAATGATGACACATATTGTACCCTAGGGCTATATATAGGGTGTTTTAGATGAGGGTTTTATGTGGAACACATAAAGAGAACTTTGAGCGCCATTTTATGAGAGCCAACTTTGAGAGATTGTTGAGAGCTTTTAGAGAGAATTTGTGTGCTTCTTCTTCGTTGTGAAGAGAGAATATTTCTATTCATTCTTTCCTTTCGTAATAAATCTTATTGGTGTTCCCTTGGCCGGCCGACGGCCTAAAGTAGTTACCTTTCATAGTGCTCCATTGATTGTCTGGTTGATCGTCATCGACTTGATCATCCGATGGTCCTAGTCTTCCACGCTCGTCCACAACAATTCTAACTTCAACGTTGTGGAATTTAATATTGTCCTCAAACCAACCCTTGCTACTGTTATTGTTACAAGATGACATCTGTATTACAATGATACAAAATTACTGTTTTGTATCTTGTAACCCTCAATCATAATGCCTAAAAATATCTTATAGCAACTCATAATTTATGTTTTTATCATTGAGAATGAAATAATATTATAAAATATAAATTATCTACACCAAGTCAAGTAATATTTATTTTACTTAATTATTTTATTAGTAGTAATATTTTCTTTCAATTAACTCTTTGAAGATGACCCTAAATTTTTTTAGGATGAATGCTATGCCGATGATAATGAATTTTGATCTTCATATGGGTAAATGTCATGTATACTATAGATTCATTATAAAAATCCTTGTACCTATAGGCATAAAAGAGTTCTCCCACTAAATTCTAGAATTGTTTTAATCCAATTACTTTACATGAATTGCCATTATCTTGTGGAGTGGAGTGGATATTAAACATAGATTAATGCAATCTACTAAATACTTAACAAGATGTTATATTGGTAATATTACTCAACATATAGATGATGTGACTATTCCATAAGTGTTATGATAATTAATAACCGATGTACCAAAAAAATACCCGATAAATTTAATATAAACATCTAGTTAAACATTCTTATTATTAGTAATTGTATTTATAGTCTACATGATCCAAATAGTAGAATTGTAACTTTATGTAGTGTATGAAAAAAAATTTCCGGTAAAAGTATTAACTTTTCTATCAAATTCATATATGGGATTAATGTAGAGCATGTGGCACCTGATCCAAAGGATCAGGTACAAGACACACAGGAGTGGGCCCCAACGAGTACAAGCCCATGTGGGGGCTAGTACTCTCCACCTTTTTTGTGTCTTGCCACCTGATCCATTGGATCAGGTGGCAGCTTTTCTACATTAAATCCTTCATATATATCAAAAGATATATATGATTAGTTATGAATAATAGAAACACATTAAAATCATTCTCTTGTAAAGTAAAACATAATTTCATGACTAGTCCCTATAGAGTAGAGCACTAAAGTCAATATCATATAGAATATAGCATAATTTCAAAACCATTCTCTATGAATACACCAATAAACCAATCTAATATAGAGTGAAGTATAATTCCAATGTTAGTCTTTATAGAGTAGAGTTGTAATGCCAATCTCGTATATAGTAAAATTAGTTAGTAAAATTAGGTCCCATGATTACCATAATCAATACTTATACGCATACCAATAAAGGTAAACAAGTATTAAGTCTTAACAAAATTAATAGGGTAAAAACTAAATGTTGGTGTCATGATGAATAAATTTCAGTCACCACTTAACTCATAGATGTTGTGACTATTTTATAAATTTTATAATAATTTATATCTACAAAACTTTAGTATCAACATCTAGTCTGCTTATATTAAACTTACTACCTATATCTATAATAATTTCTACTTGATCGGGAATATTTGAATTTTAAAAAAATAATGTAAATTATAAAATTACTTGATATTAAAACATGTTTATGCAAACCCATAAGATGAAGTCTTAATTGAAAAACTTTAGGAGTACTGGAGTAATGACTCAAAACACCCTTAACGTATCACCAAAAATTACTTAAGTGCCCTATTTTTTTTGCATTACTTAACACATCTAAGCCCTTAATTTTTTAATATAACCAAAATATCATCCCTCTTGCTATGATTGTTGTTATTTTCCTTCTTTTTATATATTTGACAATGTTGTAATTGTTGCAATTATTGTGGTTGCTTTTCTGTTCTTTTTTGAGCTTAAGGAAGGACAAAGTGGTTCTCTTTTGTTCCATCTCTTCTCCTTATCATTGTTGCACTTTTTTCTTTTTTGGCCTTGAAGAATAAGTAGGAGAAAGAGAAAAAATAGAGAGATAGAAGAAGAAGAGGAAGTGTAAGAAGGACGTTAGAGAACCAAGAAAGCAACATTAAGAAAAAGAAGAAGAAGAAGAAGAAGAAGAAAGCAACAATAGTAGTATAATAAGATAGGAGGGACAGTGATAGTAACAAGACAAGGAGAAGAAAGAAAAAGGAGAAGAAAGGGAATGAGAAAAAAAAGAAGATGAAGATGAAGGTAAAAAAGAGGCAACAACGATGGCAACAAAGAAAAGAAAGAAGGAGAGTGATGGGCATTTTGATTATTTTGTTTAAAATGACCGATTACCGTTATAAAGTGATCAAAATTAAATGTTAGGGTACGGGCGGCAAAATGAGCCCGGCCCAACCCGACCCGACCCAAACCCGGCATCCTTAACCGGGTATGGGTAGGGGCCAATCCGGGTCAAGTAGGAACCGGGTTGACCCGACCCGACCCGGATAAAATCCGGGTCGGGTATGTGCTTGGCATGTCAACCCGGATGACCCAAATTCGACCCGGTTTACTTTCTCTATATATATAAAAATTTGTTTAATAACTTCAATACATAGTTGCAAGGGGAGTTGTTCTTATACGATTTGAATTGTTGTCCTCTTCTTTAAGAGGTCTTGGATTCAATTCCCTTTACATACAATTTTTTAGTTAATTTTATTACTTTCGTTAATAAAATGTTAACATTAATTATACTTTTTGTTGTCATCAGTACGGTTTAAGCGACGAGCTGCTGGAAATTATGCAACACTTAATAAATTACCGGTGGCTCTTAATAAATAGATGGATATCGAAAAAGGGACAGTTGTGTATAAGTAAAATCATAACCTGACGGGTTAACCCGAAGCTGACCCGGAAATTTTTCGGGTCACCCGAACCCGACTAGGATTCAATCTGGGTCGGGTTAGGGTTTACCTGTCACGTCCCGTTCCCCAGAATACCCGGCATTTAAAATTTTTTTTCCAAGTATCCTGAAGAGTGAGGGTGATGAGAGAGGAAAAGAGAGAGAAAAAGAAGAAACTGAATAAGCAGGCAACTGCGCATATGCTGGGATAGTACAAGTGCAGCTTCATTAAAATATCAAACAACTCATGAATAACATAGAACAACAACAAATTTATATAACAACTTTCATGTACATACATAGCCCAACTGCACCACTACACATACACCGCCACTCTCCACCTCCCAAGACAACCATGTCACACCACAGCTACAACTTATACTAAGTGCTATCCCTAAAACCCAACTCCAAGTCACCACCAACTATGCTGCCCCTGCTACCTGAAAAATAAAGAGGAGCACGTCAATGCATGCCCCGGTAGGAACCAACTTGGATTTGGAACACCGGGTTAAGGTTATCCATACACAGGGCAAGGCAAGAGACATAAGACATGTAAACTAAGTAATATGGCGTAAAATAAATAGCCAAGGAAGAGGATCATACCTGCGGTCCAATGTCGAGCTACTGCAAGAAAAGGGTTAGCACGAAAAATAATAATAATAATAACACAAGTGTTCAAGCAACCATTATCTAATAAGATAAGTGCAATTGCTTGAGGCATGACACAGAGTCACAAAGAACATGCAAAGGGAAAGGAAAGAGCTACCAGCAGAAGGAGTAACATGCAAATTCTTATTTTATTATTTAATAATTGAATTAATTGAAACTTGGGTAAACTGTGTGATACCAAGACCTGGACTTCACCCCAAATTTGGGGTGAATATAGCACACGGCGCAGTGAACACGGGCACTGTACGACACCGGGCCTCTAAGCTCCCCCATCCCTGACAGGAGTGAGGCTCTCTCACAATAACACAACCTCCGTATGTCCCCTCCACTCTCGGTAAAGGCGAGTGTGTATAAATATCACATATCACATAATCATTTCCTCCAACTTCTCAGTCCAGGCCTCATATCCACAATTTACTCAAATCCCTCCTAAACCCGTGTTTTGCTAACTCACCCCCTTTGAAGGAGATTGAGACTTTCTCAAATATCAATAAAGAGTTACAAGTTCCATTATAGAAAACATGGTGGCATGCTACTGAACTTCCTTTCATCAACACGGGTCATGCACCAAGTGTCATGCCCTCAGCATCGCCTCATCACATAGCAATCTGGGTCATGCACTCACGTGACATGCCCTCCATCATATCACACACACATTCACGTATAGTAATGTAGCCATGCCATCCATGTCCCCAACATTATCAATTTATAACATGGTTCTTGATACATGAGCATATATGCTCAATTCTCATGTTTCTTTAACTTCACATTCATTTGGGCATTTCAACAAATACGTGGCAGGCGCCATAGAAGCAAACATTGTTACATTATCAAATGTAATAACAACATCATAACTAATAATTCCTTCAATAGCACAACATACATGCATAATGGAATGGAAAATTAACATCATCCACGATTCAATATTCAACCAACACTCCAGCTTGCTGGAATTTTCAGGACAGTTGTAAAGATCAACACATTTCATTCATTTCTCTTGGAAATTTGACAAACAATCTAAATGAAAGTTGACGATATGGCAGTTTTGGATTCACAAATAAAATTTCATGTAGAAACATTAAGTATATGATTTATAGTGAATTATTTGGTAAAGTGTGTCAGATCTGTTTTTCCGACAGATTTCAGAGTCTGTATTGAAAGCCAATTTTGGGCATGTTGCAGCCAGAAATTCGACATATAAGTACTGTGAAGAAATTTTAGAAAAACTTGTTAACTTTCCAACAAGACCAATATCATAAAATTCCATTGTGTGTGCAGGTGTTTAGGTCAATTTTGCTAAACTGTGTCAAAACTGAAAATCAAACAGACATGCTGTAAAGTTAGAATTTTTACTCCTAATTTCTGAATTGAACATATATCAAAATTCATATGATTTTGGGGTAGAACCTCAAGATATAAAAGCCTCTATTTTTTTGAAACCTAATTCAAGCCACAGAAAACAGAATTAAAGTAATAACACACTACAAGTTTTCAGCTTTTTGAAGAAAGTGATTTTGCTTGGAATTTCCAAGGGATATTCATGAAAATTTAATCATAGCACTTTAATTTGATTACCCCTAATACATAGTGAGTAAACATGATATAAAAATATGGTAGAATTAAATCCTAATTAAATTCCAAAACCAAGTTGGATTCCTACCTCAAAAAGTTGAATTTTCCTCTTTTCCTTCTCTTCTTTCTTCTCCACCTTCTTCTCTCTTGCAACCACTTGTGTTTCATGGCTTTAGGATGAAGTAACTAGGTTTTTCAATAGAAGGAGGTGGAGAAAAGGGGGCGGGGATGGCCGGCCATAGGCTAAGGGAGAAGGAGGAAAAGAAAAAATGAAAAGAGAAAATAAAAGAAGAGTGAAGAAGAAGAAAGAACACTCCTACACAAATCTATCTCTAGAATCTCCTTAGGATAAGCATGCCACATGTTATATGACAAAAATACCCTACCAAAAATACCTCTCAACTTTCACTTATTTACAAGTTTGCCATTACTTTATGCACCGCCACTTAAGTAAGTACACACAGCACTTTTGGTCCAAATGACCATTTTGCCCCTCGCCTTTCTAAAATTTTAGGGGGGTTTCCATTGACCCCTAACCCCTTTCACATTTGCATGGCTTCCCCACACATACCCATGCATGCCTACACTTGTATACATGCACCACGCACACACGTCCAACACATTCCTATTGTTTCGCACGAATCGCACCCACGACGTCTTTCACACTTCTTCCGCACTCAATCTCGCTTTCTCGACTCTTAGCCACGCATTACGGCCCAATCCCCCTTACACTACGTTACATACATCGATATCCACGTTTATTTCATGACTACGTATGCACCGTAGGTAGAAATACCACGTGTGTTCAGTAGAATACACGTATAGTGCTAAATAGGGCATGCCATCCTACCCACCTTAAATTATAGTTCGTCCTCGAACTTTCTAGGGTGTGAGCCCCGCTAAAGGTCATCTAGGTATGATGGTCTTATTACCCATGAAGTATAAACAAGAAAACATACCTACACCATACCTATATACATTATATACTTCATTATCATCCATACGTATCCGCATCACATTCATATCACAGATACATCCTATTACTCATCTAGTAACACGTCCATATCATTATATGCATCACTACATATTCATACACATGTGTCTTTCACATAAACATATAGGCACACATATTCTCACACCACAAATAAGTCCCTATACGTATTATTATACGTATTTAGATCACTACTCATGTCTATGTGCATACGACATCGCATCATATCCATATCACGATACATAAGGCATTCATACATGGCATGCTTCCATATATATTTATATATCACAATACCTACAAGTATACCGACTTATATTTTACTTGCTTATAGATACATATACGTCTATAAGCATGCATCAACACCCAACAATACACATTACTCTACACACCATTACTTGATAAACATGGTCACTATCACGGTGTCACACCGTGTGCACACCGGATCCCTATACACTCAATACTTAGTCATATGAGTTCACTCACAATTATATGCACATAAATATCTACATACACACAATATTTAGTCACATCCAACATACATCGACGAGTACGCACTAACACATGCATGATCAAGTTACTTAGGTCAGCAATCATAACTATAGACAAATATACATATAATTTCACATTTGTAGCGATGCACCTACTGCCTCACACAGATAGGCGCATATACCACACATAATACACACAAAAGTGCACAGACATAATACGTTTCCCTCATACGCTATATATATAATACGGCTTTTACACATCCTACGCACACACTGCCACAATAGTCAAATAAATATGAATGCACATCTATACACCACACACGTATATACATATGAAAACAATCACGCACATCTCAATACCTACATACCAAACAGTTTCATTCACTTTTATTCATCAAATATATATATATATATATATATATATATATATATATATATATATATATATATATATATATATAGACACACACACACACACACACACACACCTATATTTCATACTCATCACATTCATACCCACACTGCATATGACTATACATACACACACGCTCTAATACATACCTACACATACATGCATACACACAGGGATACGCTTCTCCCAGATACACAGAGATAGGCAACCATTTCGGAAAGATTCACAGATAAACAAACAAGGACATATGTATAAGTATATATTTATTCAACTAATATACACACAACCATGTATTGCCTCTACTGCACACTGCACATGCATGAACACATCCCTACACTCCATTGTAACACGTATAATAGGAATCCATACAATCATAATACATATTCACATATACACATCAACCAATGCACCACACGGATACTCCATATGACCCAATTACATGTACATATGCATTATGTACACGAATAAGTATACATATCAATTCCATATATAGATATCTAAGCCTACACGTAGCCAAATACACGTTTGCCCATACACACCAGATTATTACTCTAATAGTAGGTATGCACACAAACATGCATATATATATATATATATACATATATACATATATATATATACACGTACTAGGACCAAAACACCATGCACACACATTACCATGTATGAGCGCACACACACATTCACACTTAGTATACATATTCTGCTATTACACACCTATACAGTCAAGTTGCTCAAACTATACTAGCATGTTGTCGGTAGCTACCCATATCACTATATACCTAACATTCAATATGTCCACACTTTTACTAACATACTAGTATACACACAAATAAGTGTATTTCAACATTCGTACACATTCAGTAGATAGTCACACTCCTTATACATATACATTCATATACTGATATATATGCATATCAGAATAGGGATCATTCACATACATTTACATATAACCACTCATAAGACATACACCAATACATATTCACTAATAGCAACACATATACACAATCACACCACGTTTGCTACAACATACCACATACATACAAGTGTCTCATATACCAATACACAGTCCTCTCTCATGCCACCATATGTAGAAGAATACATACACTACATATACATCCAAATGGCCTTATAAACACCATTCTACGGGGTAAGCGTATATACACATATATAAACCATAACTCCACTTAACCGCGCAAACCCATAGCCACCCCACTTATACATGCACTGTATAATCCCAAATCCTTACATTCATCACATTCTACATATGATACACGTCACACTTATATCCATATCCCATGTTAGGCACGGTATAGAGCTAAGGGCCTAAACTTAGGGTGGACGGGTCCAAAGCACCCCTATCCACCTTAGGATACATCTACTCCAAACACCATGGAGCATTACTCATATCACCCGTGCATCCATCACTTACCTATGTCACCACATGCACACCATATATGGCCAAAGCACACCACCTACCTTCACGCAATAAAACAACCTACAACCATATACCAAATTAAGACAATATATCGGTTCATATAGGCACATAGGCAGCATATACACATACTCACAGTTATTCAAATCTAACACATGAGGAATTCATACACTAGCAATGCAACACTAGTGATATATATATATATATATATATATATATATATATATATATATATGCCCACGAGAGGGTGTCCTAGTGGTAAGTCATTCCGCTCCAAAGCCAAGGGGTGCTGGGTTCGAGACCTATGGCCGCCGTGACTTGGTAATTATTGTGGAATTTGTTGTGGAATTATTTACCCTGGGGCTACATCTCCCCTCTCGGACTAACCCGGGGGCCGTTGGGGGCACGGCGGTCACCCCCCAGTTTGCATAGTCTCGACCAGGCTCTCGCCTTACCCTCCTAAAAAAAGCCAAAGGCAGGGGGAGGGGGTTGGGGATTTTTCTGGGTTTTCAATATATATATATATATATATATATATACACCAATATCCCAACCTATATCTAGACCACCTACCCCTACGTTAGGGATGTTAAGTAATCAAAAAAAAAGTTAGAATACTCAAGTGATTTTCAAGAAAAATATTGAGAGTGTTTTGAGTCATTACCATAAAACTTTGTGAACCAAGAGATAGATGTAATGAAAGCAATTCTAATAAAATTAAAATTATATCCCATCCATGCCTTTATCGATCAATGCAATAAACTCTATAAATAATATAATATAGAGTATGAAAACACGAACTATAACGATACTCTGATACTAACCGTAGTAATCGATGAATTTCTAAAATTATATGGTATAATTAACAATCCACGAATACACTTACGTACATACCAAACAAGAGAATAAACTTGAATATATCTTCATTTGATGATATACATGAAGTAAATGCTTCAATTTTATCATTAATATTCTTACACATATCACTCACTTTATAGTTTTCTTAATATATAGGATGAACAATTAATCGAAAAATAGACATTAATTCTTCTTATTTAATATTTAACCATTCTTATGTGTAGGCAAGTACTTCTCTTTAAAAAAACTCCTTCCATCAATGAATTATAACAATTACCAATGTACTATGATAACTACAGTAACTTTTATATAGTTGTAATATACCAACCTATACTTATATGCATATATAAACATATCTCATGCTACAGATAGTAACATAAATTAAATTTCATACATGCCTTAGTTCAGATGCCTCCTGCGATTCACATAATATAATAGAGTTCAGGAACCATGCCATCTGCAATAGGGCGTGTCTTAGTTTCTTGAAGATTAGTTGATATTACAATGATATCTACTAGTTCAAAAGAGTTGGTAGCATGAAAGGCAGCATGATACTCACAATGAAGATGTTGTTACCTTAGACTGTAAAGAGATGCAAGAGGGAGCATGAGAAGTGCCAGTTCTCCACCATGAGTACACATTTCAAGTACCATCTCACTTTTGCAAAAAAGACAGAGATAATGGTAAGAGAGTTGGTTTCTCATGTGTTTTGTTGGATAACCTAGGGACCAACTTGATGCCAAAAGCCATCACATACTTGGTATTTTGAAGCCTGGCAAAGCAACCAAGCAATTGTTGCTGATAATGCCAAAGCCTGATTTCCTTCCCAGCCCCAGCTCTAGATTCCAATCTTCCAAGGCTTCTCTTGGCTAATTACACAAAACTAAAATCATTGGTAAGTAGTAATTATTGTTGGCAAAATCAGTATGTTCCTAACTTCAGAAATGAGACAAAGTGAGATAGCATCCATGTAGACTCAATGCTGGCAACAAACTCATGAATTGTGTGCCAACCAAAAGACTGCAGTGTAATTCCTTGAAGCATAAGCTCACACAAACCGTGTGAGCTAATTCAACCGGGGAGAAATCAAAGAAGTCATCCAATCTCTCAAACTAGATCAAGAACAACAAACTCTGTTACTCTCGCAAAAGAAGAAACAATTACATTGAACGCCTTCGTTACATTTGAGATCAGATCCACAAGCAATGGCTGGGGTTTGGATTCTCATTAGAATCATCGTAATCTTCATGGTTGAAAGCCTGGAAGCGAAAACCGATGGAGTTGGCCTCCGAGTTTCCCGACCAATGCGATCTCTTGTGACCACCCAAAGCCTGGCCAGAGGCGAATGCCCTGCCGCAAACTGGGCATTCATGATCCTTGCTCTTGTTCTTCAATCTTTTCACAACATTAACATTGTGGCTCGCGCGGTGGCCTCCAAGGGCTTGATAAGAGCTAAAGACCTTGTCGCAAGTTCTGCACTTGTATCTGCCTTTCTTACAATCGTCGAATCCGTCAGTTTCAGTCTCAAACCGATACAACCTTCTTTTCCTCCCCAGCTCAGAGACGCCCCTCGAGAGCATCATAAGGATCAAGGCCCCGTCCTCCTGTTCTTGATCGGATTCGGGCACAATCAGAGAATCGTCGCAGATGGCAGCAACCCGTTTCAGTTTCCTCCTCCTCCTCAACGACACCGCCCCTCGCGTCTCGCTTTCAGACTGGCTCTCCGACTCCGCATTGCCATCGTTGCTCGAATCCGACGCCCTCCAAGACTTCTTAGGATTCTCTCTCAGGCCATAACCGGCGCTCTCACCGGCGTCGAATGGGGAGTCCAAGGACAGGTGGGACCTCATGTGGCCACCCAAAGATCTGCCGTTGGTGAAGACCTTGCTGCAGACCTTGCAGCAGCGGCTCTCCTCCTGATCTTTCTCCATTGGGGGAAAATGAAAAAAAAACAGGGGAAGAAACAAGTGGAGAGATCAAAAGGGTTGAGAGAATTCAATCGGATCTTTGGGTTTGCTTGCACGTTCGATCGATTTGAGACGAACCCATTTGGGATTTCCTGCGTTTCTTGGAGTTGGAATTAGATGTGGAGGCAGTTTTTTTTGTTAGCAACTCAAAGCTCTGTTTTTTATCTCTCTCTGTTCTTCGTTTTCCTATTTGGGGAGCTTTGATGGCTGGTTGAGGGGGAGAAACTCATGCAATGGAATCATGGAAGCAATGTTTTATTACTAATTAAAGGAAAATATGGGGGAAATGTTTTTGGAAATGACAATTTTAGGGCTGGTTTGATCAGATGGAGGCGATTTTGCCAAGTCAGAAGCTTGGGAACAAAATCAAGGTGAGCAAATTCTTTTCTTTGAGAGATGGGGAGGGATTTGATCAGCCGAGCTTCGTGGAACAGGCAACAGCGAGTCGGCGAATGGTTATTTGATGTCTAATTGATTTTTTATTCTTTTTTCTCTTATTTGGTGTAATATATTGAATGGACAATAAAAGACTAATAAAACCTAGTTATGTGTCTCTCCAGTCAAATGGCCAGAGTTACATTAATGTTTTACACTTTTGATGCAATTTTTTTTAATGATCAGAGTATATGTTGGCGTATATTAGTTAATGGGGGGTATATTACGTATATGTTGGCGTATATATAAGTATGTGGTAAAGAAATGCTAAGATACGTTAACATACACTATTATACGTTAATATACGTTAATATACACTAGTATATGTTGAAAATAATTAATGGGGGTATTTTAATCTTTTTGCAGGGGGGGTGTTGTATCTAGCAAAGATTTTAAATTGGATGGTAGAAGTTAAATGAGAGGGTTGACCCATACTAGTTAGCCAATTGTCTCGAATGACAAGTTAACTACATTTTACCCTAGACAAGACATCAAGGTGAAAGTAGTCTCTAGGTAATGGGAGTCTCCAAGGACACAATTTAATTGTCAATTAAATTGTTTCTTTTCATGCAACTTAGCTTTTTATATAATTGTCTCCTATGAAAAGGGTAATAAGAATTGTTTCATTAGGAATTCAATGACTAAAAATACTGAAAAGAAATAGAAAAAATGGGCAATGTGTTAATATTCATAACTGAAAATTTAAGACTAAAAGTTTTGGATAAATGGTTTGTTAATGTTGCTGTTATTGTAAGATCTTCAAATTAAAAAAAAAGGCTGGAAATGCTTTGGCAAGGAAACTCTTATCATTCTACAAAACTCAAAGGAGCCTTTTCAATTTAATGGCTATTTATTTGTGAGCATCAATTTAATGTCTATGACTTCTACTTAGCACAAAGGCACTGTAGTATCCTCTTCAATTTCTAACTATTGAATTTAATAAGGTTAATTTTTACAAAACTACATTTTAAAATACTATCAAATACTTCATTTTCTTAATTTATTCATCTAATACAGTTTAACGGCAAAGGTGGCAGATAAGTTAGTATGGATACTTTTCACAAAATTACATTTATCTTTCACCGTTCAAACAAGACAACCGTTATTGTTCATGGAACTATCTTTCCAGTTAACGGCATTAGAGGAGTAAATTGGGAAAAGAAAGTACATGAAAATATTCTGTAATTTAAAGAGCTGAGGGTTTTATAGTAGGAAATCTGTGAAGGATAAAGACAGTTTTGTGAAAATTAGCCTCAAAAATTGTACATCTGTTATAAATGGGCTTTTGTAGGCCCATGTGGAGCCCACTTAGGATTATGGTATCCACTCATTATGTAATATTTTTCTATAAATATATGGCTATGGGTTTCGTAGCTGACACATTTACAGCACGTTATCAGCACGAGAGCTCTGAAATTTTTCGAAGATCTGATCTTGCGAGGGCGACAGTAGGAGGTAGATCTACCACGCGCGGGCATCAGCTTTCACGCGTAGGCTTCGTCAAACGTCGCTAGATATGGAGGACGGATCTAGAGGTAGTCATACATAAAACCCGATCTAAACCTATTTCTTTCGTAGAATATGGTTAGATCTGCTTATTTTTGGACCAGAATTCAATGTTTAAACGATAAAAATCAAATTTTTATGATAAAAACATTGTTTTCAATAATAAAATCAAATTTTTACTACAAAAAATTAGTTTTTAGGGGTGGTTTTATTGGATCTGTGTTTTTCCCCATCTCTGCCATCAAAATCATCACAGCCGCCGTTCTTAACAAGAAATGAAGGGGGGCCGCCCCCCCATTGGGCGTCATCTTCCACGAGGCGCGCGCCTATCCCTCACGGCGGACAAGCGCGCGGGGGGGGGGGGGGGGGGGGGGGGGGGGCTGCAACCCCCCGCCCCTCACAGCGGACGCGCGGGGGGGGGGGGGGGGCTGCAGCCCCCCTCCCGGCAGACACGAGCGTGCGGGTGGGGGGCCTGCAGACCCCCTCTCACCGACGCGCGTGCGGTGGGGCTCACCCCCACCCAAGCCTCTCACGGCAGACACGTGCGCGCGGGGGCCAGCAGCCCCCCGCCTTCGCAGCCGCTGATTGTAACCCTTTGGGGGGCCGACAGCCCCCCCCCGACAATTTGATGACAGCTCAGCAACCCCCAAACCGTTCTTTCATGGAAAATGGACGATTTTCGTGGAACATTGCCCCGAAGACCAAACCCCTAAAACGGTGATTTTCGCAACCCCGCAAGACGAAAAATGCGCACTTGCGTAATTTTCGCAGACCTGACGGCCAACGATACACGAAAAACATTACAACCCATAATTAGGGTTTTTGGTACGAATTTTTGAAATGCCAAAAAATTTTGGGACACTGAATAAATTTTTAATCCAATATTCACCTTTATTTTGGTCCTTGCATACCTTTAATTTGAATGTCTGAAGCATGTTTAATTTTTACGATATATTTTTAATGCATGTAGCACAATTATATATTTGTGATTAAACCATTTAAATGCATGTTGCATAACTACATGCATGTGATGAATATTATATGCCTGCTGCATATTTGATGCTCTGGGACGCATGTTTTGATACTTTGTTGTGGTTTTGGATCGGCTATTTGTCACCATTTCTTTTTTTCCTCACATTATTTTCCTTTTGAGAGAAATTGTACTGAGGATTAAATTGTAAAATTCTAAGACCGGTGCACATCCCGTGGAGATGAAGTCCTACTTCCAGAAGATAGGGACCTTACATGGGTTCCCAAAATGTACTTTTCTTTTTTAATGGGACTGTTATTGGACTTTGGTTTGTAATTCGTAAATGGTGACTAGTCGATTCACACAACAAATATCTGTCTGGATTGCATGATTATTAATTTTTTAAATATTTAATTGTTGCTTATTTAACATGCTTAGATAAAATGGTAAAGATAGCGAGCGTCGACTTCGATGTTTTGGATGCCACAGGCAAGAACTACCTTAGCTGGCAACTGGATATTAAATTCCATCTATGCTCACAGTGTTTGAGTCAAGCCATTACTGCTGGAGACAAAGTGTCTGATATAGATAAGGTGAAAGACATTATCTATATCAGACGCCATATTGATCAGACCCTGCATGCCGAATATCTCACAGTGGAAGACTCATACGAGTTATGGTCTATACTCGAGGATCGATACAAACATCAGAAAGATGTTATCCTTCCTCGAGCGCGCTACGAATGGGAAAACCTCCGACTACATGACTTCAGGTCCATTTCCGAGTACAACTCGGCATTATTTAGTATCACCTCACGCTTGAAGTTGTGTGGTGAAAAAGTTACGGAGGAATGCACGTTGGAGAAAACTTACACATCCTTTCATGAGAATGATGTCATCCTCATGCAACAGTATCGTGAACGAAAATTCACGAAATACTCAGAACTTCTCGCATGTCTTCTAATGGTAGAACATAACAGAGATCTTTTGCTGGCCACCCATAACTTGCGCCCTGCCAGCACTACACTTGTGCCTGAAGCACACAATGTCTCTTCCCAGAAGAAGAAGAACAAATTCAAAAGCAACCCCCCCAAAGTAAAAAGCAATGAAGAAGCAGTCCAGAGGTCCCCCACAACAGAACAACAATGATGGAAAAAAGAAAGTTGCATGGAAGAAGAAGAACACCGGCCAAACATCTGCCCACAGGAAAGACTGGGAAGACAAATGTCGCAGATGTAGCATGACTGAACACTGGTCCAGAAATTTTCGTACTCCACGTCACCTCCAGGATTTGTACCAAGCTAGCCAGAAGCCTAATGCTTAAACAAACCTGGTGGAAGAAGAAGACTTGGCTCCAACTCAGTTCACTGCCAAGGATTTCTCGAATGATGACCTCCTAGACTGATGCTTCATTTTATCTCTTTCTGTAAATTATATGTAGTTGAAAACAATTTCCTTTCTATATGTTTGCTTTTTGCTTAGCATGCTGCTTTATTCCCAGACTATGTCATAAATAAAATTAGTTTATTGTGCCGTATATTGCTACACATATTTCTCTTTCTTACTAGAGATGGATAATAAATGCCTGATGGACAGTGCTTCTACGCACATAATCCTTCGAGACATTGGCTTTTTTCAAAGCATCAATAACTACGATGGCACCGTAAATAATATTTCCGGACCATCAAGTATAATAGAAGGATCAAGGAAAGCGAATATTTCTCTCTCCAATAATACACAAATCTCAATGAAAGATGCTCTATTCTCTCCAAGCCCGAATAGAAACTTACTAAGTTTCAGATACATCCGTCTAAACGGATACCACTTAGAAACTGTGGACAAACATAATAATGAATACTTGTATGCAACGACTCTAAAAACGGTGCTAAAACCATCGTTGAGCGTTTCAAGTGACTCTCGTCGGGTCTCTATCATACAACAATTCAAGCAATGGAAGCTAATATAACTGAGCACCAGAAGTGCAAAAATTAACCAGAATTCTTACTCTGGCATAACAGATTCGGACACCCTGTATCGACAATAATGCATCACATCATATCCCAATACTGTGGACATAATTTGAAGAACATGAAGTTACTTCAAAAGAGTAACTTTTCGTGTCCTCCTTGTTACAAAGGAAAACTGTTTACGAGACCATCTCCACTCAAAGTGGACTCAGAGTCTCCTAGCTTCCTGGAAAGAATACATGGCGACATTTGTGGGCCTACATATCACCCCTCAAGTGTCTCATTTCGGTACTTTATGGTACTAATAGACGCATCTTTTAAATGATCATATGTGTGCATACTGTCCACTAGCAACGTAGCCTTTACAAAGCTACTGGAACAAATTATTAAGTTGCGGGCACATTTCCCAGACAACCAAATTAATAGAATACGTCTGGATAATGATGGGGAATTTACATCACAAGTCTTTCAAGACTACTGCCAAGCAACTGGCATTGAAGTTGAACATCCCGTATCTCATGTTCATACCCCGAACGGGTTAGCTGAATCTCTTATAAAGAGACTACAATAGATCGCTCGTCCATTACTAATGCAATCCCAGTTGCCTGTGACTGCATGTGGACATGCAATCTTGAATGCTGCATCACTAATAAGGATACGACCATCTGGTAGTCAAACTTATTCTCCGATGCAACTCGCATATGGATCTCCACCAAACATCTCTCACTTGAGGACATTTGGATGCGCGGTCTACATGCCCATTGCACCACCACAGAGGACAAAGATGGGTCCTCAACGTCGTCTAGGTATCTACGGAGGTTTTGACTCACCATCGATCATGAGATACCTGGAACCCCTAACGGTTGACGAAAATACTTTTTCCAAACTAGGCTTAAATTCTAAGAAGCATGAAGCTTCAGAGACCATTTCTTGGGATACCAAGACTTTGTCCCACTTTGATCCGCGTACAAACCAATGTGAAGATGAGATCCTGAAGATCCCCCAAATACACAATATAGTTCACATACTACCAGATAAATTCACTGACAACCAGAAGATTATCAGATCACACGCCCCCGCTGCAAACACGCCAGCTAGGATTGACATACCCAAAGATGGATGCAATCCACCTGCAGCAGAAGCGGTGGTACCTCAACAAAAGAGAGGACGACCCCCAGGCTCCAAGGACAGGTTTCCTCGAAAGAGGAAAACTCTTGGAGAAAATATAACGATGACACCACGGGATGCTGAGCTCAACCCAAATACCTCTCCCCTCCTCAATTTCCCAGAAGAGGAAAATATAGGAGTAATATCATTAAATTATGTACGTACTGGGAATGTACTAGACAGAAAAAGCACTGTCATCGATGACGACTTTGCGTTCGATATTGCTAATCACGTCACTGAATACGACGATGATATCGATCCACACTCTATAGCAGAATGTAAACATAGAGAGGATTGGCCAAAATGGAACGAGACAATAGGAGTAGAGCTGGACTCACTCTTGAACCACAAAGTCTTTAGACCAGTAGTTCCAACACCAAAAGGTGCAAAACCTGTGGGCAATAAATGGGTATTCGTAAGAAAGAAAAACAAAAATAATCAGATCGTACGCTATAAAGCACAACTTGAAGCACCGGGTTTTTTCCAACGACCGGGAATAGATTATGAAGAAACATATTCCTCGGTCATGGATGCGATCACTTTTCGATTTATAATTAGCTTAACGGCTATGGAAGGCCTAGATATGCTGCGCATGTACGTTGTGACTGTATACATATACGATAATATAGATAAAGATATCTATATGAAACTTTCGGATGGTTATAAACTACCAACAAAAATGACAAATAGACCTCGGGACGTCTATTCAGTAAAACTCCAAAGATCACTGTATGGTCTAAAACAATCGGGAAGAATGTGGTATAACAGACTCAGTGAATTTCTTGTGCAACAAGGATTCACTAATAATAAAGTCTTCCCTTGCATCTTCATAAGAGCAAAGGGAACAAGATTTGTAATTATTTCCGTCTACGTAGACGATTTAAATCTCATAGGATCTCTCGAAGAGATTTCTGAGATATCCAAAAGCCTTAAGTCACGACCCGCTTCCCTGAAATGAAGGCGAGACGTGAAAAGGTCCGCACGAGAGTGGAGCTGCGAAGCCCCAAACCCGATAAGCGTCCATAATACATAAACAGGTCCCTGTAACCACAACAGAATAACAATAATAACACAAGGAGAGACTGAAATAAAATTTCTCCATCTCACAAATTGTCCAACATCAAAATAAATCCAACATCCAGAAAAGCCACCAGGCTAAAAGAAAAGAGTCTAAGGGCCCAGAACAAGGCCAACAAAAGCATCAACATAACAAAGCAAAGTATAGGTGCTACGCACCGATAACAAAACAACTGTCTAACAAAAGTAAAGCACAACGAAGACACTAGGACTGGTCCCCAGTGTCCACGTACTCCCCGTCAAACACAGGCTCGGGCTCGGCGTCAGCAAACACCTCGTCCTCAACGAGGTACTCGGGCTCAGGATCTAACATGTGTCACCCAAAAGAGTAAAGGGGCACATGTCAGCAAGTCTAAAAGACTTGGGCAAGGAAACTGAAAGTAAGGCAGCTAGCAACCTAGCAGTTTAGTATGCATGACATGGCAGTTATAACATGAGTGCACAATTTAAGACATGGCAAGACGATTTGTACAAGAGAACGATCATCGGGACAAGACAAGACAAGACAAGAGTAGCCACGCTACTATCAATCTCAATCAATTCACATTGTGTAGGTGTTTATGCCCTTCGCTGAATGGCATAGCATTTCAGACCGATCGGCACTAAACACATTTCACGTTTTACGGTTGTTTTGTAGATGTTTACGCCCTTCGCTGAATGGCTAGCATGTCAGTCCGATCGGCACTAAACACTACCCCACCCCAAAGAGTTTACGCCTTACAACTGCAGTTGTTGATCAAACAGACCCCCAGTTGCCTGGCCGCTTAACCCTCACCCCCTATACCCACACGTAATGGAGCCTGGGGTCCCCGCACATTGAGCTCAGCTAGTGAGCCTGGGGTTGCCCCGCACATTGAGCTCGCATTCTTAGTTCACAATTCAATATCGAGCGTTGGGGTTTCCAACTACAGGGCTCGCTTCTGGAACACGAGCCAGGAACACACAAGTAGTGTAGCAAAGCTACGCAATCACGGGATCACCAAAACAATGCAATGACATGACATTTAATTTGCGTACCGTTAATGGAAAGTAAACATGACATGGTAATTGTGCAACATGATATATGTTGGAACTAGCTTCGTTGTCAAGCTAATTCCCCAATTTGCGCCTAGGCGAGTATCATTTCGTCGCCTAGCCTCTTTTACGCCTACAACAAGAAAATGGCCTAAAACATGGCCTAAACCCAAAGTGGCAAGTTTCACTTGCCTAGCACCGGGGATGACGACCACTTCGTCTCACGGATGCTAATCTACGGGGAAATCGCTGTTATGGGGGAACAAACACCAAACAACATGAAATTAATTAGGGTTTCACCAAAATTATAAATAAGTTATAAAAACAACGGTAGATCGATTTCTTACCGAGAGGAGGCGGAAGAAACACTCCGGGGAACCCTAGGATCAGATCTGGAAGCAAATGGAGAACTTTGGGGAAACTAGGGTTTTGGGGGATTTTGGGGATTTGATGGATTTGGGTGAGATTTTGGGGAAGATGAGAGGTGGATAGAGTGAATGGATGGATTGGATGATGGATTTAGGGCTTGGAATGAAGGATTTAAGCTTGGAGGAAGATGGGGGCTGAAGGGGGAAGATTTTAGGGTTTTGGATCGTGTTGAGAGAGAAGAAAACATTTGGGTTGGGTTTAAATAGGCTAGGCTGGCGGCTGCCCAGAAATTAGGGTTTTAACACTGGTTAGTCGGTCAAAGAACAACCACTGACCGACTAGTTTGGCAACTAGTCGGTCGGTCGACCAACGCAGACCGACTAAGTGCAAACAGTAACTCCTGAACGAAAATAGGATTTAGAGTTAGTCGGTCCATGAACAAGTACTGACCGACTAGTTTAGCATCTAGTCGGTCGATGAACGTTCTTAGACCGACTAAGGGTAACAGTAACTGATACAAAATTAAGATGATGAGTTAGTCGGTTCAAGAAGCATTGCTGACCGACTAGTTTGCAACCTAGTCGGTCAACCAACGTTCTTAGACCGACTAACGATAAACAGTAACTCCTGAATAATTTAGAAAGCTAACTAGTCGGTCCAAGAAGGATTGCCGACCGACTGGATCGTCATCTAGTCGGTCAGTGCCCCTTCTTATACCGGCTAATAAGCACAGAAAGTTCCGATACGGAGCGCGGGGCCCCGTGATCGATTCCTAAGACTCCTAGGCTTGATCTAATAGTTAGATATGACCGTTATGAAGTCCGTCACGAGTGACATACTTCGAAATCGACGATCCTAAGGAAGAAACGAGAAAACATGACGAATCGATCGAAAATGAAAGCTACGGAGACGAAAACCACACATGAGGAGAAAATCCATCAAAACAAATATTATATTATATTAAATCCAGATACATGAAAAGCAGTCGTTACATCCTCCCCGACTTAAGAAAAATTCCGTCCTCGGAATTTCCGAAAACTCACGAGTCCGGAAACAAAAGTGGGAAACGCTCTCGCATCTCATCCTCATTCTCCCAAGTAGACTCTCCAGGTGAGCCGTGTCGCCACATCACCCTCACAAGATTGACAATCTTGTTCCGAAGCGATTTCTGACGCATGTCCAGAATCTGCACTGGATGCTGGTCATACGTCATATCGGGGCGAACGGTAATCTCCGAAAAATCCACCGCATGAGACGGATCGCTAATGTATCGACGAAGCTGCGACACATGGAAAACATTGTGAACTCCTTCCAAAGATGGTGGCAAGGCCAAGCGGTACGCTACCTCGCCAACCCTCTCCAAAATGTCAAATGGTCCAATGTATCGCGGGCTCAACTTCACACGCTTCCCAAAACGAATCACACCACGATTCGGGGAAATCTTCAAGAACACATGGTCGCCCGGCTGAAACTCCAAAGGACGACGTTTAGCATCCGCCCAATGCTTAAAACGGTCCTGAGCAATTCTCAACCTCTCCCGAATATTCCTGACGATATCCACGGCCTCCACGATCATCTCAGGTCCCAATAACTCCCGATCACCAACGTCATCCCAACTCAATGGCGATCGACATTTCCTACCAAAAAGAGCAGCGAAAGGCGACATGCCAATACTCGCCTGGAAGCTGTTGTTGTAAGAGAACTCCACCAAATGCAGATGGTCCTCCCACGAACCCTTGAAATCCAACATGCACGCCCTCAGCATGTCTTCCAAAATCTGAATCGTCCTCTCGGACTGGCCATCCGTCTGCGGATGGTACGCCGTGCTGAAACTCAGACGCGTACCCAAGCTTTTCTGCAAACTCTGCCAGAACTGAGATGTGAACCTCGTGTCTTTGTCAGACACGATACTCACGGGGACTCCGTGAAGTCGCACAACCTCCTGCACGATTCACGTTACATCACTATCCAAACTAGGAAAGGAAAATAAAACGGAGAGTAAGAGAATTTTACCTCCATATATCTCCTCGCTAGCGCCTCAGTGGACTGTCCCACTCGGAACGGAATAAAGTGCGCAGATTTGGTCAATCGATCTACGATCACCCAAATCGCGTCATTCTGCTTCGGACTCCGAGGTAGTCCAGTCACAAAATCCATAGTGATGTGTTGCCACTTCCACTCCGGAATCGGAAGCGGTTGTAGCAACCCGGCCGAACGCTGATGCTCCGCCTTCACTTGCTGGCAAACCAAGCACTTGGCTACACTCCGAGCCACGCTCCTCTTCATACCATGCCACCAATAATTCAGACGAAGATCCTGGTACATCTTGGTGCCACCAGGATGCACAGAATACGGTGAACTGTGTGCCTCCACCATCAACTCCTCTCTGATATCCCCAGCAGGCACACACAACCTGGCTCCAAACCTCAGCGAGCCATCCTCATGAATCAAAAAGTCAGTCCGCAGACCGGCTTCCACCTGCTCCCGAATCCTCACCAGCTTCGGATCCTCAGCCTGGCCAGCCTTAATCCGATCCACGATCGTCGACTGTACCTGCATGTACATCAACGACGAAGCCTCTCCAGGAAGAACAATCTCCACGCCAGACTCGCAAAAATCCTGCTGCAATCTCCACTGCGAGGTCAAAATCATCACCGCTGGAAGCCTACTCAAAGCATCAGGAACCACATTCACCTTGCCAGGGTGAAACTGCAAATCAATCTCATAATCCGCCATAAGCTCCAACCATCGGCGTTGTCGCATGTTGAGCTCCTTCTGAGTGAGAATATACTTCAAGCTTTTGTGATCAGTGAAAATCTTCACCTTCTCACTCAACAGGAAGTGCCTCCAAATCTTAAGAGCGAACACAACGGCAGCCAACTCCAAATCATGCGTCGGGTAATTCTTCACATGAACCTTAAGCTGACGTGACGCATACGCCACAACATGCCCATGCTGATGCAACACACAACCGAGACCCTTGCCAGAAGCATCGCAAAAGATCTCAAATCCACCGCTGTGATCAGGCACAACCAGAATAGGGGCAGTCGTCAACCTCTCCTTCAAAACACTAAAAGCACTCTCACAATCACCCGACCAAACATAAGCAACATCCTTCCGCGTCAACCTGGTCATCGGCTCAGCAATGCGAGAAAAGTCCTTAATGAATCGCCGATAATAACCAGCAAGTCCAAGGAAACTTCGAATCTCAGACGCAGACGACGGAACAGGCCACTCCCTGATGGCCCGAACTTCTCGGGATCCACTTAAATACCATCTCCAGTCACCACATGCCTGAGAAAAGCAATCTGATCCAGCCAAAACTCGCATTTTGAAAACTTAGCATACAACCGATGCTTCCTCAAAATCTCCAACACCGTCCTTAAGTGCGAGGCATGCTCTTCCTCCGACTTCGAATAGATCAGAATGTCGTCAATAAAGATAACGACAAACTTATCCAAAAAGTCGTAGAAAATCAGGTTCATCAGATTCATGAAAACTGCGGGCGCGTTAGTTACGCCGAAGGGCATAACCACGAACTCATAGTGTCCATACTTCGTCCTGAACGCTGTCTTCGGAACATCTCCCTTCTTCACCTTCAACTTATGGTAACCACTTCTCAGATCCAATTTAGAAAACACCCTCGAACCTCCAAGCTGATCAAAAATATCATCGATGTGAGGCAACGGGTATTTATTCTTAATGGTCACCGCATTCAACTCCCGATAGTCCACGCACATTCGACGCGAACCATCCTTCTTCTTAACCAGCAACACCGGTGCTCCCCACGGAGACACGCTAGGATTAATATAACCCTTCTGTAAAAGCTCATCCAACTGCTTCCGCAACTCTTCCAACTCTGCAGGTGCCATACGATACGGCGCCTTCGAAATCGGCTGCGCACCTGGAACAAGATCGATAGAAAATTCCAGAGCTCGATCAGGCGGCAAACCAGACATCTCCTCGGGGAAGACGTCGCCAAAATCTCGCACCACAGCTGGCCACTCCAGCTCCATCTGCATAGCCACAGCCTCCACCGGCCTGGCCCGAAATCTGACAGGACCAAGCGAACTGCTACCACGACTGAACTCAAATACTGGATGTCCGGGAATCTCGAACACCGCCTTCTTCCTCCTGCAGTCGATCGTAACATAGAAGCTCGCAAGCCAATCCATCCCAAGAACTGCATCATAGTTGATGATGTCGTGGACGATGAAATCAGCGAAAAGCTCATGTCCACAGACCACCAACGAGCAAGAATTGCAACCACGATGCACCGAGACCACACCATTCCCCGTGACGATATTCCAACTCTTTGGAAGAGGGGACGTCGACAAGGAATGCCTCTCCACAAAGCTCCGAGAAATAATGCACATTGATGCACCAGAGTCGAAGAGGACTCGTGCAGGGAATGTGCACACCAAAACCACACCTAACAATCAATTAACAATCAAACCCTAGTCTAGCAAACAACCATGTTCAAGCAAACAACACAATCTAACAAATCAAAACCAGCTAGGAAAGTAACAGCTAGATTGAGGATTACCTGCGATAACCTCATCCACAGCCTCGCTCTCCACAGCGGTCATCAGAAAAGCCTGCCTCCTCGGCGGAGCAGCCTGCCGAAAAGCCTGCCCCTGCGGAACAAGAGCCGCTCCACGACCAGCAGGAACAGACGCTCGCTGCTGCAACGGCTGAGCTGCAACAGGAGCCCTCCGCAGCTGACCCGCATGCCGACAATCCTTCGCGACATGGGAAGCATCTCCGCAAACCAGACACTGGCCCAAAAACTTCCGACACTGATCCTTGACGTGGCCAGGCTTGCCGCAGAAATGGCAAAGCTTCAGAATAGGCCCTCCTGGCCTCTTAAACTGAGCGGACTGATTAGGCCTGAATCCAGGTCTAACCACACCTCTCGCCTGCTCCACAGGCCTCCTCCCAGCACCAACAACAGACCCCTTCCTCTGATTCACGAGCAGCTCCTGCCTCTTGGCAGCGACCAGAACCTTCTGATAAGATTCCCGGTCAGAAGAGGTCACAAAACTCTGGAGCTCCGAAGCGAGTCCCTGCAGGAACCTCTGAGCTCTCTCCTCAGCGTCCTGCACCATCTTCGGCGCAAACCGACTCAGCCTCATGAACTCCTGGTGATACATGTCCACCGACGAGTTCCCCTGCTTCAAATCGATAAAACGCTGCAGCATCTCCTCCCTGGCAGCCTTCGGAAAGAACTCACCCTCAAATCTGGCCTTGAAGGTAGCCCAAGCAATCGGCTCCACCAACAACTTCTCTTCCGCATCCCACCAATTCCGAGCATTATCCTTGAGTTGCCTCTTCACCAAATCAACCCATCCAGCCGGGTTAATCTTGGCCATCTTCAGGTTGTCCTCGATGTTCCGAATCCACTCATCGGCAGCAAGAGGACCCTCAGAACCATCAAAATATGCGGGACCCAGCTCCCGAAATTGCTTCGCTCCTGGCTCAGAGCGAGGGGCATCCGGAAGAACCCGGGCAGCTCGATCAAGTGGAGCATTCTGGACTTGCAGAAGCACGCCCTGCTGCACTTGCATCATTTGGAGCATCATCCGCATCATCTCACCGCTGGTGGGTTCCCGCTCGGGCTCCTCATCATGAGGGAGCGCACCACTGCCCCCACCACGGGTGAAACGCCTTCCTGCCATCTAATGACACAGAGAACGAATCCAATTAGACTCATAGCTTATGACATCGGACGTCGAACTTAATTTATTGGACATTCTAATATTATTATCGCTATTCCAAAAATCGCAGTTACAGAGGGACCTGCATGGGCCACCACTAAAACCAGTCACGACCCGCTTCCCTGAAATGGAGGCGAGACGTGAAAAGGTCCGCACGAGAGTGGAGCTGCGAAGCCCCAAACCCGATAAGCGTCCACAATACATAAACAGGTCCTTGTAACCACAACAGAATAACAATAATAACACAAGGAGAGACTGAAATAAAATTTCTCCATCTCACAAATTGTCCAACATCAAAATAAGTCCAACATCCAGAAAAGCCACCAGGCTAAAAGAAAAGAGTCTAAGGGCCCAGAACAAGGCCAACAAAAGCATCAACATAACAAAGCAAAGTATAGGTGCTACGCACCGATAACAAAACAACTGTCTAACAAAAGTAAAGCACAACGAAGACACTAGGACTGGTCCCCAGTGTCCACGTACTCCCCGTCAAACACAGGCTCGGGCTCGGCATCAGCAAACACCTCGTCCTCAACGAGGTACTCGGGCTCAGGATCTAACATGTGTCACCCAAAAGAGTAAAGGGGCACATGTCAGCAAGTCTAAAAGACTTGGGCAAGGAAACTGAAAGTAAGGCAGCTAGCAACCTAGCAGTTTAGTATGCATGACATGGCAGTTATAACATGAGTGCACAATTTAAGACATGGCAAGACGATTTGTATAAGAGAACGATCATCGGGACAAGACAAGACAAGACAAGAGTAGCCACGCTACTATC
Organism: Scilla litardierei; assembly: GCA_030789695.1. Lineage (NCBI taxonomy): Eukaryota > Viridiplantae > Streptophyta > Magnoliopsida > Asparagales > Asparagaceae > Scilla > Scilla litardierei. Next base: position 638,466,536 of record CM061142.1, read on the forward strand.
AATCTCAATCAATTCACATTGTGTAGGTGTTTATGCCCTTCGCTGAATGGCATAGCATTTCAGACCGATCGGCACTAAACACATTTCACGTTTTACGGTTGTTTTGTAGATGTTTACGCCCTTCGCTGAATGGCTAGCATGTCAGTCCGATCGGCACTAAACACTACCCCACCCCAAAGAGTTTACGCCTTACAACTGCAGTTGTTGATCAAACAGACCCCCAGTTGCATGGCCGCTTAACCCTCACCCCCTATACCCACACGTAATGGAGCCTGGGGTCCCCGCACATTGAGCTCAGCTAGTGAGTCTGGGGTTGCCCCGCACATTGAGCTCGCATTCTTAGTTCACAATTCAATATCGAGCGTTGGGGTTTCCAACTACAGGGCTCGCTTCTGGAACACGAGCCAGGAACACACAAGTAGTGTAGCAAAGCTACGCAATCACGGGATCACCAAAACAATGCAATGACATGACATTTAATTTGCGTACCGTTAATGGAAAGTAAACATGACATGGTAATTGTGCAACATGATATATGTTGGAACTAGCTTCGTTGTCAAGCTAATTCCCCAATTTGCGCCTAGGCGAGTATCATTTCGTCGCCTAACCTCTTTTACGCCTACAACAAGAAAATGGCCTAAAACATGGCCTAAACCCAAAGTGGCAAGTTTCACTTGCCTAGCACCGGGGATGACGACCACTTCGTCTCACGGATGCTAATCTACGGGGAAATCGCTGTTATGGGGGAACAAACACCAAACAACATGAAATTAATTAGGGTTTCACCAAAATTATAAATAAGTTATAAAAACAACGGTAGATCGATTTCTTACCGAGAGGAGGCGGAAGAAACACTCCGGGGAACCCTAGGATCAGATCTGGAAGCAAATGGAGAACTTTGGGGAAACTAGGGTTTTGGGGGATTTTGGGGATTTGATGGATTTGGGTGAGATTTTGGGGAAGATGAGAGGTGGATAGAGTGAATGGATGGATTGGATGATGGATTTAGGGCTTGGAATGAAGGATTTAAGCTTGGAGGAAGATGGGGGCTGAAGGGGGAAGATTTTAGGGTTTTGGATCGTGTTGAGAGAGAAGAAAACATTTGGGTTGGGTTTAAATAGGCTAGGCTGGCGGCTGCCCAGAAATTAGGGTTTTAACACTGGTTAGTCGGTCAAAGAACAACCACTGACCGACTAGTTTGGCAACTAGTCGGTCGGTCGACCAACGCAGACCGACTAAGTGCAAACAGTAACTCCTGAACGAAAATAGGATTTAGAGTTAGTCGGTCCATGAACAAGTACTGACCGACTAGTTTAGCATCTAGTCGGTCGATGAACGTTCTTAAACCGACTAAGGGTAACAGTAACTGATACAAAATTAAGATGATGAGTTAGTCGGTTCAAGAAGCATTGCTGACCGACTAGTTTGCAACCTAGTCGGTCAACCAACGTTCTTAGACCGACTAACGATAAACAGTAACTCCTGAATAATTTAGAAAGCTAACTAGTCGGTCCAAGAAGGATTGCCGACCGACTGGATCGTCATCTAGTCGGTCAGTGCCCCTTCTTATACCGGCTAATAAGCACAGAAAGTTCCGATACGGAGCGCGGGGCCCCGTGATCGATTCCTAAGACTCCTAGGCTTGATCTAATAGTTAGATATGACCGTTATGAAGTCCGTCACGAGTGACATACTTCGAAATCGACGATCCTAAGGAAGAAACGAGAAAACACGACGAATCGATCGAAAATGAAAGCTACGGAGACGAAAACCACACATGAGGAGAAAATCCATCAAAACAAATATTATATTATATTAAATCCAGATACATGAAAAGCAGTCGTTACACCTTACAAAGACTTTTGAGATGAAAGACATAGGCAAAACCAAATACTGCCTTGGCTTACAAATTGAACACCTCAGCGGAGGAATCATGTTAGATCAATCCACTTACACACGGAAATTGCTGAAAAATTTCCAAATGGACAAATGTCACCCGCTGAGTATACCAATGGTCGTCAGATCATTGGATGTTAATAAAGACCCCTTTCGTCCGCTGGAAAGGGGGAGGAAACACTTGGTCCTGAAGTACCATACCTAAGTGCCATTGGAGCACTCCTCTATCTGGCAAACTACACGCGTCCTGATATAGCGTTTGCAGTAAACCTACTAGCCAGATATAGTTCAGCGCCCACAAAGCGCCACTGGAACGGAGTAAAGCATATTTTGTGCTACCTCCAAGGGTCAATCGATTTGGGATTATATTACCAGAAAAGTGTATCCTCCAACTTAATTGGTTATATAGATGCAGGATACAACTCAGATCCCCACGCCGAAAAGTCCCAGACTGGTTTTGTATTCACCTACGGTGGGACGGCCATTTCATGGAGATCTGTGAAGTAGACCAGGACAGCAACCTCATCCAACAACTTTGAACTCATTGCGATCCATGAAACTAGCATATGATGTTTCTGGCTACGTTCAGTCATTTCCCACATCCTAGTGACGACCGGCCTGAAGACGAGCGATCTTGAACCAACCACCATGTTCGAAGACAATGCAACATGCATAGCTCAACTACGAGGTGGCTACATCAAGGGTGACAGGATGAAGCACATCTCCCCCAGGCTTTTCTGGATGGACGAACTACAAGAAGGTAAACAGATCGACATCCAGCAAATCCAGTCTTGCAACAATTTGGCAGATCTGTTTACTAAAGCACTACCTCGATGTACTTTTAGAAATATTGTGGAAGGGATTGGGATGAGACAGTTGAGAGACTTACAAACCTGAAGCTTGTACACAACATGTGGAGTTAAAAGTTGAGTTGTACTCTTTTTCCTTAGATATTGGTTTTTTCCACTGGGGTTTTTCATAGTCAAATGTTATAACGAGGAAACCACATTAACTCTGGATCCAGAAGTATCCACCCCTAGTGATATCCACCGATCAAGTGAAGTTAAGGAGACTTGTACTCTTTTTCCTTAGCTATTGGTTTTTCCCACTGGATTTTCCATAGCCAAAGGTTTTAACGAGGCAAGACCTCCTAACTTAGGATCCAGAAGTATCCATATCCTCATGATCAGATAAGCTCTATGAATCCCAAAGCATTCATATACCAAGCTTACAATGATGGATGGATAAGGAGAAGTGTTAGTGAATGGGCTTTTGCAGGCCCATGTGAAGCCCACATAGGATTAGTGTATCCACCCATTATGTAATCTTTTCCTATAAATATATGGCTATGGGTTCCGTAGCCGACACATTCACAACATCATCTTTATGAAGTTTTTCCCAATAGAAAGGAGACATCAACAATGTGCCACAAATTTTTTCCCAAAAAATGTGTTATTTTTAAGAGATGTTCGAATACATTGAAATACAAATTAACCCGACGATATTTGTCTCTCAATCAAGCCCCCACAATGTGTATACCTGTTACATATCACCGATGATTTTGTAATTGCTTAACGAATGTACGAATGAACAAAACTCATTAAGTTCAACAAATATTTCGTTTTTAAGGTTTTGCAATATGAAGATCAAAATAAACGGATATGGTCGTCAAAAAAGGTGTGAAAGCTTTGATGCTAGATAAAGAGAGAATTCCACACTGGCTAACCTCAAAATCGATGCACCTAGTTTTTTCCGACGATCAAAGTTTAGTTCGATCTATATATTATGAAAGGGAACTTCTTGCACACCTACTGTTCTACTCATGCGCACAACCAAAATTCCACTTATTTACAAGTTTGTCACTCAAATTTTCTAACAGTGCACACCAAATTTTAATTTCGAAATTGCACGGTGAGTAAAACGGACGACCCGTTGCCGCCGCCCTCATCCACCAATCTCCAGCCCCGCCCCCTCGGCCCCTCTGCCGACCCCTCTTCCTCCTCCGACCTTTTCCTAGGGCAACCACCACCAACCCCCCCCCCCCCCCCCCCCCCCCCCCCCCCCCCCCGGGTACCGCCCCCCTTCGCCTACCTTCTTCCTTGGACAACCCCACTCCCCAACCCCCCGACCCGCTTCGCCGACGTTCGTCCTACGACAACCCTCCTCCCTCCCCCCCTCCCCCCTCCGCCACCCTCTGCCGACCTTCCAACGACAACCCCTCCGTCGCCGCTCTCCTCCGTCAATCCCCATCCCCGCACCATCCTCCGATAACCCTCCTCCTCCCTCCCTCCTCCGCCACCCTCCGTCGACCTTCCAACAACAACCCCTCTACCGCCGCTCTCCTCCGCCAATCCCTAGGCCCACACCATCCTCCGACAACCCCTTCCCCTCCCCTCCTCCTCCGTCGGCCCTCTTCGTCTTCCCCAGACCCCTCCGCCCCCCCTTCCCCCTCTGTCGTCCCATCCACCGACAACCCCGGTCCCTCCCCATCCGACATCCCATCCCACTCTGTCGTGCCATCCACCGACACCCCCCCCCCCCACCCCCCCCCCCCCCCCCCCCTCCCCCCCCCCCTCCAAACCATGAAACCCGTCGGGTCGCCGGGAGGAGGGGGAAGGGGGGGTGCAAACTTGTTGATAAGTGGTTGTGCCCGAGTAGCATGGTAGGTGCACGAAGAAGTTCCCATTATAAAATCATAAACCATGAAATATCAACTGACCCAACTGACCCAAATAGTCTTACTAGTTCATCCAGCCGTTACAAAAAAAAAATTATTACAAAACCGTTAATTTTGCAACCAATATATTCTGTTTATTGGATACAAGGAAAATGTCATCATAGACATGGAAACATACATGTAGAGTTTATTGTCTTGCAAGAATTTGCGTCATGCTTTATACCGAAATATTCAATGAAATTTTGCCACCATCCCCCAACACCCCAAAGTAGTGCCTCCAAGGCTCCAACTGAAGATACATCACATTATGCTGACTCCCATAAGCATTCAGCATCCCTGTCACAGATGCAGCACACATGCTGAAAACAAATCTACATGATAACTCTGCCAAATTCATGGGCCTCGCAGCATTATAAGTACCATAAATGTATATAGCAAACTGAATATCAGAAGCTTTCAGGAACGACAAGATGAAAATAAATTTAACCAAGTTAGGGTAATGACTAGGTGCAAGTACAAAATCCATAGTTCACGAACACACAAATGGTGGGAGCTGAGCTCAGATGAAGCTTAAAGTTATCCGAGAATTTATCTGACATGGGACGAAATCACACGACCGAGACAAAAACCCAGAAGCTCCAAATGCTTTGGGTGTTTTTACCTGCAGCAAAACAAAAGTAACCTGAGATCAAAGGTACAATAGAATTTCCTAACTATCAATAATCTGTCAATAGTAGTAACAGAGAAATGGTGCTGTTTTCATAGATAAAGATCTCGTAGCATAACTGTAACTGAATGTGTGCTAAACCACTACTGTACAAGACTTGAAAGAATCGCGGAGAATATTCTCATCCAGATTACGGCCTGTAGAAAATTGAAACACAAACAAGGAGGTCAAGGATTAACAAAGAACAGTGGAAAAATAAACTTATGACTCTCCTAACACCGCAGCTTCAAGCTTCACCTATGAATACAATCTTGTTCGTCTTGTCTTCCAGCTGATGCCATTTGCGAGCTGGCTCAACCTCATATAATTCTTTAACTGCCTGTTATGGAGAAAGACATAAAGTTTTTTTAAAAAAAATCAAATATGTCAACAATTTTCCGACACAATCTCGCATTATCTACAATATTGTTACAACCAGATGAAGAGAAGAAGAGTTTGCTTTTATAAATAACACAGATACTTCACCAAGAGGATATTTGCCTTCATTCTTCAAACTTAGTGCATGGTTCTTGTTGCAGTCACAAACTGTTGTGTAAAGAACTGGTCCTCAATTCCGACTAAAATGTGCATGGAACCATTATCTTATATTGTAATTTCTAGATGCCAATTACCTCTTCCGATGGCAACTCTATCAAGATCTAATATTTGCATCACAACTCCCAAATTTTTCCATAATATATTTTCCTGGTTCTTAAGCATCTATAAGCCTTATAGGTCGTCTCTATCCTACTTCAGTTACTTCTTGTTGCTTTTTTCTTTCTTTCTTTCTCTCTTCTTCTTCTTTTGAAGGTGGGGGATGCTACAATTGAGGAATGTATGCATACAGGCACATATATATTAGTTGTATGTTGGTCTGTTTCTCCACAAATAATGCAAGATGATCCATATTGGCACAGGACATTGATCAATAGTTACAAACTGACATATAAGACGAGAGGTTTACCTTACATCCTATAGGCCAGTCAAAAGAGAAAGAAACTTAATTTAATGATTGTTTTAGCACATGCAACCAAGGAGCTACCCTCCCCTAGAATGAGAAAAGTCCAGAAAAGGGATTAAGAAAAATTTGATATGGGGAATTGCATTCATCAACCAGGTAATATACAAGCCGAAGACCCAAAAACCATAAACGTTAAATAAAATAAATTTCCACCACTTGAAACTGATGTTGAAAATTCATTTAAACAGTATAAAGTGGATCAGCCTGTTCGTTTACACCATTTTGGGCGCATGCCATAATGATCCCAGATATATATCATAAGTCGTAGCAATATGTGCACATGTCGCACCCATAACACATGTACACAGCACAAACCTTGGCAGAACAGTGGTATGAAACAAAATAAATTGGTAGATAAAGGACCTTGTTCGCAGATTGATTATAGGCAATTCTAGTTTATCAGATGTAAGACCGTGATTCAAAGGTTCGCTATGATTTTATTGTTTCGGTTCCTTCAGTTCTCTTGTTATAGTCAAAGAAGGGTTAGTGGAATAATTTATCAATGCAAGGTTTAATTCGCCTGGTTTTAAAAGCTATTCAGATTTTAAATAATTCCTGAATGGCTGCTTCAGGAGGAGGTTATAACATAAATTATAAAGGCATGCAAACCTGTAATGTATGAAGTTGATCTGAGTTATGGGCATAGAGAATTCCTTTACATCGATATACATCCATGTTAGATCTCTTCTCCCAAATAAGATCTTCAATCCACAAGCGAACCTGTAGGCAGTAAAGTTGAACAGAAAATTATGGAACTAAAAAAGAGACTGGTTTATGTATTCATAACAAGAAGATTAATGTAAAAGCTACTAAAGCGGTATCTTTCAGAAAATGGATTAGTGTAATGGATGACAGTTCCTACTAAAAGTATTTCATCTAAGACGAGTTCCACGTACTAGGCATGAAAGGTTAGAAGCACAACACAAACAGTTGAACTCTGTTAACTCACGCATTTGTCACTAAGGTCTGGCTTAGTGGTAAAGGGATGTGATGAGATTATGAAACGCTATGAAGCAGACTCTTCAAAATGAGTACCGTGTCCATGTCGAACATGCATTGGGCACGAATACTTGCACGACACTTGCCAGTCACTTAGCAGACAATCCGAAGCCATGTCCACTTAAAACCCCAAAAAGTCATGTATCGGAGCCACGTCAAGCTTTGAATAAAACCCAAAGGTCATGGTCAGACACTTTTAAAGCTACACATCTCTTACACAGACACGCGTGTGTTTTTAACTAAGTGTGTATTATGTCAACCAAGCCTAAACATCACATCAATTATGTTAGGTATCAAGTATATTTTTTAAATCTTTTTGTTTGGTTTTGTTCCTTAATTAGTTATAGATTTTTGTCATTAAATTTTGTATGGTTTTTCGCTTAATTTTTTATAGAGCACGCCCTAATCACTATATGGTCTTATGTATATCATATATAAACGCATACACACGTGCGCCATTGTATCGTCGTGTCCTTATGTCCTCCTTTTTAAGTTGTCATGACTTCATGTTCATGCCAGGTAATGTCTATGTTCCACGCATTGTTACCCAAGAACGCTAAACCCATCACGATCTGTGATCCCAATCACTTATTTTGAATTGTGAAACATAAACAATTTAGAATGGTAAAATCAATGCTTTGGATTTTAGGAGCATTCAAGACTAGATAAAAGGTCAGTGTTACCACGTTGAGGGTCACATTTGCTAAGTTTTATAATACAGGCTATTATGCACACCTACGTACCCATAATATGTATAAAAATACAACTACTCTTTAACAACCTCGTTAAAAATCTGTTTCTATATATCAATAAATATATTTCATTCTTACTAATCATCCAACAAAGACTACCTCTGGCATACTATGTTTTGGACCGCTAACATTCCACATACATGTTTTCGTTCTAGTACCGAAGCGATCCACTCCTGATAATCTTGGTCTCATGCACATGTCCATACTCCATAGATAGAAAGTCCTAGGTTTGAGTCCTAGCTACAGCCTTTATTTGGGGAAAAGGTATTATGTATAAATTTAATAGAAGTATGTGGATCTAGGGGCAAACCCACATAGCATCGAGAGTTGACAGACTCCTACACTAAATTTTGAGAAATTTTTTGGAGCTTGTATAAGGTTTTCAAGTTATTATATAATATCTAAGTTTAGAATATTTGGCTACAAAATTACAATGCTTTGGATATATTGTAAGGCTTTAAAACTAGATGCAAGAGATTTAAGGTTTAAGGCTTTGGTTAGCCCACCTTTTTATTTTTATTTTTTCATCTCATCAATGCATAAAGCAACTAAATTTTTTCAATTATCATATTTTATTTGAGATTTTCTAGATGAGAAAAGGATGAACATTAAAAAGTCAATTTTCAGAAGCTATCAAAAAGAAAATATAATTGTGATTTTGGTCGAATTTCAACATATATTATGATATCATTATATATATGGGATTAATAGAGGACAGATGGCACCTGACCAACTTGGGTCAGGTGCGCTGACGTGGTGGCCTCTCATTGGCCGTCCAAAAGCATTGCTTTTGGACGGCCAATGAGAGGCCCAACTTGGCTCAGGTGCGCTGACGTGGTGACCCCTCATTGGCCGTCCAAAAGCACCAATGAGAGGCCACAACGTCAGCTCACCTGACCAACTCATTGGTCGTCCAAAAGCAATGCTTTTGGACGGCCAATGAGAGGCCACCACGTCAGCTCACCTGACCCAAGTTGGTCAGGTGCCATCTTTTTGACATTATATATATATGGTAAATCTTCAAATGAGAACATTTCGCACCGTGCGAAAATGTTTTTAGTTTTTTTGAAATTTTTTTCAAAAATTCTTTTTTCCACCTTCATTATATGTTGTTATACCCACTCAAAAATAATCATTGAGAAATAATGTGATTTGGCCTTCGATCAAGGTATTTCAACAAATTCACACGTTTTGAGACCGTTAAATTTGTAACGGGTGGATGTGTGCTCTAATCCCCAACGGGTTCACCCATTATTTTTCATGGAGTATATAATTGTATGGATTAAACATCAAAAAAAAATTGAAAAAAATTTCAAAAAAAGAAAAATCTTTTCGCACGGTGCGAAAAGCCCCTTTTTCGCAATGGAAGATCGTCATATATACATATACATACATATATATAGAATAATGGGTATCATATGACATGGGAGACATCTCCTCATATACAAGACATAAAACGTGGGTGGTAGAAGCCCACATAGAATTGTACTTGTTGTACCACCCCACTTTTTGTGTCTTGTTATATGAGTAGATGCCTCACGGTCATATGATATCCATTATTCTCATATATATGAGAATCATGTAGATCAGGTGCAAGACACAAAAAGACGGGCCCACAGAAAGTACTAGCATATGTGGGGATTGTACTTTCCACTTTTTTGTGTCTTGGCACCTGATCTATTATATTTAGGTGCCACATTTTCTACATTATTCTATATATATATGGATTAATGGGTATCATACGCCATATGAGAGGGTGTCTCATATGCATTCTCACATAAAGGGGATCAAGTACAACAAGTACAAGCCCATGTGAGCTGTACTTGTCCCTTTTATGTGAGAGGGCATATGAGACACCCTCTCATATGGCGTATGATACCCATTATTCTCATATATATAATACACATATATATACTACAAAATTTTTGTTTATTTTTTGAATGAATACTTGCATCCTAAATTAAAGAAAATTTGAACCCGAATAAAAATTTATTGTTTGATGTGATATAACCCATTTAAACTAACTAAATAAAAAATTCAAATGTTTTTGGTATATTGTACCTATGCATCAAGTGGCAACAAGATCAGTGTTTCCGAATTTTCTTAAAATTAACTAATCCATTGTAACTTGATGCATTGGATAAACATACAAAAATCACTTAAGTTTCAATTTGTAAATAGTTTAATTGTAGATCAAATTTAATGGAACAAATATTTAATATTGGTTAATAATTTTTTAATTCAGGACAGTAAGCATTCATTTAATTAATAAATAAAATTTTTGTCATCCAACTCATATATATATGGTAAATTTTATCTAACCCCCTATACTTTCATGAATTATCAAAAAACCCCATTGATGTCTAAAAGGGATCATGAAACCCATAAACTAATTGAACCATAATAATGCTGCCGTTAAGTTGATAGCTTATCTTTTTTCCCTTCTTTCAACCTTGCAGTAGATGATTACTTCCCTTCTAGCAATTTTTTAAATTGTCTTATTTTTTAAAAAATTATTTGGGAGTAGGGAAATCTCACTTTCACCCCTAAAATCTCCAAATTTCAAAATTGAATCCAAGATTTATAAACAATTTAAAAATAAATTAGAGAACAAGTTAAACCTAATTTAAGTATGTGATGCAGCGCAAGGGCCTCTTGCGGAAGAGGATTCAGCCGGCTCTGGCTTGCGGGTTTACTATAGGAGGAGGTGCGGGTCCACGAACCCGGTGGCAAAATTGTAATTTCAAGACATTGATGGGGGTTGCTTCGTAAATCAACTATTCGCTAATCACCCCCTTATGCAAGGGGCCGGCCGGCCCTAAAGAGGCATTGAACTATTGAGAATTGCGAGTACTTTTCATCCTTAAATATTCCTATATTTCCATATCTGCGATTATGGTAAAAATCCTCTTTTTATTGTTCATAATCCCTAAAAATCCTATTTTTAGTCCACAAAAAGCCCTAATCGCATCAGTATGCCAAATAAGTTCTTTTGTTATTGAATCAATATATTGCTTAGGGTTTGGATTGAAGAACTTGATCCATGCAAAGCTCAAAAAGGTGTGATAATTTAAAATTCATTTTCCATCCCTTTGCAATTGATAAAATTGGTAAAAATTAGATCTTTTGCATCCCGTGTTTAAAACAGAGTTTAGAAAATTTTAAGGAAATAACTAAATTTGAGGAATTTTTGTAATTTGGAAGAAAATTGATGTTGCTGAAATTTATAGAATAGCCTAAATTTTTGTGTGTTGAGATCGGGTCATGGAGAATCGACACATAAAAGGTGATGAGTAAAAAATTAGGTTCTGCGTTTAACTTTGCGTTTAACTTCTGTATTTGTTTGGATGATAAATATTTTTCTTTCATCCACTCCTAAGTTTCAATTCAATGAAACCTTAATCCTATCCTAAATCAATTTGCATCAAATTTGGTAAAAATCCTCCTTATTTCGATCAAATTGATATTTTGTTCGTCATCTAAATTTTTACTTAATTAAAAAATTAAAGGAGAGAACACTTAATAAAAAACATTAATTATATTGCAAGACATCATGTGTCCTCTTAAGCTAATAGAAGGCAGTAAAGTGAAACCCTAATCCAAGTTTTGGGGGGATAGTGCTCACTTTTGAAATTGAGACGGGTTAGGTGATAATTTATGAAAACATTGATGTGTTAGCTGAAATTTACCCATATATAAGTTCTCATGTTATGGAAAGTGAAAAGAAAAAAAGCAAAACAACACCGCAATAGCGAGGTTTTAGGTCTCGATTTCAATCTCGGTATCACTCCTTCCAAAATTTAGGTTTCGGTTTTGGTATCGCCCGTTGCGAAAGCAAGTTTCGGTTTCGTCCGTATCGCTAGTTTCGGCAGTTTCGTTTCGGGTATCGGTATCGGTTTTGGAGATACTTTAATACTAAATAAATAAATTAAATTTGAGTTCGTAATCATATCAAATACTAAATGCCCAAAGTTTTATACTTAAATACAAAATGCCAAATAAATGAATCGATTGAAGTTTGACTTGAGCACCCACCGTTTTACTTTGCGCACATACCACTTATTTACAAGTTTGCCAAAAAAAATAGGTGGGAGTTGCGTTGCGCACCCACCGTTTTGCTTTGCGCACATACCACTTATTTACAAGTTTGCCAAAAAATAGGTAGGAGTTGCCTTACGCACCCATCGTTTTACTTTGCGCACATACTACTTATTTAGAAGTTTGCCAAAAAAATAGGTGGGAGTTGCTTTGCACACCCACCGTTTTGATTTGCGCACATACCACTTATTTACAGGCTTGCCACAAAATATCTTTGGAGGTTGCTTTGGGCACTGATTATTTTACTCTACGCACATAACACTTATTTACAAGTTTGCCATGTTTATTAAAATAGGAGGCAGTATGATGCGATTTACACGCACAAACAAGTAAAACAACGAATAATTTGTGAAAAAAATGAAAAAAGGTGGAAACTTTGATTGAAATTTAACGAAAAACAAAAGGATAATGAGTCTCTTTGAAGAGGAGACCATCTTTCCTAGCTTTAGATGCACAGACTAAAGCCTAAACACCGTTGAAGATGACGCCTAAATGTTCTTTACAAAATTAAGCATACGAAAATAATGACGGCTAGACCTAAAATATAAAATAAGGAAAAAGTACAGATTTGCGTTGAAAGAACAAAACGCCCCTTTGGAAGTTAAGTCGCGTCCCCACGCCTCCTCCTGAAATAAGTCACTAGCCCAACCGGTGGCTCGTCACACATGATCTCATCGTGAGTGGGACCACCCCCAGCCTACGGGTCAGTCGCCTCCTCGTGCGGCTCGTCCGCATCAATACCCGCCCATAGAAGAGCCACCTTGTCCTCAATGTGAAAATCTGGGAACTGCTCATGCATCACGTCGAACGCCTCCCATGTAGCATCACACTCTAGTAATCCGACCCATTGTATCAGCACCTCCATTCTCTGACCCGGGCCATGGCGTATGGCTCTCACATCCAGCGGCTCCAATAGCACTTCCATGTCATTAGTAAGCGTGTGGGGTAAAGCTGAAGACACCACATAATCACCAATCGCCCTCCGAAACTGAGACACATGAAATACCGGGTGTATCAACGACGAAGAGGGTAACCGCAGTTTGTACGCCACCTGACCAATCATAGCCACAATCTCATAGGGCCCACAATATCGTGCCCCTAGCTTTTCATTCCTCCTCTGAGCTAACGATCTCTAGCGGTAGGGTCGCAGCTTCAAGTATATTATGTCTCCCTCCTGAAACTGCACGTCCCGACGGTGCATGTCGGCCTTAACCTGCATTACCTGCTGCACCCTTGTCAAATGCCTCCGCAACTCCTCCAGCATACCATCTCTCCCCCATATAATCCTCCACATGTGACACCGGAGTCCCGATGTGTCCATAACGAATCAGCTACGGCGGATCACGACCATATAAGATCCGGAATGGGGTCATCCCTGCTGAGGAGTGGTATGAGGTGTTATACCAGTACTCTGCCCAAGCCAACCACCTGTACCACTGACGAGGAGTCTTGATTGACCATGTTGGGGATCTCTGCCGCAGCCCATCAGCGGGGGCCCATTCTGAACGGGTGAAAGCTCAAGTCTCCAAAGCAAAACATCGCAAATACGTCTATATGCTACGGTTCACCACCTCCGTCTGACCGTCCGTCTGTATATGGTAGGCGGTGCTCTTATTGAGTACAGTCCTCAGCACTCGAAATAACTTCTTTCAAAACCCGCTCATGAATACATGGTCCCGGTCAGACACTATAGCTCCAGGTATCACATGTAGTCTAACCACCTCCAAGATAAAAGCAGCTGCCACCGATACAGCCGTGTAAGGATGCTTCAGAGGAATGAAGTGAGCATACTTACTAAGACTATCCACCACCACGAAAATCACTGTGTACCCCTCTGATCGTGGCAACATGTTGATGAAGTCCATCGTGGCCTCCTCCCAACCCCTCTCCGGCAAGGCTAATGGTTGCAACAACCCCGCCGGTGCCATGGCCATGTATTTGTGACGTTGGCAAACATCACACACAGCTACCAAAGGAGCTACCATCTTCCGCATCCCAGGCCAATATACCTCCCTGGCCATCCTCATGTATGTCTGTTGCACGCCCGAGTGGCCCCCCACCACCGTGCCATGAAACTCCTGAAACAGTGTCGGTATGAAGACTGATGCCCTCAGCAACACCAACCTCCACTGGTACAACAACTGTCGTCCCTCCAATGAGTATCCCTTCGATCCTTCTCCTCCTCCCTGCAGCGCCTCTCGGATCTGTCTCAACTCTGGGTCTGACTCTACTTTCTGTAGCATCGGCTCTCAATCTATCCACATAGGCAAGGAAAGAGCCCTCAAACTAGCCACCTCCCCTCTGCGAGACAACGCATCTGCCGCCTTATTCTCCAACCCCGGTCTGTACTCAATGTCAAAACGATATCCCACTAACTTGGACAGCCAGCGCTGATACTCCAATGTCACCAACCGCTACTCTAGTAAGTACTTCAAACTTCGCTGGTCCGTCCTAACCACGAAGTCTCCCCCAACAAATATGGCCACCATTTCTGGATGGCCAGGACAATCGCCATCAGCTCTCTCTCATATATACCGACTTCAGTCGTGCTCTAGACACATCACCTGACTGAAGTACGCAATCGATCGTCCCTCCTACATAAAGACCGCTCCCAAGCCATCACCCAATGCATTCGTCTCTACTACAAATGATACACTGAAATCTGGTAGAGCCATGACCGGTGCCGTCGACATCGCCACCTTCAAGGCCTCAAAGGCCTTGGTCGCCTCCTCCCCCCACTTGAAGCTATCCTTCTTCAGCTGCTCGGTAAGGGACCAGCTATGGTGCTATACCCCTTCACGAACTTTCTATAGTATCCTATCAACCCCAGAAATCCACGTAATGCCCTCAGCGGGTCAGCAATGGCCAGTCCAGCATCGCTTCTATCTTCACTCTATCTGCCGCCACTCCTACCTCAGAAACAACATGCCCCGGATACTCAATCTGCCTCTGACCAAAATCTACACTTGTTCTGATTCACATAAAGCTGATGTGCTAATAACTCCTGAAAAGTCAACTCCAAGTGCCTCAAGTGCTCCTTCATAATCCGGCTGTAGATGAGTATATCGTCGAAAAACACCAGGATGAATCTCCTAAAAATGGCTGGAACACCTTGTTCATTAAGGCCTGAAAGGTCGAGGGAGCATTGGTCAAGCCGAACGGCATGGCCAGGAACTCGTAATGCCCCTCGTGTGTGCGAAAAGCCGTCTTCGGCACATCCTCTGGTTTCATCAATATCTGATGGCATCCCGATCTCAGATCAATCTTCAAGAACACAGATGCTCCGTGGAGCTCATCCAACTCATTGATCACTGGAATAGGAAACTTGTCGGAAATAGTTTTCTTATTTAGCGCTTGATAGCCTACGCAAAAACGCCAGCTCCCGTCCTTCTTCACTAGAAACACAGGGCTAGAAAACGGGCTAACACTTGGTTAGATCACCCCTGCATGTATCATCTCTCGCACCATCTGCTCGATCTCATCCTTCTGCAAATGCAGATATCGATATGGCCGTACACTCACTGGTGCTGCCCCCTCACGCAACACTATCGCGTGCTCATGTCCCCGTACCGGTGGTAAACCCTGCAGATCCTGAAAGACCTCCTGATACCGCTCTAACAACTGCTCCACCTCGACTGGGGTGTCCTCCTGTGGCTTCTCACCCTCTGTCATCATACCTCGACACCAAGAATCCCTCTACTGACCTCTGTAGGACGCGTGATATGGTTTAGAAAGCCACTAAGGAGAAACAGAGGCTAGGGTCACCTGTCAGAACCACCGTGCGTCCCCCCTCCTGGAACTCCATCCTAAGCAGCTTCCAATTCACCTTGACCTCGCCCAACCCTTTCAGCCATTGTACGCCCAAAATCACATCGACGTTGCCCAACTCCAGGGACAAGAAATCCTCCATGATCTGCACACCCTGCAAGGTCAAGCACAGCCCCTTGCACATCCCACTGCTCTCCTCCATCCTTCATATCCCTAACAGGACCGTAAACTTTTCCAAGGTACTCAGCTGCAACCCATGACGATCCACCAACTGACGAGAAATGAAGTTATGGGTGGCTCCACTGTCTATGACTACCGTCACTGTCGTGTCGTCCAACCGCCCTGACAACTTCATGGTATGGTTCGGGTGAACCCTACCACGGAGTTCAAGGACACCTCCACTACATCCAGATGAGACTTCTCCTCTTCCACGACCTCCTCTGGCCCGTACTCCTCATCGCTAACATACTCCTCCTCATCTGGCACTATAGTGATCTGCAACAGGCGACTCGCACATCGGTGACCGGGGGTAAACCGCTCATCACAACGAAAACATAGTCCCTTCGCCCGCTTTTCTGCACCTCTGCCTCTGTCAATTGCCTCCCCAATGTCGATGGACGAGGCTTTTATCTGGCCTCAGGTACTCCTGTAGGAGCCCTCTGTCCTGCTGCTGGTGCTGGGCAGGGATTGTGGGCCCTCAAGCTCCCCGTATCTGCCTCTCCTCTGCATGCTTCTCCTTCGCCTTATGTGCGAGGCGAATCAGGTCCTCCAAGCCCCATGGGCTCGGCATCCTCAACTCGGCCCATATGAAAGGCTTCAGCCCCCACGAAGTTCCCCATGAGAATCTCCTCAGTGACGCCAAGCGCTCAGCCTGACAGCAACTCAAACTTCTTAATAAAATCCCGCACCGTACACTCCTGTCTAAGTGCTCTGAGCTGTTCGTAGAAATCTCCACCCGGTGTCTCCTGAAACCGATCCATCAAGTATGCCGTCAGCTCTGCCCACGAGTAAAAAGGATTCTGGGATATCCTCTACCGATATCATGCCAACGCCTCTCCCTCAAAGTAAATGTCAATGGCATGCAATACCTCCTCCTACGTAAATCCCATCACCTGGAAATACCGCTCCGCTCTATAGATCCACCCATCCGGATCGGTTCCCTTAAACACCGGCATCTTTAGCTTCTTCAACCTCCGGTCAGCATTGGCGTCTCCATATGCCGCTCCTTCAGCTATTCTCTCCTGTGGTACATACCCCGTCCCACTCTCCCGTCGTCGCGACCCAAAGATGGGTCAATTTCCTCCCACGCATACTCCTTTTTAGGCCACATAGGTCTGCCATCTCGTCCCAACCCATTAGGTCCTCCAAAAACTCCATGTGCCGGTGGTTGTCCAATTCGACCTCCAAAGCACCCCCGGGCCTCGTCCACGCCTCGGAAATCCCGCAAAACCTCCCGGGGTCCACCATCGCTGGTCGCCCTGGGGGAAACCTCCCCGGCCCCCAACCGACGTGGCAGGGGCCCCCAAGGGCCAAACAGGGGGCCCCTGGCCCTGCTCTACAGGCCGAAACCTGTGCGGGTTTCTTGCGGCTGCTGCAGGGCCGCGCAGGGCCATTGCCGTTGATGCACGGCCCCGCCGCCATGCTGGGGGGTCGACAAACCATCCAGGTGGTTCGTCGCCCCCGACCAACCCTCCTGGAGGGTGGTCAGCCCCTCCTCGACAACCACGAGCCCCCCTCGTCGCCGAATCTGACGATCCTGGAAATATCGCCGTCATTTTCGCTTCGTGGGCCCGTTGTTGGATTTCTGGATCGGAATCGTCAAAAACCTCTTCCAAGGTTTCTTCTTGAGTCTTCTTCCCCTTCTTTTTCTCCTTTTTCGCCATTAGGATTTGAAAAAATTGGCCGATTTGACCCATCTCTGCCCTCATTGCTCGCAAGTAGGTCTGCAGATCCTCTTGTGTATGAGCGACGTCTTTGAACCCTATATTAATTCTTTCATTTGTAGCCTCCAATTCTTTAGTGATCTCCTCGAGCAATCCTTGAATCTTCTCATCCACGGAGTCGGCCTTCTATCTCGTGACCGTCGCCATTAAATCTCATTGCTCTGTACCAATTTGATGTGATTTACACGCACAAACGAGTAAAACAATGAATAATTTGTGGAAAATATGAAAAAGGGTGGAAACTTTGATTGAAATTTAACGAAGAACAAAA
Source organism: Scilla litardierei (assembly GCA_030789695.1). Taxonomy (NCBI): domain Eukaryota; kingdom Viridiplantae; phylum Streptophyta; class Magnoliopsida; order Asparagales; family Asparagaceae; genus Scilla; species Scilla litardierei. Next base: position 638,484,667 of record CM061142.1, read on the forward strand.
AGATAACGAGTCTCTTTGAAGAGGAAACACTCTCTCCTAGCTTTAGATGTACGGACTAAAGCCTAAACACCGTCGAAGATGACGCCTAAATGTTCTTCACAAAATTAAGCATAAATAAACAATGATGGCTAGACCTAGAATATAAAATAAGGGAAAAGTACAGATCCGCGTTGAAAGACCAAAACGCCCCTCTGGAAGTTAAGTCGCGTCCCCACGCCTCCTAAAATAAGTCACTAGCCCAACCGGTGGCTTGTCACGCACGCTCTCATCGTGCGTGGGACCACCCCCAGCCCGTGGGTCAGCCGCCTCCTCGTGCGGCTCGTCCACATCACAGTAGCATCTCCCAACGATCGCGACTCTTTCTTCTCTCTATCTGAGCTCTCTTTCTCTCACTCACAGAAGCTCGGCACGGCGGCGAGGCGGTGCGGTGATGAGCCCGGCGAGGCAGTGCGGCGATGAGCCCGACGAGGCAGTGCGGCAAGGCAGGGAATAGTCAGGCGAGGCGGCGAGGGAAGCGGTGAGTTCAATTCTTCTTCCTCCCTTTTTCTATTTCTTACCTTTTTTTCTGCAATTTTTTGTTGTTTTTGCCTCTTCTTCGTCCAATTCATCAATTTTGGACCATCTACGTCATCGTTTTCAAGCCGAAACCCTAGGGCAGTTTTGGACGGAATCGACCAAAACAGGCCGGAACCCTAGGGTTTCGGCCGATACCAAGAAACAATGGTGGTTTCGGTCTCGCCTACCTCCGGTACCGATCCGATACGTCGGCAGATACCTAAAACCATGCGCAATAGACCACAATGCTTTTGAAGCTTATGCAGCAAGACAGTGACACTACTTTTTTAAAAAATAAAAAACCAATGGCAAAAATCATAAAATTGTGTGTGCAAAAAATTAGAGAAGAATGTAAAAGCATATATATAAAAATCAAAAACAGATACACCATCAATAAATGAAGTAGCAAAAACAGATGTAGGTAAAGAAAAAAATGATGAATAAGAAACAGATGCAGTAGAAACAAAGGAAGCAACAAAAGCAATGCATGAATGAAAAGATTCGAAGTAGGGAAGCAGCAATAGCAGAAGCAGATGGAGAAGTAGAAGAAGATTTGAAGAAACAGATGAAGCATCAGTGGTGGCAACAATAAAAGCAGACAGAGCATCAGATGTCAACAAAAAATAGGTATTACTTCATAATTTAAAAAAATTAAAAGCTTACTTTTGATCTTCAACGGCATCGGACTCCGGAGGGGGCACTTGCTGGAGAAAAAGGATGTTTGAGTCAACTGGGATGTAGCAGCAGGTGTGGGTGCGCTAGAGAGGATTATGGTTCTTTTTTTATTTTGGGTTAAAACTAGGTTCAAACTAGGAATAAGGTTTCACCAGTATTGCCTTGGTTTTATCAATTTCATTTCGTTTGTGTTAAATTCCGCTCCAAAAACTAACATAACTTTGGTTTCGTTAAGTTTTAGGCAAATGTGGTTGGTATCGCCCGGTTTCGTTCAACTTCCGAATGAAACATGTTGATATATAAAAAAATTTAAATGGGTAAAGGGAGAAAAATCTAATGTCCTCAGTAATAAATAATCTCTATTGCAGATTATATTGCTATACAAAATTTGCAAGTCTTAGTCAATCATAATTGATCTATTTTTAATAGAGATGTGTTTATCGTCTCGATTTGACTTTGAATTGATGATTCTCATATTAGTTTGGATTAATATCAAGGTTAACTAGTTGAGTACTATAAGTTAAGTTCTCTTCTTTAACCTCCACTTTAACACAAATGTTTATACCAAGGTTTTAGGTCTCAGTTTTGATCATTCAAAATTTAGGTTTCGATATCGGTATCGTCCGTTTCGGTGGTTTCAGAAATAAGTTTCGTGTCGTCCGTATCGGTAGTCTCGGTAGTTTCGTTCCGGGTATATGTTTCGGTTTCAAAGATACTTTAAATATGTATACACACAGTGACGTATTATATATACGGTCATATGGTATTTATACATATAAATGCACCGATAATTTATACTAGGTATATATGTGTATAAAATTTTTATATTGAACTTATTTAGTCATCCAACCAGCCCTCCATTATTTTATTAATATAAAAGAATAACAATAAAAATGATGAGGCAGAAATATGACCTCATACTACAAAAAATGAATAAAATAAAAATCAAGACAAATAAAACTATGCTAAGTCAAAGCATGAAAATGGCACATGTAAATACCGAGTCTTGACATATTTCTTATATGTGATAATCTCATCTCCTTTCAATTCAAAAGAAGAATTTCCAATGCAGTCTTCCATAATACTAGTAATATAGTAAAAATGGCCAATTTGAGACGTATAAACAACAGAATTCTGAAACATACAATCTGTAGTTTAAATCAAGCATGCACGTGGACTGATACAGTGCTTATGATACTGGTCTTTAACATAATTAATGGAGAAAAAGCAACTCGGTTGATTTATACATCAATCAGATTAAATGTCAGTATTCACAAGCCTTCATCAGTCCACGTGCATGCTTGATTCAAACCACAAAATCAGATTGCATGTTTAGATTTCGGTTGTTTACTATACATTTCATATTGGCCATTTTTACTGTATTACTGGTATTTTGGAGACCTGTCATGGAAATTCTTCTTTTGAATTGAAGAGGGTGGAGATTATCATGTATAAGAAATATTTCAAGACTCTGTATTTAAATTTGATATCTTTTCTCATCAGGCATGGCCTCGACTTCAAAAGGATACATGAACCCTTTATTGCTGGAAGACACCTTTTCACTTTGAAAAATCAATGCACTCCCATGTTTCGATGCATCGAAACATGTCATGACATCCATGGTTAACTAGTAAGTCTGTAACGAATTAACATATAAAAAGTTGTAAGCATTTATGAAATACATCTAACATGTATGAAATACATCTAACGTTTATTAAATAAATACTTCTAAATACCTTGTTACTTTTTTACGTATTTATCGATATTTTTATGTATTTTTATGAATTTTTGATGTATTTTTATATTTTTCTGTATTACTTTATTCACATTACAAATTTGTAACAAAAATTGACAAATTAATTAATATAAAAGGATAACAATAAAAAATGATAAGGCATAAATCCGACATCATAATAAAAACAGAATAAAATACATCAAAAGATACAAAAATGAAGAACATAAATCAAAAGATATAAAAATCTCATTCTAAGTTAGCATCAACTGAGTGTGGTGCAGAGAACGACGGTGGATAGAAATACTGCATGTGTTCCGGTCCTAAAAATGATATCAGCGTATTATCATATGTGGATGGCCGGCTCGGCTCAATAAAAGAAGTGTCATAACTGCATTAACTGCTAGACTGTCTAGTCACATTCGAACCGAGCATATATTAACTACCATAATCCGCATAGACATCAGAGTGTCTATACATTATGAAATAATCGTCATTCATGATTGCCTGAGTATCCACCGAAATACGATTCATAAATGGAAGGAATTTTATAACATCCATAATAATCAGAAGAACTTTGATACCCGTGATATTTAGACTGTCCACCGTAGGTATCGTCCACTGTTCTTCACTTTGATGTTGCCTATCATGATCTCTATACAGATGCAAATGTGTTGTATCATAAACATAGTCCATACTTCTCTCAGTAGGGCGATCGTAATCTGAAACACCACAACTTTCATCTGTATGCCATGGTCACCGGGAGACGAATCATCACTTTCTCGCGAGTGACTGCATTCTTTTACTTGTACGTGAGATTCACTTGGTTGTGACTTGGTCGCGGCTGATTGCTTCTTGTACGTGCTACTTTCGCAAGCTCCTCGTCCAACCAAGAATTATCTGTGTCATCGACCTCTCTGGCTTCTGTCTCACTGGTCCATTCATACAATGGATCATTCTCATGGAAAATGTGAACCTGTTAATCCGTTGCTTATCCTTCGCGCTCCTCTCCACATGTCTCTGTCTCATCGTCATATCATAATACACATAGATCGGCTTTTTAAGATGTTCAATTGTTATCCTGTTCCTAGTCTTAGTGTGAATGAGTAAGAAGGTAGTCCAGTTTCGTTCGCAGTTGGAATAAGAGTCCGTTTGGATTAAAACACGCACGGCTAAGCGCGTAAGAGTTGGACCGTGCTCTATTCCAATGCTTAACCACCATTGAGCTACAAAAGTTCTCTTGGTCAGAAAATATAGAGCAGTTTATGAGAAACATATAGAAATCTAAGATTCTTTAGATACCTGGAGTGGCCCTTTTTATCTCAATTTTTGTCTTACTGAAGCTGAAAAAAACAAACTCTCATCTTATACGACTCCAGCTATAATTACCAATGTGAACGACTTCATCGAGATGTCTGGTTCCAACCTCTTGATCACACGTCTGAGTCCAACCAGCACCTCATTGTCATTTGTTACAGTGGATGAGTACTGGAAACGAGGATTCAGACAATAACATGCGGCATGAATATCTTAATGCAACTGCTTATTCCATCTGTGGTCGATCATGTCCCACCATTTTCTGTATCCTCTACCAATATTCTTTCGAATTTCTTCTTTAACCCGGTCTATGGCCTCATACAGATAACACATCTCGGCCTTATCATCGATGTCAATCATTCGTAGAACTTCTACTAGCGGCTCAAATACATCGATAACATTAGAGATTTTTTGCCAGAAGTCATCACCGTGAATCAGATTTTACACGTTTCCAACGGCCTTATATTTTGGTTTGAGCTGAGGAAAGTTCTCGGACCATTCCTTTGAGTTGATCATTCTTCGTAGATCATCTATAGAGAGTCCAAAGCAATAAAATGAGTTGCAAATCTTGTGATCACTGGCCTGATCAACTCTTTTCTACCCGTCTCTCTTCTCATCAAGTTGAGCACATATCATTTGTTGTATATAAAGCTCGTTACCATCTAACTTTGTGCGACAATATTTTTGACTTCCTCTTCTTTTGTCATATCAGACAATAGTAAATCAATACAATACACCGCACACGGAGTCTAATATAGATGATGTCTCTTTCGCATCAGCAGCTGCCCAGCTGATTTGTAGTTTGCTCTATTTTCGATAACTAATTGGATTATTCTATACTCCCCAATTATTTATACATATTTGTCCATACGATGAAATGTGCATGGACCGTTCTGGAAGTGGTCGTTGCTTCCACCAAGTCAAGGGACAGCGTCCAGTGGGTCAAATACACAAGGAAATTAATAAACTTCCTTCTATTTTGTGTTGTCCAACCATCACGCATCAAGTTGCAACTATACTCATCACAATGATTACGAAAAGTTTCAACATACTTTTTGGTCTCTTCAAGCTGCATGTCCAAATATGTATGTGACAGCTCCCAAGCAGTGGGTGGAGCAATAACATGTCCTGCTTCTGCAATAGCATCTACCATGGGCTTGTAATATGGACTATTTTTCACACTGTATGAAATATGGTTGAAAATGAAAATTTTGGCCATAGTTCAGTCGACAAAGGACTTGGCATTTTTCAAGAATGAATTCTTTATGTTTGACTCGGTTTTACACTACTTCATTAAATAAAAAGGGTCGGCACCAGATCTTAGAACACCGGCTGGTCTACCGGTTGGTTCAACATCACAAGCAGAATCACATGCAAACATACCGACAATTTTGACGGCACGACTACCCGATCTGGCTAGTCCAGAGGCCCCAGACGATCCTACTCCCATCCTTTTGCTCTCACGTCTAATCTATTCTTCGGCATGTTCTTGCCTACTTGTTCTAAAAGCTTTTCTAAGGTCTCTCGCCTTCTTGGTATCATCGTGAGATTGCCTCCATATGCATTGTCCTTAACTCATCAATCCTCTTCTTCTCATATCTGACATGCACCCTTTCTTTCCTCTTCTCAAATATGTGTGCATTAATCTCATCACGCACTTGTTATGGTGCTTCGGAGCATGTCATTAGATCCCCAGAATTTCCCTCCCAGTGTTCCTACATGCATTTCTTTAAGGCAATAGTTGCACCTTATATGTCTATGGTCGTTTCCGACCATTTATAATGAGCACATGCAATATCCAATACATTATCCTCTGGAGTTCTCCAAGACATTTTAATTATTGTGCACAACTGAAGGGAACATGTATGTAAAATTGTAAACATGTACAAATAGTATGACAAACTTGTACATATATTATAACAAACTTGTAAACTTGTCCAAATAGTATGACAAACTTGTATAAATAAAATGGCAAACTTCTAAATATTTTTCTTTTATTGAAATACCTCTAATAGAGAATGATAGAAAATTATTTTTTTTTACTTTTTTATTCAAATGGGTTCATATTTGATGTAATATAGAATTTTTACTACTGGAAATTTATTAGAGAGTACTTATATAATTTGTAAATTGTATTAGTTTCTAATTTTTTTATTTTTCTAACCTCTTTTGTTGCAATTTATTTTTTAGATAAATGAGTTCAAAGTTCAAACTTAACAATAATAGATATTTTTTCAAAAAATTTAAGAGTTATTAATTATATTTTTGTAATTATGCATTAATTTCTAAACTTTTTATGTATTTTTCTAAAAATTTATAATTAAATTTTTATACATAAATGAGTTAATACTAGGTACAATAGATAGCATGTAATATTAACATGTAATGTAAGATAATAATATCATTTAATTAAGATAAATATTATTTTTAAATATGACAAATTATTTAAATTATATAAATGTAATGCAAGATAATATAAATTTTTGACATAAACTTGTAATCATGTAAGCACATACATCTAAATATATTTCTAGAATTTTTAGTAGAAAGTATGCATATAATTTGTAAATTTACGATATTTTACTATATTTTAAATTTTACTAGTAATGCAAGGTTTACTAGTTATTTACTTTATTTTCAATACTTTTTCTGTATTTTTGTAATAATTTTTATAATTAAAATTTTTTACATAAATTTCCCTAACAGTTTCTAACATTTTTGTATTTTTACAAAACATTTTTTACAATTTTCCTAACCTTTTCTATTCACATTACGCATTTTCCTATTTATACGCAGTACTCAGCCTATAGTGTGGCAAACTTGTAAATAAAATTCATTAGGTTTAGCAAAATTTAGTGTGTATAGCTGCTGCCGAATGCCGATCATCTTCCCATTTAGTTCAAAAAAAGTTCAAGTATTTACAGGTATGCCATTAAGTTTGTTATCAATGTGTTACTTTTAATGACAAACTTGTAAATAATTAAAACTTTATGAGCAAGGGGACCGACAGCTGGCGGTGACTACTGCCGTTCCCACTTTAACTTTTACTCAAAGTTCATGTATATTTGCAAGTTTGCCACTCCTTTTACTCTAGAAGTTTTAATGAGATGTTATACTTGTAAAAATGGACAATTATGGACTATAATTGATGTCATTTGGCATAAAAATTTAGTAACATACTTAGTAACCTCTTCTCAGGCTCTCGACGAGTCTCTCATCCTCTCTCTCTCCCTGTCGAATTTCTTTTCCCTCGCAATGAAAACCATATCGCCGAAAGGAGTCAATCGGCGAAAACCCAATCGGCGATTCACCTTCTACGCTTCTCTCGTCCGTCGTCGATTCAGCTTTCAGTAAAGCTAGGGCATGGCGACAATCTTCAAGCTAGGGCACGTCGAATATTTTTAGAGCTAGAATGAAATTGTTCCATTATAATTTTGGAGCTAGGGGTCTGTCTTAATGTTGAGGAACTGAGGTAAGTTGTCTCCTCTCAAAAAAATTTCTTCTCGATTTCTTTCTCTGTGGTTAAGCATGCTTTCGGAAACTTTATAGAAGTTATTTCCCTGTAGATTCAAGGGGTTAGAAGATTCATGGGGTTAGCTGTAGATTCACATGGTTAGCTGTAGGTTCACAGAAAAGTTTTCTTTCTTTTTAATCACGGGGATTTTCTGTTGATTCATGGCTTGTCTGTTGATTCACGGTCTCCTTCCTCCTCCAGTCCTTCTCCGACGACAATTTCGCCCGAAATTGTCTGATACCAATACTTTTAACCACGTTTTGTACCGGTAGCCTCCGATACCGATCCGATACAACCGAAACGTATAGGTTTCAGCCGATACCTCAAACCATGGTTTATGTATTTCTCAAGCATAACATATACAAACAACTTGAGATAGTGGTCATGGAACCAAAACTAAGACACCCAACAAAACCTTCAAGAGCGATGAAACCTAGTAAAGCCTTTAATTCAGAACAGCTTCAAAACCGAAACCGAGTTCTCATACCTTGTTGGACATTGGAAACAGGTTGCATGTGCAAAAACGGGTCAAAGAAAATCATGCTTACATGTAGCAGACCGCTTTTGGCCCACTTCACTTGTTTTAGACTGTTTTGACATGCCCAAAGCATGTTCCTGCTTTATGCAACCCCGAAGGATCAAAGCAAAGCAACCCAAGGCCACTGCCGCTTAAACGGCGCTTTGTGCCACTTTTGCAACAGTTTTCAGTTCACTATTTAGAGGTTAAATTCTCCGTTAAAACGTTCTCGTACGTGCATTGTCGGTGATAGAACCGATGATACTTGGCTTAAGTCGACACTAAATATAGTTTCAAGTCCACCACTGTGGATCAAAACTTTATTACACAATCAAACTCTGGTAAACATAGCATGCAAAAGATGCATTCTGATCTGTCGGTGGTGAGCTCATGAACAAGAAAACACTATAACCACAACCACCAAGGCTTGCCGTTTTTACCTGCTATTTTGGATCAGCCCAGTCACTCCATTGCCAATCAGTTAAGGGCAGGCTTCATAGAAAGCTCAATTCGTTTTATTAAACTTACATATCAGCTTAAGTTTTGACCATCTTTTCCAGACAATTATATGCTCTTGGTACTTGAACCCCCTGCAGCACTACTTTTGCACGTCCATATCATCTCAACAAATGCAGCATAACCTTGTCCTCAATCAGTGCAAGGGAAAATTATGGGAGACTTAATCACAAGTAGAAGAAAAGGAGAAAGGAAAAAAAATCTATGTAAGATTGTAGACACAGTGTTCAATTTCTTGCTTTATTTTTCAGTTCGTTGTATGTTGTTAGAAATTAACATGCATAAAATTAATAATGAAGGTATTCCATATGTAACTTGTAGAGCTCGTTCAATCAAACATGGCTTCCACTTAAACAAAAAATAACTAAATAGAAATATAGTGATGGATGACATATAGAAGTCTCATCAGAAGCCAAAAGATAATACGCAGAAAGCATAATCAGGCATATTATGCTTATTATTGTGCTAATTCCTTTGCTAATTTGCAACCAGCAGAAGTATAACCCAACCAGGTGGCATTTGAACGTTTGTAAGGATAAGCATAGATGAGTAAGAATATATGTACTAAATACCACGTCTCTTAACATGTATAAAAGAGACAGTATGCCAAAATGATATAGAAGTACCTTACTCAAATCAACAGGTTGCTGTTCAGCAATGCACAACGTTGTTACACTATAATCATGGCGGCTGCTGGTAGGTGCCGCTTTACTGTCTTGCAATAGGGCTTCAAGACGAGCTAGATGCTGTTCAAGATGAACAAATTATTAACACAAAAAGCTGGTTAAATATATAAGACAAAGGATGAAAAAGATGGAATCTGTTAACTGGCCTTGGCAGCATAGGCCTGGCAATCCAATACTTTGTGTAGATCGACTTGGCAACGGACAGTTGGAATGACAGTCGCAAGAGAATTAATACCATGGATTGCATTTTCCAATTCCTCTAATGCAGAGTGTTTTAGAAGTCCACAATTCTCTTGAGGAATCAAGTCGACCTTGTTAAGAACCACTACATCCTGAAATAAAACACAAATTGCAGGTAAATTTGGTGGTTAGTAATACACATGAGCTGAATGTATACTCTAGATCGTCTAACATAGACAATAGGATGATTTGCAACCCAATTCTAAGGCTCACATTGTGTTTGTCTAGTATCCGAATTTCATATATATGATACAGAATTGTATCCATAGAAACGAAGGTCAAACATTATCTGAAAGAATGCTAATAGTTTGCAAAGATGACATTCAAGTTGGAACACACATTGAAAACCTTTGGAGTTCAAGTTCAAGAATTAGAAACTCATGTAAATCAAGGTAATAGAATCATATATAATAAGCTTGGCAAGCTTGTAATGAATGCAACTACAATATAAAAAGATGAACAATAATGCTTAATCTAAGTGGACATCTATAGAAACTTGGGAGAGAAAACTTTGAATAAGATTGCTAAAGATGAGCTAGAGGAGTATCCAGATAGAATACCGTAGCTGGAGAATACTGAGAGCTGGAATCTCAAAAAATATAAGAAATAAAGGAAGAATTAATCTCACTATTTGAAAACGTATGTATCTTTGAGTTTTGATGAAAGGTATATGAAAACGAGGTTGCTCTACCTCTTTATTTATAAGCAAACTACTGAATGCTGAGAAAAAAATCAAGTTGTGTGTGTACACAACCCCAAATTCAAAAACATGATCAAAATAACTCACGTTGACAAGATGCATGAACTTTCATAGGTTGTTGAGATGAAGTGCCTCCTCTTCCTCCAAAAACTACCGCTGACTGGGGTTAATGTGAAGCCTTTACTGTGGCTACGAGCCCTAATCTCAAAATGATCTTCTTCTTTTTTGTTTAGTCCTCAAATCTTGCTCCACCATCGTCGGGTTAGGAAGACTTTGAGTAGCGGGTATCTACAGCTTGCTCACCACTTTCTTCTTCTTCATACTCAGATTCTTCACCTGCTTCTCCTTCAAAACTCCGTTTCTTACCCCTTGATCGGCCTCAAAAGAACAATAAGTTTAAGAGATTGGGCTCTAGGTTTTGGGAAAATTGGAAGAAAAATTTATATAAAATGAAAAAAAGTTGATTTAAATGAAGCTTCAGGCCATGGGGTTTTTCCCATTCACCTTCAGACCGTGGGGTTTTTTACATTCACGATCTAACCATCGGATTCATAAATCAACCCCTAATTTTGACAATTTTGAACTAGTAGTTGCACTAGCTGTGCCATCAGTGACTTTGGTTCAATTGCCGAGTCATCAATTTGAGCAAGCGATGGCACCGGTGGGTGTGAGAGGTGGCTTGAAAGTGTTAATTTTCAGCAATCAAATTAAACCAAAATTCAAAAGGTTATCAAATATGGCTATGCTTATATGTATATGATAATTTATGATATACAAGAAAGTACTGAGAGATGACAATAATTTTTAAAAAATAATATTAATTTAAACATAAGAAATGTTCATTTTAATCAATATATAATCTCAATCATTTACATTACACATGCCTAATTACCTTCTGGCCCTAGATCTATTTTTCCAGCAATTAAATATTAGTTTCAGATCTGTTCTTCGCTATTAAACCCTAGATTAGTAGTCCACAAGCCAGATCCATAGCAAGCACACAAGAAGACGCCAAAATTCATCTTGTGCCAAAGACGGATCCAAGCAAAAAGGAGCCACCTTTGGCAAAGGACAAAGGGAAAAGGACAATTTTTTTGAAGATGAACCGGATCTAGACGAAGACGGGTACAACAAGGGGGCCGGACGGCATCGACAGGCCCAACCTTCAGGGCCGGCTGCCCCCGGCGGCAGCCTGGGGGCCTCGGCCGACCCCCAGGGTGGGTTCCGAGGCCCGCCGGACCCCTGGGGGGCAGCCGACCCCCCAGGAGGCCCGACCGCCTTTTTCGACGACTTTTCGACCTCCATGGGACCCGGCCCCCACCCTTTGGGTCTACCGTAAGCGGGCTGAGGCTTATGTTCCAGACAGGCGACAGGGATACCAGCACAGGGGAGGTTTCCAGCCGCAAGAGAGAGGTGGATTCGCTGGCGAGAGGCGTTTGAGGAAGCTGGAGGTGCCTGTTTTTGAGGGAGGAGACCCAGACGACTGGCTTTACCGGGTGGAGAGGTACTTGGAGGTGTCCGCTGTCCCAGGAGAGGATTGGCTACGGGCGATAGGGGTCTGCCTGGAGGGAGAGGCTTTGGGCTGGTTCCGTTGGACAGATCAGCAGCAGCCTTTTCAGACCTGGGCTGAGTTTACGACGCTCCTGACAGAGCGGTTTGGAGGAGGCCGGCTGGCGGCGTGTTCGAGAGACTGTACTCGCTGAAGCAGGAGGGGAGCGTAGGTGATTACATCAAGAAGTTCGAGTCGCTCTGCCACCGAGTTTGGGGAGTCTCTGAGGAGTCTTTGGAGGGCTGTTTCATGAAGGGGCTGAAGCCCACGGTGCGGTCGGGGCTGAGACAGTTTGAGCCCGTTGGTTTGCGTATGCAGGGCAGATGACAGAGGGACCACCCCGGGCTGACCGTCGCAGCTGGGATGTGCTTCAGATGTGATGAGAAGTTCACCCCCGGACACCGATGCGCCGCTCGGACTCTCCAGATACTGGTAGCTGGCGATGAGGAGGGAGAGGACGAGGTTATCACCTTAGAGGCAGGAGAGGAGGATGAGGAGATGGAGCACCAGCACTTATACCTTGCAGAGGTGTCCCTCAATTCCGTGGTGGGGTTCACGCCGAACCACACCATGAAATTGGTGGAACAGGTGGATAGCCAGGAGGTGATAGTTTTGATCGACAGTGGGGCCACCCACAACTTCATCTCCAGCAGACTGGCGGAGGCACAGGGTTTGCAGATGAGTGGCACTGGGCGGTATGAAGTGATGCTCGGCACGGGACAGGTGACACATAGCACTGGTGTCTGCCGCGAGTGGTTGTGGCGGTTCAGGGGGAGCAGATCGTCGCCGATTTCCTGCCCTTGGAGCTAGGGAGTACAGATGTCATCCTGGGGATGAAGTGGTTACAGACCCTTGGGGAGACCAGGACTAATTGGAAGCTGTTGAGGATGGAGTATCAGCACGAGGGGAGGACAGTGGTGTTACAGGGGGACCCCAGTCTCTGTCGTTCCCTAGTGTCTTACAAGGCCATGTCCAGGGCTATCCACACAGCAGGGTAGGGATACTTGGTGGAGCTACAGGCAGTGACAGCGTCGGTACAGAGTGAGGACCCCCCACAGGCAGTAACACCGGAGGTCGAGCAGCTGTTGGCACAGTTTGAGGAGGTCTTCCAGACACCGCAGTGGCTGCCACCACACAGAGACCATGAGCACGCCATCGTTTTACGGGAGGGCGTGTCTCCCATCAGTGTGCGGCCTTACAGGTACCCCCAGGTACAGAAGGATGAGATAGAGCGGTTGGTGGAGGAGATGCTGCAGGCAGGGGTGATCCAACCGAACACTAGCCCTTTTTCTAGCCCAGTACTGTTGGTGAAGAAGAAGGATGGCAGCTGGAGATTCTGCGTGGATTACAGGGCCCTAAATAAGGAAACAGTGGCAGATAAATTCCCTATTCCTGTGATTGATGAGCTCTTGGATGAACTCCACGGGGCAGCATATTTTTCCAAAATTGATCTGAAGTCGGGTTACCACCAGATACGGATGAGGGCGGCCGACGTGCCAAAGACTGCGTTTCGGACTCACGAGGGGCATTATGAGTTCCTCGTCATGCCGTTCGGCTTGACGAATGCACCGGCGACATTCCAGGCTTTGATGAACAAGGTCTTCCGACCTTTTCTGAGGAGATTTGTGTTGGTCTTCTTTGATGACATACTGGTGTACAGCCGCAGTATGGAGGAGCACGTGGGGGCATCTGCGAGCAGTGTTGCATGAGCTACAGGAGCAGCAGCTCTGTGCGAATAAGAAGAAGTGTCTGTTCGGCCAGCCACAGGTGGAGTACTTAGGCCACGTGGTGTCAGCAGAGGGAGTTGCAGCCGACAGGACCAAGATTGCAGCCATGTTAGATTGGCCGGTACCCTCCACCTTACGGGGTCTGCGCGGCTTCTTGGGCTTGACGGGGTATTACAGGAAGTTTGTCCAGGGATATAGCACGATTGCTTGGCCTCTCACCGAGCAACTGAAGAAGGACAACTTCCACTGGAGCGAGGAGGCTACCAGGGCATTTGAGGCCCTGAAGCAGGCCATGACGTCGGTGCCAGTGTTGGGGCTCCCAGATTTCAGCAGACCTTTTGTGATAGACACCTACGCATCAGGGTATGGCCTGGGGGCAGTGTTGATGCAGGACCAGAGGCCGATTGCCTTCTTTAGCCAGACCATGTCAGCACGGGCGAGGCTGAAGTCAGTTTATGAGAGGGAGCTGATGGCGATTGTACTAGCTATTCAGAAGTGGCAGCCCTACCTGTTGGACAGGAAGTTCATTGTGCGGACCGACCAGCGGAGTTTGAAGTACCTATTGGAGCAGCGTATGGTCACCGAGGAGCATCAGAGGTGGCTCTCCAAGCTGGTGCATTTTACATTCGAGATACAGTACCGCCCAGGCCTGGAGAACAAGGCGGCTGACGCCTTGTCGCGCCGCGAGGAGATTGCAGAGGTCGCGGCCATCTCAGCACCCGTCCTCTTGGATTGGGAGCCCTTGAGTAGAGAGATAGAGGCTGATGCAGATTTGACGAGGATCCGTGAGTCACTGCAACAGGGGTCCTCGGACTTTCAGGGATACAACATGGAGGGACAGAGGTTGCTATACCACGGCCGGCTGGTGATTCCTAGGGGGTCCGTCCACATTCCCATGATCTTTCAGGAGTTCCACGGCAGCGCCATCGGAGGGCACTCCGGGGTACAGCAGACTTACAGGCGGATGGCGAGGGAGTTATACTGGCCTGGGACGAAGAAAGACATTACCCAGCGGATAGCGGAATGTGACGTGTGCCAGCGTCACAAATATTTGGTAATGGCACCAGCGGGACTTTTGTAGCCATTAGCTTTGCCAGAGCGAGTATGGGAGGATATCAGTATGGATTTCATTGAGGGGTTGCCGCGATCAGAGGGGTACAGTTCCATATTAGTGGTGGTCGATCGGCTCAGCAAGTACGCCCACTTTATACCTCTCAGACACCCATACACTGCAGTTACGGTGGCAGAAGCTTTTATGAGGGAGGTGGTTCGCCTGCACGGGTTTCCGGGCTCCATAGTATCAGATCGGGATAAAGTATTCATCAGCAGCTTTTGGAAAGAGTTATTTAAGGTGCAGGGGACCAAGTTACAGAGGAGCACGGCCTATCACCCGCAGACAGATGGACAGACGGAGGTAGTGAATAGGAGTGTGGAGACATACCTGAGGTGCTTCGCGTCCGAGTCACCGAGACAGTGGGCCAGGTGGTTGGCATGGGCCGAATATTGGTACAACACCTTGTACCACTCGGCAGCACAGAGCACCCCATTCCGGATCCTCCATGGTCGTGACCCTCCACAGTTGATACATTACAGCAGAGGCGTCACGCCGGTGTCCCAGGTAGAGGTAGGGATGGCAGTAATGACCCGACCCGACCCACCCGACCCGACCCGCCACGATTTTGACCCGCCCCGCCCCGGCCCGCTGCCGGGTCGGGGCAAGCTTGGGCTTTGTATGCAACCCGACCCGACCCGCCCCGCCCCGATAAACTATAGAGGTTCTAAAAAAACCTTACTATTTTGATGCGAACCATGCGGTCTGTCCATATCACATAACTCATACTCTGTCCCAATGTTCTTCCAATTAGGCCAATTCCCAATTCCAAATTACCAATAAATCACAATTCTCCTAAATCCCAAATAAAACTTTTATTTGGGATTCATATGGATGGCAGTAATGACCTGACCCGACCGACCCGACCCGACCCGACCCGATTTTGGTAAGAAATTACCCGACCCGCCCCGGCCCGAGACCCGACCCGCCCCGGCCCGAGACCCGACCCGCCCCGGCTCGCAGACGGGACGGGGCAAGCTTGGGTAGTTAAATACCCGCCCCGCCCCGCAATATTGCCATTCCTAGGTAGAGGAGCACTTGACTGAGCGGGATAAGTACCTGCAGGAGTTGAAGAAACACTTGTTGAGGGCCCAGCAGATCATGAAGACCAAGGCAGATGCACACCGGCGAGATGAGCACTTTGAGGTTGGGGGCCGCGTGTACCTGAAGCTTCGGCCTTACAGGCAGAGGACCTTGGCTCGTAGGAGCAATGAGAAGCTAGCGGCCCGCTACTATGGACCTTTCGAGGTGACCGCTCAGATCGGGAAGGTGGCCTATAGACTGCAGTTGCCCACCACTTCGACCATTCACCCGGTGTTCCACATTTCACAGTTGCGACGAGCCATCGGGAATCACACTCTGTCACCCACTCTCCCACCCACTCTGACAGATGACATGGAGGTGCTCCTGGAGCCTCAGGAGTTGACAGGGATCCGACAGACCGCATGCGGGGTTCAGGAGGTGAGGATTCGTTGGCGGGGCCTTCCCGACTACGATACTACTTGGGAGGCTGCTTCAGTGATCCGCGACCAGTTTCCAGATTTCCACCTTGAGGACAAGGTGGCACTTTTGGGGGGGAGTAATGATGCGGCTCATAGGGGTGCGGCGGCTAGGCAGGAAGGGGGGGCCGGCTCAAGAGATGCGGGTCTACCATCGGAGGCGACGACTTGGGTCCAACTCGGACCCGGTCCCAAACTTGTGATTACTCACAAGTGGGGAGGGCAAGAGGGTAATTAGACAATTATTAACCCCTCCCCCAATAAAAGGGCCGGCCGGCCCTAGGATGGCTTTTATCGAAGAATTGATCAAGGTAATTTTATTCCTAGTTGCTCTAGATTATTCCCTAGTTGCTAGATAATTGTTTTAGCCCTAGATCTATTTTTCCAGCAATTAAATATTAGTTTCAGATCTGTTCTTCGCTATTAAACCCTAGATTAGTAGTCCACAAGCCATAAAAACCCTACCTTTGATCCCCACAAAAAGCCCTAGTCGTATCACCTTCTCATAAATATAAATTGATCTTCAAATAATTAATTGTTTAGTAAAAATATCATTCAATTGATTTTTTTGTATCAATATATTTAAGTAAAATATCACCATATTCAACATGGTCTTTAAGAAAATGATCTTTGGCATGGATGTTTCTGATACAAACTTCTAGAGAAAATAGCGAAAGGTGATATTTTTTAGAGTGGAAATATAAAAAGGTGGACTTTTACAATCAAATGCGAAGAAACAAGATAACTGATCTTCTAGGAGAAGATCAACTCCCTCTCTTTTGAATTAATGAATCAAAGAATAAATCCCCCCAGCAACAATAATCAAAATAACGAGTTTCTTCTCAAAATTCGCATAAATCAAACAAGATGGTAGCCGGCCCTAATTAACCCCCAAAACTTCCCAAAATAGTCAAAGACCCAAATACCCCTACTCATAAAATACCTCCCTTAATCAATTGGAAGTGGGCACCGTCGTCCCTTGGCCACGCGTGCGCCTCCTCCTGTAGACCCGCAGCTTGCACGACGCATCATTACTCCCCCCCAAAAGAATCACCTTGTCCTCAAGGTGGAAGTCTGGGTATTGCTGCTGGATGACGTCAAACGTCTCCCACGTAGCATCGTGATCTGGCAAACCGCGTCAATGAATGAGCACCTCCCGAGCACGGCCCAGCCCTTGTCGCACTGCCTTAACATCTAAAGGCTCCATGAGCACCTCCATACCATCAGTGAGAGTGTGTGGCAATGCTCAATCCCCGAGTCCGTCGCTGCCTCCTGTAAGAGCGGCTCACAATCAAGTAGTACTGGCAAGGTCAGCGCCCTCAACACCACCCCTTCATTCCGCGGAGACAAGGCATCCACTGCCTTATTTTCTAAGCCCGGTTTATACTAAATATCGAACTAGTAGCCCACTAACTTGGAAAGCCACCGTTGATGCTCCTCGGTGACCAAACATTGCTCCAAAAAGTACTTTAAGCTCCGTTGATCCGTTCTGACCACGAATTCTCGCCCCAGTAGGTAAGGTTGCCATTTTTGAATAGACAAGACTATGGCCATGAGTTTCCTTTCATAAACAGATTTCTGCCGTACTCTGGCTGATTTGACTGAAGAAAGCAATAGCTCTGCCCCTCTGCATCAATACCGCTCCCAGGCCATACCCCAACGCATCGGTCTTCACTACAAACGGAACGGTGAAGTCTGACAAGTCCAACACCGGTGCAGTAGTCATGACCACCTTCAAGGCCTCAAAAGCCCTCATAGCCGGTTCCCCCCATTTGAAATTGTCTTTCTTCAGTTGCTCTGTTAACGGCCATGTGATAGTACTGTAACCCTAATAAATTTCATGTAATAGCCCTTCAGCCCCAAAAATCCACGTAATGCCCTCAAGGTAGTGGGTAGGGGCCAGTCATGCATGGCCTCAATCTTCGATCTATCCGCCTCTACTTCCTCCACGGACACGACATGCCCCAAGTACTCGACCGGCCGCTGTCTAAAGAGGCATTTCTTCTGGTTGGCGTACAGCTGATTCGCAATCAGCTCCTGGAATATCACCTCCAAGTGACCTAAATGCTCCTTCATGGATCTGCTATACACGAGGATATCGTCAAAAACACCAAAATGAACTTACGCAGGTACGGGCGGAAAATCTTATTCATTAAGGCCTGGAATGTCGCCGGTGCATTGGTCAGCCCAAATGGCATGATCAAAAACTCGTAGTGTCCCTCATGCGTCCTAAACGCTGTCTTGGGCACATCCTCTGCTGGCATCAGAATCTGGTGATATCCTGGTTTCAAATCTATCTTGGAGAAAACCTCTGTTCTGTGCAGCTCATCCAACAACTCATCAATGGCGGGAATGGGAAACTTATCCGGAACCATTTCCTTATTCAAAGCCCGATAGTCAACACAAAAATGCCAACTCCCATCCTTCTGCTTTACTAGCAGTACCGGGCTGGAGAACGGACTAACACTCGGCTAGATCACCCCTGCTTGGAGCATGTCTCGCGCCATCCGTTCTATCTCATCCTTCTGAATCTGTGGGTACCTGTAAGGCCGCACATTGATAGGTGAAACTCCGTCCTTGAGAGCAATGGCATGCTCGTGGTCACGAGGGGGAAGAAGGCCACTAGGTGTCTGGAAGATCTGCTCAAAGTGTCCTAACAACCCTTCCACCACATCTGGTACTGTTGATTTCTGCTTCTTCCCGTCTACGACCATCCCCTGAAATTCCACCAACACACCACCTCCTTCTCTCTGTAAGCCCGGGTCATGGATCGAAAAGCCATCAACGAAAAGCACAAACTGGGATCCTACGCTAACACCACTGTCTGATCCCCCTCCTGAAACTCCATTCGTAATAGCTTCCAATTGACTTTCACATCTCTCAATTGCTTTAGCCATTGGACCCCCAATATGATGTCGACATTCCCTAACTCCAAAGGCAAAAAGTCTTCCACCACCTATATCCCATGTATGGTCAATAACAACCCCTTGCAGAGGCCATTACTCTCCTCCATTCTGCCCGTCCCCAGTAAAACCGTGACTTCTCCTCACTACTGAGATGTAACCCTAACGCTCGATCAATCGTGGGATATGAAATTGTGAGTGGCACCACTATCAATCAGCGCTATCACTGCCTCTTCTGCCAACCGTGCCACAAACTTCATGGTGTGGTTCGGTGTGAGCCCCACCACAGAGTTAAGTGACACATCCGCCACGTCTAAGTGCAAATGCTCCACATCCTCCTTGTCAGCCACCAACTCAGTCACCTCCTCCGAGTCCTCGTCGGGCACGATCGTCAACTGGAGGAGACGGCTCCCGCACATGTGCCCCGACGTGAATCTCTCATCGCACTTGAAGCACAGCCCATTGGCTCTCATGTCTTTGATCTCAGCATCCGTCATCCCTGTCCTCTTAGGTGGGAATCCCCACTGCTAACGGCCCCCCTTGGGGCGACTGTCCCACCTGTGGTCGCCTTCGACACTGCCGCTGGGGGCAGAGTGCGGAAGTTCTGTCCCCCATTGCTCCTCTCGCCCGTCGCTCCTCAGTCTGCTTCTCCTCTGCTCGGTGGACTAGGCGCATCATCCCTAACAACCCTTAGGGGTCTGCATGCGTAA
Source organism: Scilla litardierei (assembly GCA_030789695.1). NCBI lineage: Eukaryota > Viridiplantae > Streptophyta > Magnoliopsida > Asparagales > Asparagaceae > Scilla > Scilla litardierei. The sequence goes on from CM061142.1 coordinate 638,504,618, forward strand.
CTTTGCTCTAATAGAAGGTTTCAGTTCCTTCATGAAGCAACCCTCTAAAGACTCATACGACACTCCCCGCACACGCCGCGCCAATGCCTCCCACTTTTTGCGTAATCCCTGACTGTGTCATCCTGCTTGAGTACGTACAGCTGCTCGAAGAAATTTCCCTCCTGTCCCTCCTGTAATCGCTCCAACAGTTCCTTAGTGAACACCCACCATGTCTCCATTGGTCCCTTACTCTCTCGCCAGCGGTATCACACTAAGGCCTCGCCCTCCAAATAGATGTTGATCACCTGGAGTACCTCCTCCTTTGTGAGCCTCATCACCTGAATGTACTGCTCCGCCCGGTATATCCATCCCTCCGGATCTCCCCCCTCAAATATGGACATCTTAGCTTCTTGTGATGACGATTTGCATGTATGTTTCCCTGCTGGCCTCCATCGACTCCTCGATCAGGGGGTCTCTGTCGGAAGTCTCCTGGAACTCCTCCAAATCTACCCTCTCGCCCTCCTCCACCATTCTTCCCTCCATGGCATGCCTGAATCTGAAAAGGATTGCGCTAAAAGTTTCCCCCACGACCTGTGCCTAGGCATGCGGTCCCGTGCATTGTCGTTATGCCTCCAAGGGGGGGAGGACCCAGGGGACCCCACCTGGTCTCCGTGGACCTGTCGTGAGTCTGAGTAGCCAAAAGGCCTCGCCGTAGGCTCGAAAGGTCCCCTGGAAATACCCGCCGCCTGCGGGGTTGCTGCCTGGAGGCCGCGCGACCATGGCCAGGGTCCGCGGTCCCCCTACGTGGTCACTTGGCCTTCCGGAGGGGGCAGCGCCCCCTGTGGGGCCCAACCGAACCCCGAAAAGGGAGCTGGGAAGCCCGTCGACCCCAAGGTACCCCCGTGGGTCTCGCCAAAGTCGCCGGATGTGCGTGGGGGCTGGAGAGGGCAGATCCCCCCCCCCCGATGAGTCCCTGAAGCCCTCGGGATCCTCTCCTTCATCTTCAAACATCTCCTCGACCATCTCAACTTCCTTACCCTTGTTCTTGACCAAAGGTGTCTCCTTTGGTGACGGGGGTTGTGACTAAAGGATCAAAAGGATCCACTTTACATCATCTCTTGTCTCTGTTGACTCCGTCTTGGTTGAAGCGATGGTGGACTCTAACTTGGCGAAGCATTCCTCCATCCCCTTCGTCAGATCTTCAATTCGTCCTTCAATTTTCTCCTCTAGAGCATCAATCTTATCCTTGGATCTAGTAGATGTCGCCATCAGGATCGATTGCTCTGATACCAATTTGATACAAACTTCTAGAGAAAATAGCGAAAGGTGATATTTTTAAGAGTGGAAATATAAAAAGGTGGACTTTTATAATCAAATGCGAAGAAACAAGATAACTGATCTTATAAGAGAAGATCAACTCACTCTCTTTGAATTAATGAATCAAAGAGTAAATCCCCTAAGCAACAATAATCAAAATAACGAGTTTCTTCTCAAAATTCGCATAAACCAAACAAGATGGTAGCAGGCCCTAATTAACCCCCAAAACTTCCCAAAATAGTCAAAGACCCAAATACCCCTACTCATAAAATACCTCCCTTAATCAATTGGAATCGGCCCCCGCCGTCCCTTGGCCACGCGCGCGCCTCCTCCTGTAGACTCGCAGCCCACGCGACGCATCAGTTTCTTGAGGTGATCTTTATGCAAGGAAAAAAATGATCTTCATGTCAACTAATTGAGCTTAGTCCTATGCATACTGATAGTTTAGGGGGTAAATTTATGTCTGTTATCAATGATGATTTTTCTCGATTTACTTGGGTATTATTTTTAGCCACAAAACGAAGCTTTCAATTTGTTTTCAAATTTTCATAGAAGAGTTTAAAGGAAACGCGGCCAATTATGAAGATCAGAGGTGATTACGAAGGTGATTGAAATGATTCATTTGAAAAGTTTTGTGATGAACATGGTATTTAACACACTTTTTTACTCTAAGTACACTGTAATAAAATGAGGTTGAACAAAAAAAATTAAACCATAAAATAGATGATACGTACACTTTTAAACTCAAAACAATTTACTAAAATATCTCTATATGAAAGTTATGAATATAACCTGCTATGTCTTAAATCGAGAATGATTTGACCCATCTTGAACAAAAATCCTAATGAATTATAATTCTAAAAAGATTCTCAACATTTCATACTTCAACCTTTTTAGTTGTAAATACTTTATTTTGAATACCAATGAAAACTTGGGAAAGCTTAATTCTAAAGCTAATGATGAAATATTTTAGATATTCTTACTTAAGTAAAGCTTTTGAAATTTTTAATAAAAGGTTTATGACCAGAGAAGGATCTATAAACGTTACCTTTAAAGGGACTGATATTTTTGAATGCAAAAAAGATAACGAAGATGACACGCCTATTGAGCTTAACAAGAGTTACTATATTAAAAATGAAGACGGTTCATCTCAACTTAATATGGATGACAATTACCAAGATATTGAGGGCTTGTTCAAGGCTTGAAGAATTGTCCATAATCATCCATATCCACATGATTAGACTTTTGGTGACGCATTGAAAGAAGTCAAGACTCAAGCTCAGGATCATAGTGAATGTGGTAACATGATTTTTCTATATCATATAGAACCTTCAAATAATTCTGATGCTTTTGACGATGAATTATAATTTTTAGCTACGCAAGAAGAGTTATAAATTTTGGGTTTTCTGCTAAGCAAGAAGAGTAACGAATTTTGGTTTTTTAATCTATGCAAGAAGAGTTATGCAACGATTTATTTCACGTTTGGGATCTTGTTCATAGGCCTAAAATTGTATCAGCATAAGTATCAAGTGGGTTTTTTGAAACAAACTTTATGAGCATGGTAGTTACCAAGAACAAAGCCAAATTTATTGCCCAAGAATATAATCAAAAAGATGATATTAATTTTGATGAAATTTTGGCACATATTGCTAGACTTAAAGAAATTTGTATGCTTCTAACTTATGCAAGTTTTAAAAGTTTTCAATTATTTTAAATGAATATCAAAAGTATATTTTTAAATGGCTTTATCAAGGATGAAGTCTATGTTTTGCAACCTCCGGGTTCTAATACCATAAATTTTCAAATCATGTTTTTAAGTTTAAAAAGTACTCTATGGTTTAAAATAAACACATTGTACTTGGTATGAAAGACAATCTAAATTTTTACTTGAAAATGAATTTTCAAAAGATAACATGATATGATCACAACCTTTTGCCATAAATTCTTCATCTTTCCTATCATAACATCGATTGCACACTTTTTATTAAGACCGGAAACAAATATCTTACTGGTTCAAAGTTATATTGATGACATCATTTTTTGCCCTGCTAAAAACTGTGCAAAGAATTTTCTAAAAGTATGCAGAAGAAATTTGAAATGAGTATGATATGTGAACTCAACTTCTTTTTTGGTTTACAAATTAAGCAAATTAAAGATGATATTTATATCAACCAAGAGACGTACATTAAAAAACTTATTCAAAAGTTCAAAATGAAGAATTTCAAGTCAGTCAATAATCCAATAAGCACGTCAACAAAACTGATAAAAATGAATCGGGTAAAGCAGTTGGCATCACTGTGTATAGAAGTATCATTGGTAGCCTGTTATAGTTAAACATTACTGTTTGTAGACTTGAAACCATGTTCCATGTATGCACACATGCTAGATTTAAATCATCTCCTAATGGATCAAATTTACATACTGTAAAGAAAATTATTAGATATGTTAAGGGTACATATAACCAAAAATTGTTTTATCCAAAGAATGCATGATTTGATTTGATTGCATATAGTGATACGGACCGCAAGTATCGCTGTCGCACTTATCAGTTTCTTGAACATTCCCTATCTCTTGGTTCAAAAAGCAAAGTTACATGGTATTGTCCATAACAAAAACAGAGCATATTGCTACGGATCTGTGATATGTACAGATTTCTCTACATGAAACAAACCCTAGATGATTATAATATTGCATTCAATACTGTGTAAATTTTGTGTGACAACTACAATGCTATTAACTTGTTTAAAACTATGTGTAACACTTTTACACTAAACACATTACTGTGAGATGTAATTTTCTTTAGAACCAAAAGTGTAGAATATATTGACATTACTCAGCCATTACATGGACATCAATTTCTAATTATCATAAGGCAATTAGGCATATGTATTGCAATGGTTGAAATTATAGATATTGATTAAAAATAACCTTTCTGATGTTTAAATTAATATTATGTATCAAAAATTGTTCTCTCTCAGTACATTCTTGGATATCATAAATTATCGTATCTACATTATTGTAACCATATTTGGTAAGTTTTTGAACCTTGGTTTAATTTAATTGCTGGAAATTAACACTTTTTAAGCTACCAGTTGCACACACAGGTGTTATCGCTCGCTCAAACCATAGACTTAGCAGTTCAACAGTGGCATTGCTCGTGCAACTATTAGTTTAAAACTACCAAAACCAACAGTCAATTAATGAATCCGATGGTTAGACCGGCAAAAGGAAAAGCCCCCACCACTTGAAGCTTCATTTAAATCTATCTCTCATTCTGAAAAAAATTACCTTTCAAAAATTTCCCAAATTTCCCAAAATCTTGGACTCATTCTCTTAAACCCATCGTTCTTCTCTCATGGTCGATCAAGAAGGAAAGATTCGGAGTTTTGAAGTAGAAGCGGGTGAAGGATCGAGTAGGAAGAAGACGAAGAAAGTGGTGAGCAAGCGACCTGTAATGCGCCCCCTTTTATTTTACCCAGCACACTCCCACAAGCCCACTTCGGCTCGTTTTTGTTTGTTTGTTGGTTCGATCTCTCGCTCCCCCTTTCTTTCGCAACTCGAGCCCGCTTAGGGCTTCCGATCGCCATCGACAGCTCGCTCCTCTCTTCAATTCGACAACGCCCTCTAGTCCTCTCCTCTTGTATGACGGCAGCACGCCCTGTCGTCCTTCTCTGCGACGATGTGAAGGGCTTAGAGGGCTTCTCCGAGCCATCCCGTCCCCTTGCTCATCCCATCCCCTTACTGCGACGTTGCGGCTTGCACGTCGCGTCCTCTGCAGTCCCTCCAAATCCTATAAGTCCCATCTTCTCCTTCTCCTTCATGTTATGCAAATTCTGTAAGTTTCTTTTCAATTTTGGAGCTTTGTAGGTTCGATTTCTTCCAATCTGCGTTGATTTTTCGATTGGATCTCGCTGTGTGTTTTGTTCTTCGGTTTCTTTGGGTTTTCGGCAAACTACGGTAGACTCTATCTCCCCTTACGTTTTAGTTTTCTTTCGATTTCTTGCATACTTAGCCTGAGTGTTTTGTTCTTTGGTTTCTTTGCACATCAAGCCAGAATGCAGGTTGTTCCTGAACCTATGTCTCATCTGCGGAGCCCAGGTCCATGCTGCCAGAGACTGTCCATGGAGGGGACAAAGGCATACAGCCCCAGCTTCGATGTCTGCACATGCTCCAACAGGGGGCACTCAGCGTGGATCTCCACTTCCATCTCAGCAGATGGTATTTAAGCAGGCGAGACCACAGGCTCCACCTCACAGGCACCAGACATTCACCATGACTGTTGCAGAGACCAGCGCTACTGGACAGGTCATCACAGGTACGTCTCTATTATTTTCAGTAATTATTTTATCTCAAGCATTAGTGCTTAGACCTAGTGTCTATTACCTTAGGTACCGTGCTAGTGGCTAGCAAGCCTGCCCTTGTATTGTTCGACTCAGGGGGATTCTCACTGCTTCATGTCAAGACGATTCGTCGACCAACATTAAGTTCCTAAGTCACCCCTCACCTCTTGTTGGGACGTCAATACAGGCGGAGAAGTGCTGAAGACATCTAGCGGGTGTTCCTCTTGTCCCGTAATGATATGCGGACGAGAGCTCTAGGCTGATTTCCTGATTATCGAGATGCCGAGTTTTAAAGCTGTCTTCAGGATGGACTGGCTAGGATCATTTTACACCACCATCGATTGCCTTCGTGGGGTAGTAATGTTCGAAATGCCTGATCACCCGAAGTTCGAGTTCGTCAGAGGAAGCAGGTTAACAAGACCGATCAAGTTCAGAGCCAGATCGACGAAGGCTGTAGCAACTGATAGGGATGCTGAACCAGAGAAGCCAGAGTTTGTTCGAGAATTCTTAGATGTGTTTCCGGACGAACTTGCAGGTTTGCCTCCAGATCATGGCATTGAATTTCCAATTGACTTATTGCCAGAAGTTCAGCCCATATCTAAGAAACTTTATCGCATGGCACTATCAGAGTTAGAAGAAGTGCAAGCTCACCTGGAGGATCTTCTACAGAAGGGATGGATACAAGCTAGTGTATCATCATGGGGTGCATCGGTGCTATTGGTGAAGAAAAAAGATGGAACCAGACTCATGTGCATTGATTACAGTGAACTTAATAAGGTTACGTTGAAGAACAAGTACCCTCTTCTCCGCACTGATGATTTGTTTGACCAACTTGGTGGGTCAGGTGTTTATTCGAAGTTAGATCTCAAAAATACTTACCACCAAGTAAGGGTTAGGAAGGATGATGTGCCTAAGACTGCATTTCGGATCAGGTATGGACACTATGAATTCTTGGTGATGTCGTTTGACGTTACGAATGCACCGACAGTGTTCATAAGTCTGATAAACCTGGTGTTATACGAGTACCTGGATAAATTCGTAGTAGTATACATTGATGATATCCTGGTGGGCTCGAAGGACAGGCAGGAGCATGCAGAGCATTTGAGAAAGGTTCTTGGGACCTTGAGGCATCACCGACTGTACGCCAAGCTCAGTAAGTGTGAGTTTTGGTTGAACAATGTGACCTTCCTAGACCACGTGGTGTCTAAAGAAGGGATCTTCGTGAATCCAGAGGAGGTGTCAGCGCTTCAAAAGTGGCCAATCTCTAAGTCAGTGACTGAAATTCGGAGCTTCTTGGGGCTAGCAAGATATTATCGAATGTTCATTCAGAACTTCTCGAAGATCGCGTAGCCGATGACGTGATTGACGAGGAATGATGTTATGTTTGTTTGGACCAAGGCATGCGACGATGTATTTGAGGAGCTGAAGAAGAGGTTGATTCTGTGCCGATATTGATTATTCCAGATCAGAAGGGAGGATTTGAAGTATTTTGTGAGGCATCGGGTAAGGGTCTCGACTGTGTGCTACACCAGCATGGCCAAGTCGTGGCACATGCGTCCAGACAGCTGAAGATCCATGAGAGGAACTATCCCACTCATGATCTTGAGTTGGTGGCAGTCGTTTTTGACTTGAAGATCTGGAGGCACTTCTTGTTAGGAGAGCAGGTGAAGGTGTTCACAGACCACAAGAGTCTGAAGTACCTTTTCACACAGAATGAAGTGAACATGCGACAGCGTCGATAGGTCGAGTTTATGGTAGACTACCATAGTGACCTTCAATAACACCATGAGAAGGTCAATGTTGTACCTGATGGCTGAGTCGTCTTCCAACAGTGATGATTCTTACGACTCAGTAGAAGCTTCAACATAAGATCGGAAAGATGTGGATAGAAGTGGTGTCACCAGTGATGACTGCTTCTTTGATGAACCTTCAGATATAGTCAATCTTGGTGGACAGGATCAATGCCGCTCAGGCAGGGGATACGAAGTTGCAAAAGATCAGAGAGTTGGCGCTGGCTGGAAAGAGGCCAGAGTTTCAGATTCATAAGGACAAGTCCTTGGGGTACGACAGCAGGATATGTGTGTCGTCTAGATACATCGGAGAGGAACTATTGAGGAAGGCTCACAGTTCTCTGTACTCCATTCACTCAGACGGGACAAAGATGTACAAGGACTTGAGGCATCATTATTGGTGACACGGGATGAAAAGGAGTGGTGCACGGAGTATCGCCAGGTATATTGTATGCCAACAGGTGAAGGCTGAGCATCACTGTACTGCTGGGTTATTGCGGTCTTTGCCTATTCTAGAGTGGAAGTGACAGCACATCATGATGGAATTCGTGACTGAATTACCTCGGAGTATGAAGCATAATGATGTCGTTTCGGTAATCGTTGACTGGTTGACCAAGTCGGCTCATTTTATACCTTTCAGTGTATGGCAGTCGACGGATACACTTGCCAAGAAGTACATAGAGGAAGTTGTGGGACTGCACGGGGTTCTTGTCAGTATTGTTTCAGACAGGTCTCGGTTTACATCGCACTTCTAAAAGAGTTTGCAAGGATGCTTAGGCACACAATTGAGTTTCAGTACAGCGTATCATCCACAGACGGACGGGCAGTCGGAGTGTACGATACAGATTTTGGAGGACATGTTGTGTGCTTGTATGTTAAACTTTAAGTGTGGTCGTGAGAAGATGACCTACACCTCGTTGAGTTTGCATACAACAGCTATTAGGCCAGCATTGGGATGGCACCGTTTGCAGCACTATACTGGAGGAAGTGCTGATCACCATTGAGCTGGGATAATATTGGTGATCGATAGCAGATTGGACCGGAGATAATCGTAGAGGCAGTTAACGTGGTGCGGACTATCAGATAGAAGCTACAGCTGGCACAGGACAGATACAAGTATTGGGCAGATTCGAAGCGACGACATCTAAAGTTTCAGCCAGGCGATCATGTCTTCTTGAAGATCTCTCCTAACAGAGGAATGATTCGCTTTAGTCAGAGAGGGAAACTCAGCCCACTGTACATTGGGCATTTTGATGTATTAGAGCGAGTAGAAGAAGTGACGTACAAACTTGCATTGTCTCCATCTCTGGAATGGGTGCATAATGTATTCCATGTATCCCAGCTACGAAAGTACGTGGGTGACCCAATGCATGTAGTTGATCATTCAAAGATTTTTGTGCGACCAGACTTGTCTTATGAGCAGCAGCTTGAGAGGATCATTGATTGGCAGCAGAAGATTCTCATGAACAAGACGGTCTATCTGGTGAAGTTGATGTGGCATATAGACTCACCTGGAGAGTCTACTTGGGAGACAGAAGATAAGATGAGATAGTGTTATCCATCTCTATTTAATGTATCTTAGTTTGTTGTAATTCTGAGGACAAATTTTTTGTAAGGTGTGTAGAATGTAATGGGCCCCCTTTTTATTTTACCCAGCCCACTCCCACGAGCCCACTCAGGCTCGTTTTTTGTTTGTTGGTTCGATCTCTCACATTCCCTTTCTTTCGCGACTCGAGACCAATTAGGGCTTCTGATTGCCAGTGACAGCTCGCTCCTCTCTTCGATTCGACGATGCACTAGTCCTTTCCTCTCATACGACGGCAACACGCCTTGTCGTCCTTCTCTGCGACGACGTGAAGGCCTTACGGGGACCTCTCCGAGCCATCCTGTCCCCTTGCTGCGACGCTGTGGCTTGCACGTCGCATCCTCTGCAGTCCCTCCGACTCCTATAAGTCTCCTCTTCTTCTTCTCCTTCATGTTACGCAAATTCTGTAAGTTTCATTTCAATTTTGGAGCTTTGTTGGTTCGTTTTCTTCGGATCTGCGTTGATTTCTCGAGGATCTCGTTGTGGGTTTTGTTCTTCGATTTATTTGGTTTTTCGTGAACTACGGTAGACTCTATCTCCCCTTACGTTTCAGTTTTCTTTCGATTTCTTACATGCTTGATCTAAGTTGAAATCGTGGGGTTTTGTGAGAAAAATAGGATTTTTACAAATGGGAGAGGATGATTTAGGAGAATATAGTAAGGTTTCGTTCCCTACGGTAATCTAATGGGGTTGGTTCCCTCGCCTACTTGTTATGGGGTTCCCGGGTTGAATGGGGCTTGAGTTGGGTTCGGTTTGATACTTGCTTGCTGATTTGGGGTTCGGTGGCTCCCCTTGCTTGCGGTCTAGGGTTTCCCTACTTGAGTTGGTTTCGGTGGCTCCCCTTGCTTGCGGTTTTGGGGTTCCTTGTTGACTGATGGTTGCGGCTAGCTTTTTTGTTGCTTGTTTGGGTTCGGCTGAATCCTTCATTCATAGTTTTGGTTTTCGTTGTAGTTTACTTGGGATATGAGCCCCGTTCCCCCGCTGTCTTGGTCGTTAGCCCCTGGTTTCTTACTAGAAACCCCGTGGATTTTGCCGTAGGCACAGGTTCCCCCCACCACGTGATGAAAAGACCCCAAATCTGATCCATCTAGCCTAGAACCTCTAGAGCCATTATGCGTTTGATTTTCAGGTTTTTCTTTGTCAAGCAATTATCATATTTCCTTCGTTTCTTGGTTCATTGCATGGAACAGTTGTGTGTTTTTAATATCGGTTCAGGTTTGGAATATCTTGAAATGGAAATCTCTGTTTCACGTTATCTCATGCCAGCTTTATTGTTATGCCATTTAATTATCTTTTTGAGCATGCTAGTACTAGAAAGTTTAATATTGTGGGTAAATTGTGTAATCGCTGGGTTGTTACTTGTGATGTCACTTATACTGAATGACTGGTGGATTTGAGGTTAGCTCTAGACATGACAGGTTACTATTACTTGTATGGCAGCAGACCCTCTTGACTATAAAATTTAAATAATATTAAACTTAGACCACATCACGACACTAAAACTATTAATTGATTAATTCAGCTTGACTCACCGGGTTTTGGGAAAACTTATGATTGAGAGTGTCGGAGAGACTGGAGCATGTCTTTTGGCTCATGTCTGGGAGGACGTCCATCTATGAGTCCTGAGTCCCTGTCACGATGTTATGGTTCTTTCTTTTTAGACTCGGCCCGGGGTAGCACCCTCGCGGTCCAAAAGGATCTTCGAGTTGCACACCGTGTTCTCCTTCATATGTCATGACATATGATTGGTTCACATTAGCAGCTACCACTTTACAGTAGTTGAAAACATTAAATAATTATAACAATGTTACATTTCTGTACCATTATAACTGTTGTTCATATTTCATTTTGTGCACCATTATTACTATGTTATCGTTTGGCTAGATATTGTCTACTCCTCTGTGCTGTGGTACGACTTCTATTGTCCCACTAGGTGACGCACATGTTTATTCGGAGGAGTTGGAGTCAGAGTTTCCGATTCAGGACGCCAGGCCTTGAGCACGTGAGCGTGTTTTGCGCTTCCCTTCATGTATTTTGTTGTAGCCTTGAAGCGAGTTGAGAGTTATACTTTTGTCCCTCTGTATTTAGATTCTGTTATCATGATTTAAGTTTATTAATGAGTATCTTTATTTCTTTCTGCTTTGTTCTCCTTGTTTTCACTGGCACCTGCTAGACCTGCATACACTTGCACAAATGTGATGGCACCCGGGGACCGAGGCGTTACACGACCCATGTCAACTACTTAAAGCCTCCCTAACCAGACAACGTGGAGCAAGAATTAAGGACTAAACAAAAGAAGAATGTTTTGGGATTAAGACTCGTGTTACTTCAACTACCATATCTATAGATGCAGGAGAAGCTATGGCAAAAGCTTCATATGAACTGTAGTCAGCAGTAGCATTCACGGGAAGAGAAGCTGTTTCATTTCAACAACCGATATGGATCATTGTGAAGGGAAATAATAAACTAGAAGGGATAATTAACAATGAGGTTACGATCTTTCTTGAGAAATTCAACACCAGGAATGTCCAGCCTAGATGGTATGTAAATTTTTTGAGAACTCTCGACATATTGCATTTTCCTAAAATATGAGTCTAATGGTATATCGTTCTTTCAAATTAAAGACGACGAGTACCTGGAGTTGATTGCTCATTTTTATGGGGAAATGCAAGTTAAGAAAGGGGTAAACAAAATTCATTCGGTTGTTTATGATCATCACAATTACAATCACTCTGGCCAAAATTTCAAAGCTGTTTATAGTGCCAAATGAGGACATGTTGATTGATGACAAAGACTTTCATCTACTTCAATGGATGAAGAGGATGCAAAGAAGGTGATGTTTAGAAAGAGAAACAGAGAATCGGTTGACCTATTTTGAAACGGCCAAAGTCAAGTCTATTTAATCCACCTTTGAGACTGCTATGTACGATACTCATGCACAACTTATTTTCATAAAATTAATTTTTGACACAATCAAGCACAACGTATCATTGATGCTTTATGCTTTAAAAAAGATATCAAGGTGATTGTGACCGATGATATTATTTTTAATGAGCATATGCGAGGAAAGACATATTGTGGTTTCATTATGACCCTAACTAAGGTGTTCAAGGATCTGAAACTTTCCTTAGAGAAGTTTTATAAGTGCATTATTAAGGATGATGTAGAGAGACACATATTAGGCCGTATGCATCTCCATTTACTTCACCATCTTTGGACTTTTTAGAGATTGGTGAGACCAATAACGAAGAGATGGAGCGCATCGGTTTGGATAGAGAGGTCCCACAGAAGGAAAGAGTATTTTAAGATGAGCCTCAACGGCCAAAGAACACAACAAGTCAAGGCAACCGTTTGGCCCGCCGGACCGGGCCTCGGCCGGCCCGGGGCCCGTCCTGCCCGGACCGCGTCGCGGGCCCGGCCTAAGCCCAGGGCCGGGCTTCCGCCCCCCTGCGGCCCAGCCAATGGTCATATGACCGTTGGATTTTTTTTAAATCAAAGTTGGATGCAGGCACGCGCGCGCAGACTGCAAGGGGGGCGGGGTATAATGGGGTTTTTTGTCAAAAGACCAAACCCCCCTCCCCCCGATCATAAACGAGCATTTGGGAGTGGTATTTTGGTCATTTTACACCTGAAAAATCCTTATAAATTGCAGCCAGTCCCTCTCATTTTTTTCACAAATCTCAAACTATCAAACTCTCTCATACTCTCTCTATTTGCCTAAAATTTACGTTCAAGCAATCAATTCGCAGCTCTCGCCTATCAGTTAAGGCGGTATCGCAAGGCTCAAATCTCTGTCAACTTTCCTCTCATCTCGTCGTCAAGCTCAAGTCTTAAATCGCTATCGCTCTCAACTTCGCACTCAAGTCTTAACTCCCTCCGCTATCAAGCACATCTGCTCTCTACACCACTCACAAATCGCAACCCGACAATCAAGTTCCTATATATTTTAGCATAATGACTGGACCAAACCATAGGAATTTTAAACTTCCACCTTGATAACACTAAGGAGCAGTATAATTTTAATATGATTCGGGATAACCCGATAGAAACACCAAATTTTGATAATGATGTGTCACAAACAGAAACGTACGAGTACTCGAATGCTATACCTACTTATACTACTTCTGCATAGACTTCATCTGTACATGCTTCTACTCATGCACAACCTATTATTCATGTTGTTCCATCTACACAACAATCCCAACCCAAATCACAAAAATAAGCGGTTTGTGAGAACTTTACGGTTGAAAATGTCGCTAGCAAAGGACATCGGGAAGTTTACAAAATATGTAAAACAGATTTTAATTGCAAACCTTCTGACTGCACAACACACCTTAAGAGACACATAACATCACACAAAAAAGAGACTTTAAACCAACAACATTAAATTTATCTGCATCTTCTTCCTCTCTATCTAATTTCTCACTCTGCTGAGACTATGAGAAAAGAAATGGTCAGATTGGTTTTATGCCAATAATTGCCATTTAGTTATGGAAAAAGCCCCAAATTAGAACGGTTTAATCAGGTGGCCTTTAATCCTACCTTTAGAAGAGTGCCTAGAAACACTCTTCGAAGAGATGATATACCAGCTTTTCAAGCTGGAAAAGCTAAATTGATTGAAACTTTTGCTAGCTTAAATTCTAAAATAGCTTTAACTTCTAATATTTGGACAACAAAATGGGAGCTTCCTATTTATATGTTACATCGCATTTTGTAGATCATGCTTATATGCTTACTAAGATGATTATAAGATTTAGAATGTTAGAGCATTCTCATACCGGGGGTGTTATTTCTAATGTGATGTCTATAATTCATAATTTTAATATTTCAGAAAAGATTTTTTCAGTTTCTTTTGATAATGCATCTAATAACAATAGTGCAATTAGTTATTTAAAAAGAAATTTGACCCCCGATATGAATGGGTTGTTCCATCAAAGATTTGCATGTCACGTCTTGAACTTGATAGTTCACGATGGACTTAAAACTTGTTCAGTTTATTTAGATAAAATTGGGAATCTCATGTTGTATATACATACTTCTGGCACTAGGCGACTTCAGTACAAACAGCTGTGTCGTGCTAGCCAGAGACCATAGATTGCCTTTAAATTTGATGTTTCACATAGGTGGAATTCAACTTATATAATGTTGTGTTCCATGATTAATAATAGAAAACAGATTACAGATTTTGCACTTACATACCTTCCAAATAACCCAGCTTATGACATTACTGAACTCGAGTGGTTAACTCTATATCATCTGCATGATTTTTTGATGTATTTTTTACTGCTACAAATAAACTATCTGGAGTTTACTATCCAACATCAGTTTTAGGATTAGAACAATTACTTTTTATTTCTGAAATTTTATCTAAGCATAGAGACAATACACAACCTAACACTACTATGCCTATGATACACGACATGTCAATAAAACTAGCTAAGTATTGGCATCCTGTTTCTCTTCTTTACTTCTTAGCTAAAGTTTTTGATCCACGTTATAACGATGATGTTGCAATTGGGTTATTATAAATGTATTATGAAAATATGGAATTTCCTCATGTTGAACATGTAGCTATAGTTAAACATAGCTTAAGAACCATGTTTGCAAATTATGAGACCAGATTTGGTAGGGCTTCGCATACTTCTTCTGTGCATGCTACTTCTTCTTCGAGTAGGATCTGACAGATGTTAGGGAAGAAGAAACAAACAACAGTAGAGTCAGATAGTTCTTCTAGTGAACTGTCTAAGTATTTAACAAATCCATTTTCCTTTTCTGAGGCAAAAATGGATGATGAGAATTTTGATGCTCTTGCCTGGTGGAAAGGACGTGAATCAGTTTATCCCATTCTTTTCATCATGGCTCGTGATTTGTTAGTTGTACCTATATCTAACGTTGCTTCGGAGTCTACTTTAAGTGCAGGTGGTCGCGTTCTAAGCAATAAGAGGTCACGGTTGAAGGAAGACAGTTGAAGTTTCAATTTGTGCAAAGGATTGGTTCCATGCTGAAAACCGCTCGCAGGACAAGGACCTTTCCGAAGATTCCGACGAAGAAGATGCACAAGATAAGTGATGTTCAGTTCTTCCGTCTATTATTATTTTTTTATTTGTATTAGTTTTCTTTTTTGGCCATTGTATGAGGGGTAAGGCTGGCCAACTTATGTCCTCCCCTCAAAAAAGATTTTAATTAATAAAATTTAAGGTTTCAACCCACGACATTCGAGAATTTCGAGCTTAAATACTTTTTTGTCATGTGTCACTACTTTATTTATTTAGTAATAATATAAGTTAATTTTTTATCGTTTATAAAAATTTTATTTACTTGCAATTTACAAAATACTATCTATTTGAAATTTTTTATAAATTACTATGTTTTTATAAAAATATCTATCTTTAAAAATTCTAATACTATGTATATATGACATATATTAAGTGTAGATATTTTTTACATTTTTTAAGAATTTTTTAGAATTTTTTAGAATTCTTTATTTTTTTTTTAATTTTTTTTAATTATTAGGGCCGGGCCCGGGCTTCCGGCCCCCGACCAGCCATCGGGCCGGCCCGGGCTTCCCGGTCAAACGGACCGGCCCAGCCCATGGCCCGGCCCGGGCCGGCCCGCTTGAACCACAAGGCCATTGAGAATAAGCTTGATGATCTCTCCACCCGCAATCAGATTTTGACAAGTGAGATGGATGCACTGAAGGTATGAGTCAAAGAATAAATAAAAAATCTTTGAATGAATATGGAGCTTACCTTCACTCAATTGATGAGCAAGTTAGAATGGGTGGCAGGCTCATTGCTAGATACAAGAACACATGTGCCTCAAGACCATGCCCGGCCCTGACCCAGGGCAGCCGCCCAGGGCCCGAGGCCAGGGGGCCCTTTTTTATACATAAGCGCTGGTTCTTGGTTCATTTTTTTCTCATATCAGTTTATGGGTTGTTAGAAATACAGGCTTCTGAACTGGCATTCTAGAAATTCATGGTGGATGTGGGCAAATCCCTGAATATTTTATACTTGCATGTTTCCAGGCATATTTCTTGAATTTTCTTCCCTGCTGCCATATTTGAACATCCTTTATGCATCCTCTTTCTTCAGGTGTTGCAAGAGTGGAAATGCATACCATACTCAAACTCCTTTCATGCAATTCCTCCATTTTGAGCAAACTCTTGTGCTTGCTATCAGGCATGTTGCACGACTCATCCTTGTATTAAAACAGTTAGGAGGCTCAAGCTAAGTCTATCGTGTGTGTGTGTTATATCGAGTTCAAAATTATGTGTTTCATGTAACGTTGCATTGTGTTGTTTCTTTGTTATGACGTTCATTTGTGCACACACTGATTAGTTTTCTCGCCACAGTCACACTCGCAGACGCCCCCCCTCCGACTCCGAGAAACAGTTCCTTCAGTCCTTTGTCAGACAAGCTTTTGTTGTTAAACATGTTAATAATATTAATATATTATATATGTGCCAAGCATGACTGCCTGAGGCCACTCGTACACTTCTCGTATGGTAATCCTTGTATTTGTTTTATTTTAAGGTGTATTGGTTTTATGTACCCTCCTATTTTGGACCATCTTTTAGCATATCAATAAAAATTTCAGGCGTAGGTATGAGCCTCCTAGCATTGCACTTGGCTAGGTTCCAAACCCCAAAAAATTTAGTATTTCAATGTTTTAAAAAAATTATATTTAAAGGGCACAAATTTTTAACTCGCTCTGGGCCCCAATATCTTCAGGACGGCCCTGCTCAAGACCAAACTTTTGTTGTTATTCCACATATGTATCCCGACCAGACTTTTGATGGTGCGATCTTTAGATAACAAAATCCAAACTTTCTAGATCGATAACAACCTCCTTTTCCTTCCGAATCAGAGGTGAATCTGAGTTGGCTGCTAGTTTCTTCATACCCAATATGTTTGTTCTTTTTTAAACTACTTTTTGTATCATAAACTGACATTGATTGACAAGGAAAACTGGAGAGCCAAACAAGCGTGTAAACAATTTTCACTCAAATCCATACAAAGCACAGTGTGTCATGATATTTTTTATGCATTTATGTCATTATGGTATTAGATTGTATGGTTTTTCAAGTATATGTCCCTTAAAAAGTCATATTTTGATATTTATCCCTTAAATATGGGAATTTTCTTGCAAATCCCTCAAATCTTAGACTTTAATCTTAATAGCCCCTTTCTCTAATTTTCTGTTAAAGCCTAACGGAAGAGATGGAATATTCCGTTAGATTTTGGTTAGGGGGTTCGGGCGGCTCACGGGGAGAAGGGGGCATCGCCGCCCCCTCCCCGTCATTTTTTGGGGTGGCGGCGGCGGCGGCACCGCCTCATACCCCTCCTAAACAATGGAGGCGGCACAACCGTGTTAGACCCACGGGCCCACGGGTCTAGGCCCAGGCCGCCGGCCTTCCTAGCCCATGCGCGCCCCCCATTAGCCTAGGAACCCTAGTTTCTTTTATTTATAGGGGCTAGCCATCATTTGTTTAGGATGCTTGATTATTGAGATTTCGCTTGAGCATCCCTTAGTTAGATCTAGATTAAATGAGTGCGGACGTCCTCTTCGGCGTCTTGGGAAGAGAATACACCTTTTTGTATTCAATTATCTTTTTATTGTTCTTATTTTTCTATAAAAATTGTGTCTTTTGTTGGATCCTAACAATTTGGTATCAGAGCACGTGACGATCCATGGTGGCTTCGACAAGATCGTAAGAGAAAATTGAGGCTTTGGAGGCAAAATTTACAAGCGAGATCGACGGGATCAAGAAATCGTTGGCGGCAAACGATGAATCCATAGCAAAGTTGACGGCTTCCATCAACCAATTGGCGGCGAATCAAGCGAAGCACGACGAACAATTCGCGCAATTGATGGGAACTCTAAATCAATTGGCGACGAACAACAAAGGGGATGGGGACCCTAAATCAGCGGGAAAGGTGACACCTTTAGTCAAGGGGAATGAGAAAGTTGAGAGTTTTGACCCGGAAAACGACTTTTTTGGTGGAGCATTTGGCCGAGGATGAGGATAAGGAGCCGTGGAGGGTCAATTATCGAGAAGAGGTTAGACAAAAGGCCACGGAAGCCCAGGGATGGACCGGCGACCTCGATCAACCCCGCGGGAGGGCACGCGAAAAGGGCGGGGGGCAGCGGCAAACCCCCAGGGGCCCGCCGGCCCCTAGGATAGCTGCCGGTGAGGCGGCGGCCCCCCGGCTTGCCCAGGGGCGGGGGACCCCAGGGGGTCCGGCGAACCCCCCAGGTTCGCCCAGGGGCGGCGGACCCCCTGGGGGTCCGACGACCCCCGACCAATGGGGAGGCCGCTGGGGCCCCCAGGACCTTCGGGCGGGCCGGCGGCCCTGCCCCTGGCCGGCGGCGGCCCCGTCGACTCCTTCCAGCCGACGCGCGGCTTTGCGGGGGTTTTGGACGGCGATTTTCAGTAGAGGGAGCCACGGCGAGGGGCTCCGGTATGTGTCTTCGAGGAGGATTTGGGACCCTGAGGATTTTAGGAGCACATAGACTACGGCGAAGGGTATCTGGACCTCCCCGACCCTCGATTTGGCGATGGAAGGTGGCAGCCACCGCCCCCACCACCCGGAGGGACGCACTGTAGGCGCAAGTGGGGGACATATAGACTTTCAGGAGAGGCCAGATGGCAGGTTTGGGGTGATGAGGGGTACGGAGATCGAGGAGGAGGGCCCATGGAGACTACGAGCGGCGCCAGGAGAGGTATCAGCACTACCGTCCGCATCACCAAGTGGAGGAGAGGCCCGAGCAGGGGCACTTTAGCGGAGAATTCAGGGTGCGGAAGCTGGAGATGTCGTTGTTCATAGGAGAGGATCCGCATGCCTGGCTATTCACAGCAGAGAGGTATTTTGTAGCACACCGCATGACAGAGGCGCAGAAGTTGGAGGCCGCGGCTATTTGCATGGAGGGGAGATCTCTGGGTTGATACCAGTGGAAGGAGAGGAGGCAGCAGATTCGCGACTGGGAGGAGCTGAAGGACCTGATTTTGGAGAAGTTCCAAGATCCCCGTCTGGGGAACCTGCACGAGCAGCTGTATGCCCTCAGGCAGGAGGGGCCGGTTCGGGAGTACATCGAGAGATTTGAGACGCTGGCAGTGCAAGTACATGGTGTGTCGGACGAGTCACTGGAAGGCACTTTCTTGAAAGGGCTGCGACCCAGCCTTCGAGCCGCAGTGAGACTCTACAAGCCCAGGGGGCTTTCAGAAATCATCGAGATGGCGCAGATGGTAGATGACTCCCGGACTGAGGATAGGAGAGGCAGGGGCAGCTACAGTGGACAGTTACAACGGGTCACCTCGATTGGAGCAGGCGGAGCGGGAGCCACTGCTGAGGCAGTTCAGGTGGGACTTGAGAAGACGGGAGAACAAAACAACCCACCACCGGCTGGGGGTCCATTCCGAAGGATGACCGATGCGGAGATGAGGGAGAAGAGGCAAAAAGGGCTCTGTTTCAGATGCGACGAGCGCTTCACTCCCGGACACCACTGTGTGGATCGAAAGCTGCAAATATTGATAGCGAAAGCAGACGAGGATGATGATGTGGAGGACGAAGGAATCGGAGGAGAGGACGACTCCCACTCAGAGTAGCACTGCCAGTACTTTCATGCACCACCTTGAGGACAAGGTGGATTTTTAGGGGCGGAGTAATGTTAGACCCGTGGGCCCACGGGTCTAGGCCCAGGCCGCCGGCCTTCCTAGCCCATGCGCGCCCCCCCATTAGCCTAGGAACCCTAGTTTCTTTTAATTATAGGGGCTAACCGTCATTTGTTTAGGATGCTTGATTATTGAGATTTCTCTTGAGCATCCCTTAGTTAGATCTAGATTAAACGAGTGCGGACGTCCTCTTCGGCGTCTTGGGAGGAGAATACACCGTTTTGTATTCAATTATCTTTTTATTGTTCTTATTTCTCTATAAAAATTGTGTCTTTTGTTGGATCCTAACACACCGCCTCCACCCCAAGAAATGACGGATAGGGGCAGGAGGCGGTGCTGCCTCCTCCTCCGACCTCCTCGTCGGATTTTGTAGGGGAAGGAGGCGACGCCGCTTCCTCCCCGTCATTTTTTGGAGCGACGACGGTGGCACCTCCTATCTCATGCCCCAAAAAATGACGGGAAGGAGTGGGAGGAGGCTGTGCTGTCGCCGCCGTCCCAAGAAATGACGTGGAGGTGGCGGTGATGCCGCCTCCTCCGACCTCGTCGGATTTTGCAGGGTGAGGAGGCGCCTCCTCCTCCTCGGCGGCGGTGGCGACACCGCCTCCACCTCCTAAACAATGGAGGGGGAGGCGGTGCCACCTCCGCCTCTGCCCCAAGAAATGACGGGGATGGAGGGGATGAGGGGGTGCTGACGCCGCCTCCGACCTCCTCGTCAGATTTTGCAGTTGGAAAGGCGACGCCTCCTCCCCGTCATTTTTTCAATGGGAGGCGGTACCGCATCCTCCCCTCCTAAACAATGGAGGGGAAGGCGGTGCCGCCTCCACCCCCGTCCCAAGAAATGATCGGGAGGGGCGGCGCCTCCTCGGACCTCCTCGTCGGATTTTGCAGGGGCGGCGGCGCCTCCTCTCCGTCATTTTTTGGGCTGGCGGCGACGACGGCATCACTGCCTCCTCTCCCTCCTAAACAATGGATGGGGGAGGCGGTACCGCCGCCGCCTCCGACCTCCTCATCAGATTTTGGGGCAGAGGAGCACCGCCTCCTCCCCCTACTCCTCGTTTGGAGAGGAGTTGGAGGAGGCGGTGCTCCTCCGCCCCCAAAATCCGACAGTGAGGCGGCGGCGGCGCCTCCTCCCCCTCTACCTCCATCCAAAACGAATGAGTGGTGATTTGAGGATTGGTTAATTGTTAATTAATGTTTAATTGTTAATTAATTAACTCTAATCATTATTTAAACGCTAATTAATCTAAGTTAGGTTACCTTTTTAACAGCATATAGGATGGATGGACTATTAAGGTTAACGCTTAAGATTTGAGGGATTTTAGAGAAAATACCCATATTTAAGGGATAGATATCAAAAAACGCATCTTTTAAGGGACGAATATGCGAAAAACCCGAGATTGTATTAATAATCATGGCATGTATTTGTTGACAACGGGTTGTATTAGTAGCTTGTATGGATTGTATTTAACACACTTGGTTTGATGATTTACATTATTCATAACTTGCTATGGATTGTATTATGCATAATTTGTTATTGTGTATCTCCCGGTTTGGTTATACAATTTTAAATCTTAATGCTGCCAAGGGAGAAGAGATCATATGAATACATGTTTGATGACAAGTATATATGCGGGGGAGCCAAGTGATCAATTTGCACAAAAATTTCACTTCGCATATGCATATATGCCAGGGGAGCCAATATTGTTGAATAGTCTAAAGACTCTAAACAAGTCAAGAGGCATTGGAATGTTGGCAAAAACTATGACGTACAAATGTGCGGAAACAAACGAACAAAGATTACAGAACTTGATAATAATCACAATAATTTTGCCATAACACAAAATGATAAATGCCATAGCATCCATAACAATACTGGCAAACAAAAGAAGAATACCGCAAATGCAATTTGTAGAAATGCTTCAGGAAATGAAGCAGAATTCTGGTACTCATCAAGCTGCATAAGGATATTTTTGGCATCAACAACCTATAGGAAATGCAACAATAAATAAATAAATAAATAAATTCACCATGGTAAAGGAAAATTTTAGCAAGAGTTCAACACAATTAAAGAAGAAATAGTAAATGAAACACAACGCTGAAACCTATTTCAGAATGGTAAATATGACCTCACAACTATGTGGAACTATGTGGTGCCAAGACATGAATAAATATCCTAGATAAATGCATATTTTAGATTCATCAAAACTTGATGAGAGGCATCAAGAAGATTAAAATGTAGTGATCCTTGGTATGCATGAATGATTTCAAAGATAATGGCTCTGTTGGCCAACTAAAATAATTGATAACTGGTTTACAATGATATAAGAAGCTCACTGTAATTATAGAATCAAGTTGCACTGTTGATTCCAACTGATCATCTAGCCAAAGAATGGAGGCAAGGGGTGCGGGATCAGCCAATCCTGTTGTCTCCAGCAATATATGATCAAGTCTGTAGAACCACAAGTCAAAGGTTATCAAAATAGTCAACTTCATTATACAAATCAACTTATTGAACAATACAACACTACGGACGGCGGTAAAGAAATCAAAAATACAACTGCTACAAGCTGGGGAGCACCTACTCTAGTTCAAGTGTGGGCAGACACCCACAGTGGACATCACACGCAAGAGAGAGAGAGAGAGAGAGAGAGAGAGAGAGAGAGAGAGATATATATATATATATATATATATATATATACGAAATGTTCTCATTTGAAAATTTTATATATATATATATATATATAATTGGTATCATATGACATGAGAGGGATCTCGTCATATACAAGACACAAAAACTGGATGGTACAAGCCCCTCCATACACACACACATATGAGAATAATGGATATCATATATGACAATGGATGCATCTCCTCATATACCAAGACATTAAAAGTGGGGTGATACAACAAGTACCACTCCACTTTTTGTGTCTTGATATGAGGAGATGTCTCTCATGTCATATGATACACATTATTCTATATATATATATATACTAGTCATAACACGTGCCCGTAGGGCATGACGAGGGTCGTCTCTCGGGTGCAAAACCGAGGAGACATCCGGTTCACGGGTGAAATGGTGACGTGACAGTCGTCTCCTGAGCGCAAGAACGACGGAAACAATCGTCTCTCGGACGCAATACCGACAGCGAAACGAAACACAGGGTTAGTCGTCGCAGGGGCACAAAAGCAGGGAATAAAGTGCAAAAAACACGGATGAAAAGCGGAAAAAAGCGATTGCAAATCCGTAAATATGGGGAAGATGAGGTGTCTTTGGGTTTTATGATAAAACTATGGCAAACTTGCAAATAAAGGGAATGTGGTGGGATTTTGTTTGGGGTTCCACCAAAACACCCAACTCCACACCAACCACTTACCCATATTTGACAACTCATTTATACCAAATAGGCTACTGTGCTCTTTTTGGTATTCTGCCCTTTTTATATGAAGGTTTTTTAATTATATTAAGGTTTTAATATTAAGGTTCATTTACCGAAATTGTTTACTGGTTTTCACCATAATAAGGTTTTTATATTAAGGTTTTTAGGAGAATACGGTTAATTATCTATAATAGGGCAAGCAATTTACTCGGTTAATTTACAGCTTAATTTATCTATAATAGGGCACAAACATTTTGGAATAGGTTTTTAGAATAAGGTTTTTAGGTTGATATAAAAACGAATTATTTACATGTTTTTAGGTTTTTTGGGTAATTTAAATTGCTTGTTTTTAGGTTTTTAGGGATTTAGGTTAATTATTCATAAAATGATGCACAAAGGTTTTATGATATAAATTGCTTGTGCCGACATTTAAATTTTCAACTTGTATTTTTACTTGCTAATCATATGTAACTACTATGTTCAAAGTGTTTAAAGTTTAAAGTTTAGCAAACAAACACAATAGCAAACAAACACAGTAGCAAAAATCAGGGATTAGCATTCCCTACTAAAATTAGCATTTGACATAAATCAGGGATTAGCATTTGACATAAATCAGGGATCTTCATCGGGGATTAGCATAAAATTTTAATTTCAATCATTAGCAGTAGCATAACATTTCAATCATTAGCATTTCTCATAAAATTGAATTATGACATTCCCTAAGGGCAAGTTAATGGAGAAAATCATATACATTGCAAGTTTATGTTAATGATAATTCTGCCGAAGCCTGTGTATAATCTATGGTGAAATGGTAATGAAAATTGAAATGCTAATGATAATTTCTGCTAAGAAAATTGAAAGGCACGGTTCATAAACTCAGGTTCAAAATTGGAAGAAGTGATCCTGAAAGTCACTGTTCATAATTCAAATGCTAATGATAATGATAAACTGGTGCTAATTGGAACTAACATGTCTTATTGGAACTAACCGGAACAAATAATTCCATTAGACAGAAGCAACTAAACTGGCGATAACCCCAGTGAACTAACCGAACGCATCCGAAGATCGTGTACTCCTAATCATAAAGCATGATTCAACATAATATGATTATAATCCTAATGCAACAGAATATGATGGATGCAATCATACATGAGTGATGTTCCTTTCTGTCATTCCTGATTATCTCTTACCATGCTCACATGTGCCTCGATTAGTTTATCTCACCCTTGATTAGTTTAAGTTTCAACATCATGATTCCTCCATTTAGTTTAGATTTTTGGTCAAACATCAGCAAATTATGTTTATTTTTGTCTTTTTTTTTGTCTTTTTTTTTTGAAAAATAACCTCCACAAGCAGATTTTTTGTCTCATTTTTATTCCTCCAATTAAGAGGACAAAGATGTTGACATGAAACGAAAATTTTTTCTGTTTAGTTGATGTAAAGGAGATGCCAATATGCCAATATTGAAATGTAAAACTGACCTTAAGTTCAAATTTCTGTTGTAAACTAACCTTAAACTTGGTTTATGTAACCTCCAGCAACAGAATAAATTTAATCGAAACATTTTTGTAAAACTGACCTTAAACTTAATTTATGTGACCTCCAGCAACAACAAAAAATTTCAAACGAAACTCAATATGTAAATATTGAAATGTAAAACTGAGATTTTGAAACTAAATCTGCCAAAATTGAAAGTGAAAGAAATTTGAAACTCAATCAGTTGATATGACTCAATGGGGGTACCGAAAAAAATTTAGATATTTCCCTTGGAACTATTCATAACCCATGCACGGTTCATAACCCATGCAGTTAAGATATTCCAAAGGGAACAGTCCCCTTTGGAACAAATTCAGTTGGAACTCAATCATGTAATTTAGATATTCCCTTTGGAACTCAGTCAGTTAAATGAACAGTGCCCTTTGGAACTCAATCAGACAAAATTTGAAACTCAATCTGCCATTTGAAACTCAAGTTGCCGAAGTCTGTCTACTTTAGATAGGGTAACCAATGCACGGTCCTAATGCTAATGTTAATGCTAAACTGGATTAAATAATTAATGATGATTCACCTGGATTAAATAATTAAAGTAATGATGGACTAAATAATGATAAACAGAATACGATGTACTAAATAATTAAAGCCTTATGATTAGGAAATCAGAATTTCTGTACCAATAAATCCAGCTGTATGATTATGACCGTGCAAGATCAGAGTCGGTGATGGACTGGGGGGGAGGAGGGCGCAGATAGCCGAACAAATTCGCCGTGGACATCGGGGTATGAGCCAGAACGTCGGGCAGCGCTTCGAACAGATTCATCGTGGACGTCGGGGTCTGGGCGATGAAAGGGGAATTTTTGAAAGTTGAACGTTGAAAGATGAACAATGAAAGGGGAATTATTTAGGGATGAAGATGAAAGTTTGAGGGAAGACAAAATTTGAGGGGATGAGGAAGACGTCAGTTCACTGGGGAAGGTCGTCTCCCGGTAGTGGGAAGTTTGGCAGTGGGAAGTTTGAAAGCAGTTTGTAAAACCGCAGGACAAAACTGAGGTTTCAAAAGTTAACGGTTTAGAAATCTAATTCAAAACTGAGGTTTCAAAAGTTTTGAAATCCACTCGAAAATGCAAAAGCTTCAAAATAGTTTCAAATTTTAATTTAAAACTTTTCGGTTGCTAATGGCCGTAGGAGAGAATGAAGACAGCATAGTTTGCTAAGTAGATTGTCCTAGTCATATTTTTTGGACACATAGGACAAATTTGAGACACGTATGACAAAGATTTAAAATAGGTCCTGAATTGTCTAATAGATAGGAATATGGAGGTGTGCTCACACACATTTTCATGTGCTGTTAGCAGTTTCACCCCCCCCCCTAGAAAACAACCTTTTTAAAAAAATTGTATTTTGTTCTACAATTTGTTGGCTACCTCCCCACCAATTTTCAAGTCAATCCAACACTTTTTGAGCATCTATCCATGCATTTCAAAAAGAAAGCTCAAGATCTGAAACTGTCAACGCAATCTTTTTGAAATGCATGGATGAAGGCTCAAAAAATGTTGGATTGACTTGAAAATTGGTGGGATATAGCCATCAAGTTGTAGAACACACTGCAAAAAAAATTTTAAAAAAGGTTTTTTGGGGGGTGAAATTGCTGACAGCATAGAAAAACCGAGCCTTTGCTGTCAGCACACCTCCATATTCCTCACCCCCCCCCCCCCCCTCTCTCTCACAACTTATATTTACCCATGACACTTTTACTTAAGAGCAAGTTGATAATAGAAAAACATCCCCTTTGACCCGGCTCAGGGGGTGAGGTTTAGGAATGGTCTAGGAGAAGTTCTAGCCTAATGTGCCAGATATGATGTCATATTCCTCCTTTTTCTTCTTTCTGTTTTTTTCCTCTGTTGGCCTTTTTAATTTCTTTTATTTCTCCACACATAGACTTAAAGCAAAATACTTTCATGTTTTTTATTTCTGTTTTTACCGGCACAAGAAGATACCGGCCCTAACACAAGCACTTATGTTTTGCTATGATTGCATGTGCAGATACTTGGTAGACACAAAAGGATATAAGACTAAACTAGAAAGCAAATAATTAATGACAAGCATAGCTTTGCTTAAAATAATCTAAAGTGTATACTACACAAAAATATAAACGAACCAAAATCACATCTTATCAAAAAATAATAATTAATTAATTAATTAAAAATACCAAAATAATGAGGATATATTTCAAGGAAAAGAATAGTGCATATTATTAATTTAACCCTCAGAATTATAATTTTTAGTTTGAACATAAGTTAAAGCATGTTTTTTTTATTTCAGTTTTCACATGCACAAGAAGATCCCAGTCCTAACACAAGTACTTTTGTTTTGCTATGCTTGACTGGTGCAAATACTTGGTAGACACAAAAGGATATAAGACTAAACTAGAACGCAAAAAATTAATGGCAAACATAGATTTGTTATGATAATCTACAGTGTATAATATACAAAAATAGAAACAAACCAAAATCACATCTTATCAAAAATAAATCAATCAATAAGCTATATACCAAAAAATGAGTGTATATTTTTAGTTAAAGATTACAGCATATTATTAATTTAGGCCTAAGAATTATAATTTTTAATGTAAACATAAGTTTTAGCTATCTTTTTCCCCATCATATCCCAACAGATCAATGCATATATCTCTACGCGAAACATTGTCCAAATATCAGAGTTCCTTGTCCCAACTTTTATGGCATGTGCAATGGACACCAAAAAAGTCTAGTATTATTTCATTATGCCATCAGTTAAAAAATTTCATGTGCTGCCACTTTAACAAGTACAGTGTATCATCAGTAGTAGTACAAACTAGGTATTATGGCAACGTTATATGCCTAACAGAATTTATATATATGCTGCATCTAAGTATGGATTATTGGCATCTTATTAATAAATAAAGAACAATTTATAATAATAATAACCCCAGCTATAACATGCATGTCGACTGTTGGGCCTGACTGAAAATTGGTCGGCTGGTTCTGCTTATTCACATCATGCTGCACTTTTATATATGTTATGACAACTAGATTTACTTTGGTATGGTTATTATAAATTAAAAAACCAGTTATAAACTGATTTAACAAAAAAATAACGGTCTGGATGGTAGAAAGAGAAACATAGAGGAACATAAACCATAGTCCTAAGATATCCACATTAGCAACCATAACGATGTGTGCAGCCTTTATGCTACTAAAAGACTGATAGTCAGAGAGAAGGTCAGAAATGTGTAACTACAAGCAAAACTTCAAGGCACAGATTATTAAGGAAAAAATTGTAAGTATCCTGTCCACCAACTAAATAATAAAATCCCAAACCAACTTGGTTGTCATCCAGAAGCTTATATACCATGGTTTTTTTGTTGGGTATGCAGAAGAACATATTTTAATAATTGAATATGTGTCCTAATTCATCTTGTCAACTCTGTAACATGTTCAGATTCATCAAGTGCAGTTATTAATATTGATCCTTCAAGAGTCCGTTATTCTTACCATGAAATAATCAATAGCTTCAGCAGGTCTTGACAAACCAATGTGGAAGCATAAACATGAGGTGAATGAGGAGAATATCACTAATTTTCCTAGCCCTCTGTATTTTAGATCGCATGGCAACAAGGTATCATTATCTATTGAGAAATTCATTTATTCTTCTATAAAAGTAAGAACACCAATTAGTTTTGTGCAGGACAAGAACAAACCCATGTAGACAAGATAAGGATAGCATAGAAATATGATTGATAAATGATCATTTTGTGTGGTAATAGCTAGGTATATATGTGTCATCTGATTTTAGGTTTTCTGAAGAATTCGGAGTCAGAACTTTCTTAAATTATCATCAACATCTCTGATTTTCCTTCAAGCTGGTCACTAATTCAACTCATGGATCTACCTACATAGTACCTATATAGCAATGTTTGAAATCTCACAAATGGTATTGGTATCGGCCAAAAGTTCATAGCAACAGTATCACCAATACTGCCGGTTTTCGATTGGTCATAATAGCTTCTATCTTAGAAAAAATATTTAAAAATATTTTTTTAAAATATAAAATAATCAGCAAACTGTTGATATGCTTTTTGGAATGCTTGATGGAATTTTGATCATACTTCAACGAAATACTGTGGTATATTAGTTGGTAAATTAGTGATCTAGGACATTTTAGTTTTAAGACTGATTTATAGCTAGAAAGTTTACGATTACCTTTCACTCATGGTAATTACAGGGTTTTGCGAGATTAAATTTAATAAGTTAACTATGAAGCACCAAAAACAATTTGACATCATGAGTTGACGGTGTTGTCCAGGTGTGAGACACAAAATTTGTTGTTCTTTCCTAAACATTTAGGAAACTACTCAAAGGAGTTCAGATGCTCTGTATCTAGTGCTAGTAGATTCAGTGTTTTAAAACACACTCACCTAGGCTAGTGGCCGCTCCGCTTAAAGGGAATTATTTGCATCCTATTATTTTCTTAAATGCATATTTCGTTTCGTTCATTAAGAGGTGTATTATGTTTAATATGGGTAAGAATAACATACTTTATTCTTACACTTTTTTAACTTATGATCTATAATTGGCTTTTAATGAGTGGATCTACACTAACATAGGTATAAAATTCAATATTTGACTTATAATCAAATATATCATGTAATTTTCCCTTCCTCCCAATTTTTTTTCCAAAAGCTAGAAAGAAATGGAGGAAGGACCCTTTCAGGCAAATTCCAACTGTTTTCCTTTGTGTGCTAATTTTTTTCTAAGATGTGTTGCTTCCATCTCGATGTTGTAATGCGCAAGTGAATCCGAACGATTTCTTTCTACTGTGGCGTGCTTAATTAGGTTTGGGACGATTGTCTTCCGCATGTCATGTGCGTTCGTGGTTTTGGATGGCTTCATTCCACATGTCACATGCATAAGTGGTTCTAAACATCTTTCTTTCACATATTGTATCTAATTATAGATGACTTCTTACCACCTACATTGTGTCGTCGCGCTGATCTGCATATACCACAACATCTAAAATGTTAGCGAATCCAAGCCGGTATGTGGGTCCCGATTTCAGCTCCTTCAACCCTCAAAATTAAAACTTAAGAGATCAAATATATAATATATGAAATTAAGCGAGAGATTATGAGATTCAAATGGGATGCTATATACAAAGTTTATGAGAAGGTATTTTAGTAATTCTACTTCGATGATGGGTCTTCCATCTAGGTTAGATATTTGTTGAGTTTGCTTAGCTCCTAGGCCCATGTGCCTCTACAGATGATGTGTTTAAGGCCATCTTATTAGGTGGTATATCACCAATAGTTTATCCTCTAGTTCAATTTATAGCATGTGCAGAATTGAATTGTGCCATATTCCCCCTTCATGTTAGATCATTACCATCTTTCGTGATAAAGATATGAACTTTTATTAGCTTTCGTTGGATGGCAACAATTAGTCTTCAATGTCTTCGTGTTTGAAAAGAAATTCGCATGGTTAAAATTCTTGTGAAAGTATACCATTTAACCAGTGCTCGTTAGAAAACTTGACCAAATTTTTTAGCAAATGAATAGATGAGGCATATTCCAAGGAAATTCCTAGACGTTTCCAAGCATGAGGAGCATCCATGTTGAGGAAGGTATACATTGATTATGAATAGGCTCCCTTGGCTATCCTTTTCATCGCATCGTTAAAAAAGTTTGAGCTTGAACTTTGAAAGTAAGATAGCGGATGGTCGAAGTAAGTCGCGTACATCACAATGGGACATACGCGCACCTTTGTACGATCGTCACGCGGTTTCCTCCCTCGTTGTTCCATGCAATCGATGCCTCCTTCGACAATTGGCAATGTGAGGAAACAACACGAGTGCGGTTTCTCGAAGCAAGACGAGCAATATAACTCGGTCAAGTGGTGTCGGCTGGTTTAATGTGCACGAGTCGAAGTAGTTAAGGGTCATGGAAATTTTTCAAAGGTGCGAGTGAATCACAAGTGTCAACGAGAGGCTCCATATGACGGAGCGCAAGATAGACAATCATCATTATCAAGGCAGCAAGAAGATGGGAGGTGGACGAGGAGTCAACCAAGGTCAAGCGCGTTTGTCGTCAAAGGAAGAAAAAAGAGCCAAGCGCCAGACATTTGAGGAGGCACGTGCCCTTGCCATTCACCCATGCACGGGGGAAGGGTACCCTAGCTCCCCTAGCAAAGGGGGTGGGGGCACACATCTCCCAGCCACATGCACATGTCGAGGCAGCAAGGTGATAGTTTTGATACTTCAACTGAGTGTTGTTGTAGCGATGAAGCATGGAAAGTGACAAAATGATGGGGGGCACCCTCGCTCCACCCACCCAGGGGGAGGGATACCCCGCCTCCTAAGTTGTAGTACCCGGCACCTCTGGGTGGAGATGGAAACATCAAAGGACTTTTCTAATCAACCATTAACACGAGGAAGCGGAGCATTCAAAGAAAAGGAACGAGGTGATGCACCTCGCGAGGGTACCCGGCTTCCTTGGGGTGGGGTATCCTATCCTCCTTGGGATGAGGCTGGGGCACTCACCTTCCAACAATGCAGTGATGCACACATGCATAGGTTCTAACGAGATGACAAATGGCATTCGGGGGCGTCATCCATGCGCCACCCTAGTAGAGATGTGTAACTAGATGGTTGTTGATGAAAGTGTTTGAGCAAGCTAAAGGGATTAGAGTCACAGCGAGGAGGCACGGATGTGATACAACGTGGCGATGGAGTAACACCCACCATATTTTCCTGGGGGCAAGGGTACCCTTGTACCCGATGGTGTGTGGGAAGCCTCCTAAGTGTCACCACAAACACTAAGAAATGAACGATCAACCTTGGATCTTAAGGACCTGATGAAGTGTTCAAGTAAAAGTACACTTTGATGAAAAGGAGGATCATCCATATGCAACCATAATTGGGGGCGCGGGTATCTGGAGAGATTGGTATGGACGTGATGCACATGTAATTGCGTCAAGCATCGAAGGAAAAATTGACATGGATATGGCGTGCAGGTGACAGCATCAAGCGTCAAAGGAAAGATTGATGCAGGCATGACGTGCACGTAACACTGTCAGATCCCCAAGTAGCGAAACCTTTTTTGTTCTTTTATACAACAATTTTATTTTTGTAACTGCATGGGTGATGATGTATGCACCGTAAAGTGCAGGGATGGGATGTCGGCGAAGAATGCATATCTGCATCTTTAAGGTATCCCTCCTGACGAGTATGTGGAATTAGTAAGAATCGCATGTCATTATCTGTTCTTTTATTCAATTATTTTTTAACTGCATGGGTGATGATGTATGCGTCGTAAAGTGTAGGGATGGGATGTCGGCAAAGAATGCATATCCTCATCTTTAAGGTATCCATCCTGATGAGTATGTGGAATTAGCAAGAATCGCATGTCATTATCTGATCTTTTATTCAATTATTTTATTTTTGTAACTGAATGGGTGATGATGTATGCGCTGTAAAGTGTAGGGATGGGATGTCGGCAAAGAATGCATATCCTCATCTTTAAGGTATCCCTCCTGATGAGTATGTGGAATTAGCAAGAATCGCATGTCATTTTTTGTTCTTTTATTCAATAATTTTATTTGTGTAACTGAATGGGTGATGACGTATGCGCCGTAAAGTGTAGGGATGGACAATTAGCAAGAATTGATGAGTGAGTATGTGGAGTTAACAAGAATTGCATATTATTATTGGACAATTAGCATGACACCAATGGTTTGCGCCTATCCAATGAGTTATGCTACCAACCCATATATATGAGATAAAATTTTACAAGGAACACCAAGAATCACCTCTCATTTGGGTAATTGGATAGACGAGAAGTTAGAACTTAGACCATATCTCGTGAGCAATGCAATTACCACATATGAGAGGTTAAGATCAGTAATAGTTAGCAAATGTTACATCTTCACATGATTGGATAATTGATGGAAAGTCAACACTGAATACATATTCTCATCTTTAGCTTTATGATACTCCATAGGGTCAAGATCAGCAAAAGTTAGCGAATGCCGCCTCTCCATATAATACATTAACGCATAAAATGAGGATAGCGCTAGCGCTTACCTATATATTAAGCTGACAAACCCCTAGCATGTAGTGTTGGCGAAGTTGATTAACAGTTAGCAAGCATCGCCTCTTCATTCCTTATAAATGTATTTGTGCTAATGGTTTGTAGGATCCCTTTAACCATGCACTAAAAAATTGGCATCATTAATAACATATCAAGACGATCCTTTCATATTATAGAGATATCCAAAAAGGTTATTATTATGGTATTGAAAGTAAATTTATGTCTTTTATACATATGAGTTAAACTTTATTCATTCAGGAAATATGACGTAAATCTGCAAGTGAAGTACATTTTATGCTCGAGGTATCCCATTACTTCTCGCTATTTTGAGCTCATAAGCGACGGGTCTATGCTTTCCTACTTTAGCTTAATTAAGATCAGGTAGCATCTTTTAGTCATATCATGTTCACTTTGCATTTGCCCCGTTTCACACAGGGTAGGAAATTTGAAATTTCACTGCCTGATAATATGACGACATCATTGCCTTCAAGATCACCAAGAAATGCTGTTCAAGGATGAATGTATGCTAACAATGCACCAACAATGATGAAGTCAATGGTCACTATCATCCTGTTGTCAAGATCGTCTCCCATTATATGGATAAATTAATTCTTTCCACGATTCGAGCTTGTATCATGTGAATCCAGTGAACATGCTGGTATAATACGTCAGGAGTTTCTTGTCAATCCCAAACTTGTCGAACCAATCCACGTACAGTATATCCGGTGGACTATATACATCGATCAAGACACATTGATCGAACATAATAATTAGCCACCTTTACCTTAATGTACGCCGAGTCCTTCTAAATCTTTACGAGAAAAAGAGATTAGCTAGTCAGAATCTCTGGAGGATGTGAGGAGATGGCGTTGCCAACATGAGTGTCATTTGGACTTTCATCTCTTTAGTGGTAGTCTGATGCGAATCAATCGCTCAAAAGGGATTAAAACAACATTTTAATGTGGAAAATATAAAAAGAGGAAATTAATAGAGAAATTAATAGAGAAATCTGCGAAGAACGATGATAATATATTGATAATTGGATCCCTTTCGAGATGAAATCCTATCTCCTAGCTTTGGATGAACGGACCAAAGCCTAAATACCTTCAAGATGACACTTAGATGGTTCTTCACAAATTAAGCATAAACCAACTAATGACGGCTAGACCTAGATAAGGAAAAGAAAAAAGTGAGGGGTTAGTCTGGAAAGACCATAATACCCCTCCACCAACTAAGCAACGACCCCACGTCTCCTACGGTGAAAATAAGTCACAACGGACCCACGTTATGCGCCTCGTCATGCCCATGATGGGTCGCATCCACCCGCGTCACATCCACTGGTCCCGCGGAAAGGGTGGATGTGGGGCTAGGTGCGCCGCATCAATACCCCCTAAAAGAGCCACCTTGTCCTCAAGGTGGAAATCTGGAAACTGCTCCTGGACTACATCCTGCACCTCCCAAGTAGCGTCACAGTCTGGTAATCCCGCCCAGTGTATCAAAACCTCCTTCCACGCCCCGCCCCCCGACGAACCGCCCTCACAGCCAGTGGCTCCAACAGTACCTCTATGTCCTCAGTGAGTGTCGGTGGCAGAGTAGAAAAAGATGCATGATCCACAATCGCTCTCCGTAGTTGTGACACATGGAAAATCGGGTGTATCGTCGAAAACGGTGACAACCACCGTCAGTACGTCACTTGGCCAATCCTGGTCTCAATCTGATAAGGACCGTAGTATCGGGCCGTCAGCTTCTCGTTCAGCCTCCGTGCTAGCGACTTCTGCCTGTAGGAACGCAGCTTCAGGTACACCATATCGCCCTCCTGAAAGTGCACATCCCGACGATGCCTTTCAGCTCTGGTCTTCATCACCTGCTGCGCCCTCAATAGATGTTTCCTCAACTCTTCCAGCAGACCATCCTTCTCGTCCATATACTCCACCTGCGACACCGGGTCTGCTTGTCACCAAACCGTAGCAATGATGGAGGATCACGCACATATAGGACCCGAAAAGTGGGCATCCCCGCTGCCGAATGGTACGAGGTGTTATACCAATACTCAGCTTATGCCAACCACCTGTACCACTGACGAGGTGTCTCTGACGCGAAGAACCGCAGATAAGTCTCTATGCTGCGGTTCACCGCCTCCGTCTGACCGTATGTCTATGGGTGATATGTTGTACTCCTCTTCAGGACCGTACCCTGCACACGAAAAAGCTCCCTCCAGAATCCATTCATGAAGACCCGGTCCCTGTCGCACACTATGGACGCCAGTACCCCATGCAGCCTGATCACCTCTCGAATAAAAGCCGCAGCCACTGAGACTGCAGTATAAGGATGCCTCAGAGGGATTAAACGGGCATACTCAGTCGGTCCACTACCACGAAGATCACCGTGTACCCCTCAGACCGTGGTAACCTGTCAATGAAGTCCATCGTGACCTCCTCTCAAACCCTCTCTGGTAAAGCCAACGGCTGTAACAACCATATCAACACCATGGCCATGTACTTGTGACGCTGGCAAACGTCACAAGCTACCACCAAACATGTGATACCCCCTCCGTATCCCTGGCCAGTACACCTCACGGGCCATCCTAGTGTAGGTCTGTTGCACGCCCGAGTGGCCCCACGTTGCCAAGCTGTGAAACTCCTGGAAAAGGACCGGTATAAAAACCGAGGTCTGTGGCAACACCAACCTCCCTTGGTATAATAGCATGCGCCCCGCCAGCGAATACCTCGTCGATCCCTCCTTCCCGCTCTGTAGCACCTCGCAGATCTGCCACAGCTCTGCATCTCCCTCTGCCTCGGCTCCCAGTCTAACCACATGGGTAGAGACAAAGCACTCAAGTCGACGCCCCCCTCTCAGCGGGACAAGGCATCAGTGGCCTTGTTCTCCAATCCTGGCCTGTACTCGATGTCAAATCGATATACCACCAATTTAGATAGCCACCGCTGATGCTCCTCGGTCACCAACCTCTGCTCCAAAAGATACTTTAGACTCTGTTAGTCCGTCCTGACCACGAAATCTCTCCCCAACAGATATGGCTTCCACTTCTGCACCGTCAAGACTATCGACATAAGCTCCCTCTCATATACCGACTTCAGTCGTGCTCGAGTCGACAGCACCTGACTGAAATATGCTATTGGACGCCCTTCCTGCATCAATACAGCACCCAATCCATACCCCGACGCATATGTCTCTACCACGAAAGACACGCTGAAATCAGGTAAAGCCAGCACAGGTGTTGTCGTCATTGCCACCTTCAAGGCCTCAAAAGCCGTGGTGGCCTCCTCCCCCCACTTGAAGCCATCCTTCTTTAGCTGTTCGGTAAGGGGCCAGGCTATGGTGATGTACCCCTTAACGAACTTTCTGTAGTAGCCTGTCAGCCAAAGGAATCCTCGAAGCGCCCTCAGAGTCGTGGGTACCGGCCAATCCAGCATCGCCTCTATCTTTGACTTGTCCGCCTTCACCCTTACCGCCGACACAACATGCCACATGTACTCGATCCGTGTCTAGCCAAAACTGCACTTCTTCCGGTTGGGGAACAACTGGTGCGCCAACAGCTCCCGGAAGACCACCTCCAAGTGGTCCACGTGCTCCTCCATGCTCCTGCTATAGACGAGAATGTCGTCAAAGAAAACCAATATAAACCTCCGCAGGAATGGCTGGAAGACCTTGTTCATCAAGGCCTGAAATGTCGAAGGAGTGTTCGTCAAGCCAAAAGGCATGACCAAGAACTCGTAATGTCCCTCGTGGGTGCGAAAAGTCGGCTTCGGCACGTCCTCTGGCCTCATCAAGATCTGGTGGTACCCCACCCTCAGGTCAATCTTCGAAAAGATCACTGCTCCATGCAGTTCATCCAGCAACTCGTCGATCACCGGAATAGGAAACTTGTCTGCGACAGTTTCCTTATTCAGCGCCCGGTAATCAACGCAGAACCGCCAGCTCCCGTCCTTCTTCACTAGCAACACCGGGCTAGAAAAAGTGCTCACACTGGGTTGAATCACCCCAGCCTGCAGCATCTCTTGCACCATTCGCTCGATCTCATCCTTCTGCATATGCGGGTACCTGTATGGCCGCACACTGACTGGTGCTCCCCCCTCACGTAGCACGATCGTGTGCTCGTGTCCTCTCGCTGGAGGTAGCCCATGCGGACTCTGAAACACCTCCTGGTACTGCTCCAGCACTGGCTATACCTCCTCCGGGGTCTCCTCCCGATGCTCATCTTTTTCTGTCGACATCCTATGATACTCCATTAGGAACCCATCTCCCGCATCCCGCAACGCCCGAGTAATCGCCTAAAAAGCAACCACTGAAAAACACAGAGTCGGGTCCCCCGTCAGCACAGCCGTCCGCTCCCCATCCTGAAACTCCATCCTGAGGAGCTTCCAGTTGACCGTCATCTCCCCCAGCTTCTTCAACCACTGCACCCGAGGATAATGTCGACGTGGCCCAACTCCAAAGGCAAGAAATCCTCTACCACATGTATCCCCTGCAACCTCAGACACACCCCCTTGCACAGCCCCTTACTCTTCTCCATATTCCTCGTCCCCAGCAGTACAGTAAACTTCTCCATCGTACTCAACTCTAATCGATGACGCTCCACAATCCTCCCCGAGATGAAATTGTGTGTCACCACACTGTCAATGAGCACCGTCATCGTCTCCTCTGCTAATAGATAACTTCATGGTACGATTCGGGGTGAATCCTACCACGGAGTTCAGGGATACCTCTGCAACGTCCATGTGCACGTCCTCAACCTCGCTCTCCTCCGTCATCACGGGCTCCCCCTCATCAGCATACTCCTCCTCGTCCGGCACTATCACAATCTGCAGCAGCTTGCTCGCACATCGATGACCGGGACTGAACTTCTCATCGCATCTAAAACAGAGGCCTGCAGCACACCTCGCCCTCATATCAGCCTCAGTCAGCCGCCTATCAGGCATCACTGGTCGGGCCTCCCCTCTCTTCTCTCCCACGACCTCTGGTGCTCCTGTAACCCCCTTCAGTGGGATAGGTGTTGTCTGGCTGTGCTGTCCTTGGGATCCCCAAGTCCCCCGAATGCGTCTCTCCTCTGCATGCTTCTCCTTCGCCTTGTGGACCAGGCGAAGGACATCCTCCAAGGTCCCCGAACTTTGCATCCGTAACTCCGCCCGTATAGAGGGCTTCAGCCCCCTCATGAAATTCCCAATCATGACCTCATCCGTCACCCCCTTCATCCTACTAGTCAACAACTCAAACTTCTCCACGAAGTCTCTTACCGTACCCTCCTGCCTCAGAGCTGAAAGCTGCTCATAGGAATCCCCTCATGTGGTCTCTTGAAACCGATCAATGATATGTACTGAAAGCTCCTCCCAAGTGCGAAAAGGAGTCCGCGATGTCTTCCATCGGTACCATGCCAGGGACTTGCCCTCGAAATAGATCCTGATGGCTCTCAGACCTCCTCCTCCGTCAATCTCATCACCTGAAAGTAGCGCTCCGTCCGGTAGATCCAACCGTCAAGATCTGTGCCATCAAAAATCGGCATCTTCAGCTGCATCAACCGTCGATCCGCATTGATGTCACCATACTGCCACCCATCTCTGCCACCACCACCACCCCAGTCCAAACCTCCGTCAAGCGTGTCTACTGGGCCTCCATCACCCCCTCGTACAGCTCCTCAGGCCACCTAGGCCTCTCTAGAGCCTCAGCCTAGTAGTAGTACACTGAAAACTCTGTTGGTCGTGCAAAAGTAGGCCCGCTGGCCCCTCTGTACCGCTGGGTAGGCGCTGTCCAACCTCCCAAATAGCCTTCTGGACCTTACCCACGTCCCGGGAAGCCCTCAAAAGTCTATCTGGGGTCAACCGCTGGGCTCGGCCCCTGTAGAAAAGTCCCTGGTCTCCAGAATTGGCCCGCAGGGGCCCCTATGGCGGTGCCCAGGGCCCATCCTCCTCCGCCGTGCCCCGACGCCCCTCCCGAAATCGGGGCGAAAACTCACAACACCCCCGAAGGGGGCTACCGTGTTCGATGCACCCCTGGTTGGGGGTGCGGGACCTGCGGCACCACGTAAGGGGCCCGCTCAGCCCGCAGCACCCCCGACAGGGGGCACTGACCCCCAGCATCCCCGCAAGGGGGTGCGGTTGTCGCAGCCGGCCCGGGAGGGCCCACTATTGCCGATGCATGCCCAGAAGGGCCTGCCAAAGAGATCGCATGCCCAGAAGGGCTTGCCTCCTGATAAACAGGCCCGGAAGGGCCTGTCGAGGAAGTGGCAAACCCTAGGGGGCCTGCCAAAGCCGCCGCAGCCCCGGCTGGCCTTGGTTCACGGATTCGAGCGTGGAATCGCACTGGTTCGCCATCTCTTGGTTCCCCTTGCCCCGATCTCCTTCTTTCCCTGCCGTTAGGATTTGTAACATCGCCATCATCGCCGAAATTGACGCCGTGGTTTCTCTTAGAACTTTCAGATCAGCCGTGGCGTCTTTTAATCCATGAAGATCACGATTTGTCTGCGCGGCCTCTCTCCTCATGGCCCGGAGTTCCACTTGGATGTCTTCTTACGTGTAGGTGTGATCCTTGATTGAATCCCCCATAGTTTTCTTCAACTCTTCAATCTCACGATTGAGATCTTCTCGGAGCCCTTGAATCTTTTCTTCCATCAGATCAGTCTTCCCTCTCGTCCCCGTCGCCATTAGATCTCACCGCTCTAATACCAATTTGATGCGAATCAATCGCTCAAAATGGATTAAAACAGCGTTTTAATGTGGAAAATATAAAAAGAGAAAATTAATAAAGAAATCTGTGAAGATCGATGATAATATATTGATAATTGGATCCCTTTCGAGATGAAATCTTATCTCCTAGCTTTGGATGAACGGATCAAAGCCTAAACACCTTCAAGATGACACTTAGATTGTTCTTCACAAATTAAGCATAAACCAACTACTGACGGCTAGACCTAGATAAAGGAAAAGGGAAAAGTGAGGGGTTGGTCTGGAAAGACCATAATACCCCTCCATTAACTAAGCCACGCACCCATGTCTCATACGGCGAAAATAAGTCACAACGAACCCACGTCCATGCGCCTCGTCATGCCCACGATGGGCTGCATCCACTGGTCCCGCGGAAAGGGGGATGCGGGGCTAGGTGCGCCCGCATCATAGTCATTACATCTTTTGTCGTGTTGGTTCCGCGTCGTGTACCATCGTAGATGATCTTATCACACCAACTCTTTAATATCATGTTTGAACTGTGCACACTCATCTGATGCACATGATCTTTACTTGCAGTACATATTTTTGTCCTTTCTCTCTAGATCTTTCCGCATATGCAGTGGTGCTTGACATAAAAATCCATCGTGTTGTACCTGCAGCAAGATCTGAGACCTCGACACATTGAAAGGGATGAAATGCTTGAAACGAGGATAAAGAGAAATCCAACTACCTTTGTCCTTGACGTTGCACTTTCTATGATAGTTGTGATCATGATCCTCTTTCTTCGTACCCTCGTCATTGGGATCTTTTGCAAGACTCTAAGCTCTCCGGCGTTGCTATAGACATCGAAAATAATCATCACATCATCCACACTTTCAAGTGAATTAGTGACCAAGTAATGTTTGAGATCTAGATTAGCGGTCCATGCATTAAGGTCGAGGTGATGTTGTCCAAACTCACCTCCTTCATATCAAGCCTAGTATTACTGAAGCGCTTTGTGTACTTACATAATGACTCCATATCACCTTGTTGTATGCTAATCAGATGAATGGAGGAGTGTGCCCTCTTCATTACGAAGATGAACTGCTAGGTAAAAATCTCAGCAAGCTCGTGAAAGCTAGATATGCTATCTGGCTTGACGGTCTCGAACTAGTCATGTACCGTCTTCAGCAGTGTGTTTGAGAATGTATGGCATTGTATCACGTCATTAAGCTTATGGAGTTGCATGACATCTTTGTATCGATGGATATGTTCGACAGAATCTTCTACTTGGAGGTGGAAGTCTTTG
This sequence comes from Scilla litardierei, assembly GCA_030789695.1. Lineage (NCBI taxonomy): Eukaryota > Viridiplantae > Streptophyta > Magnoliopsida > Asparagales > Asparagaceae > Scilla > Scilla litardierei. Next base: position 638,545,268 of record CM061142.1, read on the forward strand.
TGAAGAAGAGCTTCCAGTATATCCTTCATAAAGGATTAATCGCGAAGGTGGATACCCATATTCCTTGGCTTCTTCTTCTTTCCCAACCTCGTCAAGTCTCTTCCAGAGTAGCTTCTGCTCTTCTTCGTAATGCTCCACACTTGCATATGGTGTCAAAGGTCCAACCATCAGGTATGAATTATGTGGGTGCATACTTGAAATGCCTTCGCCACCTAGATTAGTGGGTGAGTGACTAGGTGTATGAGGTTGACTCGGGGAGACAAGAGGAATGGTTGCTAGGATGAGCATGGTGGGAATATGTCTCTTACTTTAGACCATCTTGGTCCTACTACTGAGTAACGTGGTGAGCTTATTGATGTAATGCTTGGTCGAGTTACAACAGCAATGCAACAAACTGTTCCTATGACTATCCTTATAATGCGTTGAACGCCTCTAACGTCACATACCCTATGGGTAGGAGTGAACGTGTTGGTGGAGCACCTTGTTCGCCAATAATCTCATGTCTCGTGGGATTTTGTAACTGGCATGCTCATCATTTGATTGTGCCCTTGCTCGGATGGTATGACATTCACGTTCTCACAGATGGTGTCAATGATGTTGTAATGCACAAGTGAAATCCAAGCAATTTATTTCCAATATCGCATGCATAAGTGAATTTAGAATGACTCTATTTCACATGACACGTGCGTAAGTGGTTCTAGATTGCTTCCATTCACATGTCACTTGTGTAAGTAGTTTTGGATGATTTCCTTCCATCTGCCTTAGATTGTCACGATGATCTGCATACATCACAACATTTAAAAGTATTAGCGAGTTAAAACCGGGATGAGCGCCCTAGCTTTGGCCTCTCCGATGCTCAAGTTAGAACCTAAGAAATCAAATATATAATATATGAAATTGAAAGAGGGTATGTGAATCAGAATGAGCACACCTCCACCCTACTGGAAATTTTTTTGACAACCCAGAAAAATCTCCAACCCCCTCCCCCCCGCCTTCGGCATAGGAGGGTAAGGCGAGAGCCCGACCGAGACTATTTAAACTGGGGGGGAAACCGTCGTGCCCTCAACGGCCCCCGGGTAAGTCCGAGAGGGGAGATGTATCCTCAGGATAAATAATCCCCAACAAATACCAACCCATGTAGGCTACAGGCCTTGAACCTATGACTTTTGGCTTTGGAGTGGAATGACTTACAACCAGGACACCCTCTCGTGGGCAAACTACTGGGATGTTATATATATACATACATACATACATACACACGCATACACATATACACATACATATATATATATATATATATATATACATATACATTTATATATACATATATATGAGAATAATGGGTATCATACACCATATGATGCAAAGCTTCATATGTCCTCTCACATAAGGGGGCAAGTACAAGCCCACATGGGCTTGACTTGGTTGTACGCGCCCCCTTTATGTGAGAGGGCAGCCTCCTATGACGTAGGATACTCATTATTCTATATATATAATAATAATGGGTATCATATGACAATGAAGTCTTAGCCTCATATATCACGACACAAAAGTGGGGAAGTACAAGCCCCACATGGGCTTGTACTTGTTGTACCACCCACTTTATATGTGTGTGTGTGTGAATAATGGGTATCATATGATAATGGAGGCTTAGCCTCATATACCAAGACAAAAAAGTGGGCGGTACATCAAGTACAATCCCATCTAAGGCTTGTACTTCCACACTTTTGTGTCTTGGTATATGAGGCTAAGCATCCATTATCATATATCTATTATAAAATTGACGACCTGTTTTGAATTTTGTCCTACGTTGCACGCAAAATATGACTAAGAAACAAATATTGATTGTGCTTTGTGACTATGTCATAGACTTCTTCATTTTTTAAAACCAAATAAAAAAACATAAAACCTCAACCCCACTATCATCCTCACGTTCTCCATGGGGGAAACTGAATTTTGTTGCATACATTCAGAAACTGAAATAACAAAAAACATGCACGTTTTGACAAAAAACAGATAACCTGATCCCCACTAAACCATGCATTCAGAAACTGAAATAACAAATAACAAATAACCATTAACAAAAAAGAAACTGAACCATTAAGCCATGCATTCACGCACGTTTTGACAAAAAAGAAACTGAATGCATTCACGCACGTTTTGCCGCACACTCACGCACGCACGTTTTGACAAAAAAGAAACTGAATGCATTCACGCACGTTTCAGCCCAAAACAGTTTCTCCACATAACCTTTAAGCCATGCATTCAGATTCTAGCATTTTAGGGAAAACCAAATGACCTTTGCCGCACACTCTTCCTCTTCACAGCCTCTAATCCTCAAACTATCATCCCCGGAGCATGTGCCTCTTCACAGCTTGCAAAACTTCAATCATCCTTTTGGTACGTCCTCAAACCTTCCTTTTGTTCTTTGGTTTTCGGTTTTCTTCATTTTATACATGGAAATGGTACAAAAATCATTTTCATGTGTTTCGGTTCCATTTTTTGGTTTTCTTCATGGGTTTTCTTAATCACCAAAAGTATTTTGGTACCCATGAAAACTAAATTTTGGTACCCATGCAAACTAAATCTTAATCACTAAATGGGTTTTCTTCACTAAAGTCTCTGATAAAACTAAATTTTGGGGTGAACTAAAATTTTTGAACTTGAAATTTATCGGGGCGAACCCTAAAATTTTGGAGATGTACTAAATTTTGATGGTACTAATATTGTTGAGGAACTAAGATTTTTGTGATGAACTTAATTCCTTGGGATGAGCCAAATTTTCGAGGAACTACGATTTTGACAACGGAACATCTTAACTGAACCGTGCCCTACGGGCACAGGTTATGACTAGTATGTATGTGTGTGTGTGTATTGTATGAAGAAATATTTTAGTGATTCTACTTCAATGATGAACATTCCATCTTAATTAGGCATTTGCAGGTTTGCTATAACTCTTGGACCCATGAGCCTCTGCAGATTATGTGGTATATCACCACATATTAACTTCTTTTTCCATTTACTTCTTCTAATTTTCTTTTTTTATTTCAGTTTTTTATTACTTCTAAATTTTTACAGTTATTTCTCTATTTTCTACCTTTTGTACTATTTTACCTTTTTATTTGTTTTTACTATTTCCTTTCTTTTTTATGTTTCTCTTTTGTTCCATATTGTTTTATTTATATGTTAAAGCATTATTTTTGTTCTTTATTTTTTTATATTGTACCTCTAAGACTTTTGACAATGTAGCATATATCATATGTTTGTATCAATGTTAGAGAACTCAGCTTCGGTTTCGGTTTCCATCCCTTCGAAAAAAATTTGATTTCGGTTAGTTTCATTGGGGTTGGTTTTATATATCTATTATACATTTGACAGCGATTTTTGAATCCTAGGGCTGACTAGGACAAGCTGACTAGGACAAAGGGGTTGATAGAAAGACGGTCAGGATTAATTCTTATGGAATTAACGGTTTAGATGAAGACTCGGCCTTTTGATTTGTGGGTCCCCAAAATTTTGTATTAACTCAGACTTTTGTATTAACTCAGCTTCCTTGCGTGACCTGGGGAGAGCATGCAACCGTTTGTATTGGGAGAGCAAGAGGCATTTTGGGGGAGATCAACGGCCCTTGCTCTTCCCCAAAACGCAAGGGCTACAGAGCATCAACTCAGACGCATGGTCTACAGATTTAATTCTAGATATTTACTACAAAAGGAGACCAAGGGCTTGAACTTCTCTGCAAGACAGTCGACGTCAACTACGACTGTGACCTGATCCATCACAACGTGTTCGAGGAGGCAAGAAAGCTCCTCTGCAAGACAGCGTTCCTCATGACCACCCCAATGTCGCCGACGGTGATCAGATAGCCACGCGAGTCCTACGACCTCGACGTCTCCGACTTCAAGCCCTTCTGGACCGAGCACTGCGACGCTTACCACCAGAGCCCGGAGACGTGGGTCGATTTCGTGAGGATGAGGAAGCTGAAGAAGAAGAAGGTGCTCATGGCCGTGAACCTGGCCAAGAGCATGGCCCACTTCTTCAGGTACACGCCTCAGCAGGACGTTCGACTTCTCCAGCGTGACCTACTTCTTCAGGTACACGCCTCAGAAGAATAAGATGAGAGACTATCTGTCCGATCCCGACGCGCTCAACCTCAAAGTGCTTGCCCAATTCACAGAGACGTTCGACTTCTCCGGCGTGGCCCTCGACACCGGGCTCCGGACGTTTCTAGAAACTTTCCGGCTTCCCGGAGAATCCTCGAGGGCGTTCTCGAAGCAATTCTTCGAGCAGCAGCCTTCAGACCTCTTCGCCAGTAAAGACGAGGTGTGCATCCTCTGCTACTCCCTCAGCATGTTCTCTCTTCTTCTCTATTGATCCCTGGAGCACTCAGGTATCAACTGTCAGCGGAGATATTGACCATGCATCTAGGATCGAGGTGATCCCCGTCCCTGCAGGCGCAACAGGACCCGAGAGCCTGGTGTTTGATCCAGACGGCGAGGGGCCTTACACCGGCGTTTCGGACGGCCGGATCTTGAAGTGGCAACGACACCAGCTCGGCTGGCTCGAATACGATGCTGTCACTCCTCAGCATCTGTAAGTTTCATGTTCTCCTCGCTCCTCTCAGCAATATTCGTTACTTCACATGATGCAAATATGGTTCCCGAAAGTAGAAGTTCAACAAGCCTGTAATCCAACAAGCCATCACTGACGCCTTGAGTCTCCCATTTGATTACATTTCCAAAACAAGAATAAATTTTGTGGGTCATGCAACGGGTAACGGGAGTAACAGTCTCTCATTTAAAGCATGTAAAATTATTGGTTTCCTCCTGCTGTCAAGACTCGGGATGTGCTGCAGATATATAGTAATCTCTATAATAGCATCCTCCCCTGTGCTGCCGAACTACTTGCAAGTGAACCACATCCCCTTAATTCCAATGACAAGCCCCAGGTTAAGAAGATGATGACCGAAGAGGAGTTCACACGAAACAACAGAGCCATGAACGGAGGGCAGGACTTCCCCAGAGAGTACCTCCCGGGGCTCTTCCTCTCCATCGCCACCAACGAAATCAAACTCAGCGGCGGCGGCGGCGCAGCCGCCCTTGATCTGAACTCGAACCGGTGGACTGATCTCATCAAGAGATCGAGGACCGCGGAGCCCTTCATCGTCTGCGACTACAAGCACAAGCTCGGCAGGGAGCTGTTCGTGACGATCTCAGGCCCGACTGTCGCGACGCTGTCCATAATCTTCGAGCAGACGGATCGACTTCTTGAAGATATGACAGCTGGTTCCGACCCCGCTAGATTCCCAGAAGAATTGAATCCTGGAAGCTCTAAAAGCATAGCAGTCACAATTTTAGTTTAACATTTTGATGGTGTTGTTTAGATTATTTACTTAATGCATGAATTTCTTTCAAACGAGCGATGCAGAATTTTAATTCAATATGTTGATGGGGTTGTTTAGAATATTTGCTTCTTGCATGAAATACTTGCCGTGGAGCACCGTGTTGAATGATTTCTGGTGGAGAGGGTATGATCAAGGGTTTCTGCTGGCTGAGGCCGTGTTCAATGATTTCCAGGGGAGATGGCCAGCATGATCAAAGCTCCCACCACCGGTACCTTTCCATGGGCCGATGATCAAAGCTCCCACCACATGCATGATCAAGTTTTGATAAAAAATTTTGAGAATTGTTTCAATTTAAAGTTTTGAGCTTTTCAAATTCTCTTTTCAAAATCCTCAGCCCTTAAGCTCCAAATCCCTTTGTCACCGTCATTGAGATCAGGCGCCAGAGCCACATTGCAAGCGGTTTTGATACATCCTTGCATCGTTAAGGTTACGGCAATGCGTTGGCGGAAGACAACGCCAGGTCGGCAATGAATCAAGGCAAGGATTCCCCGGGGTCCAAAACGACGCCGTGACCAAACACATCAAGGCTGCCGAAGCCTACATCCTTGCCAACCCAACAGCATATTCTTAAATGTGAGCATTAAAGCTTGATGGTGTGAGTTTGAACAAGAAACACAGTTTATTGCAAGGAGTTTGTGAGGATTTCTACTTGTGTTTGTGGGTGCCTGTTAAGAGTGTCATGTGTTTCCCAAACAAGAAATAAGTCTTGATGTTATCACAGTAATTTGTAATCAAGAATGGTTGTAATATTGTAGAAAAATGTCGATGTTCGTCATGATCCCATTAGAAACATCTTTAAGATAAAATTACAAGGATTAGATAAAAAAGGATTAGAAAAAAACTGTTTTTTGGTACGATTTTGTTACGGTGTTGCATTTTGTTACGGTTTTGCATCACAAAGTAATATTATTTGATAGTGTTTGCCTCGGTATCTCGATTACATTTTCATTTTCATTTGTAATTTGATGATGGCAACTGCCCATTATTCATTACTTGGATTAGTAGGGATTTACTAGGAAGGTTTGTTTCTGCACAAGTTGATGGGTGCTAATTTTTGGATGTTCATTTTGCATTTGGACAGAACAACATACAACATTGTATGTTGGAGTGAATGTTTTGCTAAAATATGTTATTTGGAAGTTGATGTTGGCACAAATAGAACTATTGCTTAACTCCTCCATTAAAAGTTTTTTTGGTGCATTGGAAAGTTGGAAAGACAGCACGGAGGCCAGGCTGGCAGCCCGGGTTCGAACCCCAGGGAGCCACTTAGACTACCTACAATAGGGGGTGAAACTACACTAACCTAAACTAAAAGAGGGGATAGGGGGTGGCTTGAACCCGAGTCCCCCACTGGAGTCTAGGGAGCGGGCTCGGTTAGAAATGTGTAGCTTGAGATCTGCATAAGAAAATATACCAAGTGAAATTACAAAAGTAATTTTATCAATTACACCACCAGTAATTTTTATTAACCACCCCCAATTAATATGGCCTTCAATTTTATAATAAAAGAGTATGCGAAGTGCATATATAAGGATTACTCATATATGTTTTTATCTCCTAAGAAATCAAACTCATTGCAAAATATTGCTCAATGAACTGTGCCCGTGTCGTCCGCGCCCACTAAATTTTTTTTGCTCCAAAGGCGCCACGCGCCGAACCAACTAAATTTTTTACGCTAAATTGTTGTTGTTTTAAACTTTGGATGCAAAAATAATTTTTTAGTGAACAAGGCTTTTAAGTGGAAAATCTTAAATGAGGGCGCTAATTTTTTTGCGACAAATTGTAGTTCTTTTAAATTTTTGCTGCAGAAATAATTTTTTAGGGAACACAGATTTTGAGGGGAAAAATCTTAAATGAGGGCGCTAAATTTTTTTCGCTAAAATGTTCTTTTAAATTTTGGATGCAAAAATAATTTTTTAGGGAACAAGGATTTTGAGGAGGAAAATCTTAAATGAACCGTGCCCGCGGGCACGGGTTATGACTAGTATTTATATTTATATATTTATATATATATATATGAGAATATATTTCGGATTTATCTAAATTTAAATGAATTTATATAAATTTATTTTGGATTTATTTAACTTTATATGAATTTATTTCAAATTTATCTAAGTTTATATGAATTTATTTCAAAATTATCTGAATTTATATGAATTTATTTCAGTTTATCTGAATTTATATGGATATATATAAATTTATTTCAAGTTTCAGATTTAGTGTTAAACCCAAAACCAAACTCAAACACATTACTAACTTAAAACCCAAACCCAAACTCAAACACATTACTAACTTAAAACCAAAACCAAACCCCAAATTTAAAACCCAAATCATTGCTCTAATACCCCCAATGATTTCAAATCTTCAATCATTCTCTCTCCCTCCCCCCTCTCTCTCCCTCCCTCCCTCCCTCCCGCCCTCCCTCCCTCCCCATTCTCACCACCTTAAGACAACGATGATGGTGACGATGAAGATGATGAACGATAAAGGCAATAGTGAAAACAACAAATGACGATGGCGGCGATGAAGACGACAAACAGCGAGAAGGCTTGGTGCCTGAAGGTGAAGACGAATGATGAGAATGAAGATTTTCGAGTTTAGATCTATTAAAATCCTCTCTTGATTTTTTTAAAATTTCACCATGAAATTCTTATTTTTTCATATAATTTTACGACTTTGATATGCTTTTAGGAATTTTTTTAAAACCCCCTTTTAGGGGTTTCGGCCGAAACTGAGAATTCACAGCAATTTCGGATCGATCTCCACCAAAACCAATCTGAAACAATCGAAACATTTAGATTTCAGTCAAAACCTATATCCATGGTTTGTATGTAAGTTCATTTTCTATGTAAAAAAGATCATGCATCATGTTAATGGCATTATCAAACTTTATTAATTTTTGATACACAGCTCATCATTTGCATGCCAGAACACAAAAATAAACCAAAAGGTTATAAAAAAATCCACTAAAACAATAAAACATTGGAATTTTGTAAATTTAAAGTAATGATAGAGGCATATGCATTGTGTTATTTATTACAAGCTAGCTTAGAACAGGTGACAAGATATAAATGATTAATCGGTCTCTTAAGTTCTCAATTCTATCAATAGTGCTAACTGCTTGCACATTGACAGCTCATTATTAGATGTTTACGCTTAAAAACCTTAAGTAACTTGTCTAAATAAAAAGAAATCACACACAATGTTATACAATATTTAAAATTAAATGTTTATTAAACAATCAACAGAAAAAACAATATTATGTGCCTCATTTGAAAGTTATATATATTTTGGCTGTCCCTAAGCAATCGCCTAGGTGCAACGGTCAGTTAAGGGTGTGGCCTAGATAGCCACTTTGTTTTTTTCTCTTGCTTTTAAAACATTGATTAGATTAAATTGTTGATGTCTGGGTAATCTCGTCATATCAATCAGTGTCGTCGCTGTGTACCCAAAATTTGACATGATAATCGCAATTCATATGGGTATCTTGAAGCCTTGCTACGCGGCTTCTTTCCCAAAACTTCATATGCACAATCACATCACACTACTAATAGCTAATTTCAGGCAGTAGAATACGCATGGTGCATAATTAAATATTTCATTGACTGCATACATTCTATGTCACTTTCACATTTAAAAGATCTGTATGGATTCTTGAAGCTTCTTTGGAATTTGTAAACGTCAACTTTGATACCAAGTCCCTTCTCACTTTTCACAGCCCCAAACTGTGATCCCTATTACAGCCAATTAGCTCACAACGCGCAATGCCTCATCAGGCACTTATCTTTCGATGCATAATTTAAATTTCGTGGGTTGAAGACTAAGGATACAAGAAACTTCTGTTGAGTGAAGATCGCCAAAATGAAATCATAGATTAGATACTAGCAACAGACATCCTCAAATTGAGAGTAAATAAGAGACTATACATCGAATGTTATGATTTTCCACATGGATCTCATCTACCTTACTAAGTTTTCTTTTATTTTGGCATCTGCTTCTCTCACATCAAGTCACAATGTTTTTAGTTTCACTTTGCACTGAGATGTTAGACCTCCAGTTGCACATCATCTATTTAGTCAATCTTCCCATGGTCCCTATCATCCTAACATCATGTAAGGGTTGAACTGCCCAACATCCATCGTTGCCTGAAAATCTGCATACTTTTTTCATCTGCATCTTTACCTTGATCATTTGGACTGCTTCCAGCTTGGTATGTGTGTAGGTATCTGTAGTAGTAAATATCAAGTTATATTTTCTTGATGACTTCGTCATCATACCGTGTAATATACTGCCTATAAAATGCATCAATCTACTCAAATATGTAAAGCTTTACCTGAAATGACTCTTACTAGATTGAGCAAGTTGTGTATGGCGTTGAGTATTTATCTCAGAATTTTCAGACCTGCTCGCCGAAAAGTGGATTTTTTCCAAATATCGAGGTAAAGTGCAAGCACACCCACATATTGAAAGGCTACGCGTTTTAATACCTACCATCAACAAAATTGCAGCGGACGACGGAAACAATTGCAGCGGACGACGTTCTCCCTCCGGCGAGCGAAGCCCAGCACCTCGCACCGCCTCGAACTCCCCTTGACAGCCTCGACACCGCTCATCACCGCCAACCCACAACCCAACGCCGAAAGCACCACCATCTACGTCGACGCCGAACTCCGACCACCACGCTTCGCCGTACTCCGACAACCCCACAACTACGGCAACGCCTCGCCGTACTCCGACAAAGCCCTATGAGCCAATATAACCCAATTTGCGCCAATTTGCGCCAATATGCGCCAATATACGCCAATATAGCGTATATTGGCGCATATTGGCGCATATTGGGTTATATTGGCTCATAGGGCTTTGTCGGAGTACGGCGAGGCGTTGCCGTAGTTGTGGGGTGGTCGGAGTACGGCGAAACGGGGTGGTCGGAACCCAACGCCGAAAGCACCTCGCATCTACTTCGACGCCGAACTCCGACCACCCGCTTCGCCGTACTCCGACCACCCCACAACTACGGCAACGCCTCGCCGTACTCCGACAAAGCCCTATGAGCCAATTTGCGCCAATTTGCGCCAATATACGCCAATATACACGTATATTGACGTATATTGGCACATATTGGCGCATATTGGCGCATATTGGCGCAAATTGGGTTATATTGGCTCATAGGGCTTTGTCGGAGTACGACGAGGCGTTGCCGTAGTTGTGGGGTGGTCGGAGTACGGCGAAACGGGGTGGTCGGAACCCAACGCCGAAAGCACCTCGCATCTACTTCGACGCCGAACTCCGACCACCCGCTTCGCCGTACTCCGACCACCCCACAACTACGGCAACGCCTCTCCGTACTCCGACAAAGCCCTATGAGCCAATATAACCCAATTTGCGCCAATTTGCGCCAATTTACGCCAATATACGCCAATATACGTGACGTATATTGGCGCAAATTGGCGCAAATTGGCGTATATTGGCTCATATGGCTTTGTCGGAGTACGGCGAGGCGTTGCCGAGTACGACGAAAAGGGTACCTCGCATCTACTTCTACGCCGAACTCCGACCACCCGCTTCGCCGTACTCCGACCACCCCACAACTACGGCAAAGTCTCGCCGTACTCCGACAAAGCCCTATAAGTCAATTTGCGCCAATTTGCGCCAATATACGCCAATATACGTCACGTACATTGGCGCAAATTGGCGCAAATTGGCTCATAGGGCTTTGTCGGAGTACGGCGAGGCGTTGCCGTAGTTGTGGGGTGGTCGGAGTACGGCGAAGCATGGTGGTCGGAGTTCGGCGTCGACGTAGATGGGGGTGCTTTCGGCGTTGGGTTGTGGGTTGGCGATGATGAGTCTCTTTTTAAGTGATATTTTCTCGAAAGGCTACTCCGACTCTTCTTATATTTTCAAATATTTTCTACTTTTAATATTTCACTGTCCAAGCAATCTTGCTTCTTCAAAACTCTCATACACACCGTCACATTCAACAATGAGGTAACCTTTTTGGGCCACAAAAGAGGTCGACACAATTTTTGGTCGAGTAAAGGTTCAAGCTTTAAAAGTTTTCAGGTACAACATAATAAAACCCAGAATTTTAGAAACCTGACCTGTCTTTTCTCTGAACAAGCTGCTCCAACGCCTGAACGAGACTGTGTTTAACTGTGCAGCAAACGCATCCATTGGCGAGCTCCACCCACTCTTCGACGGCCGCGCCACCTTCTCCCTCGTTGATAATCGCCCTCTCGACCCCAAGCTCCTCGCCGAACTCGTTCAGAATCACGGCGATCTTCTTCCCGTGTTGGGTGTTCAATATGTAATTTATCAACTGGAATCTCAAAATACGAGACGAAATGAGAACCCTAACCGTAACCCAAACCCTATGTTTGAATGGAATGAGAGGGGGGGTTGAAAGCTGACCGTGGACTTGCCGGAGCCGAGATAGCCGGTGATGACGGTGACGCCGACGGGAAGCTGATCTTGGGTTCTGGTGAGATTCCGGGAACATTGGGAAGATGCCGGCAAGTCGGCGGTTGGGGACTGTTGGGGGATGGGAACGGCGAGTGGGGGGGAGTCGTCGTCGTCGTCCATGGGGGAGTAGAGAGCAGCTGGTGGTGGTTCTGTTAGAAACAAAAGGGTGTGGGAAGGGAATTGCTAGGCGCACGACCGATCAAATTTTTCGAACAATAACATAATGGTCCGTCAACAAATTTCGTCTTGAGTGTTGATGTTGGCATCACGGAAATTTATGAATACACTATACTATTTGATTCACCACTGTATTTTTAACATCAGATGTTCGTATTTGGAGATCCGAACGGCTCTAATACTTTTATTCTTTCGTTTGGAATTGTAAAGCCGAACAATATAATAAAGTATGTATTGTGTTCGGATTTACACATGTATTATATTAGAGCCGTTCGGATCTCCAAATCCAAACATCTGATGTTAAAAATATAGGTGTGGTGAACCAAGTAGTGTGTGTATTCATAAATTTCTGTGGTGCGAATAACAACACTCTTTCGTCTTTTGTTTGCTACGAGCAATTTTCTTTTTTTTTGTGTGGATACAACGGAAAATAGGAGGAGGCCTTAAACTCAGCTCGCCCCTAGCAAAACCCACCCCACGGGCATCCGCCTCCAAAAACTCCAGAATTTCCCTTGGGGGATACAGATGGACCAAATAATCCGAATCCAAAGACACTCCAATGTCTGCAAGGCAATCAGCACAATGTATGCCCTCCCGAAAAGAATGACCCACTTCCACACTCCGATCTCTTCCCATGAGCAATCGAATATCTTCCACCAGAGCCGATAACGGATGCAGAAACGATCCCTTCACAAAAATCAAATTAATAACACACAACGAATCAGATGCGCAAACAATTTTCCTGAACCCCTCCTTCCAAGCCATCTCCAACCCAATCCTAAGCGCATGTAACTCAGCAGCTAGGTTAGAGGTGACCCCCAGAAATGCCGAGAAGCCCCTCTGCCATATACCCAAGTGATTCCGGAAAATACCCCCAGCTCCCGCTACTCCTGGATTACTCTTCGAAGCTCCGTCAACATCTAATTTGATCCAACCCTCCAAAGGAAGACTCCAATGCACCAGCAACGGCGAGACTTCTGATTTTTTACATGGGAAACAATTTCTAACAATTTCATTCACTCTCCATGAAATACCCCTTAATAAGCCCATCTCATCCACATGCTCCCTAACAAGTTGGAAAATGTCCTTACACCTCTGAACCCAAATGCACCAGATCACTATGGCAAACAGAATCATGCGCTTACTATCTCCTCTAATTATCAAACCATCTTCAAGCCAGGGTCTAACCAACATACTAAAGACTTCCTCCTGCTCCTCTCTAGGAACCATCACACTCCAAATTCTCTTAGCTCTGGGGCAATCCCTCAAAGCATGAAGGATATTCTCCTCAGCAGCCATGCAAATCATGCATATTGCCGAGTCAGCTATCCTTCTGTTAAATCTTAATAGATTTGTCATAATCCTTCCCCTGATCACCAACCACAGAAAAGCATGCCATCTTGCAGGAATAGGAATTTTCCATAGCCAAGACAGATCTTCCTCTTCACAGCTTCCTGCACCATCTAACAGAGCAAGATAAGCTGATTTAGTATTAAAATTACCATCACTTGACCACTTCCAGATAAGAGTGTCCTCTTGAAGACAGAACCTATGAAGAGGGCAAGCCAATATTCTCAATGCAACAACATCAGGGAGCCACTCCAGTAACTTACCAATATCTCATCTCCTAGATGGCAAGATGAATTCACTTACTCTATCATTAGCATTCACATCACTCAACTGATGAGTGCATACTGATATAAGAGGCTCCCCAACCCAAGAATCTTTCCAAAACAAAGTGGACTTACCTGATCCAATCCTCCTTGTTAACCCTCTACCAAGACTCTTCATACCAACCATCAGAGATTTAAAAGTAGAAGAGCATTCAGAAGGAAACTTATTCAACCTCTCAGCAAACGATACAACATTACCCCTGATACTATACTTGGCCGTGACAGTCTTCACCCAAAAACACTGTTGGGTCTCCTCAGAAATCTCCAAGCCAGACTTTGAAGCAACACATTGTTATGCTCCTTCATTGAACGAAGCCCTAAGCCACCCAACTTCTTGGGTTTACAAACCACTGCCCATTTAACAATATGCATCTTCTTCACACCTGGGCTACCCCCCAGAAAAGCCTTGTTGGCTTTATCAATCTCTTTCAAAGAGTGCTCGGTCAACTTAGCTGTCAACATGGAATAAGTAGGAATCGCAGAAGTCACAGACTATATCAGCGTCTTCCTTCCTGCAAGACTCAGAAGCTTAGCCTTCCAACCCGCAAGCTTCAAGCTAACTTTCTCCACTATGCTTCTGTAGGTGAGCTTCATCACCCTTCCATGAACTAAAGGCATGCCAAGATACTTACCCAGATCCATTGTAGGAGACATTCCCAATGTCCTGCCAACATCAGCCACATGCTTCCTACTAGCCCCATGAGAGACAAAACATTTAGAGTTCCCCATACTAATCTTAGCCCCAGATGCCAAACAAAAAGAGTCCAAAATACTTTTCATCTCAAAAGCTTGGCTGACTGATGCCTTACCAAAAAGAAAAAGATCATCCGCAAACAATAAATGAGAAAATTCAGGGCCACCATTACGAAAAACAATTGGTTTCCACCTCTTCTTTAACACAGAATCCTGAATCATCAACCCAACATCTCCATACACAAAACAAACAGATACGGGCTGAGGGGATCTCCTTGTCTCAAGCCTCTCTGAGGTTTAAACCAACTTGTGGGTTGCCCATTCCACAAAACAGCTAAGAGAGGAGAAGTCACGCAAAACATGATAAGCTTCATCCACTTAGCAGAAAACCCAAACAATTGCAGTGTCTCATCCAAAAAATCCCAATTAACTCTGTCATAGGCCTTCTCAAGATCAATCTTAACAGCCAGCAGACCCTCTTTACTTTTCAATCTTCTGATGGTGTGAATAAGCTCCTGCGCAATGATGATATTATCCGCTGCTTGTCTACCCGGGATAAAGCTCACTAGACATGGGCTAACCAACTCTTGCATTAGCCTACTAAGTCTACCAACAAGAACTTTACTGATAATATTGTAGGCCACTGGAATGAGACTAATCGGTCTGAATTGGTGAATCAATTCAGGGTGAAGAACTTTAGGAATGAGAACAATGAGTGTTCTATTGATAACACAATCAAACTCACCTCTCCTTAAAGCATTGTTGACCAAAGAAACCAAAGAGGACTTCACCAGAGATCAGAATTCTTGGAAAAACCCCGCAAGTAAGCCATCAACTCCTGGAGCTTTCCACGGTTGCATATGAAACAGCGCAGCCTTCACTTCCTCCTCTTTCACTTCACCATCCATGATTAACTTGTCACGACCCCAACCCCGAGAAACGCAGAGAGGCATGATACACGACGAGAACTAAAAACGTATCTGCAGGTCCACTGCGCATTGCTGGGAATAGTACATGTAGTATACAACAACCAGCCAGCCAACCAACAACAGAGAACGACACAAAGTCACAGAGAATGAAAGCCAAACACTGAACAACTCCATATACATCTCAAACATCTCATTGCATCAATTTATATAGTACAAGCATCTCTCACCCCAAAAGAAAACCCAAAGTACACATAGCTCTATCCTTACCCCTCACCACCTAATCTAAGCTCCAGCTCCCAACAACAGAATTCCAACTCAACCTCTAGCTTCATCTGCCATCTCCAAGAACCTCACCTAAAAAGTCAACGGGGCACGTCAACGTGTGACCCAGTAGGAATGCCAACTCCCTCTAGCATGCTATTATGGAAATGCAACTACTTTACTTGCAACCGTGATAATGTACAAAGGAAACATGAAATGAGCTAAAGGGAACATGCTACCAAACATTTGAGCATGGCATTACAGAATTGCAATGGCAACTATTTTACATACCCAACATAACATAAGGCAAGCTAGCATCATAATAAAACATAAAGCAAGTTATGAGAGCTACAAGTAAAGAATACACACAAGTGGTCAACATTTACCAATCCTACAAAACTAATGAAAGTATCAATTAGTGATTTGGACCCTAAGTAGTGGGTAGACCTTCTTGGGACTGGACCTCACTCCCAGTTGGGGTGGAACAAACAAACTCCCCGAGACACGCTCTTACTGAAGGAGCCCTGTTTCCCCTTATTTCCCCTTCACATTTTCTCCATTTCTCCTCATTTCTGCCACTCCCCGCCACTCGGCAAGAACAGGAGGGCCACCAACCACCAGTCCAGCCCCTCATGTTTTCCCCACTACATAGTGTCCCCCAATTCCCCGTGTCACCCTCATTTAAGATGACTTAATCATTTATCAGCGTTTCAATTACAAATTAACGTGTAGCAAAGGAATCACATGACAACCACCATTTTCGCCTCCTCTCTAACTTTTCCAACTACAACATTTGCCACATAATTCTCATTTCCAACACATATGATTCCATCACATTTAATTGCACAACTTTACCATTGATTGCATCCTGAAATTAATTACGCATGAGCCAACAAAACATATGCCAACATCCCTTAATCCAACAGGAAATTAGTTAAACAAAAAGCAAGATGACATCATCTTCTAACAACATGAAACTAATAGCAACATGAGACTAATAGCAACATGAAAATGTTAATAAACATTTCACCCAAAACAGTCCAGCTTGCTGAAAATTGCACAAAAGTCAGATTGGTTGGCATTTTACTTCATATTTTTGTATAGAAAATAATAATGAAATATAAATAAAATTTGTAGGTATGGTAGTTCTGGATTCACAGATAAAATTTCAGGCAAAAATATTAAGAAGGTGATTTATAGTGAATTATTTGATGAAGTCTGCCAAATTTGTTTTCCAGACAGATTTCAGAGTCTGTCTTGGTTGCTGATTTTGGGCCTATTGAAGTCAGAATTTCAAAATATACGCACTCTGATGAAGTTGGAGGAAAACCTGTTAGCTTTTCAACAAGACTAAAATCATGCAATTCCAGTGTATATGCAGGTAATAAGCTTCATTTTGCTAAACTGTGTACAGGTTGACAGAATTGCAGACATGTTGTAAAGAATGAATTTTTAACATAACTTCCAGTTCGAATTGGAAAAAGTTGTAAACATGAAAGTTGCTCATAACTACGAGATACACAATATATAAAATTTTCAAAGCATACCTAATAGCCAATTAAGCCCAGAACTTAGTCAAAGTTTCAGCTTTAATCACGAGATGCAATTATTCAACCAAGATGAGATTTTTACTTCTACAAATAACAATCAAATAGCATACTAGTGGAAATTGGATTCCTACCTCTCTCAAGAAGATGTGAGCTTCCCTCCTCCTCCTCCTTCTTCCCCTTTCCTTGATTTCCCTTGATTCCTTCTCCTTCTCTTTCTCCTTATCTTTCTTTCTTCCATTTCTTTCTCTCTTTCTTTCCTCTTCCTTTTTCTTTCTTTCTTTCCCTTTTTTTCCTTTCCTCCTCTAAAAATTTCAGCCACCCCTTAATGAAAACAAAAACAAAATGAAGGGGATGTTATAAACGGGCTTTTGGTGGGCCTACCCGTTAGTGGGTATCCACCCATTATGTAACCCTACCACTATAAATATAGGGCTATGGTCTCCATAGCCGCCAAGTTTACAACACGTTATCAGCACGCTCGAAGCTAAGCCGAACCCCTGCCGACGGACGGACGCGACGCGAACGGGCTTCCTTCACCGAACGTCGCTAGATCCGGCGGGTAGGATCTAGAGGTAACTTTCTCCCTAGATCTAAATTTTACATATGCGCATATGTGGTGATTCATTTTTTTGGATCAATCGATCAAAAATATACCGTTTTTATTGTTAAAAATCACACTTTTTCAATAAAAACGTATTTTTGGAAGAACAAAACTGGTTTTCCCCACAAAAAAATCGGATTTTACCCATCTTTTTCTCCAAAAATCGCCAAAACCCTAAAAAGGGTTCACCCACGCCCCCCCCCCGTTGCCGGCAGCGGCGGGGCCTTCCCGCCGTCGCTGCGGCGGCGGGAACCCCCCACCGCTGCAGGCGGGGGCTTCCCCGCCGCCTGCAGCGACGGGCAACCCCCACCGCCGCCTGCAGCGACGGGCAACCCCCGCCGCTGCAGGCGGGGGCTTCCCCGCCGCCTGCAGCGACGGGCAACCCCCGCCGATCCCCGCCGCCTGCAGCGGCGGGCAACCCCCACCGCCTGCAGCGGCGGGCCCCCTCCCCGCCGCCTGCTGCGGCAAACGGGCCCGCCCGCCAGTAGCGGGTACGGGCCCGGCGTGCGTACCCCAAAACCCTAACTAGGGTTTCTGACCCAGAAATTTTTTTCGAATTTTCAAAATTTTTTCAGATTTAATTGCGATTCTTTTTCGTTATAATCTGGACCAAATAACATGTGATTTTTACTCATCGCAATTATATTTGGATTTATGATTTTCTTTAAAAACGTTTAAAAATTAAGAAGATCCTGCGACCGCTCTGCCGTTAGTCAACTAACCTAACGGTGTATGACGTTGCCTAGTGGTCCAATAATTTTTAAACGGTATATTTCATTTTCCATTATAAACTACCTGTGATGAATAAATAAACTGCCTATGATGTATAAACTGCCTGTGATGATGCCTGCTGCATTATAACTGCCTGCGACAAATGATTAATATTTGCTGTGGTTTTGGATCGGCTAGTGATCACCATTTTACTTTTCATGCATTATTTTCCTTTTTTTGAGAGAAAAATGTAGTGAGGATAATTTTGTAAAATTACAAGCCCGGCAGACGCCTCAAGAAGATGAAGGACTATTCCAGAAGAATAGGGGCCCCACGGGGGTTCCCGAGTTGTACTTTCTTTCTTTTTGGGACTGTAATGGACTGTAATTAATTATGGTGATTAGCCGATCCACGCAGCAAATATTTATGTCTGATGTGCTTGATTATTTATTTTTTCTGCAAAAATATCTAATTAATGCTATCTTTTTACATGCTAGAGTGATAAATGGCCAAAATTGCGAGCGTCGATTTCGACGTTTTGGATGCTTCAGGAAAGAATTACTTAAGCTGGCAGTTGGATATAAAATTCCATCTGCGAGCACAGGGATTGAGTCACGCCATCGCTTTAGGCGATAAGGTTTCTGATATAGATAAAGCGAAAGCAATTATCTATATCAGACGCCATATCGATCGGACCCTGAAGGCCGAGTACCTAACGGTGGAAGACTCGTATGAGTTGTGGACCGCCCTCGAGGACAGGTATAAACATCAAAGAGATGTTATACTACCTCGAGCGCGATATGAATGGGAGAATCTCCGTCTCCAAGACTTCAAGTTTATTGCCGAGTACAACTCGGCACTCTTTAGCATCACCTCACGCCTGAAGTTGTGTGGTGAAAAGGTGACGGAGGAACGCATGTTAGAGAAGACGTATACATCCTTCCATGAGAAGGATGTCATACTGATGCAACAGTATCGTGAACGAAAGTTCACAAAATACTCTGAGCTTCTCTCATGCCTTCTGATGGCAGAGCAGAATCGTGACCTTCTTCTGGCCACCCACAACTCACGCCCTACCGGCACTGCTCCTGCGCCTGAAGCGCACCACAGCTCCTTCCAGAAGAAAAGGGGCAACTTCAAAGGCAAACCCCAGAAGGGTAAGACCATGAAGAAGCAGGCTCGAGGACCCCCTCCAAGAAACAACCAAGAGGGAAAGAAGAAAAATGTGTGGAAAAGAAAAGACGACGGCCAGACTTCTGCCCCCAGAAAGGACTGGGAAGATAAATGCCACAGGTGTGGCATGACTGGACACTGGTCCAGAAATTGTCGTACTCCACGCCACCTTCAGGAGTTGTACAAAGCAAGCCAGAAGCAAGCTGAGACAAACCTGACGGTTCAAGAAAACCTGGCACCAATCAGGTTCATCGCTGAGGACTTCTCCAACGATGACCTGCTCGACTGAGGACATTTATCTACTTTATATATGCATTGTAATTTTTTCCTTTTGAGAAACAATTTATCTGCTTATCTCTGGCATGTTTAAGTACTTTTCAGACATCAACTTAATTTTCGTAGTATATTCCTTTGTGTTTTTGCCTTATACTGCGACATTTTTCTTTTAAAATAGATGGACTTTAAATGCCTAGTGGACAGTGCCTCTACGCACACGATCCTCCAAGACATCTGCTTTTTTCAAAGCATTAATAAATACGATGGCACCGTAAATACGATTTCCGGTCCATCAAGTATCATTGAAGGATCAGGGGAAGCACATTTTATGCTCCCCAACAGTACAAAACTACTTATAAAAGATGCCCTTCTCTCCCCTAGCTCGCATAGAAACCTGTTAAGCTTTAAAGATATCCGCTTAAACGGATACCGCCTAGAAACGGTGAGCAAAGGAAACGGTGAATACCTTGATGTAACGTCTCATAAAAACGGTGCTAAAAACACCGCCGAACGTTTTGAGGGACTCCCGTCGGGTCTCTACCACACAAGGATCAGAGCAATAGAAGCAAACACATTGGAGCACCAGAAGTGCCAAAATCAACCAGAATTCAAACTCTGGCACGATAGACTAGGACACCCTGGAAGGAATATGATGCGTCGCATCATATCCCAATCCCGTGGAATTAATCCGAAAAGCCTGACGCTACTTCGGAAGGATGCAAATCCTTGTCCCCCTTGTTACAAAGGGAAATTGATTACGAGACCATCCACCCTGAAGGTGGACTCTGAATCTCCAGGCTTCCTAGAGAGAATACATGGTGACATTTGCGGGCCTATTCACCCCGCAAGTGGACCATTTCGGTACTACATGGTACTAATCGACGCATCTTCAAAATGGTCGTATGTGTGCCTCTTGTCCACCCGCAACGTAGCCTTTGCAAAGTTACTTGCACAAATTATAAAATTGCGGGCACATTTCCCAGACAACCAGATCAAGAAATTGCGTCTGGACAATGCTGGGGAATTCACATCACAAGTCTTCCTAGACTACTGCCAAGCAACCGGCATAGAAGTTGAACATCCTGTAGCTCATGTTCACACCCAGAATGGGTTAGCCGAATCTCTCATAAAGAGACTACAATGGATCGCTAGACCATTGTTAATGCAATGTCAGTTGCCGGTATGTTCATGGGGACATGCCATACTGCACGCTGCATCGCTGATAAGATTACGACCGTCAGGTAGTCAATCTCATTCTCCGATGCAACTTGCATATGGGAACCCGCCCGATATCTCTCACTTGAGGATATTCGGATGTGATGTCTATGTCCCCATAGCACCACCGCAGAGAACCAAGATGGGTCCTCAACGGCGTCTTGGTATCTATATTGGCTTCGACTCACCATCGATCATTAGATACCTCGAACCCCTTACAGGGGACGCCTTTAAAGCACGTCTAGCAGATTGTGAGTTTGATGAAAGCATTTTTCCAAAACTAGGCATTAACACACAGAAGCCAGAAGCTTCAAAGACCATTACATGGGACACAAAGACTTTATCCCATTTTGATCCGCGCACAAATCAATATGAAGAAGAGATCCTGAAGATCCTTCAAATTCAGAACACAGTTCACATTTTACCGGATAAATTCACTGACAACCAGAAGATTGTCAGATCACACGTCCCTGCTGCAAATACGCCAGCTAGGATTGACATACCCAAAGATGGATGCAATCCACCTGCAGCAGAAGCGCCCGTACCTCAACAAAAAAGAGGACGACCCCCAGGCTCCAAAGATAAGAATCCTCGAAAGAGGAAAAATCCTGGAGCAACAATAACGATACCACCACAGGATGCTGAGCTCAGCCCAGCTACCTCTCCACTCCTAACAACCCCTGAAGAGGAAAATATAGGAGAAATTTCATTAAACTATGTACGTACCGGGGAGGTACTGGACAGAAAAAACACAATCATCGATGATAACTTCGCGCTCATTATTGCCACTCACGTCACTGAATACAACGATGAGACCGATCCACGCTCTCTAGCAGAATGTAAACGCAGAGAGGATTGGCCAAAGTGGAACGCGACAATAGGAGTAGAGCTGGACTCACTCTCGAAGCGCAAAGTTTTTGGACCTGTAGTCCTAACACCAAAAGGTGTTAAACCTGTGGGATATAAATGGGTATTCGTGAGAAAAAGAAACGAGAATAATGAGATCGTGCACTATAAAGCGCGCCTTGTTGCACAAGGTTTCTCCCAACGACCAGGAATAGACTACGACGATACCTATTCCCCAGTCATGGATGCGATCACTTTCCGTTTCATTATCGGCCTATCCACGAAGGAAGGTCTGGATATGCAGCTCATGGACGTTGTGACTGCATACCTATACGGAAATATAGATAAGGACATCTATATGAAAATCCCAGACGGATACAAACTACCGACAAAAATGACAGAAAGACCTCGGGACGTCTATTCTATCAAACTCCAGAGATCACGGTATGGTCTAAAACAGTCAGGTAGAATGTGGTACAACAGACTGAGTGAATTCCTAGTGCAACAAGGATTCACAACAAATGAAGTCTGCCCTTGCATCTTCATACGAGCAAAGGGAACAGGATTCGTAATTATCGCCGTCCACGTAGACGACTTGAACATCATCGGATCTCCTGCAGAGATAGAATCCTATTGCACCAATCGACATATACAAAGAAAGTGCTGAAAAACTTTCTTATGGACAAATGTCATCCGCTTAGCACACCAATGGTCGTCAGATCATTGGATGTTGAAACAGACCCCTTCCGACCGCTGGAAGAGGGGGAGGAAACACTGGGTCCTGAAGTACCTTACTTAAGTGCAATTGGAGCACTCCTATACCTGGCAAACTGCACGCGTCCCGATATAGCGTTTGCAGTAAATCTACTAGCCAGATACAGTTCAGCGCCCTCAAAGCGCCACTGGAACGGAGTGAAACAACTTCTGCGCTACCTCTAAGGGTCTGTAGACATGGGACTATACTTCAAGAAAGGTGTATCCACCGACCTGGTCGGTTACGCAGATGCGGGATACAGGTCCGACCCACATACCGCAAAGTCCCAAACCGGTTTCGTATTCACATACGGTGGGACGGCCATTTCATGGAGATCCGTGAAGCAGACATCCACAGCGACCTCATCCAACCACTCCGAGCTCATCGCGATCCACGAAGCTAGCAAAGAATGCTTCTGGCTTCGATCAGTCATCAACCACATCCTCAAGACCACCGGCCTGAAGACGGGAGATCTTGGGCCAACCACCATGTACGAAGACAATGCTGCCTGCATCGCTCAACTACGAGGTGGCTACATCAAAGGTGACAGGACGAAGCACATTTCCCCCAAGCTCTTATGGACGCATGAACAGCAAGTGGACAACCAGATCGACATCCAGCAGATCCAGTCCTGCAACAACTTGGCTGACCTATTCACTAAAGATTTGCCTCGCATTACCTTTAGAAAACTTGTACTAGGAATTGGGATGAGACAGCTGAGAGATGTACAAGCCTGAAGCTTGTACTTATCAGGGGGAGTTAACGTAGTGCTGTACTCTTTTTCCTTGACTGTTGGTTTTTCCTACTGGGTTTTCCACAGTCAAAGGTTTTAACGAGGCAGCCACATTAACTCTGGATCCAGAAGTATCCACCACTGATGTTATCCATCGATCAGGGGAAGTTATAGAGACTTGTACTCTTTTCCCTTAGCAACTGGTTTTTCCCACTGGGTTTTCCTTGGCAAAGGTTTTAATGAGGCAAGCACTCTTAAACTTAGAGATCCAGAAGTATCTCCAGCCCCATGATCAAATAAGCTTCATGAACCCTGAAGCGTTCACCATGGCTTACAACAATGGATGGATAAGGGGAAGTGTTATAAACGGGCTTTTGGTGGGCCTACCCGTTAGTGGGTATCCACCCATTATGTAACCCTACCACTATAAATATAGGGCTATGGTCTCCATAGCCGCCAAGTTTACAACAGGGGAGATATTTTTGGGAGAGTGTAGAAAGGAGAGGAAAGGAGTAGAAGGGTGTAGAAAGATGTGGGCTTAATTAATTAAGTAGTTATCTCTTAAACTCTTCATTATTTACAAGTTTGCCATTCTCTACACTCTTCCTCTTACTCTACACACCCACTTAAACTTAATTACTAATGAACCATTACTATACACACTCCCCCACTATTTACAATAATGCCACTCAATAATAATAATGAAACACCAACAATAAAATAACAACACAACTAATACTAACAACATAATAGTATTAACAACATAATAATTTTAGCATACTATTAACAACATAATAATATTAGCACACTACTATTATCATCAATAACATGTCACCCCTACTACACAAGGCCATTACACAATTAAAACTCTCATAAAACTCTCTTCTCTCTTCTCTTCTCCTCATAATAATCCAAGCCCAATTACAAAGCCCAACCCACTTTAGCTACTAAAAATTAGCTAAGTGCCCAACCAATAATAATAACAACATCAACAATAATAACAACATCCAATAATAAGAATACTAAAACTAATCATAATAACACTAATTGTTACGACCTAAAGATCGTGATAGTCCGACCTTTCGTCGAAACCCGCCGGATACCTTGCCAGCTCGCCCCTCCTTCATGAAGCCGACTTGAGCCAGCGGCAGGACGCTCCTCGCCTCGTCATTATAGGCCGTACACTCATTCCCCCCCGATCCGCTAGAGGACCGGCGACCCTAAGGCCCAATACGATCCAGGGAAGAGCGCACTCCGCCTAGACCAGTGGAGGGGCACACCCCGCCACGCCTGGTGCGAGGGGCACGCTCCGCCAAGGTCTCCGCCAGTTGCGCGTCTGGCTTCCATATCTTTGTTCTTCCACATCCGATAGCTCGCCACGCACGGTCGACTTACTCTTAGTCCGACCTGCGTGCATGTCCCCGCTTTAAGTCCTATTACTAACTTAGGCATCGGAGAGGCTAAGGGTTGGACCCCAACCCGGCCTTTCTGACGATCTGCTCCTTGTGCAGGCCAGCACGACGTCTCGGATCGCGCTCTGTTCCCACTTCAGGCAGTGCGGTCACCGAGCTAACCCCCCAGTAGAGTCGTTTCCGTGGTCAGCCTTCGTAGTGCGCTCAGCCTCGTTACTACACTCATCTCATGTCAAATAGCCTACCCTAATCACCTCCTAATCATAACCAACGTGCCCTTGGTTCCCCTTAATACACATTCATTGTACGCGAGTTTTACCTCACAACACTAATAATAGCAAACTCAACGCCATAATATACTACATGTCCCACAAAAACATATACCCTACCGTACAAGGAAACTGGGCCATTACATAACTTGTCTTCCAACCCAATTGAAGGACAAAACATAAAAGGGAGCTTAGATCCACCCACAGAGTCCTCCGAAAATAGCTTCCTAAAAAAGAGAAACAGAAATTTTGGAGAGAGGAGGGGTCCGAAACCCAATTACCATCCTCATCCTTGAGGAGCTTGATTTTTAACATTCTTCGTTTGCATAGAGTAGAAAGATGGAAGAATATAGTATTGCGATCCCCCTGAGACAGCATAAGCACCTTTATTTCTGAAACCTATATGTTTCCTCTTGTTCCAGGACACAGTCATACCTACAGATGAGCTCTTCCTCCAGCCTCCTGAGCTGATGCGAGTCCTTAGCAAAGAGTTCCCGTTGAATACCCTCAATTCTCCCTCTCAGCCACCTCTTCTTCCTGAAAAGATTACCAAAAAACTCTCTGTTCCAGCAAGACACCTTCTCCACAAAGAAAGCTGCCTTACATGCATAATCCCCATCAACATTGAACCAATTCTGAACCACCACCTCTCTGAACTTCTCCTCCTTAATCCACATAGCTTGAAATCTAAATAACGGAGAGAATTGATGCCTAACACCCACTCCCTCACAGCGAAGAAGAATGGGACAGTGATCAGAAAATATCCTCGGCAGATGACAAAGGTGAGCTTCAGGGTATAAAGCACACCACTCTTCATTGGCCACTGCCCTGTTCAACCTCTCACAGACTTCGCCAACCCCTGCCGTTGGTTACACCAAGTAAAAGGAGCACCATGGAATCTGTTGCAGGGTAAAACCCGTGTACAATGAATTTGTATTAGAGGAAACCAAGGGCACGATGGTTATGATTTGGGGGTGATTAGGGTAGGCTGTTTAACAGGGGATGAGGGTAGTGACGAGGCTGGGCGCACTACAAAGGCCGACCACAGAATCAATTCAGCAAGGACTTTGCTCCACGACCGCACTGCCGGAGGCGAGAGCTGAGCACAACCTGTGACGTCAGACTGGCCTGCACGAGGAGTAGCTCGTCAGAAAGGCTGGGTTGGGATCCAACCCTTAGCCTCTCCAACGCCTAAGTTAATAATAGGACTTAAAGCGGAGGCTTGGCACGCAGGTCGGACTAAGAGTGAGTCGACCTTACGTGACGAGCTATCAGTTGAGGAAGAACAAAGATATGGAAGACCTTTGCTCTTGTGTGTGAGTAATAAGATTCAGAGTTAATTTGCCAACCCCTTTCCCCGATGGAGGAAAATGAGTATTTATATCTAATGGAGGTGGTTAGGTGAGGCTGACCTGGTGTGCTGACTCGCCGTGCTAAGCTGGCCTATCTGTCAGCGGAAGCTTCGGACGAGGATGTTAGGGTCAGAGGTGTCAGCCATGCTTTTGTCAGACAGTGCAACGGCCAGTGATGCTTTTATCAGGGTGTCAGGGCCGAAAGCACCGAGTGTCAGGGGGCACAGAGGCCAGGGGGCACTTTGTCAGGTTGTCGAGCGGCGGAAGTGTCAGAAGCATCCTTGTACTAGGTTGTTTTTCGTGTCCGATGTGACGAAGAGTCGTCGGAGTGCGTTTGAGGATCGCGGCCGCAGATGAGTCGCTAGGTCGCTCCTGACTGATAACGAGTGATCGGTCGCATGCCTAGCTCGCTATGCCCGGCGAGCTCGGAGGGGAACGGGCGCGCAACCGACGGGGACCTTGGTGGAGTGTGTCCCTCGCACCTGTCGTGGCGGGGTGTGCCCCTCCCCTGGTCTAGGCGGAGTGCGCCCTTCCCCTAATCGTATTGGGCCTTAGGGTCACCGGACACCTAGCGGACCGGGGGGAATGAATGAGCGGCCTACAAAGACGAGGCGAGGAGCGTCCTGCCACTGGTCTAAGTAGGCTTCGTGAAGGAGGGGCGAGTTGGCCGGGTATCCGGCGGGCTTCGATGGAAGGTCGGACTATCACGATCATTAGGTCATAATAATTACCCTCGGCATTCGAGTTCGAGGTGGGAGCCTGGATCAGCTCGGATGACGTACCACTTCCCCTACCTGAAAACGGCAGTTTGGACTTCGTTCCTTGCTCGGAAGCGACGGCGGTGGTCTTGGAGTTCCCGCCCGGCTGGCCATTATTGCGATTTGAAAGGTCAGGGGGGAAATCGAATCGCCTCTGCGGCGGAACTTGTGACACGGGGCTGAAGTGATTGTCACGCCAGTCGAGGCGTCAAGGATGCTCCGATGGGCACCGCGTGGCGGTGCATCGACGGTCGGGATGGCCCACTGCTTGCTATAAGTATGGGAAGGAGAGGATCGATGGAAAGTTTCTCCCGATTTCCTCCTCCCCTCGTGCTATCCAGTTTACGTTTGTCGCCCGCGGACGTTGTCGCTGTCGTCGTCACCAGAGATTCGGTTCCGAACGTCGTCATAGCTCGGCTGCTCTGCTGGGTAATTTCTTGGTCTTTCGGTCGATGGCTTCTTGTTTTGAGTTTGACAATGGTAGGGGTAGTAGAGGAAGATTCGGTGGAAGAAGAGAGGTGGCAATGGATGCAGAGGCCTCAAAGGCGGAGGACGTGGCGAACAGATGTGCTGAGGATGATTGAGACAGTCAGATGTAGATCGGATAGGATTAATATTTGGGAGATTCGGGTGCGGTTCGCACGTCTGCCTTGTGAAGCGCGGGTCCCTGGGCCCGAGGAGAGGGTATGTTGGCCCGTGGATAACGAGGTTGGGGTCTACGCTCGGTCCTTCGAGTTGGGGCTCCGCTGCCCGGTCCATCCTTATCTCCTCCACCTTTTGAATTTCCTGGAGCCACCGATCCTTGCATTGGCGCCCCACTCCTGGAGCTTGCTAATGGGGTTTGTCGTCCTATGCATCGCCAGTTCCCTGAGTCCATCCCTGGCACTATTCCAGCACTTCTTCATAGTTCGGAAGAGGGGGATGTACCACTGCGTCTGTGCGAGGAGGGGACGGGGGCTCAGCGTTGGGGTGCCAGGCGATGTGGGTAGGTGGATGGAGGATTTCGTCTTTGTCATGATGCCGGTCGACGTGGTGCTGATGTCGAACTGGGGGGCTTTGAACCCTCTGTTGGATCCTGTGGATGGTAAACAACACTAGAAGGGGGGTTGAATAGTGTTGTGCAAATAGTAAACTTTTTCGGTTGTTAATATTAGCATAAATAAAATCCTTCTAATGTTGCCTAAGAAGACAAGTAGAGTGATCTATGCTTGGTTCTTAATCAACAAAGTAATATGATACAGAAAAGATTACAACCAGATATAAATCTTTACACAGAGATCTTTACACAGCGGAATTAAATAAACAATCTTTGCAATAATAAATAAACAAGGAATTGCAAAGATATAAGATTAGCAAATGAAAAATGCTTGTACAAGAAATATAAACAATCACAGAAAAACAAACGCAGAGACAAGCGATTTTATCCTGGTTCCCCGCAACCCGGGTACGTCCAGTCCCCGACCAATCCGGTACGAGATTTTCCACTATCTGCCTTGGCAAATACAAGTACCTAACTCCACTCGTTAGGATTTCCAACGACCTATTCTTGACCAGGATTTCCAACTGGCAACACCTAGACTTGTCTAGTGTTCCAACAACAACTCAATAAAGATCAATATCCAATTCACCACAATAAATTGATGGAGATTGGTTTTACACCCGATTCTATAGCTAAACAAAGATAGACAAAATTGTGTGTAGTGGCCTGATAGAATAAGAGTCTAAATCACACAAAGATACGAGAGAATTCTTTGTGATCTAGATCTAATGTTTTTCAAAAATCCTTTTAAACAAAAATCAAGAGAAGAGCAATAAGGATTTGAAAAACAATTAGCTAATAAAACGAGAATATGATCTTAAAAAATAATAATAGAATTTTGCAAGATCACAATTAAAATAGAATTGGCTACAGAGAGAATGAGAGCTTATAGAATTTTCAGAGCGTTTGCACGAAAGATTTTGATTTCAATAGTTGTGTTTTTCTCAAATGAAATTAGATCTTATTTATAGGGAAAATTCTGAGATTTGAAATTCAAATTTACTTTGACTTTTGTCCCAAAAATCACGGAGAAAATCGCTCAACGAATTTTCAAAATTCAAGTCAAAAACGTCAGATTTTTACAGCTGGTAGTCGACTCCCTCATGTAGGTAGTCGACTCCCAGAGTGTTTCAGGAAATCTTGAATCTCAGTTGGTAGTTGACTCCCTACTGTTGGTAGTCGACTCCCAGAGGAGTTTTTCCTGCGACACATCTAGTCAGACAAGTAGCTAACTCCAGGGTGTGTGGAGTTTCACTACGAAAGTTATAAGATGACTAGAGAAAGCTCTCTAAAACATTTTGAAAAGATTTAAAAGAGTTTCAAAAACATTTTTCAAATTGTTTTTGTGTGCGTGTGTTTTGTCTATATGATTTGGCTTTAACAAATACCCTAAAGAGACACAACACACTCACTATAGACTTAGGACACGTCTTCGGAAGCTTGATCAATTTGATGGAGTAGAAGTGAGCTTCACTTGAGCTTCTTGATCTATTTGAGCTTTAAGCTTCATCATTTGATCTTAGCCACGTTCGTCCTTGTCTTTGAGCGTAGATTGCGCTTCTTTGAGTATGAGTAAAGTTTCGCATATTCTGCACACTTAATAGTAGTGCAGTTAGTACACTAAGCGTCATTTGGTGTGCTCATCATCAAAATCACTTGGGGTGGAATTCAATTTCCATCACTCTCCCTCTTTTTGATGATGACACCCAAATGAAAAATGAAGTAAGTTTGAAAAATGAAAATGCATGAAAGTATACTTACTCCCCCTGCTTTGATGCGGTTCTCCCCCTGCATCGAAGCTGTTAGCAATACAATATATATAATTTCATTTTTGCATTTCATATCTTTTCTCCCCATTGTCATCAACAAAAAAAATTTCAATGATATATGAATCGTAATATAATCAGGAGGGGAATTCAATTTCATATGCCTGCAAGAGAGATGTTAGTTTATAAGAACAACTAAAGTAGTGCATAGAAGATAAGTTCATGATAGCTAGCATCACACGATAAAAGTTATTACAAGCCATAAGTCTTAAGGACATAATATTTTTGAGAATCATTGTTTGAAAGAGAACCATTGTTTATGAGAGAAGCTAAGGATGACCGATGTTCTTCTTCAGTTCCTTGATCTCATCAAGGATCCTGACGAGCGTTTCCTCAGTCATCTTGTTGCTTTTCACGACGAACTCCTTAAGGTCGTCCACCTTTCGATTGAGATCTTCAAATCCTTTCTCTTGTGAAATCTTCAATTTTCCAATCTTCTTTAGAAGCATTCCTTGAAGCTCAAGAATATACGCCGGTGCTTCTTCTTCTTCTTCTTCGCTTCCTCTTTCTTCTTCTCCTCCTTCTTCTTCTTCAGAATCTGAAACCACAATTTTCTTACCTCTCCTGGAGGATGAGGATCCTCATTCAGCTGCAAGTTTTTCTTCAGGGATGTTCTCATCAAGGTCATGGTGAAGATTCATTCTCCCAAGTGCATGAACATCAAAAACTCTAGCCGGTTCTAGAATAGAGGTTTCATGATCCAAAGGCACATTTTAGCTAATAAAAAATATTGTGAGATAGTGCCCATGAGCTAAGGTGGAAGAGGGTCTATCAGAAGAAGCTGAAGCAAGTATAGAATCCATGATAACTTTGGCCCAATTGATGCGAATGTAACCTAGTATAGCATATATGCATTTGGCTTGCTTTTTTGATAAGATCGAATGACTTCCAGACTTTTGAGTGATATTATAGGATAATATATTTGCCAAAATTCTTGCCGGATAGCGAAGATCGCTACATGGTAGTTTAGTCTGAAAATGTCTTCCTGGCAAATACATTCTCTCTAGAATATTTCCTTCAGTCATTTCTATTTTATCAAGAAGCATGCCAGAATATGGAATTCCTAGGGCTTCTCCTAGGGATTTAACAGTAATGGCAAGCTTTGTATCAAGAACTTTGGTTATAAAACTGCTTTTAGCAAGGTCATAGTCCATGTTGGCATAGAACAAGTGCACAAGCCTTGGATAGCAAAGATAAGTATTTTCAGAGGAAAATAAGTTGGCCAAGTTCTGAAAATCTAGTAAGATATCAATGCCATAATTTATAACATCATCAAGCTTAACAAAATGTTCATGCAAGATGGGTTTCTTAGAGACCTTAACGACTTATTCATAAGTAGTGGTTTTGAAAAGATATGGTAGAATGGTTTCTTTTTCAGAATCAATTTCAGATGAAGTTTTTCTCTTCTTGGTGAAAATTCCTTTGATAAGCATCTAGAAAGAGTAAAAACAGTATTTTTACAATGCTAGATAAGCAAGAGAGAAAAAAAATAATGAAGTAAAGATTATGAAGTAAAAAAGATTTTACCTTGAGTGGGTTTTTGGAAGAGATGAAGTTTGGAGGAGCTTCAAACAACCCAAGCACCAAGAGAATTCTCAAGAGAGGAGGAGAAAATGAGGTAGTCGGTTACCTAGGGTTTCTCTTGGGGGGTTTTAATCTTTGGATGAAAAGATGGGAAGGAATGAGGGCCTTAGGATCAAGAGATGAAGGGTTAGGATGAAGTTTTAGCTTATTGGGTATAAGTTGCCTTGAGGATATGAACCCATTTACTCAATAGAACCCATTAGGAGTTAGTCAAAAAACAAACCCAGAATTTCGCATATATGCTGGTAGTCGACTCCCTCATGTAGGTAGTCGACTCCATACTGGGTTGAGTCGTTTTCTCATCACGAGGGGTTTTTGATCCAGGTCGAGTGCGATTTCTGAACACAAAATGTTTTAGGAGTATAACACAAATACATAAGATCAAATAAAAAATATTTATTTAATTAAATTTAATCATATATATTTAGCAAAGAAAAAATTGAGTCGCGCAAGAAAGTTGTTGATGTTGACCTTTACAAAGCGTTTGATCTTGTTTTCTTCCTTTCATTTCTTTGGAGTACCTAAAAAATAAAACGTTTATGGTACTCTTTTTTTGAGTCCGAGAAGTTAGTCTTTAGGAAGCCAAACCCAGTATGGTTTAGTTCCCTCATGAACAATATATGTATAATTTTTGTTTAAATGAACTTGCTGAACAAAGTCGATAGCGTACCTTTTCCTTCGTTGATCAGATAATTTCTTTGGTATCCAGATGCTCAAAACATTATTGTTAGAATGATGCATCCTAGGATGCTTAACCCGTTTCTTGGTATGATGTGAATCATAGCCGAGTCCGGTTTTGCTAGATGAAGCTTTTTGATTATCTATTAGACTGTCTAGCCTCCCTTTTCCTTTGTTGAAATTCTCAATAATTTTCATCGTAGCGTCGTATTTATCTTTGACAGATACGAGAAGATTATTCAGATTCTCAACCTTTTCATTTACTAAAGAAATATCTTTTTGCAGAAAATCATTCTTTTCTTTAAGGAGACTATTTTCTTTAATGATTTCTTCTTTTTCCTTAGTATCCTTTTTAATATTTCTAAGTGTTTTTCTATGTTCTTTTATGAGCTTTTCATGCATTTTGCATAGCTCCTTATATGCTCCCCTATAATCCATGTCTTCATCATCACTTGATGACGAATCATTGTCGCTAGATGAATCATGATGTGTGCTTACCTTGAAGGATGTGGATGCCATGAAGCACATGTGTGCTGTTTCTCTTCTTTCATCGTTATCTTCTTCTGAGGATTCATCGGATGAGGAATCGTCGCTCTGGTCGAAGGCTGCGTATGCTTCCTTCTTTGGTCGTCGGAATTTGTTTCTTCCGTTGTTTCGCTTTTCATTATTATCTTTGTTCTTCCCACGATCTCTGGAATCACGATTGTTTCTCTCCAATGGACAGTCTCTCTTGACATGCCCTGGTTTGTGCAACCAAAACAAATAATACCGTTAGTGGGTCTAAAAGATCGTTTTCCATACTTACTTGTGATGAACTCTTTAAAGTTCTTTGAGATGAACGTGACATGGTCTTCTTTGTCCGTGTAATCGGAATCTTCCTCTTGGGCTTTGAACGCGAGATTCTTCTTCTTTGGTTTTTCTTCGTTCTTCTTGTCTTCTTCAAGCTCAATCGCATATGCCATGAGATTTCCCATTAGTTCTTCGATGGTGTGGTCCTTCACGTTGTGAGCTTCTCGAATGGCAGTTGTCTTTCCCTTCCACTCGGGTCGGAGGGATCTTAGTATCTTCATTACCTGCTCATATTCGGAAAGTTTCTTTCCTAGTCCTGAAAGCTCATTTGTAATATTAGTAAAACGAGTATTCACATTGGTGATACTATCTCCTTCTTCCATTTTAAAAGATTCGAATTTTGAATGTAAAACATTTATGCGGGATTCTTTTACCTTTTCGGTTCCTTCGTGACTTACCTGAAGAGTATGCCATATTTGGTGTGCTGTCTTACATTGGGAGACTCGATTGAACTCATTTCCTGTAACGGCGCAAAATAGTGCATTCATTGCTTTTGCATTGAGATTAGCTCTCTTCTTGTCATCGACAGACCATTTTCCAAACTCAACGTCGGTGGGTGCGATGTACGGGACTTTAGTAACGGTCCAAACTTCAATGTCTAATGACTCTAGGTGAGTCTTCATTCGGATCTTCCAGCTAGCGTAGTTGGTTCCGTTGAACAGTGGTGGTCGCATAGTATTCAGTCCTTCAGAGTGAAAGGATGTTGACGCCATCACCTTTGTAGCCTTGCTCTGATACCAAGTGTTGGATCCTGTGGATGGCAAACAACACTAGAAGGGGGGTTGAATAGTGTTGTGCAAATAGTAAACTTTTTCGGTTGTTAATATTAGCACAAATAAAATCCTTCTAATGTTGCCTAAGAAGCCAAGTAGAGTGATCTACGCTTGGTTCTTAATTAACAAAGTAATATGATAGAGAAAAGATTACAACCAGATATAAATCTTTACACAGAGATCTTTACATAGCGGAATTAAATAAACAATCTTTGCAATAATAAATAAACAAGGAATTACAAAGATATAAGATTAGAAAATGAAAAATGCTTGTACAAGAACTATAAACAATCACAGGAAAACAAACGCAGAGACAAGCGATTTTATCCTGGTTCCCCGCAACCCGGGTACGTCCAGTCCCCGACCAATCCGGTACGAGATTTTCCACTATCTGCCTTGGCAAATACAAGTACCTAACTCCACTCGTTAGGATTTCCAACGACCTATTCTTGACCAGGATTTCCAACTGACAACACCTAGACTTGTCTAGTGTTCCAACAACAACTCAATAAAGATCAATATCCAATTCACCACAATAAATTGATGGAGATTGGTTTTACACCCGATTCTATAGCCAAACAAAGATAGACAAAATTGTGTGTAGTGGCCTAATAGAATAAGAGTCTAGATCACTCAAAGATACGAGAGAATTCTTTGTGATCTAGATCTAATGTTTTTCAAAAATCCTTTTAAACAAAAATCAAGAGAAGAGCAATAAGGATTTGAAAAACAATTAGCCAATAAAACGAGAATATGATCTTAAAAAAATAATAATAGAATTTTGCAAGATCACAATTAAAAGAGAGAATGAGAGCTTATAGAATTTTCAGAGCGTTTGCACAAAAGATTTTGATTTCAATAGTTGTGTTTTTCTCAAATGAAATTAGCTTTTATTTATAGGGAAAATTCTGAGATTTGAAATTCAAATTTACTTTGACTTTTGTCCCAAAAATCACGGAGAAAATCGCTCAACGAATTTTCAAAATTCAAGTCAAAAACGTCAGATTTTTACAGCTGGTAGTCGACTCCCTCATGTAGGTAGTCGACTCCCAGAGTGTTTCAGGAAATCTTGAATCTCAGCTGGTAGTCGACTCCCTACTGTTGGTAGTCGACTCCCAGAGGAGTTTTTCCTGCGACACATCTAGTCAGACAAGTAGCTAACTCCAGGGTGTGTGGAGTTTCACTACAAAAGTTATAAGATGACTAGGGAAAGCTCTCTAAAACATTTTGAAAAGATTTAAAAGAGTTTCAAAAACATTTTTCAAATTGTTTTTGTGTGCGTGTGTTTTGTCTATATGATTTGGCTTTAACAAATACCCTAAAGAGACACAACACACTCACTATAGACTTAGGACACGTCTTCGGAAGCTTGATCAATTTGATGGAGTAGAAGTGAGCTTCACTTGAGCTTCTTGATCTATTTGAGCTTTGAGCTTCATTATTTGATCTTAGCCACGTTCGTCCTTGTCTTTGAGCGTAGATTGCGCTTCTTTGAGTATGAGTAAAGTTTCGCATATTCTGCACACTTAATAGTAGTGTAGTTAGTACACTAAGCGTCATTTGGTGTGCTCATCATCAAAATCACTTGGGGTGGAATTCAATTTCCATCACCCTCTAGTGAATTAAAGGGTGAAGCTAACAGGCGAAGATCTGGCGAAGGCACAGATTTTGGTGGAGCTACCCGAGGTGGACCGCCGATTGGCGAGCTTGACACAGAACGATCGGCTCGACCAGTGGTTTTTGGCCCCAAGGTACTTCGAATCTGGCCAGCTCTCGGGTAGGCTTACCCTGATCTTTCTCTCCTTCGCAGGTGAAGACACGATGCTCTCGCGGGAGGAAGTGCATAGGGCGGTCGGTGTGCCAGTTGCGAAGAAGACCGACCCTCAGGATAAGGGTAAGAGAGCGACGGATGAGGAGGGACCAGCGAAGGTGGTAGCCCGAAAATGAAGCGCTGAGGTTCCGGCTGTGGAGGAGGCAAACAGGAGGCGACAGACATTCGATTCGGGCATTCCTCCTCAACGAGTGGGCAGAGATGCGTCGGGGGTTCGGCCGACCGGGGGTGGTCCCCCCGATCCCTACGTGAGTCCCGACGGCGGACGAGCCCCGCAAGGCACCCCCTGTCCAGAAGTGACCTTACGGAATCCCTATGCGGGAGATGGGAAGAGAGGCGCGCCCGAGTTGCGAGAACGTGCTTATCCGTTTCAAGATGACAAAGCCTGATGTCGAGGCATTTTGTAACGACTGGTTTTTGTATGATTGGATTATCAGTGTGTTTTGCTTATGATGGTGGGTTCTCTCCTTGTGTGGTTTCCATTTCCATAGTTCTCGCTTTCATTCATCTCGTTGAGATTTCCTAGCTTTCGTTTTCATTCCTTTTGATGTGATCTTCTAGCTTCTTCCTTAGAATCACTGAACTCGAAGTAAGTCACTCATGACGAGCTTCATATCGATCATATCTTAGCGATAGGTTGATCCTAGAAACCTTAGAATTCATCCCGGACCTTCGCGCTCCATTTCGAGACTTTTCGTGCACGTTAGTTGGTTCAAAAAGATCAACCGACCGACTAGATTCCAAACTAGTCGGTCAGGAAATCAACTGGAACCGACTAGTTCATTCAATCAATTATTCTGGAGTGACTGTTTACTCTTAGTCGGTCTAAGAACAACCATCAACCGACTAGATGCTAAACTAGTCGGTCAGGAATCCTTCTCAGACCGACTAACTCTCATTTCCATGATCTCTCTCAGAATTCAGCCTTTAGTCGGTCAATGAACACTCACCGACCGACTAGTTCTCAAACTAGTCGGTTGACAAGCCTTCACAGACCGACTAACTCATAGTCCAGTTTTCCTGAGCGAGCTACTGTTTACTCTTAGTCGGTCTGCGTTGATCAATCCACCGACTAGTTCCCAAGCTAGTCGATCACCAATCCTTCTTTGACCTACTAATCAGCCCAGGAAACCCTAGTTTTGCCCTAGCCGCCACACTTTTCTATAAATACGCCCCAAGCATTTTCTTCTTCTTCCTTATCACCCCAAACCCTAATTTCTCCCCCATTGAGCCCCCTTCTTCCCCAAACCATTGATCCTTCATCCCAAGCTCATCCATCATCATCCAAACCCTCATTTCACATATCCTACCTCTCCTCAACCTCAAACCCTCATCAAATCCCCAAAAGCCTCATCCAAACCAATTTCTCCAGATTTTCCCCATTTCCAGATCTGAGCCGGATCGTTCTTCCGTCGTCGTAGTTCTCGGCGTCGTTCCTCCGCTTCTTCACGGGTAGTATTCTTCCTTTAATAATCTCATAACCCACACTTGATATTTGTGAAACCCTAATAAAATGGATCATTAGAAATCGTAGGGTTCGATTGTGAATACTGATTAGTTACCATTCTAATGTTGTTTTTCCATGATGGTGATCCATTCCCGTAGATAACAAATTTGTGTGATGTGCCTTCGTTGATCGTTCTCCTCGGTGCCAGGCAAGTGAAACTTGCATCTCTTGATTTGGGCCATGTCTTAGGCCATTTCCTTGCTTTAGCGTAAAAGAGACTAGACGGTGAAAGGATAGCCGTCTGGACGCCATTGACCTAGCTTGACAACGAAGCTTGGTCCGTCACCCTCATCATGCTTGTATGTCACGTTTAAATACAATTAACGGTACGCGAATATCTGTTCATGTCATTGTATTTTGCCTGTCACGTTTAATTTCAATTAACGGTACGCGAATATCTGCTCATGTCATTGCATGCTTGAACACTCATCGTGATTGCGTAGCTTCGCACATACTTGTACTATTTGTTCCGGCTAGGCACCCGTTCTGCGGGCATAATCCTATGCCAAATACACTTTCTGGCTCGTGTTCCAGAAGACGAGCTCAACACAGCCTGAGGGCAATAGGGCACTCGTTGAGTGATCCCTTGTACTTGATGCGTGAATACAGCCTGCGGGCAATAGGGCACTCGTTGAGTGATCCCTTGTACTTGAATACAGCCTGCGAGCAATAGGGCATCCATGTGTGGGTGATCCCTTGTACTTGTACTTGTTACTTGACTATACTTGTCACACTTACCACTTGTACTTGTCCGTGTTTTACTTGTAAAACTTGTTATCCATGACATACTTGTTACTTGCTACTTGTACTTTACTTGTCACTTCCATACTATACTTGCCATGCCATGCATCATACTATAACTGCTAGGTTGTTAGTTTACCTTTCTTTCCGTTTCCTTGCACAAGTCTTTCCAGACTTGCTGACATGTGCCCCTCTCTCTTTTGGGTGTCACATGTTAGACCCAGAGCCAGAGCTTTGTTGCAGGGGATATGGTGTTGCTGATGCTGATGTTTGCTGTGGAGGTGAGTGGACACCAGGGGCCTGTCTTGAAGACCGCTCGTGTTCACTTCTTTGTTTAGGTTTGCTGTTAGTTGTTGGTGCGTGGCACCTTTGTATGTATGTTATACCTTGTTGGCCATGTTTGGGCCTTAGACTCTTTTCCTTTTAGCCTGGTGGCTTTTCTGTGATATTGTAATTTAATTAATGGATAATCTGAGATTGAACATTTTATCTGTCTCTCCTTCTTGTTATTATTGTTGTTCCGTATTGCATTGCAAGGACCTGTCATTTGTAGTTCTATTTGACGCTTATCAGACTTGCGGCTTTTCAGCTTCAAGTCTGAGCGGACCTTCTCACGTCTCGCCTCCACATTTTTGGGAAGCGGGGCGTGACAGGTTTTATTGGTGGCCTATGCAGGTCCATTTGCAAATGCGAACTATCGGAACAATGATAATAATTATGGAATGTCCATTAAATAAATTAGAACATCCAATTTATAAGCCTTGAGTCTAGTAGTTTTCCTATGTCACTAGGTGGTAGGAAGACTTAGTTAGACGTCCGTGCTTGCTAGTTAGAGGCCCCTGATTGTTAGTTAGACTCCCCGCTAGGAGTTGATTTGGTCGTCGTAGGAGTTAACTTAGTTGTTCCTGTCTAGCTTTGACTAGGGTAGACTTCTAGAATTCTTTGGTCTCTCGCTTGGGTTCATCGATTTCGGACCAAGCTGAACTCATTTCATCGCTGTCTAGCCCTTAGGGAGTCTTAGCGCTTAGTTCCATAATCTTTAGTTGGTTGACCGTAGGAGTTTCCGTAGATTTTCCTAAGTCATAACCTAGGCGTATTTATGCTTTGATCATCCGACCAAATCCCTTGCCTCGATTCCCATGACCACCACGTTTCTATAATCGTTGATCCTTCGAATGTCCCCATTCGCAAAGCTTAATTTCTTTTAAAGTTATTTTTTCTATTTCCCTTATTAAAGTTTTCGCTAAGTTTAAATTTTGTTTTAAACCCGCTACGTATATACTTGAATTTCTCACTTTTCGATTGAGTCAAAATTCCTTGTAGATTTCGGAGTCTAATGGTTGTAATTATAATTGCTATCTCGTAACCATTTGCTTGTCTATATTTTCGCATTTCGGTTTAAAGACTCCAATACTATTTTGGAAAATTCGATAAACCATTTTCTAACTATGAGATCCATTTTAATCGCATTGCATACATACTTTAAAATCTTTTCCAAGCTAAATGGAATTTCAATTGTTATATGTATACTTATATCTCGTACTCTTTCGTTGACTTAAATTAATTTTTGAAATTCGAAAGTTTTGACGAGATTTTGATTACTGTTTTATAATGTTTTACAGCCTATACCTTTCATACCTATTTGAATATCTTTTCCCTTTTCATAAATCGATTTATGAATTTTATTTTCTTATTTATGCTATTCAAATGACTCGTCGCGCTCCCTTAATATACTTTTCAAGTCACGGATGATTTCAGCTTTCAACAAATCAAAGTTATGTTCAAACATTTTCCCGACTACAGATTTTTGGAAAATTACGTTTCCGTAACCACTTCCCTTGTCCTCAATTCACATGACCACCTCATTACAATTATCCTTGATCTTTCAAATGTTTTTCGTTGCAAATCTTGATTCTTCCAAAGTTATTTTCGAATGCTTTCCTTATTTGAAGTTTCACTCAATTTAAATTTTGTTCTAAACTTCTTTAAATATGTCTCCCTAAATTTCGATGGAGTTAAAAGTCGTTCTTGAATTTTGAAGACTTTTGGTCGTAATTTTAAAATTACTATCTTGTACTATTTTTCTAACAATGTACCTTTCGCATTTCGATTTTTAAACTTTATTACTATCCTGATGGTTCGATATACCGTCCTTTTTCCTAACTACAAAAATTTATTTTTAACCACTTATCTTACATACCTTTAGGGGTATTTTTCCAAACTGAATGGACTTCAACTAATTTTTGTATATATCAATTATAGGTTCGTCGTACTCGTACTTCAAAAGTTTTTATACCAACACGTTCTTTTGGCGAATCCTTATTTCCCTAAAAGTATCTTCGATCTTCTTCTTTCGTTAAGTTTAAATTTGTTCGAAACACTTTTGATATATGTAAGGTTTCATGCTCCTTCGTCGACTTAAATTATTTATGTTTTTAAATATCGAAACTTGTGTTGAGATTTTTAGAGTAGAAGTTTATAATATTTTCAGCATATACGTTCGTATCGATATAAATGTCTTGTCCCTTTTCATATACCAATTTCATTCTGAACCGTATTTCTATTTTCCTAACTCGATTCATAATTTCTTTTCTTACTTGTGCCATTAAAATTTTATTCGAAAACACCTCATGCTTACTCTTAATAAACTTTTCAAGTCCCTTTGGATTCGGCTTTTAGCAAGTCGTTTTTATGCTCAACATTTTCCATATTTCAGATTTTTGTAATTAAAAAAAAATTATTACTATTTCGAAATCATTCCTGACTTAGACCCTTCATAAAACGGTTTAAAAGTTTTAATACTAACTTGATGAGTTTAAATATCCTTTTCTCTTTCCATACTACTAAGATATTATCTTTCCATTCACCATACACACTTTTAAGATAATTTCTGAAATATGACTTCAATTATTTTTATATATCGGTACCACGTTCGTTTTGCTCGTACATTAAGATCTTGTATAAATCAATTTTTGTTGGCAAATCCGGATTTCTCTAAAAGTATTTTCGATATGGTTTATTTGGGATTTCTCTTCAGTTTTAAGATTCGGAAAACCTTTAGCATGCGCTTAAATTCTCCACACTATACTTGATCTGATTTCAATCTTCGAATCTCAAAACTTTTCCAAAATTTTTAGGTTGCTGCCGCATAACATTTCTGACCTATGTTTTAATGTTCGAGTAAATGATTTCCTTTTTCCTCATGATGATTTTATATAAGCCAATAAACCACTTTTCCCCTT
The DNA here is from genome assembly GCA_030789695.1 of Scilla litardierei. Lineage (NCBI taxonomy): Eukaryota > Viridiplantae > Streptophyta > Magnoliopsida > Asparagales > Asparagaceae > Scilla > Scilla litardierei. The sequence continues at coordinate 638,586,584 of CM061142.1, forward strand.
ATTACGTATATTCGTCTCAAACTCGTTTTCAAACAACTTGTTTATCGACCTCTAAATAATTTTATACAAACGAGGACTCCGACTTTTTGAAGTACAACGGTTTTCGAATTCACGTATTTTAACTTATGTTGTTTGCACTACCTTCTTTACGTATTCCTTAAGGGTATCATTGCATCATCTTTCCACCTAAACATTTACAGTCTTACCCTGATTCCCCTAACCAAATTTGGCTCCTTATCTTCGTCCTAGCTGAACCCATGTTTTTCGATCTTTCTATTCGTCATGATCTAGGTTCGGTTCATTCCTATTGTCTAGCCCATAGAGCTTGTCGTTGCCTGTGTCAACCTTGTTATAGTTTGGTGGGCCCATTAGTTAAGTGGTTATGTCGTCGTAATGTTGATTTCGTGGTGTGTATATAGTGGTATGGGTGTTGGCATTTGTATGTTGTGTGTAGGTAATTTTCTGCTTGAGTATGATGTGATATACGTATGATAACAGGATGATAATTTTGATTGGTACTACTTGTTTTACGAGATGTCGTATGCGTGTATATCAGGAGGTATACTCGACTATTGCATCTCTTAAACTTGTATGTAATTGATGTGTTGATATGGTAATTATAAATGGATGGATATGGTGTGAAAATATGTGATACGTGGATGTGTATGCCCTGGGGTGGTATTGGTATGTGTATGGATACTGTGTTACGCATATAAATGTCCTGCTATGATTTGAGTCTCACTCAAGCTTGAGTGGGCATACTCTATGTACTTGGTATAATTGTATGTGGTGGTGAATAGTGATGGATGATGTATGTATGGTGTTTGAATTGTTTGTGCTTGGTTGTGTTACGCACACGATTGTGGGTGGCTATACCAATATATAGTTATAGGACTATAAGTGAGGTGAAAATATGGTGAAATATTTGCATGTATTTGAATGACTAAATAAATGTGAAATTATTTTCAAATAAGAGATGCTTGGTTATTTTCTTATAGTAAGTAATAAGTGTTTATTGTTGTATAAATATATCGACTATATATATGTGATTGAGATACGTGTATGAAATTGATTGACTATAATAAGTATGAGTGTACTATGTGCGTGAAAATATGTATGTAGTGGTAGTAATATTTGATTTCTAGTGCATATATATATAAGCACTCGAAATGAAAGTACTTGGTTGAATTTATGATGTGATATTGGTTGAGGGTAGTTACCAGAGCGACTATATATATATGTTAGAAAGTCCGAGGACGGACTTTATTCTAAGGTGGGTAGGATGTAACGACTGGTTTTTGTATGATTGGATTATCAGTGTGTTTTGCTTGTGATGGTGGGTTCTCTCCTTGTGTGGTTTCCATTTCCATAGTTCTCGCTTTCATTCATCTCGTTGAGATTTCCTAGCTTTCGGTTTCATTCCTTTTGATGTGATCTTCTAGCTTCTTCCTTAGAATCATTGAACTCGAAGTAAGTCACTCGTGACGAGCTTCATATCGATCATATCTTAGCGATAGGTTGATCCTAGAAACCTTAGAATTCATCCCGGACCTTCATGCTCCATTTCGAGACTTTTCGTGCACGTTAGTTGGTTCAAGAAGATCAACCGACCGACTAGATTCCAAACTAGTCGGTCAGGAAATCAACTGGAACCGACTAGTTCATTCAATCAATTATTCTGGAGTTACTGTTTACTCTTAGTCGGTCTAAGAACAACCATCGACCGACTAGATGCTAAACTAGTCGGTCAGGAATCCTTCTCAGACCGACTAACTCTCATTTCCATGATCTCTCTCAGAATTCAGCCTTTAGTCGGTCAATGAACACTCACCGACCGACTAGTTCTCAAACTAGTCGGTTGACAAGCCTTCACAGACCGACTAACTCATAGTCCAGTTTTCCTGAGCGAGCTAATGTTTACTCTTAGTCGGTCTGCGTTGATTAATCCACCGACTAGTTCCCAAGCTAGTCGGTCACCAATCCTTCTTTGACCGACTAATCAGCCCAGGAAACCCTAGTTTTGCCCTAGCCGCCACACTTTTCTATAAGTACGCCCCAAACGTTTTCTTCTTCTTCCTCATCACCCCAAACCCTAATTTCTCCCCCATTGAGCCCCCTTCTTCCCCAAACCATTGATCCTTCATCCCAAGCTCATCCATCATCATCCAAACCCTCATTTCACATATCCTACCTCTCCTCAACCTCAAACCCTCATCAAATCCCCAAAAGCCTCATCCAAACCCATTTCTCCAGATTTTCCCCATTTCCAGATCTGAGCCGGATCGTTCTTCCGTCGCCGTAGTTCTCGGTGTCGTTCCTCCGCTTCTTCACGGGTAGTATTCTTCCTTTAATAATCTCATAACCCACACTTGATATTTGTGAAACCCTAATAAAATGGATCATTAGAAATCGTAGGGTTCGATTGTGAATACTGATTAGTTACCATTCTAATGTTGTTTTTCCATGACAGTGATCCATTCCTGTAGATAACAAATTTGTGTGATGTGCCTTCGTTGATCGTTCTCCTCGGTGCCAGGCAAGTGAAACTTGCATCTCTTGATTTGGGCCATGTCTTAGGCCATTTCCTTGCTTTAGCGTAAAAGAGACTAGACGGTGAAAGGATAGCCGTCTGGACGCCATTGATCTAGCTTGACAACGAAGCTTGGTCCGTCACCCTCATCATGCTTGTATGTCACGTTTAAATACAATTAACGGTACGCGAATATCTGTTCATGTCATTGCATTTTGCCTGTCACGTTTAATTTCAATTAACGGTACGCGAATATCTGCTCATGTCATTGCATGCTTGAACACTTATCGTGATTGCGTAGCTTCGCTACATACTTGTATTATTTGTTCCGGCTAGGCACCCGTTCTGCGGGCATTATCCTATGCCAAATACACTTTCTGGCTCGTGTTCCAGAAGACGAGCTCAACACAGCCTGAGGGCAATAGGGCACTCGTTGAGTGATCCCTTGTACTTGATGCGTGAATACATCCTGCGGGCAATAGGGCACTCGTTGAGTGATCCCTTATACTTGAATACAGCATGCGGGCAATAGGGCATCCATGTGTGGGTGATCCCTTGTACTTGTACTTGTTACTTGACTATACTTGTCACACTTACCACTTGTACTTGTCCGTGTTTTACTTGTAAAACTTGTTATCCATGACATACTTGTTACTTGCTACTTGTACTTTACTTGTCACTTCCATACTATACTTGCCATGCCATGCATCATACTATAACTGCTAGGTTGTTAGCACAAGTCTTTCCAGACTTGCTGACATGTGCCCCTCTCTCTTTTGGGTGTCACATGTTAGACCCAGAGCCAGAGCTTTGTTGCAGGGGATATGGTGTTGCTGATGCTGATGTTTGCTGTGGAGGTGAGTGGACACCAGTGGCCAGTCTTGAAGACCGCTCATGTTCACTTCTTTGTTTAGGTTTGCTGTTAGTTGTTGGTGCGTGGCACCTTTGTATGTATGTTATACATTGTTGGCTATGTTTGGGCCTTAGACTCTTTTCCTTTTAGCCTGGTGGTTTTCCTGTGATATTGTAATTTAATTAATGGATAATCTGAGATTGAACATTTTATCTGTCTCTCCTTCTTGTTATTATTGTTGTTCCATATTGCATTGCAAGGACCTGCCATTTGTAGTTATATTTGACGCTTATCGGACTTGCGGCTTTTCAGCTTCAAGTCTGAGCGGACCTTCTCACGTCTCACCTCCACATTTTTGGGAAGCGGGGCGTGACACATTTCTAAGCGTCGGTCTCCACCGGCCGACCTATCAGATAGGCCGTGATGAGTCGGTATTCGAGGCCGGGGTGGCGGCCCATTTAGCGGAGTACTGCATGCTGCCACGGGATTATGAGTCCCTGATCCACGTGGGCACGGAGCGGCTGTGTGGCTCCGCTGTGTGGCATACCATACAGGTAGGTCGAATTCCTCGCCTTGCCTTCCAAGTCTTCTTGCTCACGTCTGACTGAGTTGGATCCTTTCGTAGATGGTCGCAGCTATGGTGGCCCTGCAGCACCAAACCCTGGTGGCCGCCACAAAGGCTACTCTTGAGAAGGCGAGGATCGATCTCAGTGAAGCCAGAGAAAAGCTACGAGTGAAGGAGGCAGAGCTGGAGCGGGTCGCGACGGCCTATGAGGTTAAGAAGGCGCGGGCTGCGTACTTCGATGCAGCGAGGGCTACGCTCGAGCGTCAACTCCTGGAGGAACGACGCCAGCAGGTAGACATCCTGGAGAAGCACGCCGGGGAGATGGCCAGCAAGAAACAGGTAATCGGTGTGTAGCAGGAGAAGATAACTGAGCTGAAGCGATCGATCGAGGCGGAGAAGAAGGAGAAGGCTATCCTGAAGAGGCAGCTGGAGGAGAAGGGGGAGATCGACCAGGGGATGATTGACGCTGCCGTCTGCCGCTACCCGGACAAGAAGCTCATCCCGATGCTACAAGAGGTGAGGGAGACGGGCGTTCTCCAAGGGATGGAGGAGATGAAGGCATGACTGGCGGAGAGGCCGGCACCGGGAGGGGTCGGCCGAGGGTGAGGCGACGAAGTTGATGAGCACTTAGTGTAAGGGAGTTTTGTAATTTTGTATGGCTGGCCATTGGCCGAGCCTAATGTCGCATTGTATTCTTGATGGGCTCTGTGAAGACTTAATAATTGAAGTAAATAATTTTTGTTTCTCTTACTCCTTGTTGGTTGTGCGGATGATTGTCTTGCAAGGGTATGAATGCCCCCAACATTCTTCTGCCGACGAGCGCTCAGCCGTGGGGAGCAGGATGTTAAGACATGGTATGGGGGCAAGCTCCGGGAGAGCAGGGATGACGTCATGATGGTGCGAGCCGAGGTATGTAGCTCGGCATTTTGTCCAAATGTGCTCGCCTATGGTTGGTGCCGCAGTTCGACCCTGTCCGTCGGTCGTCTAGTTTCCTGGGTCATATTACTGGTGGTTGGCGTGAACAAAAGATTGCACGTGCTAACTCCCAAGTGTAGGAGGTCGCTGTTACAACCTAAAGATCGTAGTAGCCCGACACCCGCCCGGATCCGCTAACATACCCCATTAACTCACCATTTCACAAAAGGGCCGCTGCCCCGAAAATCCGGGGCATCATGGAGACATGCGCGCCTTGTAGCGCTCCCCGAACCGGCCGAGGCGCACAACCGCAGCCGCCCGACCCCCCGGGGTAGCGCGCTGGGGGACGCTTGGGTAGCTAGGCCAGGCCTATTGACGGGCGCGGCCGGACCGGACAACCCCCGATCGGAACGGCCCGCCCGACTCCCGCGAACCGCGGCGCCTAGAGTGACACGGTCCGGCCTTTGGTTCGTCGCTAACGACATACAACCTAGGTTAAGGACACGACTGACACATACGTCACCCGACCGCCTGACAAAGCACCCCCAGGCGGCTGACCCATCCGACGATTAGTGCTTTCGGCCCTGACATCCCGACAAAAGCACCCCTTGGCCGTTGCGCCGCCTGACAGGAGCATGTCAGGAACTCCTGTTCCCGATGTCCTTGTCCGAAGCTTCCGCTGACACCCGAGCCAGATCAGCACGCCTAGTCATCACCCGTCAGGTATAAATACCCCCTCTCCTCTTACGGAAAGGGGGGTTGAAGAATTCTCTCTCATTCTATTTACTCACACACGAGAGCTAAGGTCTTCCATATCTTGGCTCTCCCACCTATAGCTCGTCACGCGTGGCGGGCACACGGAGAGTCCGACCAGCGTGTCTAGCCCCCATTTCAAGCCCTATTACTGACTTAGGCATCGGAGGGGCTAAGGGTTGAACCCTAACCCTGCCCTTCTGACGAGCTGTTCGTGCTGCAGGAGAGCTCGCCCCTGGACCGGAGTCAGCTTCAGCCCCCTGCCGTCCAACCTTCCTCAGCTGCATCCGGCGAGATTCGACCCCGTGAGCCTCACCAGCGACGGATCCGACCTCTTCACCCCACTAATCACTTGTAAAACAGCCTACCCAAACCCTCATTTCCATATAACCACCGTGCCCTTGGTTCCCCATAATATAAATTCATTGTACGCGAGTTCCGCCTCGTAACAATTGGCGCCGTCTGTGGGAACGAAGGGTCACACCCATGTTAGACTCCATGCCAATCTCGCGGAACCCTGACCACGGCAAAGATCCTGTGGGTCAGGAACCGCTCTCTCTACAAATCACCCCGGCGTCCGACGCCCTTCCGGGCGTGGGCACAGGAACCGAACCTACTTCATCCCACGTCGTCCTGAAAAGCTTCGAGACCGTCACTCAGGCCAGGGGAGGCTATCAGACGACCGGAACAGAGCCTCCGCCCGGCCCCTCAGAGCCCCAGAACGTGAGGCAGAACCTCCGCCTTCAGTTCGAGGAGGAGGGAGAAAACAGGGGACTCTTTGAGGAGATTGCGGCCCAGCAAAGGCTCCTGGAAGAGGAGATGGAAGTTGCGCAGCGGTGGAGGCGCCTGGGGGAGGCGGCCGCCGCGCAAAGGCGTTTGGACGAGGCGGTCGAGACCGCCCGGAGGGCCTACCAGGAGGAAGAGGCCGCCCGCCGCCAACTCCGCTTCATCGTCGCGGAGCGCGAGAGGATAAGGAAGGAAAACAGGAGCAACCAAGAAGTCCTTGAAGAGACGGCGACGGGACGGCGGCCCGGGAACGGGCGGGGCCCGTTGCTGAACAGATCCCCGCCTGGAGGAGGCGGCCCGCATCACCAGCACCACCCCTCCGATACCCTGCACGAGGAAGCCGTTTGTCGACAACTACGCTTCCTCGCCGCCGAGCGCGAGAGGCTCCTCCGAGAGAATCAGGAACGGATGGAGGCCCGAGGAGAGCTGGCCGGGAGGCGTTGGCGCTGGGAGAGCCGTAGCCCACAACCTGTCGAGTCCTCGGCCCAAGGAAGGAGCCCCGCCAGACGACCGTCGGGCTACTCCCCGGGGGCGGAGGACCGTCGACGGCCGCGGCGCGACCGAAGCCCGACCCCCGAATGGCGGAGAGGGGATACCCCGGATCGCCCTACCTATCCGGAGGAGGCCACGCCGCTCGCACGGTGGATCACGTCCGCCCCAAGGCCCATAAGGTTCAAACCCCCTCACTTGGCCACGTACAATGGGAGAGGCGACCCCCTCACACACGTGCAACAATACCGGGGGGCGATGGAGGCGCAGGATGTGGACGAGGCGTTCTTATACCGACATTTCTCCCAGAGCCTGAGAGAAACCGCGTTGGACTGGTACTTCGGCCTGCCCGCGAGGTCCGTCGGGAGCTTTGGCGAACTATCCCACAAGTTCTGCCAAGAGTTCCGGGCCGGGCGAACGAAAAAGAAGCCCTTAGACTATCTCAGCACCATAGTCCAAAGGGAGGGGGAGAGGACGGGAAGATACCTCCGCCGCTTCCAGGAGGAGAGACGGGCGGTGGTGACATGCGGCGATGAGGTGCTTATGCTGGCCTTCAAGACGGGGTTGCGGACCTGGAGCCTCCACAAATCCCTGCTCCGGGATCCGCCGGCCGACTATGAAGCGTTGGTTGCAATGGCGGAAAGGCACGCGTTGGCCGAAGAGACCCTCGGTGCAAAGGTCATATTCCCCCCAGCGAAGCCACCCCAAGACGGACCCCGACCGCACCCTCGGCCGAGGCAGGAAGAGAGGGGCCGAGCCCGCGATCAGATGGCCCTATCACGGCGGGAGCCGCCCGAGCCTCGCCCGCAAGATCGCCCTGGCCCGGCGCGCGAGTTCGCCCCGGCGCGGAGGCCCCCCAGAGTCATCCCAAGACAAGAAGACCCCCCACCGGCGCATTACACGCGACTCAATGCCCCCATGATGGAGGTGCTGGCCGCGGCGACAAGGGCCGGGTTACTGCCGGAGCCTCCCCGGGAGATGAGGACGGACCCGGCGAGGCGGGACCCCCGGAGATACTGCCGTTATCACCGGGACCACGGTCACGACACCGACCATTGTTACTCCCATAAAAGAGAGATCGAGCGACTGATCCAGGCGGGTCACCTGGGGAACTTTGTCGCGGGAAGGCGGGTGGCGGCATGAGAGACAGACCCCCCCGGAGGAGGGGGGACGGGAACCGCTGGCGAACCGCGATAAGGAGGAGCCCCGCCCCCCGAAGGCGGTCATGCGAATCGAGATGGTAACTGGAGGCTCAACCTCGGCGGGACGGGCGCCCGCAATCCTGGAGGCCGAGGCCCGACAGGTGATGATGGCGGGCGCCGGCCGCCGATCGAAGCAAAGAAAGATACACCGACCCCCTATCACCTTTACCGAGGAGGACTGGCAGGAGGCACGGAGCCAGAGCAATGACGCCCTCGTCATCGAGGCTCGGATTGGGGCGATTGACGTCGGCCGACTCCTGATTGACACCGGTAGCTCCTGTGACATCCTGTTCCTGACCACGATCGAGAGGATGGGGTGGGGGCGCGCAGACTTAGAGCCCTGTGTGGGCCCTGTCGCTGGCTTCACCGGCCATGCGATTCCCACCGAGGGAATGATCACCCTGCCCATGACCCTGGGGGAGGAACCGATGGTTGTCACCAGGGAAGCGCATTTTGTCATCGTCGACGTCGCCTCGGCGTATAACGGAATCATAGGGCGTCCATATATGACGGAAATTGAGGCGCTCCCCAGCCTGCTACATCAGACGATGAAGTTCCGGACCCCGCGGGGGGTGGGACAGGTGCGGGGAGGCCGGGAGACGCTCGGAGACCACAACCGTGCGCCGTCCCTGTGTAAGAGCCCGAGGCGGGCCCTGAAGGCTCTCGTCCCTGACGAGAGGGAGGATTTCTGTGACCAGCGGCCGACCCCAGCCGAGGAAGTGGAAGAGATCCCTGTGGCCTCAGACGAGGGAAGAACCGTCTCCATCGGGACAAAACTCCCGTCCGCGTTGAGGACGGCCCTCGTCGCCTTGCTCCGGGAAAATGCGGACATATTCGCATGGTCGCCCGTCGACATGCCCGGGGTGGACCCGACGGTAATCTCCCACCGGTTGAATGTGGACCCGGAAGCCCGACCTGTTCGACAGAAGAAGAGAAGTGCGGGGGGTGGAAAGAAGAGGGCAGCCGAGGAAGAAGTAGAGCGACTCCTCGAAGCTAAATTTGTTCGGCCGGTGGACCACCCCGACTGGCTCGCCAACGTCGTTCTGGTGAAGAAGCCCAGTGAAAAGTGGCGCATGTGCGTCGACTTCACCGACCTCAACAAGGTATGCCCGAAGGACAGCTTCCCTCTACCCAGGATCGACCACCTGGTGGATCAGGCGTCCGGCTATGAGTTGTTAAGCTTCATGGACGCCTTCTCAGGATACAACCAGATACCGATGGCGGAGGAGGATCAGGAGAAGACGTCTTTTGTCACCGATAAAGGCACCTTCTGCTACACCAAGATGCCCTTCGGACTGAAGAACGCCGGGGCAACCTATCAACGGATGGTAGACCGAATATTCGGCCCTCAGGTGGGGCGAAACTTGGAGGTCTACATCGACGACATGCTGGTGAAGAGCGGGAGGGCCCTTGACCACCTCGCCGACTTGCAGGAGACCTTCCAGAGGGTCCGCCTATACAACCTGAGGCTAAACCCCGTGAAATGTATCTTTGGCGTGCAGTCGGGAAAATTCTTGGGCTTCATGATAACGAAGCGGGGAATCGAGGTGAACCCCGACAAGGTGACGGCCCTCATCGGTATGACGGAGCCCCGGACGATCCGGGACTTGCAGCGACTGAATGGCCGGATCGCTGCTCTGGGGCGATTCCTGTCGAAATCTGCGGAGAAATCGCTCCCCTTCTTCAGGGTCTTGCGGACAGCCTTTGGCGAAGCTAAAGACAATATGAAGGTGATCCCGTGGGACGACGACTGTGCGCGGGCGTTCGCGGAGCTGAGGGCTTACCTACAGAGCCCACCGCTCCTCGCGCGGCCGGGGGAAGGCGAACCCCTAGGGTTGTACTTGGCGACCAACGAGGAGGCTGTTAGCTCCGTCTTGGTCAAGGAGGAAGGAGGGGTGCAGCGCCCCGTTTACTATGCTAGCCGGATCCTCCGGGAGGCGGAGACTCGTTACAGCCCTATCGAGAAAGCCGCCTACTGCCTAATAATCACGGCCCGGAAGCTCCGACCCTACTTCCAGGCCCACCCCATAATCGTCCACACCGACATGCCCCTCGAAAAGAACCTGAAAATGCTGGAGCGGTCGGGGAGGATGCTCAACTGGAGCGTCGAGCTCAGCGAGTTCGACATAGCGTACAAAGCCCGGACGGTGATCAAGGGCCAAGCGCTGGCCGACTTCGTGGTGGAGTGCACCACGGAAGCCCCGCCGGGGGACCGGACAGAGCTCCCATCGGCGACCACATTGATCGCTCCAAAATGCAACCCTAGAGCACAACCTAGTTTGGCGCAAATACACAGAGATAAATCCCCGGCAACGGCGCCAAAAACTTGATCGCACCCCGGATACACGCCCGAGGTGACGGTTGTAGTTTTACCGCAAGCGCACGGTCAAGTGGCGAGCGGGTTATCGAACACAGAGAGGACGAATGACCGTGCTTGTTTCAACCAACCTGGCTATTCAAGAAGAAAGATTTGCCTTTGGCGATCCTGTTACAATCGTCAGACAAAGTGCAGAAATATCAAATCAAATAAAGAACGTCTAGGGAATGGGGAATCCCCGCTACTCACCGTATCTCATAAATGTGGTTCATTGGTATTAAAATTGCTAGATTAGGATTTTGGATGAACTAGTTGCAACTGAATGTAGAACCAAGCTCACGCTCTCGCGCTGTTGCCGGTCTATAGCTATCCTAGGTTTGGGTCCAATCTCTTGCAGACCCTAGCCTAGGGAAGCTAGCATTAGGATCAACATCATCGTCCAATCGCTCACCGAGCCCAATCTCTTGCAAACTCGGCTCACGATCTAGATTGGGATAGTTCCTACCCGTCCAATCTCTTGCAAACGGGTATTGGAACGGAATTGCAACCGGAAACCCTAGTATCGGTCCAATCTCTTGCAAATCGATACTACGGAAATTCGATTCCAACCCAATTCGGATTTCTAGGGTTTCCTATCGAATTGGGATCCAATCTCTTGCAAATCCCAATCGATATGAACTCCTAGCTATCCGTAGTAAATCGATCCCAACCTAATCTCTAAATATCAATTCTAGCAAAATTTCTACTAATTCATCATAAATATGAGGTTGGGCTTGTAGGGTTCATCCCCACGCCCCAAGACGTGGATACTACTCACAATACATAGCAAGATCACAAAAATAATCAATGAAATAAGCAATAGAATTCATCACAATATTGAGATATGCAATAAAAATAGAATTTTTAGAGTAGAGATAGACAAACCAATGGAGTTCTTCAATTAATCCAACAAAAATCAAAAATTGTCTTCTCTCCAATCTCCAAAATAAAGCTAAAAAGTAGATCTAAAAAGCTGCAAAAAATCTAAGGAGAAGCTCTCAAAACTAGGGTAAAAACAGGGGTTAAATAGCCCCCAAAATCGTCCAAAAACTGTGGCCAAAATACCCATGCACAGCCTGTTTTCCGCAGTTTTCGCTACAAGTAGCGCATCGCACTCGGCCGAGTGACAAAAGTCGCTCGGCCGAGTGAGAAACCCTGTAATTTTCCAGTAAGTCGGGGCCTTCAGGGGTCTCTACTTCGGGGGCGGCTCGGCCGAGTGAGTTGTCGTCACTCGGCCGATGGCTTCATTGTACTCGGGCAGACGGGATAAGCCACTCGGCCGAGTGGGTCTTCTGAAGCTCTGGCAGCCGAAAAACAGAAACTTGGAGATTTTTGAAGGGCTTCGTCTGGGCGCCACTCGGGCGGACGTGATGTAGTCACTCGGCCGATGTGGTCTCCGTCGCTCGGCCGAGTGCACAGGTAAATCGTGTCTGATCTGGTCGGCCGAGCGGTGTCTCGCTGGTCGGCCGAGTGGCTCCTCCACTCGGCCGAGTGAGACACAAAAAATGCCTAGATTGCTTATTTTGGCCTCCTCGTCGCTCCTGCGACGTCCATTCTTCTTCCGCTCCTCTCCAACAGCAAAATACCCCTCGGGGAGGTCGTCGGTGACCGTCTAGAGTAAGCGCATCTCGAGATCACTCCAAATCGCGCCAAATCACCTGAAATGCGACAAAAACAACAAATCGTGAAAAGCATCGCAATATCATCGATATATCGTGAAAAACATGATTTGGGCGATCTAAATGGCATGCAAACATGCAGGAAAAAGGTGTAAAATAAGGAGTGATCAAAATCCCCCAAGCTTGCCTCTTACTCGTCCTCGAGGAAGATAAGTGAAAGGCGAACCCGGTGGAATTGGAAAACGAAAACGGCGAAAAACGAAAAATGAAAAACGAAGAAGAATGAAAACGACATAAAATAAAGTAGAAAGAAAGAAGCGAAGAGGTAGGTTGCTAGATTATTTTCTCAGGACGCGGGTTCCACTTACTCATATAGCATGCACCGAATGAAAAATACATGTCAAAGAATTTTATTTTGATATCATAGTATAATAGTGCAAATAGAAATAGAAAACCCACGAACAACGATATAATCATGGAAAACGGAATAATTTTAGAATTAGCATTGTCTGAAACATTTAAAGCGGTATACAAATCACAGATCACACACTTTTCAATTGAATGCTTTCTATCCGGAGTATAAGAGTATCACACAATAGAATAGAGAGAATAGAAAAGTATGGATTTCATGATATGAATGCTAGGCTTAGATTTCTGGATTTCGTAAAGCTAAAAATAATCTCATTGAGTATAGAATATTACTTAGCCTAGGTTGTCGTGCAACGTCAAGTAGTCACTCTCTCACACATCAATGGATCCCCTCCCCCAAGATTATCTATAAGCATGGTGGCATAAAAAATATTCACATCCCCATTTTTATATAGCTCCAAAAGTGATAAAAAGAAAGAAGAAAGAAAGAAAGTGAGATGGGATCTTTTATTGAGGATTTTTCCTATTTTTCTCTCTTTTTTTTCCTTCTTTTTTTTTCTTTTTTTTAGATATAGCATATATACACGGTGATCCCAACTCAAAGAGAGAGATAATGATATACAAGAATATTTTCCTCTCTTTTTTTTCAGACAATAGAGATTTGGAGCTAGGAATGAATGGCGGGTGAAATGCCATATAATAGAATCGCTAGGGAGAGATTCACCAATGATTTTAAAAGTAGAGAAATAATGTTCAAGATTTGTGGAGAAAGAAATAGATATAACTCTCAGTTCACTCTATAATACATGCACGACAACTTCAGCAGGGTAATCTAATCTACTCAGTTTCGATCACAAAAAAGCTAACTAATCCAGATTTATCATAGCTAACATCATTCAATCATCCTGAAGTGAAGCGTACAATTCATGCATATAGAAGTGAAAAAGAAATCAGTACTCCAGATATAAGCATTCAATGCGTGAATCTTGGTGTGTTTTCTGTGATAACATACATATGAATATTCAGACTCAGCTAATAATAAAAGTTCATCCATTTTCATGTGGCAAAAGTGTGGGTTACTATCTCTAGATGCAAGACAAGTCATAGCATATGATATCAGAAATAAAGTCTAAGACAGGACAAATATAGCATGCATATGGAGTAAGCTAAATCCAACGTCATCATCATCACAGAAAAGTCATCTCTAGCATGAGATGAAAAAGAAATAAAGATAAAGGGAAAATAGAACTATTTACAATGCGGCACACAGAAAAATAGGAAAAACGTGATGCATGGTAAAATAAAAGAAAAGTGGTGAAAATAAGTGCAAAAGCGAAAAAAAGTGGTGTGAAATAAAAAAACTAAAAATAAAGGTGGCAAACCGAAAAAGATCGTGAGAACTCACTCCCCCAAGCTAAATGGCACAGTGTCCTCAATGTGCAAAGTGTGGCACACCGAGAGACAAGAAATGTGAGGGGCAAGTGAGGATGCATGCATGATGGAAAAAATGAAAATGAAAATAATAAAAAAAATGAAAAATATGATGCGGAAATGATGCATGCACAGATAGGAGTGATACAGATATATAAGTGGCACCAAAAACTCTCCCTCTCTCCCAAAAAAGATATATAAAGATACGATCAAAAAGAGAATCCCAGGATAAATGAGGGGAGGGGGGCGGACAAAAATGCATCAGGACCCAGCAGAAACGGGCAGCACAACGGCAAAGAATAATCGATGGCATCAAGGGTGCCTAAGAAGGTGGTGCTGCGCCGTCTCCGTCCTGAGGCAGAGGTCGTGTGGGTGGTGCTGGCTGGACAGGCGGCTGAGCGGGTGTGGATGTGGAAGTGGTAGCAGGCTGAGTGGGTGTGGAAGTGTGAGTGGGAACCTGCTGGGTGGGTGGTGGTACGCGGGGGAGACGCTCCAGAACCTGGGTAAGACAGTAGTGGATCTGCGGGAGCAGGTCGAAGCGGCCAGCCATCGCAGAGACGGTGGAGGACAGGGTCCTAAGGTCCCCTCTGAGACCACTCACCGCCCCCTCTAGAGCACGAATGCTCTGAAGTACTGTGTCAGGGGGAGGTGGTGCAGATGGACGCGCCTGGCGGGGCTGGGTAGGTCTGGGCTGGCGTACTCGGGTCGCGTATGTGACTGGCTCAGCGGGGAAGGGTACAAAAGGTGTTGCGCCCGCAAATATGGGCCTGGCCTCAGTGTGAGGCCGGGGCACCGGCTGGTGAGAAGTGGAGGCAGCAGTAGCGAAAGAAGAGTGCAAAAGCGGCAGCGAGGCGGCCAGAGAGGTCAGTGGCACAGAAGTGTGGACAGACGTCACGACACTCTCGGAAAATACAGCAGAGGTGGAGACAGAGGTGACTACCACTGGGGTGGAAGAGTGTGGTCCAAAAGGTGCAACCCCAGCGGAGATCATGCTAGCCATGGTCTCTACGACTGCGGCAAACGAGGGCTCTCCACTCTCAACAAAGGTCGGCGGGCGCTCGGGGAGAGCAAAGCAAAGAGGCTCGACGGACAGAGGGCCGGTGGTGGTGGTGACAGCCACGGGGGTGGTGGAAGTGGGCTCAGCTAAGGTACTCCCGACACCGACAGCGGTGTCAGGAGCGACGGAAACATCGGGGGTAGGCTGAGGGGCCACAGGGTCAACAGGCACGGCAGCAGGCTCGGCAGGGGCTACAGGGTCTACAGGGGCAGCGCGGG
This sequence comes from Scilla litardierei, assembly GCA_030789695.1. NCBI lineage: Eukaryota > Viridiplantae > Streptophyta > Magnoliopsida > Asparagales > Asparagaceae > Scilla > Scilla litardierei. The sequence continues at coordinate 638,601,727 of CM061142.1, forward strand.
CCTGCTCGGCCTCCTCGGCCTCGAGCACGTAAGCAGCGGGGATGAGGACATCCATCGCAGGGAGCCAGTCAACGTGGGCTGGTGCAATCTGAGTCTGAGCAGGGCTCGGGAGAATCATGTAATCGGCACCGTAAGGGCCGTGCAACCAGACCCAGTGACGCTCACCATGCGGACGAAGCATCTTCATCCGGGCCATAACATCGATCGACAAAGAAGTGGGGCCCGATACTCGTCGCAGGTCGTCGGGGAAGTCCTCGTCGGTCATAAGAGCAAGCAAGGTGATCAGGCCGCCGCAGCATATCGGTGAGCGAGCGCCCACCGATACAATGATGCGGTCTAAAAACCATGCCGCGATATCGATCACGACGGCGGGGACAAGCTCATCGCCATCCCTAGAGAGAGCTCTGGGACGTGTCATCACGTAGAGCATGTATAGCTCTGGCGTAAACATCGTGCTCGGCTCATATCTGGCCAAAAAGGTCGTCGCCATAAGGCGCTGAGCAATACGGAGGCAGGGATGGACAATGGCCGAGGCCTTGGCCCTACTAGGGTCAAAGGCAGCGTGGAGACCCGTAATCCGGGCCCAGAAGGCACCTGCGTCGAAGGAAGGTGGGGGGATATGGGTGGGGCCGTAACAGCGATCGGCTCCGGGGACAGCGGGCCACGAGAAAAATGCTCTCATCATATCGAGAGTGACCTGGCACTCCCGGTCCATGAACCGAAACGAGCAACCCTCGTCGGTCCGGGCAATCGAACTCAGAACCTCAAGTGTCGGGCGGATGAACGTATCCGTCGACACCTGAAAGAAATCTCGCCAGCCCACGTTGTCGTACAACGTGAGCATCCCCTCTAGTACCCCCAGGCGTCCTAGGTCAGCAAGGTGTGCAAACCTGGAGGGTACGATCGAGCGCTGGGAGATACGCTCGAAGACGGCGCAGTGTGCATCGTCTCGGAACGTAATCCCGAGCAGCCCGACTAGTGGAGCCGGTGGTGGTGGCTGTGGAGTGGCAGGGAGAGGCTGTGCGGGCTGTGCGGGCACTGCAGGCTGTGCGGGGTGGACGGGGTGTGTGGGGGAAGGAGGAGGAGAGCCTTCCACCTCGTGGGAGGGGCCGGCATCATCCGACCGCTTCCGCTTGGCGGAAGGTCTCCTCGTCCGCGGCCGTGTCCGGGGTGGCATATCGGCCCCGAGCGCGCCGAAAAACGTGCAAAGTGTGGCGTGTGCAAAATAATGGAAAGAGTGTACCCCGACATGCCGCGAGTGCTAAGCAATGGAAGCGTGCGAAGTCAGCGCCTCCACGAAGCTCAAATCAGTCCCGAGAAGCTCCCCTGGGCTCCCCTAAGCTCCCAAAAACAACCTGCGCGTGAAATGGAGATATCAGCGGGTAATATTCAAAACGTATGGGGCATTAGGGGTATAACAGATAGATATAGAAATTTATTTGGGTTTGGGGGTCGTTTAACACATGTATCCTCAAAAAACACTCAAAAAGAGGAGAAAAAGGCAATAAAGGCGATACCGGAGGTGGTAGGGGCGGCGGCCGCCGGCGGTGACTCGGGCGAGTCACGGCGGGGGGTCGGCTGGCGATGGCTGGCCGAGCGGCGGCGCGACGACGGCGGTCGGGCGAGTAAGGGGTGCGAGCGGGCGAGGGAAGCTGAAAGGTCGGGGGGGGCGCGATCGGTTTCAGTGTTTCGAAAAACGTGTCCCCCTCGACCCCTTATATAGCAGAAGTTACGACTCGGCCGAGTGACCAGGTCACTCGGCCGAGTACGGTCAATAGAAAATTCCTCCCCGTTTACGCTTCGGCCGAGTGGCTTTGCCAGCCTCGGCCGAGTGGAGTAAGTCCATTCGACCGAGTGACTCAAGCTACTCGGCAAGACTCGCCCTAGGAGGGTATCCGTTTTACTCGGCCGAGTGAATATATATACTCGGCCGAGTAGCAGTTATATTGAAATCAGGAAAATAAACAGAGAGTTGGGTATAGCAGACTTCCCTCGTTCGTGAGCGGCTCGGCCGGACGAACTTGTGTACTCGGCCGAGTGACTAGTATGCTCGGCCGAGTGAGCCTTGTGTTCTGCTGTTTGTCTTCGTTTGGGCTCTAAATTCCGTCTTTCTTCCTCCAGTCGATTCCATCTTCCTCCTAAGCGTCGAGCGCCTTCTCGGGGCGCTCCTCGTCGTCTCGTTCATCCTCCTCATGATGGATCTACCTATCTCCTCTCCTGTCAAGAAAAATAGGACCCGTTATCACAAAATTTTTGGGCGAACGACTCAAAACACTAAAAATTTCTAAAACGAAAATAAAGAAAAAGTAAAAATAAAGCAAAAACCGTCGGGTTGCCTCCCGACAAGCGCTCGTTTAAGGTCGTGAGCTCGACCCCCTATGATTTTCAATTAACGCGGGATGTTTGGTGCATATGAGATGCACCCATCAAACTTTCCGGGGAGAACGCTTGGATTTGGACGTGGCGGCGTGTTCTCCCGCGGTGGTCTCCCATCTCGAATATTGTTGGGGGGAGGCTCCCCCAAGCTAGCATTTGCTCCGGTCAACGGCTTCACCGGTGATGCCGATTTCCGTGTCGGTGGAGCTTTCTTTGGAGACTCCAATTTCGAGAGCTTGCATAGCTCTCGAATCCTTGCGACATCATCGTCGCCTTCATCATTTTCAGCGAAGAGGTCGGGGGAATCATCTATCTTCTCATCTTGGCCTAAATCCGGGCCTTCCTCTAAATCTTCATCGAAAAGAGCGCCAATTGAGTGGGGGATCGCCTCCTCTATTACCTCGTCAAGGAGGTATGAAAGGTCATCCGGACGTCCCTTAAGTAAATATATTCTATTGATTTCTCCCGTCGGGACTCCCTCGGAGTAATGCTTGAGTCTCTGACCATTTACCTTGAACGAGGCCCCGTCTTTGCTTTCCAACTCGAAGGCTCCTCCCGGTTGTATGTTCTTAATGGTGAAAGGTCCGGACCAACGTGACCTCAACTTTCCGGGAAATAGTCAGAGCCGGGAATTATAGAGTAAGACCTTGTCTCCTACCTTGAAGTCTGTGACGGTTATGCGGGCATCGTGGAGAATCTTGGTCCTTTCTTTGTAAATTCTCGAGCTCTCGTAGGCGTCTCTCCTTATTTCATCAAGCTCGTTGATGTCCAAGAGTCGCCTCACCGCCGCACTCTTGTAGTCGTAGTTGAAGGTCTTGATGGCCCAATAAGCGCGGTGTTCCAATTCTACCGGCAAGTGGCAAGCCTTCCCATAAACAAGCCGGAACGGTGTGGTACCGATGGGAGTGCGAAAGGCCGTGCGATATGCCCATAGAGCATCATTTAGCTTCATTGACCAACCCTTTCTAGATCGATCCACGGTCTTCTCGAGAATTTGCTTGATCTCTCTATTTGAGACTTCCACTTGGCCTCTAGTCTGGGGGTGATATGCCATGCCAACTCTATGGTTTACTCCGTATTTCTTTAGCATGGCTTCAAACTTGTTCTCTATGAAGTGGCTTCCCCCGTCGCTTATCAAGGTACGAGGCACTCCGAAGCGCGGGAAGATATTTTGCTTGAAGAACTTGGAGACGACCCTTGCATCATTAGTAGGGGTGGCGATTGCTTCCACACATTTGGAGACATAGTCGACGGCCAATAGGATGTATTTGTTGCCATTGCTCAACGGAAATGGTCCCATGAAGTCTACTCCCCAACAATCAAAAAGCTCAATTTCTTGGATGGGCCTCATTGGCATCTCATTACGCTTGGAGATATTTCCGGTCCGTTGGCATCTATCGCACCCCTTTACAAAGTCGTGGGTGTCTTTAAACATTGTAGGCCAGAAGAATCCGCTCTGCAAAATCTTAGCGGTGGTTTTAGAGGCGGCATGATGTCCTCCGCATAGTAGACCGTGGCAATGCAAAATGATGGATGTCGCCTCCTCTTTAGAAACACATCTCCGAATGACGCTATCCTTGCATATCTTGAAGAGGTATGGATCTTCCCAGAAATAGCTACGGACCTCATGAAGAAACCTCCTCTTTTGATGCGTCGGCATCCCATGCGGTTTAATTCCGCAAGCCAAGTAGTTGACGAAGTCTGCGTACCAAGGGACCTCTCCGGTTCTTATGGCATATAGCCTCTCATCCACGAATGTGTCGTCGATAGGCATACTCTCATCCTCCTTGTCGCGAATGAGCCTAGATAAGTGATTCGTCACGACATTGTCCGTACCCTTCTTGTCTCTGATCTCTAAGTCGAATTCTTGCAACAAGAGTATCCACCTAATCAACCTGGGTTTGGCCTCCTTCTTGTTTAAAAGATACTTCAATGCCACATGGTCGGTGTGGACAATCACCTTGGAACCAAGGAGGTAAGAGCGAAACTTCTCTATGGAATAGACGACCGCTAGAAGCTCTTTCTCAGTAGTTGTGTAGTTTTTCTGCGCGTCATCCAATGTCTTGCTCGCATAGTATATCGCATGAAGCTTCCTATCTTTTCTTTGTCCCAATACCGCCCCAATGGCGTGGTCGCTAGCATCACACATTAGCTCAAAAGGAAGGCTCCAATCCGGTGGTTGTATGATGGGCGCGGAGACTAGTGCTTCCTTCAAGGCGTTGAAGGCTTGTAAGCATTCACCTGAAAAAATAAAAGGAATATCTTTAGCGAGCAAAGAAGTAAGTGGTCGGGCAATCGAGGCGAAATCCTTGATGAAGCGGCGGTAGAACCCCGCGTGATCAAGGAAGCCTCTAATGCCCTTGACATTAATAGGAGGAGGGAGTTTCTCGATTACCTCAATCTTTGCTTTATCTACCTCAATTCCTCTCGAAGAGACAAGGTGTCCGAGAACTATACCTTCCGTGACCATGAAGTGACACTTCTCCCAATTCAGAGTAAGATTGTTTTGTTGACACCTCTTTAGGACTTTAGTAAGATTTTCCAAGCATGAGTCAAACTCACTTCCATAGACCGAGAAATCATCCATAAATACTTCCATAATATTTTCAATGTAATCGGAAAATATGGACGTCATACACCTCTGAAAAGTGGCGGGGGCATTACAAAGGCCAAACGGCATCCTACGGTAGGCATAGGTGCCATAGGGACAAGTGAAAGTTGTCTTCTCTTGGTCATCTTCATGCAAAGGGATTTGGAAGAATCCCGAATACCCATCTAGATAGCAAAAGTATTTATGTTTTGCAAGGCGTTCAAGCATTTGATCAATGAAGGGCAATGGGTAATGGTCCTTTCGGGTGGCTTTATTGAGTTTCCTATAGTCGATGCACATTCGCCATCCCGTGACGGTGCGTGTAGATATGGGCTCACCTTTTTCATTTTTTATGACAGTCATCCCCCCTTTCTTGGGGACGACGTGAACGGGGCTAACCCATCTACTGTCTGAGATGGGATAAATTATGCCGGCTTCTAGCAATTTTAGGATTTCCTTTTTAACCACCTCCTTCATGTTCGGATTTAACCGCCTTTGAGGCTCTATGGAGGTGGCGTCGGTATCCTCCAAATGGATCCTATGCGTACAAAGCCTAGGGCTTATCCCCTTTAGATCAGAGATAGTGTATCCCAGGACATCTTTATGGCTCCTAAGAACGTCTAGGAGTTTTTCAAGTTGGTCTGGCGCGAGGTGGGAGTTTACTATCACCGGGAAAGTTAACTTGTTACCCAAAAAGGCGTACCTTAGATTCGGAGGTAATTGTTTAAGTTCTACCTGAAGAGGCGCCTCTCCTTCTACTTCATCGGCTCGCATGAGTTTCGCTCCTTCCTTGCCATCCGGGTCTAGCTCGTGCTCAGGTGTCGCGCTCTCTTGTGAAGAGTCAGACTCACTACTTAATGAGGATGATGCATCGAAATAAGCACTCTCCGATTCTGTGCTAGCTTCGTCAGAGCTTTCACTCGGCTCCGGTTCGTCCCTGGAATCAAGAAACACATCAGACGATTCATAGAAGCAAGAGTAAGTGTCATGGGGTGTAACTCCCTGAACGTTGGTTTGCTCTGAAGATCCTTCCGAAGTATAGTGATCCTCGACACTTGTTCCACCGTTTTCGAAATATAATTTGTCGTCGATCACGTCAACTCTGACATTGCCCCCGATAGTCCCCTCCGGGGAGATCTGGTCCATCACGAAACTAGCAAACAGTTGTTCGTCGGGGTCCTTGACGTCGATAGCAAAAGCTCCGGTAGTGTGGACCTCATCGACAAGCTCCTTGAGGAGGTCTGTGAAGGAGTCATAGTCTTCCTGACTGAGTTCTATTGTTGACATTGCATTCTCCATTCTTCCTGCAAAGACCTTATGCAAAATACAGGGAGGATGTGCGAACAGAAGAAAGTAAAGAAAGAGAGAAATAAGAAGTAACCGGGTGGTCGATGACGAACACCGTTAAAACGCTGTCCCCGGCAACGGCGCCAAAAACTTGATCGCTCCAAAACGCAACCCTAGAGCACAACCTAGTTTGGCGCAAATACACGGAGATAAATCCCCGGCAACGGCGCCAAAAACTTGATCACACCCCGGATACACGCCCGAGGCGACGGTTGTAGTTTTATCGCAAGCGCACGGTCAAGTGGCGAGCGGGTTATCGAACACAGGGAGGACGAATGACCATGCTTGTTCCAACCAACCTGGCTATTCAAGAAGAAAGATTTGCCTTTGGCGATCCTGTCACAATCGTCAGACAAAGTGCAGAAATATCAAATCAAATAAAGAACGTCTAGGGAATGGGGAATCCCCGCTACTCACCGTATCTCATAAATGTGGTTCATCGGTATTAAAATTGCTAGATTAGGATTTTGGATGAACTAGTTGCAACTGAATGTAGAACCAAGCTCACGCTCTCGCGCTGTTGCCGGTCTATAGCTATCCTAGGTTTGGGTCCAATCTCTTGCAAACCCTAGCCTAGGGAAGCTAGCATTAGGATCAACATCATCGTCCAATCGCTCACCGAGCCCAATCTCTTGCAAACTCGGCTCACGATCTAGATTGGGATAGTTCCTACCCGTCCAATCTCTTGCAAACGGGTATTGGCACGGAATTGCAACCGGAAACCCTAGTATCGGTCCAACTCTTGCAAACCGATACTACGGAAATTCGATTCCAACCCAATTCGGATTTCTAGGGTTTCCTATCGAATTGGGATCCAATCTCTTGCAAATCCCAATCGATATGAACTCCTAGCTATCCGTAGTAAATCGATCCCAACCTAATCTCTAAATATCAATTCTAGCAAAATTTCTACTAATTCATCACAAATATGAGGTTAGGCTTGTAGGGTTCATCCCCACGCCCCAAGACGTGGAGACTACTCACAATATATAGCAAGATCACAAAAATAATCAATGAAATAAGCAATAGAATTCATCACAATATTGAGATATGCAATAAAAATAGAATTTTTAGAGTAGAGATAGACAAACCAATGGAGTTCTTCAATTAATCCAACAAAAATCAAAAATTGTCTTCTCTCCAATCTCCAAAATAAAGCTAAAAAGTAGATCTAAAAAGCTGCAAAAAATCTAAGGAGAAGCTCTCAAAACTAGGGTAAAAACAGGGGTTAAATAGCCCCCAAAATCGTCCAAAAACTGTGACCAAAATACCCCTGCACAGCCTGTTTTCCGCAGTTTTCGCTACAGGCAGCGCATCGCACTCGGCCGAGTGACAAAAGTCGCTCGGCCGAGTGAGAAACCCTGTAATTTTCCAGTAAGTCGGGGCCTTCAGGGGTCTCTACTTCGGGGGCGGCTCGGCTGAGTGAGTTGTCGTCACTCGGTCGATGGCTTCATTGTACTCGGGCAGACGGGATAAGCCACTCGACCGAGTGGGTCTTCTGAAGCTCTGGCAGCCGAAAAACAGAAACTTGGAGATTTTTGAAGGGCTTCGTCTGGGCGCCACTCGGGTGGACGTGATGTAGTCACTCGGCCGATGTGGTCTCCGTCGCTCGGCCGAGTGCACAGGTAAATTGTGTCTGATCTGGTCGGCCGAGCGGTGTCTCGCTGGTCGGCCGAGTGGCTCCTCCACTCGGCCGAGTGAGACACAAAAAATGCCCAGATTGCTTATTTTGGCCTCCTCGTCGCTCCTGCGACGTCCATTCTTCTTCCGCTCCTCTCCAACAGCAAAATACCCCTCGGGGAGGTCGTCGGTGACCTTCTAGAGTAAGCGCATCTCGAGATCACTCCAAATCGCGCCAAATCACCTGAAATGCGACAAAAACAACAAATCGTGAAAAGCATCGCAATATCATCGATATATCGTGAAAAACATGATTTGGGCGATCTAAATGGCATGCAAACATGCGGGAAAAAGGTGTAAAATAAGGAGTGATCACACATCCCCACAGAGGATCGAGGTGGGCGAACCCTCAGCGCCCTCCCCGATAACAGCGGGCGAATTATGGACCATCCACGTCGACGGCTCCGCCACAGGCTCCGGGACGGGAGCGGGTATCGTCATTCAGACTCCCGACGGATGCTCATTGGAATACGCCCTACGCTTCAGCTTCCCGGCCACCAACAACGTCGCGGAATATGAAGCCGCGGTTAACGGGCTAAAACTCACTAGGGCAGTGGGGGCGACGAACGTGTTGCTCCTAAGTGACTCCCGTCTCGTCATTCAACAGATCCTGGGGGGCTTCGAGGCCCGAGAGGAAACAATGAAGCGACACCTGAATCGCATCCAGATCGAACTCCGCAAGTTCAAGAAAGCGGACGTCCAACACCTACCCCGCTCCAGCAACCTCCGGGCGGATGCCCTGTCTAAGCTGGCTTCCTCTTCGGCGGCCGAGATCGGGAAGGCAATCTACGTGGAAAGCCTGGCGACGCCAACCATCGACGAAGAAGAACTGATGTGCGCGGACACAAGGACGTCATGGATGACCCCCATTATGAAGTACCTAGAGACGGGTGATCTACCTGAGGAACGGATGCTGGCAAAACAGGTGGAAAGGCGGGCCCTTTCATTCGTACTTCTCGACGGAGTGCTGTACCGCCGCCGCCGTGCCAATTTCGACGTCCTGCCCTACCTGAAATGCTTGGGCCCGGAGCAGGCTAAGCAAGTCATCCGCGAGGTACATGAAGGCTTCTGCGGAAACCACCATGGCGGGCGCACCATCGCCCACAAAATAATGCGCCAAGGATACTACTGGCCGACGATGATCCGGGATGCGGTACAGTACGTCAAGAAGTGCGGGGCATGCCAGAAGTTCTGCCGGCGGACGACTGCACCCCCAGCCAACCTGATGCCCATCTTGAGCCCGATCCCCTTCGCCAAGTGGGGGCTCGACATCCTGGGGCCATTCCCAAAGGCCTCCGGAGGAAGGAAGTATCTAGTCGTCGCCGTGGACTACTTCACAAAAGGGGTCGAGGCAGAGCCGCTGGTGCGAATCACGCGGACAGACATGAAGGGCTTCATTTGGCAATCCATCATATGCCGCTTCGGGGTTCCCCGCTCCATTGTCACAGATAATGGAAAGCAGTTCGATTGCGAAGGCTTCCGCGACTTCTGCTCGGGCTGGGGGATCAAACTCCAATTCGCGTCAGTCGCCCACCCGCAGTGCAACGGAATGGCGGAGGCTGCAAACAAATGTATCTTGAATCCGATGAAGAAGAAGGTGGACGCCGCTCTGGGGGCTTGGGTCGACGAGCTGCCAGGGATCCTGTGGTCTTATCGTACCACCCACAAGGCTTCACCGGGGAAAGCCCTTTCGTGCTAGCATACGGGTCGAAGGCGGTCGTCCCTGTGGAAATCGACGAGGAGACACTCCGGCTAAAGCTCTTCGACGAGGAAATCAACGGGGAAGGACTCGGCCTCAGTCTGGAGTTGATAGACGAGGTGCGAGACCGGGCCCTGACTAGCCTCGTCAAACACAGCCAGAGGATGGCGCGGTATTACGACTCCCGTGTGAAACCACGGACCTTCAGGATCGGCGATTTGGTCCTCCGAGATGCCACCTTCCGTCCCGAGACTGCAAAGCGGGGAAAGCTGGCCGCTAAATGGGAAGGGCCCTACACGGTCATCGATATTGTCGGGCCAGCCACGTACATCCTGGCTACCCCCGAAGGGAGCGAACTGGCCCACCCTTGGAACGCAAAACATCTGCTAAAATTCTACCAATAGTTGTGAGTCTTTCTTTTCTTATACGCAATATACATATCCATCCGTTCTTCCCAATATGGTTGTTCCTACACAAGTTTTACAGTTCGATAAAACTCCGAACCTCTGGGGCAGGGCCAACCCTAGCCACCCAAACCAGAGAAGGGCTCGGGCCGGGCTACGCGCCCGCTCCCCCCCTCAAGACCTCTGGGGCAGGGCCAACCCTAGCCACCCAAACCAGAGAAGGGCACGGGCCGGGCTACGCGCCCGCTCCCCCCCTCCAGACCTCCGGGGCAGGGCCAACCCTAGCCACCCAAACCAGAGTAGGGCACGGGCCGGGCTACGCGCCCGCTCCCCCCTCAAGACCTCTGGGGCAGGGCCAACCCTAGCCACCCAAACCAGAGGTGGGCACGGGCCGGGCTACGCGCCCGCTCCCCTCTCCAGACCTCTGGGGCAGGGCCAACCCTAGCCACCCAAACCAGAGAAGGGCACGGGCCGGGCTACGCGCCCGCTCCCCCCCTCCAGACCTCTGGGGCAGGGCCAACCCTAGCCACCCAAACCAGAGAAGGGCACGGGCCGGGCCACGCGCCCGCTCCCCCCCTCCAGACCTCTGGGGCAGGGCCAACCCTAGCCACCCAAACCAGAGAAGGGCACGAGCCGGGCTACGCGCCCGCTCCCCCCCTCCAGACCTCTGGGGCAGGGCCAACCCTAGCCACCCAAACCAGAGAAGGGCACAGGCCGGGCTACGCGCCCGCTCCCCCCCTCAAGACCTCTGGGGCAGGGCCAACCCTAGCCACCCAAACCAGAGAAGGGCACGGGCCGGGCTACGCGCCCGCTCCCCCCCTCCAGACCTCTAGGGCAGGGCCAACCCTAGCCACCCAAACCAGAGAAGGGCACGGGCCGGGCTACGCGCCCGCTCCCCCCCTCCAGACCTCTGGGGCAGGGCCAACCCTAGCCACCCAAACCAGAGTAGGGCACGGGCCTGGCTACATGCCTGCTCCCCCCTCAAGACCTCTGGGGCAGGGCCAACCCTAGCCACCCAAACCAGAGGTGGGTACGGGCCGGGCTACGCACCCGCTCCCCCCCTCCAGACCTCTGGGGCAGGGCCAACCCTAGCCACCCAAACAAGAGAAGGGCACGGGCCGGGCTACACGCCCGCTCCCCCCTCCAGACCTCTGGGGCAGGGCCAACCCTAGCCACCCAAACCAGAGAAGGGCACGGGCCGGGCTACGCGCCCGCTCCCCCCTCCAGACCTCTGGGGCAGGGCCAACCCTAGCCACCCATACCAGAGAAGGTCACGGGCCGGGCTACGCGCCCGCTCCCCCCCTCCAGACCTCTGGGGCAGGGCCAACCCTAGCCACCCAAACCAGAGAAAGGCACGGGCCGGGCTACGCGCCCGCTCCCCCCTCCAGACCTCTGGGGCAGGGCCAACCCTAGCCACCCAAACCAGAGAAGGGCACGGGCCGGGCTACGCGCCCGCTCCCCCCTCCAGACCTCTGGGGCAGGGCCAACCCTAGCCACCCAAACCAGAGAAGGGCACGGGCCGGGCTACGCGCCCGCTCCCCCCCTCCAGACCTCTGGGGCAGGGCCAACCCTAGCCACCCAAACCAGAGTAGGGCACGGGCCGGGCTACACGCCCGCTCCCCCCTCAAGACCTCTGGGGCAGGGCGAACCCTAGCCACCCAAACCAGAGGTGGGCACGGGCCGGGCTACGCGCCCGCTCCCCCCCTCCAGACCTCTGGGGCAGGGCCAACCCTAGCCACCCAAACCAGAGAAGGGCACGGGCCGGGCTACGCGCCCGCGCCCCCCCTCCAGACCTCTGGGGCAGGGCCAACCCTAGCCACCCAAACCAGAGTAGGGCACGGGCCGGGCTACGCGCCCGCTCCCCCCCTCAAGACCTCTGGGGCAGGGCCAACCCTAACCACCCAAACCAGAGGTGGGCACAAACCGGGCTACGCGCCCGCTCCCCCCCTCCAGACCTCTGGGGCAGGGCCAACCCTAGCTACCCAAACCAGAGAAGGGCCCGGGCCGGGCTACGCGCCCGCTCCCCCCCTCCAGACCTCTGGGACAGGGCCAACCCTAGCCACCCAAACCAGAGAAGGGCACGGGCCGGGCTACGCGCCCGCTCCCCCCCTCCAGACCTCTGGGGCAGGGCCAACCCTAGCCATCCAAACCAGAGAAGGGCACGAGCCGGGCTACGCGCCTGCTCCCCCCCTCCAGACCTCTGGGGCAGGGCCAACCCTAGCCACCCAAACCAGAGAAGGGCACGGGCCAGGCTACGCGCCCGCTCCCCCCCTCAAGACCTCTGGGGCAGGGCCAACCCTAGCCACCCAAACCAGAGAAGGGCACGGGCCGGGCTACGCGCCCGCTCCCCCCTCCAGACCTCTGGGGCAGGGCCAACCCTAGCCACCCAAACCAGAGAAGGGCACGGGCCGGGCTACGCACCCGCTCCCCCCTCCAGACCTCTGGGGCAGGGCCAACCCTAGCCACCCAAACCAGAGAAAGGCACGGGCCGGGCTACGCGCCCGCTCCCCCCTCAAGACCTCTGGGGCAGGGCCAACCCTAGCCACCCAAACCAGAGGTGGGCACGGGCCGGGCTACGCGCCTGCTCCCCCCTCCAGACCTCTGGGGCAGGGCCAACCCTAGCCACCCTAACCAGAGAAGGGCACGGGCCGGGCTACACGCCCGCTCCCCCCCTCCAGACCTCTGGGGCAGGGCCAACCCTAGCCACCCAAACCAGAGAAGGGCACGGGCCGGGCTACGCGCCCGCTCCCCCCCTCCAGACCTCTGGGCAGGGCCAACCCTAGCCACCCAAACCAGAGAAGGGCACGGGCCGGGCTACGCACCCGCTCCCCCCTCCAGACCTCTGGGGCAGGGCCAACCCTAGCCACCCAAACCAGAGAAGGGCACGGGCCGGGCTACGCACCCGCTCCCCCCTCCAGACCTCTGGGGCAGGGCCAACCCTAGCCACCCAAACCAGAGAAAGGCACGGGCCGGGCTACGCGCCCGCTCCCCCCCTCCAGACCTCTGGGGCAGGGCCAACCCTAGCCACCCAAACCGGAGAAGGGCACGGGCCGGGCTACGCGCCTGCTCCCCCCTCCAGACCTCTGGGGCAGGGCCAACCCTAGCCACCCAAACCAGAGAAGGGCACGGGCCGGGCTACGCGCCCGCTCCCCCCCTCCAGACCTCTGGGGCAGGGCCAACCCTAGCCACCCAAACCAGAGTAGGGCACGGGCGGGCTACACGCCCGCTCCCCCCTCAAGACCTCTGGGGCAGGGCCAACCCTAGCCACCCAAACCAGAGGTGGGCACGGGCCGGGCTACGCGCCCGCTCCCCCCCTCCAGACCTCTGGGGCAGGGCCAACCCTAGCCACCCAAACCAGAGAAGGGCACGGGCCGGGCTACGCGCCCGCTCCCCCCTCTAGACCCCTGGGGCAGGGCCAACCCTAGCCACCCAAACCAGAGAAGGGCACGGGCCGGGCTACGCGCCCGCTCCCCCCTCCAGACCTCTGGGGCAGGGCCAACCCTAGCCACCCAAACCAGAGAAGGGCACGGGCCGGGCTACGCGCCCGCTCCCCCCTCCAAACCTCTGGGGCAGGGCCAACCCTAGCCACCCAAACCAGAGAAGGGCACGGGCCGGGCTACGCGCCCGCTCCCCCCCTCCAGACCTTTGGGGCAGGGCCAACCCTAGCCACCCAAACCAGAGAAGGGCACGGGCCGGTCTACGCGCCCGCTCCCCCCCTCCAGACCTCTGGGGCAGGGCCAACCCTAGCCACCCAAACCAGAGAAGGGCACGGGCCGGGCTACGCGCCCGCTCCCCCCCTCTAGACCTCTGGGGCAGGGCCAACCCTAGACACCCAAACCAGAGGTGGGCACGGGCTGGGCTACGCGCCCGCTCCCCCCCTCCAGACCTCTGGGGCAGGGCCAACCCTAGCCACACAAACCAGAGAAGGGCACGGGTCGGGCTACGCGCCCGCTCCCCCCCTCCAGACCTCTGGGGCAGGGCCAACCCTAGCCACCCAAACCAGAGAAGGGCACGGGTCGGGCTACGCGCCCGCTCCCCCCCACCAAACCTCTGGAGTAGGGCCAACCGTAGCCACCCAAACCAGAGAAGGGCACGGGCCGGGCTACGCGCCCGCTCCCCCCCTCCAGACCTCTGGGGCAGGGCCAACCCTAGCCACCCAAACCAGAGAAGGGCACGGGCCGGGCTACGCACCCGCTCCCCCCTCCAGACCTCTGGGGCAGGGCCAACCCTAGCCACCCAAACCAGAGAAGGGCACGGGCCGGGCTACGCGCCCGCTCCCCCCCTCCAGACCTCTGGGGCAGGGCCAACCCTAGCCACCCAAACCAGAGAAGGGCACGGGCCGGGCTACGCGCCCGCTCCCCCCTCCAGACCTCTGGGGCATGGCCAACCCTAGCCACCCAAACCAGAGAAGGGCACGGGCCGGGCTACGCGCCCGCTCCCCCCCTCCAGACCTCTGGGGCAGGGCCAACCCTAGCCACCCAAACCAGAGTAGGGCACGGGCCGGGCTACGCGCCCGCTCCCCCCCTCAAGACCTCTTGGGCAGGGCCAACCCTAGCCACCCAAACCAGAGGTGGGCACGGGCCGGGCTACGCGCCCGCTCCCCCCTCCAGACCTCTGGGGCAGGGCCAACCCTAGCCACCCAAACCAGAGAAGGGCAAGGGCCGGGCTACGCGCCCGCTCCCCCCCTCCAGACCTCTGGGACAGGGCCAACCCTAGCCACCCAAACCAGAGAAGGGCACGGACCGAGCTACGCGCCCGCTCCCCCCCTCCAGACCTCTGGGGCAGGGCCAACCCTAGCCATCCAAACCAGAGAAGGGCACGAGCCGGGCTACGCGCCTGCTCCCCCCTTCAAGACCTCTGGGGCAGGGCCAACCCTAGCCACCCAAACCAGAGAAGGGCACGGGCCGGGCTACGCGCCCGCTCCCCCCCTCAAGACCTCTGGGGCAGGGCCAACCCTAGCCACCCAAACCAGAGAAGGGCACGGGCCGGGCTACGCGCCCGCTCCCCCCCTCCAGACCTCTGGGGCAGGGCCAACCCTAGCCACCCAAACCAGAGAAGGGCACGGGCCGGGCTACGCGCCCGCTCCCCCCCTCCAGACCTCTGGGGCAGGGCCAACCCTAGCCACCCAAACCAGAGAAAGGCACGGGCCGGGCTACGCGCCCGCTCCCCCCTCAAGACCTCTGGGGCAGGGCCAACACTAGCCACCCAAACCAGAGGTGGGCACGGGCCGGGCTACGCGCCTGCTCCCCCCTCCAGACCTCTGGGGCAGGGCCAACCCTAGCCACCCAAACCAGAGAAGGGCACGGGCCGGGCTACACGCCCGCTCCCCCCTCCAGACCTCTGGGGCAGGGCCAACCCTAGCCACCCAAACCAGAGAAGGGCACGGGCCGGGCTACGCGCCCGCTCCCCCCCTCCAGACCTCTGGGCATGGCCAACCCTAGCCACCCAAACCAGAGAAGGGCACGGGCCGGGCTACGCACCCGCTCCCCCCCTCCAGACCTCTGGGGCAGGGCCAACCCTAGCCACCCAAACCAGAGAAGGGCACGGGCCAGGCTACGCACCCGCTCCCCCCTCCAGACCTCTGGGGCAGGGCCAACCCTAGCCACCCAAACCAGAGAAAGGCACGGGCCAGGCTACGCGCCCGCTCCCCCCCTCCAGACCTCTGGGGCAGGGCCAACCCTAGCCACCCAAACCAGAGAAGGGCACGGGCCGGGCTACGCGCCTGCTCCCCCCTCCAGACCTCTGGGGCAGGGCCAACCCTAGCCACCCAAACCAGAGAAGGGTACGGGCCGGGCTACGCGCCCGCTCCCCCCCTCCAGACCTCTGGGGCAGGGCCAACCCTAGCCACCCAAACCAGAGTAGGGCACGGGCCTGGCTACACGCCCGCTCCCCCCTCAAGACCTCTGGGGCAGGGCCAACACTAGCCACCCAAACCAGAGGTGGGCACGGGCCGGGATACGCGCCTGCTCCCCCCTCCAGACCTCTGGGGCAGGGCCAACCCTAGCCACCCAAACCAGAGAAGGGCACGGGCCGGGCTACGCGCCAGCTCCCCCCTCCAGACCTCTGGGGCAGGGCCAACCCTAGCCACCCAAACTAGAGAAGGGCACGGGCCGGGCTACGCGCCCGCTCCCCCCTCCAGACCTCTGGGGCAGGGCCAACCCTAGCCACCCAAACCAGAGAAGGGCACGGGCCGGGCTACGCGCCCGCTCCCCCCTCCAGACCTCTGGGGCAGGGCCAACCCTAGCCACCCAAACCAGAGAAGGGCACGGGCCGGGATACGCGCCCGCTTCCCCCTCCAGACCTCTGGGGCAGGGCCAACCCTAGCCACCCAAACCAGAGAAGGGGACGGGCCGGGCGACGCGCCCGCTCCCCCACTCCAGACCTCTGGGGCAGGGCCAACCCTAGCCACCCAAACCAGAGAAGGGCACGGGCCGGGCTACGCGCCCGCTCCCCCCCTCAAGACCTCTGGGGCAGGGCCAACCCTAGACACCCAAACCAGAGGTGGGCACGGGCTGGGCTACGCGCCCGCTCCCCCCCTCCAGACCTCTGGGGCAGGGCCAACCCTAGCCACCCAAACCAGAGAAGGGCACGGGTCGGGCTACGCGCCCGCTCCCCTCCTCCAGACCTCTGGGGCAGGGCCAACCCTAGCCACCCAAACCAGAGAAGGGCACGGGTCGGGCTACGCGCCCGCTCCCCCCCTCCAGACCTCTGGGGTAGGGCCAACCCTAGCCACCCAAACCAGAGAAGGGCACGGGCCGGGCTACGCGCCCGCTCCCCCCCCTCCAGACCTCTGGGGCAGGGCCAACCCTAGCCACCCAAACCAGAGAAGGGCACGGGCCGGGCTACGCACCCGCTCCCCCCTCCAGACCTCTGGGGCAGGGCCAACCCTAGCCACCCAAACCAGAGATGGGCACGGGCCGGGCTACGCGCCCGCTCCCCCCCTCCAGACCTCTGGGGCAGGGCCAACCTTAGCCACCCAAACCAGAGAAGGGCACGGGCCGGGCTACGCGCCCGCTCCCCCCTCCAGACCTCTGGGGCAGGGCCAACCCTAGCCACCCAAACCAGAGAAGGGCACGGGCCGGGCTACGCGCCCGCTCCCCCCCTCCAGACCTCTGGGGCAGGGCCAACCCTAGCCACCCAAACCAGAGAAGGGCACGGGCCGGACTACGCGCCCGCTCCCCCCCTCCAGACCTCTGGGGCAGGGCCAACCCTAGCCACCCAAACCGGAGGGGGCTACACACCCATGGCCCTCGAAATATCAAAAGAAGACGGGCACACACACCGGGACGAAATGACGCCAGTTCCCGAGTAGGCGGCCCCGATGTGACTCGACGAAACGAAAGGACGTTCGAGAAACACGCCACCATTAATGATGCGCCCAAAAAGAGCCACCTGGCAAAGGCGGTTTCCCACGGGCATGAATTCGAGGAGCCCATTAATAATGCCAGCTCAGCGCAATGAATAGGGAAGAAACCGTCAATGAGATCTCCCTATAAAGAGGCCACTCCCCCGTCTGAAAGGAACAAAAAATAACCGGTAGACATGAAACTCCGCCACCTTATCCCCCCACCCGCCGGGAAAAGGGCCGAGATACACCGCCCTAGTAAAAAAGAGGTCACCGGCCATCAATGGTTCCCGCCGCCCACGGCGGCGGATCCTACATCAAGACCTCCACCAATAGGATATTCCCCTTACAAACGGATCGCCAAGAGTATATTCCCCTTACACAAGGGAAATCCACCTTTCACGCCTCCGCCCGCCCTAAACGACGACGGGTCGGGGAAAGAATGGCATCCGTTTAAAGCCGGCCGGCCATGCAAGAGCCCCCAGCGCCTGCTGGCCAGTACCTCCTTGCAGTCGGCCTCCGGTGAGGACCTCGGAAAGGCTGCATCACTGACAAGCCCAAAAGGCAAGTCACGGCGTGTCAGCCTGCCCATGCACAACCGGGCGTCGAACCCCACCCTCAAACCGAAGCCGCGAGGCCTGGGACGGAAAGAGACGTCTCGATGCTCAGGAACCTCCCCAAGGCGCACGCCCCCGAAAGACGGCTTCCCTGGTGATCCCCCTTCTCGGCACCTCTACCCCGTCCGGGGAAGGAGAAGACAAAGCAACGGAGGGAAGACAATTCGCTCAGCAAAATCCGCAAACAGGGTATTCCCCTTACAAACGGGTCGCAAAAAGGGTATTCCCCTTACACAAGGGAAATCCGCCCTTCACGCCTCCGTCCGCCCTGAACGACGACGGGTCGGCGAAAGAATGACATCCGTTCAAAGCCGGCTGGGCAGGCAAGAGCCCCCGGCACTTGCCAGCCAGTACCTCCGCACCGTCGACCTCCGGGCGAGGACCTCAGAAAGGCTGCATCCCCGACGAGCCCAAATGGCGAGTCATGGCGTGTCGGCCCGCCCATACACAACCGGGCGCCAGACGCCACTCTCAAACCGAAGCAGCAAGACATGGGGCGGTGGGGGACGGCTCGATGCTCAAGAACCTCCCCAAGGCGCAAGCCTCAGCAAGACGGCTTCCCTTCTCAGCGCCTCTACCGGACCGAGGAAAACCCTTTCCGCGGAAGGAGATGACGAAGCAACGGAGGGAAGACAACCCGATCAGCAAAATCCGCAACGACCCCCCCCCTCTCCCGGGCCAAGGAGACCTTGCAACACTTCAGTACAGAAGGCGGCCATTCTCCTTCGCGTCGAGCTCAACTCCAGTTACAAAGGGCCGGCACGGCCCACAGCGACCACCCGATCCGGAGGTCATTAAACCGCGGGCGAGGATAGCTATATAGCCCCCCTAGCCGGATCTGACCCCACAACGGGCGATAGACTAAGAACTCCAGTACAAGCTGTAGATCAGTCCCTACAAATCTAAATAGAAATGTTCTTTATACGCTCAGTTTTTCGGAGAACACCATAACGGGTAGCTGTCCCCCCGCCAAGGGCCGGGCGAGCAACGCCCTACCCGGCCTAACGGGCATAGGACTTCCAGGTAATCTACGCCCGCAGCTTGAGCCCCGCTCACTAAAAGTCACAGACACCTTTCCCTCAAGGGCGAAAGAGATACACTGGGACCCGCCCTGTGTAACAGGGTCGACCCGAGATTAAATCACGATAGGATAGCGTGAATCACCCCGAGCCACTCCGCCGACTCCCCGCCCCCGCCCAAAGGCAACACAAGCCAACAACATCCCCTTTACCCAGACCTCGCGATCTCGGACACGGGAATGTTGGGGGCATAATTGGCATAATTGGTAATTGCGTAACTTCCACAAGATGCCAAAAACAACATGACCCGGAATGGACCGGTCCCAAGGCAGAGGCCGCGAAATAGGCGCCTAGTCTAGATGGGGCAGTGGTCCTGTCTTATCAAAACAGCGCCGCGATGCGACTCAACATAACGAAAGGACGCTTGGACAACACGCCATACACGCCCCCCGAGAGGCCAGAGTGCCAGATACCACCAGCGAAAAGCGATTCCCGAAACGCGGGATTCCGCGGAGCCCATTAACGGCACTAATCCCTCGCGTTACCCAAGAAAAACCCTTCCTCAGAATCCCGCTATAAATT
Organism: Scilla litardierei; assembly: GCA_030789695.1. Lineage (NCBI taxonomy): Eukaryota > Viridiplantae > Streptophyta > Magnoliopsida > Asparagales > Asparagaceae > Scilla > Scilla litardierei. The sequence continues at coordinate 638,621,386 of CM061142.1, forward strand.
CCCCCCTCCAAAGGTCAGATGAGAGGGGGAAGAGAAACGCAGGGGATTCCCATTCCCTCACTTCGGGCGGAAAACGGCCCCAAATGCCTCAACGAACTAAGGAGAAAGCCGATAGCCGCCGACGGGTCTCACTGCCCCCGACGGTGGCCGCTATAGCCCCGCCACCTCCAACAGGATATTCCCCTTACACGTGGGAGGCACCGCCCGCCAGCTTTCCTCCTGCTTGTTACTATATCAAAAGGCAGGTCCAGATGGCCGGCCGCGTGCCGCAACACCCTAATTAACGCCATCACCTTCGGCGATCCCCACAGGGTGTCGGGGAGAGGAAAACCCCCCAACGGCTCGCCCAGCGGTGCCACCACCGCTACCTCGTCCTCAACCTCCCTGGGGTTCCCCCTCGGCACCCGGGGTCCCCGGCGAGGCCGTACAACCCTCCAGCGCGACGACAGCGAGGCAAAACACGAGGAGACGAGGAAAGGGAAAGGAAGAGGGTCCCCTCCGACGACCGAGGGTCACCCCCCCGAAGGCGGAAACGCCACACGGCGGCACACATTGGTTCGGTTCCCGGCGCCTCGGCTCGCCCCTGGACAATGAGGCGATAGAAATTCGGTAATCGACGTACGGGAAGACCGCCCTGACGCAGGGATCTGCTCCTCCCGGCAAAGCGAACAACAAATATGGACAACCCTCCGTCCCACACATCTTCCCCTAAATGTTGTAAACATCACCTAGATTCTCGATAAAGATCGGTGTATAATATTCCCCCTTTCGGACTCCTCCTCCTAAGCCCAAGCGCACATCAGCTGGAAGGTCCACCGGGCGCGGCCCGGCTGGGGTTCCACGACAACTACCAGCGCGGCCGCTAAGCGCCCCTCAATAAGAGCCCTTACATTCTCAAGAAGTCGAACTCCCCCTTAAATCCGACCCAACACCCGCCAACCACGGCACCCCGTTAGGGGACAACGCCCCGCATGGCTCACCCTCCGGAAGAAACCTCGCGATTCCGCTATAGCGGGACACACCCCGCAGGACCCGCATCCCCCCTAAGCTTGGATCCAAACCCGGGTCACGTTAAAAGGTAGTGTCGCGGCAGCGTTACGCCATCCGAGACGAACCGGGCTTCCGCCTCGCACTCGAATGCCGGGGGAAATTGTTACGACCTAAAGATCGTAGTAGCCCGACACCCACCCGGATCCGCTAACATACCCCATTAACTCACCATTTCACAAAAGGGCCGCTGCCCCGAAAATCCGGGGCATCATGGAGACAGGCGCGCCTTGTAGCGCTCCCCGAACCAGCCGAGGCGCACAACCGCAGCCGCCCGACCCCCCGGGGTAGCGCGCTGGGGGACGCTTGGGTAGCTAGGCCAGGCCTATTGATGGGCACGGCCGGGCCGGACAACCCCCGATCGGAACGGCCCGCCCGACTCCCGCGAACCGCGGCGCCTAGAGTGACACGGTCCGGCCTTTGGTTCGTCGCTAACGACAAACAGCCTAGGTTAAGGACACGACTGACACATACGTCACCCGACCGCCTGACAAAGCACCCCCAGGCGGCTGACCCATCCGACGATTAGTGCTTTCGGCCCTGACATCCCGACAAAAGCACCCCTTGGCCGTTGCGCCGCCTGACAGGAGCAGGTCGGGAACTCCTGTTCTCGATGTCCTTGTCCGAAGCTTCCGCTGACACCCGAGCCAGCTCAGCACGCCTAGTCATCACCCGTCAGGTATAAATACCCCCTCTCCTCTTACGGAAAGGGGGGTTGAAGAATTCTCTCTCATTCTATTTACTCACACACGAGAGCTAAGGTCTTCCATATCTTGGCTCTCCCACCTATAGCTCGTCACGCGTGGCGGGCACACGGAGAGTCCGACCAGCGTGTCTAGCCCCCATTTCAAGCCCTATTACTGACTTAGGCATCGGAGGGGCTAAGGGTTGAACCCCAACCCTGCCCTTCTGACGAGCTGTTCGTGCTGCAGGAGAGCTCGCCCCTGGACCGGAGTCAGCTTCAGCCCCCTGCCGTCCAACCTTCCTCAGCTGCATCTGGCGAGATTCGACCCCGTGAGCCTCACCGGCGACGGATCCGACCTCTTCACCCCACTAATCACTTGTAAAACAGCCTACCCAAACCCTCATTTCCATATAACCACGGTGCCCTTGGTTCCCCATAATATAAATTCATTGTACGCGAGTTCCGCCTCGTAACAGTCGCCAAGTAGTAATAATCCTAGTGAGCCTAGGGTCGAACACATGGACAACTTGCTTACAATCAACAACGGTCACAATTAGCTTAAGCGGTGTGAGAAATACCACCCTTTGGGGGTGAGGATTGGTTGAGCTAATTTTTAGAGCAAACTACCGTTAAGCATGCAAGCAAAGAAGAATGTAGGATAGCAAACAAAGAAAAGAAGTGTGAGTTTGCAGTTTCATGATGTAGTCGGGCTTATAATTCAATCGGAATTCACTACGACCTCTCCTCTGGCTAAGGAAAGATTGATAGGATAATATGATATTTCATCAAACACTTTGAGTGCGAAAAGTAATGAATGAAACATATGAGAAAAATCAACAATGAGCACAATAGAGAGGATCCACTAGAATGAGTCTCTCTTTGGATTTCCCACTAGGGTTCCAATAAACAACCCTAACTCAATGTTTCATCCACATATGCGAGGTTAAAATCAAGCTAGAGATGAGATTTATAAGCCCAACACACATCAATCCACCAAAACACACACCAAGAGATTTAGCTACTCATCATACACAATGATGACCACATTGATTTAAAAAGATTCATCCAAGAGTTTTTCAAGGAGTAAAGCTAAAAGATAAAGTGAAATTTAAATCTTGAATACAAGGAAACCCCCTTTTGAGAAGAACCCAACCTTTCTCCTTGAGCTTCTCCATTGATGCTTGCCTCCTTCTCCAAGCTCTCCCCAAGCCCTAGAAATGATTTTTGGAGGGGAAACAAGCAAGAGCAACCAAAAGCCTGCTGAAAAAACAGAGAGCAAAAACCCAACTTCTGTCCAAAAAAAACAGAGAACAATTTCGAGCCGCCCCCTGGTCTTTTTCGCGTTCAGCCATTCACCTAAAAAACTGTGCCTCCTGCTTTTTTTTCGCACTCAGCAGTGCAACCAATAGGGCCGGGTCAGAGACCAGGCCCGTCTCGCCCCCAGCGACCGCAATTGAGCGGGCGCTGCTGAAAGTTTTCGGGGGCACGGGGGAGTGCGTGCCCCTGCGTTCTCATTCCCTCGCTCGCAAGAGCGGGGGCCTTCCGCTTGGCGGGCCGGCCAGGCGGGCCGGCCCGCTGGGCATTAAAACTTTTATTAAAATGTTTTTTAAAACACAAATATCGACCTGTGAAGAAGCGGGTCGGCCAGCGGGCCGGCCCACAACGTGGGATTTTGTAATTAAATTTTTTTCTTTTAATAAAATTCCAGAAATGATCTCCATGGCTTGTAAAATCCCCCAAAAATACCTCCAAGCTCCCAAAAATCCTGGAAAAATTCCAGAAAATCTGATAAATTTCCAGGAGTACCTGAAAAATAAGATGAGCTAATATTAGTCCATAGAAATCGTATTATATATATAAAAATAGATTAGGCGTTAATAATCCATGATATCACGAAAACACACGTAACAACGCCAAAATTAATATGATATACACAAATACCCAGAAATGGGGGGAAATAAGCAATTTATACCCCGAATCACCCCCCGAACTAGCTATTTGCTAGTCCCTAGCAAAACAAGCGATACATTCGGATTAAAAAGAAAACATGCACCAATCTCACAATATTCTTATGGCATACCCCAAATGTTATTTCCAATTGATTTTAAAGTCAATATACCCAATGTATGAAAGTAAATAATAAATGACACTCTTCTCAACCAATTCAAAGAAAAGTAAGGCAATAAGCACCGTATCACATATGTCGGGAAATATCACGATATCATGAATACCAATCTTCAAGGAAATGGCCACTACAAAAGAAATTTCATCTAAGTTGTGGAGGAATGAGATTGCAATATTCATGTTGGTTATTCACTCAATTATTCATACTCCTTTTCTTTTTCTTTTCTTTTCCTCTTTTTTTATGTTTTTGTGAACTCCCCTAAATCTTCTCTTTCGTGTCCTCCCCAATGTTTCGTGGGGCACCGACTACTTGATAAGACTAGAGGAACAATGCACCTTTTCTTTTCTATTTTTTTGGTTTATGCTTTGCATACACACGATAACACAATATAGGCAAAGAGATGGAATGATTTCTAAATCTCATCTTTGGCGTCCTCCCCAATGTTTCGCGGGGCACCGGCTACTCAATTTGATTAGAAAGACAATTCACTTATATTATATCTCTCTTTCTCTCATTCCAACACAATCAAGCAATTCATCCATCCATTCCTTAGAAGAAAAACAAAGCATAACATATTGGCCATCCCCTATCTAATTAAAAACTACATCATTCATCCCAACATGAAATCGCTTACAACAAACTTTTCCCAAATTGTTTCAAAAAAATCATCACGACATATGAAATAGTCTCATACCTGGCATATTAGCATTTGAATCCAAATTGGAAAAGAAATTAAAACACGCCAATCAAATATCCATAAGTTGATACCAAAATAGAATTTAAATCCAAATGTATGCATGAAGATGTAGCATGTAAGGGATCAAGCACAAAGCTAGAAAATGAGCAAGGATGGTCGATGTTAAGCTCGCAAGATATTGGAGATAACAAAAGGGATGTCTCCACACACAAAATTTTTTTTGTACAAAACAACTAACTAAACATCCTAAAACAACCTACAACAATCTACAACCCTCCCCCAACTAAATATATGCATTGTCCTCAATGGATGAAAGGGTAGTAGAAGCAAAAGTTGGAACAAACACACCTATTTAGTTGCCGCCCGAAGGCGGGTCCGCAAGTTCCTCGGTGTTCCGCTCCTTAGCCCATGAATCAAAGTAAGGCTTCAAACGTTGTCCATTGACCTTGAACTCAATCCCATCTTTTTTGTTCACCAAGGTCACCGCTCCATGATTGTAGACATGTTTCACCACGAATGGCCCAGACCATCTAGATCTCAATTTTCACAGAAAGAGATGAAGCCGGGAGTTGTATAATAGCACGCTTTGGCCCGGAAAAAATTTCCTCCTCAAAATCATCTTGTCATGCTCAAATTTCATGCGCTCCTTTGCTATTTTGGCATTGTCGTATGCATCCCACCGCAACTCCTCCAATTCACAAATCTGCAATTTACGAAAATTGTTGGATGAGTCCCAAATGGAATTAAATTGTTTAATTGCCCACAATGATTTGTGCTCTAATTCCACGGGCAAATGGCAATGCTTTCCATAAACAATCCTATACGGCGACATTCCTAAAATTATTTTGTAAGCGGTCTGATATACCCAAAGTGTTTCCGGCAATCGGACACTCCAATCCTTGCGTGTAAGATTCATCGTTTTTTGTAGGATGTTTTTGATTTTTTTATTAGCCAATTCCGCTTGGCCATTGGTTTGGGGGTGGTAAGGTGTGGAAATTTTGTGTGTGATCCCAAACCTCTTCATCAAGTTAGAGAATGGTTTATTACAAAAATGAGAGCCACCATCGCTAATAATAGCTTTAGGAACTCCAAAACGTGCAAAAATATTTTCTTTGAGAAATTTTAGCACGGTAGCACCCTCATTGTTCCTAGATGCAATGGCCTCCACCCATTTGGATACATAATCAACATCCACCAAGATATATGTGTATCCAAATGAAATGGGGAATGGCCCCATAAAATCTATGCCCCAACAATTAAAAATTTCAATTTCTAAGATTGGGTTTAAGGGCATCATATTTCTTTCTGTTATTTCCCCTAACTTTTGACATGGCACACAAGATTTACAATATGTGTATGTTTCCGTAAACATGGTGGGCCAATAAAATCCACATTGTAAAATTTTGGCCACCGTTTATGTGCGGAAAAGTGTCTGCTACATGCACCACAATGACAAAAATGTAATACACTAGCAAACTTGTCATTTGGCACACACTTTCTAAAAATTTCGTCGGAACAATATTTATACAAATAAGGATCATCGAAAAAGAATGATTTTACCTCATGTTTGAATCTCCTTATGTCCAGAATCGACCAAAAGTAAGGAACCTTACCAGAAACCAAGTAGTTTGCAATATTGACGTACCATGTCAAGGAAGACACGGCAAAAAGTTGTTCATCCAAAAATGCATCATGAATTGGTGTGGTGGTGGGCTCGTTCCCGAAAGTAATCCGTGACAAATGATCCTCCACCAAGTTTTCCACGACCTTCTTATCCTTAATCACGACGTGGAACTCCTGCAAAAGCAATATCCATCTAATAAGCATTGGTTTAGCATCTTTCTTTGAAAGCAAATACTTTAGGGCCCGCATGATCCGTAAAAATGAGAATGGGTGACCCTAAGATATAGCTCCTAAATTTCTCCAAAGCAAACACTACGGCGAGCAATTCTTTCTCCGTTGTTGTGTAGTTTCTTTGGGCTTCATTGAGGGTTTTGCTCGCGTAGTAAATTACACATAGTACTTTCTCCCTCTTTTGACCAAGCACTGCTCCCACGGCAAAATTGCTTGCATCACACATAATCTCGAATGGGAGGCTCCAATCCAGCACCTGCAAAATGGGAGAAGTAGTCAATGAACATTTCAATAATTCAAATGAAGATTGACACTCACGTGTCCAAATAAATTCGGCATCAAGAGTTAGTAAATGGCAAAGGGGCCGTGAGATGGCACTAAAGTCCTTGATGAAACGACGATAGAACCCCGCATGCCCTAGGAATGATCGCACATCCTTCATGGTTTTTGGAGCCGGTAGCTTTTCAATTATCTCCACTTTAGCTCGGTCTACCTCCATTCCTTACTTTGAGACTTTATGTCCAAGAACCATCCCCTCCGTAGCCATGAAGTGGCATTTCTCCCAGTTTAGGAGGAGGTTCTTCTCAATGCATCTATTCAAAACCAAAGAAAGATTAGACAAACAACTTTCAAATGAGATTCCAAAAACCGAAAAGTCATCCATGAAAATCTCCACAATTTCAACCATATCACTAAAAATACTTAGAACACATCGTTGAAATGTGGCAGATGCATTGCACAAACCGAAGGTCATCCTACGAAAGGAAAATGTGTCGAAGGGACAAGTGAAAGTGGTTTTCTCTTGGTCCTCCGGGGCAATTTCTACTTGGTTGTAGCCCGAATACCCGTCCAAAAAGAAATAAAATTCATGGCCCGCAACCCTTTCTACAATTTGGTCAAGGAATGACAAAGGAAAATGGTCCTTGCGGGTCATGGCATAAGCTTCCGATAATCTACACACATACGCCAACCGGTGGTGGTTCGTGTAGGGATCAACTCATCATTCTTGTCCCTAATGACGGTGATTCCGAACTTTTTGGGCAAATTTGGATGGGACTCACCCATCTACTATCCGAAATCGGGTAAATGATACCCGCATCCAACAATTTTACAAGTTCATTTTTACAACCTCCTTCAACATCGGGTTAAGCCGACGTTGCAACTCCCTAGAGGGTTTTGAATCCTCTTCCAAATAAATGTGATGTGAGCACACTAAAGGGCTAATTCCCGTGATATCCACTAGTGTCCAACCTATAGCCTTTTTGTGTGTTCTTAACACATCCAACAAATCATGTTCTTGCTTAGGTGTGAGGTTAGAATTTATTACCACCGGGAATGTCTCACCCTCTCCAAGGTAGGCATACTTCAAATATTTCGGAAGAGGCTTTAAATCCAATTTGGGATGCTCCGAAGATGATGGCATATGAGGTGGGGAGTCCGTAGGCAATGTCTCAAATCTCAGAACCCATTTGGTGCTTGGTCCCGCATGTGTCTCCTGCACAAGAAAAGATTCATCAATATGCTCACAAAAAGAGTCAAGAAAATCTAAAGGATTATCAAATTCGGAACCAAAATGATCTTCAACACATGAGTCTATAGGTTCCGAAGCCAAAAAGTCAACCATGTTAACTTCATCGTATTCCCCCTCTCGTGGTGACAATTTGCATGCATTGAAAATATTATGTTCAAGTGTCATGTTTCCAAAAGAGATTAGTGGCCAAAAATGGTCTTCCTAGGATTATCGGGGTGGGATTCTCCGATGTGGGTCCTTGAATGTCAAGGACAATGAAATCAACGGGGTAATAAAATTTGTCCACTTGGAAAAGCACATCCTCCACACAACCCCGTGGAATCTTCACACTCCTATCTGCTAGTTATAAAACAACCGGCGTGCTTTTTAGTTCACACAATCCTAGTTGAACAAAAACCGGGTAAGGCAATATGTTAACACTCGACCCCAAATCCAAAAGTGCTTGACCTATCCTCTTTGTGCCTATGGTGCATTCAATTGTAGGGGATCCCAGGTCTCTAAATTTTGGGGGAGTGTTGTGTTGAACAATGGAGCTCACTTGCTCTGTTAAGAAAGCTTTTTTCTTCACATTCAAATTCCTCTTCACCGTGCACAAATCCTTAAGAAACTTAGCATATGTGGGAATTTGATTAATAGCATCAAGTAAGGGAATATTAATTTGACATCGTTGAAAAATCTCCCTGATTTCCGTTTGATACTTGTCCTTGGATGGTGGGGAGAGCCTTTGAGGGAATGGTACTGGCGTGGAATAAGGCTCGGGCTCCTTGGATGGATTCTTCTTTGTTGTGCCTTCACCTTACTCCTCCTCAAGCACCAAGTCCGGTATTTGTTCCTTCTCTCCCACATTCTCCACTTGTGGATTTTTAGGTGACTCCACATTTTCAAAAAAATTTCCACTTCTCAACGTCGTCACCGTTTGTCATTGCTTCATTGGATCCCTCGCCGATGAAGAAGGGTTCATATTATGGTTGGGCAATGGTTGGGATGGAAACTTTCCCTTCTTTAGACATGCGGTCAACTTCGCCAAGTGCTTCGCCATTTGTTGATTTTGAGTTTGTTGGAGTTGTTGAAATTGTTGGAATTGTTAGCTTTGGGCTTGTTGCACTTGGATGAGTTGTTGCAATGTCTCATTCATGGAGTTCATTTGGATCTCACTTCCTTCCTCTCTCTTCCTTTGGAAACCACCTCCTTGGTAATTGTTATTGAAAGGAGGAGCCTTGTACGGTTGATGAGTTTGTTGTGGCGGCCCTTGATGTTGCGGTTGTTGTGGCCTCCAACTCAAGTTGGGATGATTCTTCCAACTTTGGTTATACGTGTTGGGGCTGAAGTTTTGTCCAAACACTTGATTCGCCTCCGCATTAGGTTCTCTCAAAACCTCCTTCAATGTGGGAATGGTGGGGCAATTAGAAGTATCATGCCCCGTAGTTTCGCAAATGGAACAACTTTGCTCCAAGGCCACACTCTTCAACGCCCTCAACTCCATGGCTTGGATCTTCTTTTGCATAGCTTCTAACCGGGCTTCCATAGCATCATCGGTCTTCAAAGGGTGTAAGCCACCACGAGTTGGTTGTGACGAAGACGAGTCGCCTCTATCAAACTCCGAAGTTGTGTCCCATGTTTGTGCATTCTCCGCCAGCATCTCCAAATAATCCCATGCATCATTCGACCCCTTATCAAAAAATTCTCCATTGCACATTGTTTCCAAAAATTGCTTTGATGTCGGTAGAAGAATCCAATGACACGGCATTTCTCGAACCCGTGGTGAGGACATGAGAGTAGAAGTTCCTTTAGCCTCTCCCAAGTTTGGTAGAATGTCTCATTATTGCGTTGGGCAAAGCTCATGATTTGCCTCTTCAATCCCTGTGTCCTGTGCAAGGGAAAACATTTCTTTAGAAACTCGACTTGAAATTGCAACCATGAAGTAATTGAGCGTGGTCGTAAAGCATTAAGCCAATTCTTAGCTTTATCTTTGAGAGAAAACGGAAATAATTTCAAGTATATCGTGTCGGCACTTGTTTTCCCATCAAAACATGTGGAACATACGCCTTCAATTCCTTTATGTGAAGATATGGGGTTTCCCTCTCCAACCCATGAAAATTGGGTAGGAGTTGAATTACCCTGGGTTTAAAATTAAAGGAGTTTGCATCCGTAGGTAACATAAAGCATGAAGCCGAGCTAGACCTCGTGGGTCTCAAAAGATCCCTCAAAGACCTAGGGACTTCGGCTTGAGAATTAGTGTCATGCTTACTAGTATTATCATTGTTCATGTCATGACGTGTGGGCGTGTTAGTCTATGTGTTCGAGGTGTTCGAAGACACATAAACTAACCAAGCAATCGATGGTATGCAAAGAAAACGAAAACAAACAAAGTAAAAATTATATACGAATATGTACAAAAAAGATGATATAGCCACAAAGCAAAGCTAAAAGTAATGTAATTGTCGATGGTAAAACCATTGTTCCCGGCAACGGCGCCAAAAACTTAGCATGAACAAAAGATTGCACGTGCTAACTCCCAAGTGTAGGAGGTCACCAAGTAGTAATAATCCTAGTGAGCCTAGGGTCGAACACGGGGACAACTTGCTTACAATCAACAACGGTCACAATTAGCTTAAGCGGTATGAGAAATACCACCCTTTGGGGGTGAGGAATGGTTGAGCTAATTTTTAGAGCAAACTACCGTTAAGAATGCAAGCAAAAAAGAATGTAGGATAGAAAACAAAGAAAAGAAGTGCGAGTTTGCAGTTTCATGATGTAGTCGGGCTTACAATTCAATCGGAATTCACTACGACCTCTCCTCCGGCTAAAAGAAAGAGTGATCGGATAATATGACATTTCATCGAACACTTTAAGTGTGAAAAGTAATGAATGAAACATATGAGAAAAATCAACAATGAGCACAATAAAGAGGATCCACTAGGATGAGCCTCTCTTTGGATTTTCCACTAGGGTTCCAATAGACAACCCTAACTCAATGTTTCATCCACATAGGAGAGGTCAAAATCAAGCTAGAGATGAGATTTATAAGCCCAACACACATCAATCCACCAAAACACACACCAAGAGATTTTAGCTACTCATCATACACAAAGATGACCACATTGATTTAAAAAGATTCATCCAAGAGTTTTTTCAAGAGCAAAGCTCAAAGATAAAGTGAAATTTAAAGCTTGAATACAAGGAAACCCCCTTTTAAGAAGAACCCAAACTCTCTCCTTGAGCTTCTCCCTTGATGCTTGCCTCCTTCTTGCTTGCCTCCTTCTCCAAGCTCTCCCCAAGCCCTAGAAATGGTTTTTGGAGGGGAAACAAGCAAGAGCAACCAAAAACCTGCTGAAAAAAACAGAGAGCAAAAACCCAACTTCTGTCCAAAAAAACAGAGAGCAATTTCGAGCTGCCCCCTGGTCTTTTTTGCGTTCAGCCATTCACCCAAAAAACTGTGCTTCCTGCTTTTTTTCGCACTCCACAGTGCAACCAATGGGGCCGGGTCAGAGACCTGGCCCGTATCGCCCCCAGCGCCCGCAATTGAGCGGGTGCTGCTGAAAGTTTTCAGGGGCACGGGGGGAGCGCATGCCCCCGTGTTCTCATTCTCCCTCTCGCATGAGCGGGGGCCTTCCGCTTGGCAGGCCGGCCAGGCGGACCGGCCCGCTGGGCATTAAAACTTTTTTTAAAAATGTTTTTAATAAACACAAACAGCGGCCTGTGAAGAAGCGGGCCGGCCAGCGGGCCGGCCCACAACATGGGCTTTTGTAATTAATTTTTTTTCTTTTAATAAAATTCCAGAAATGATCTCCATGGCTTGTAAAATCCCCAAATAATACCTGCAAGCTCCCAAACATCCTGGAAAAATTCCTGAAAATCTGAAAAAATTCCAGGAGTACCTGAAAAATAAGATGAGCTAATATTAGTCCATAGAAATTGTATTTTATGTATAAAAAGAGATTAGGCGTTAATAATCCATGATATCACGAAAACGCACGTAACAACGCCAAAATTAATATGATATACACATAAAATACCCAGAAATAGGGGGAAATAAACAATTTATACCCCGAATCAGTGGTGGAGTCAGTCCTGGGCCAGAGTGAGGAAAGCGACAGGAGTTATTTTTTGAAAATCCCACTTTGCGATTTGACGCAATTATTTCGGCTCGAAAGAGGGGGAAATCGAAGCGCCTCGACGCCCACTCCGCGAACCGACACAATCTTTTCGAATCGAAGGCAGGTGGAAATCGAAGCGCCTCGACCGATCCGAGGGCGACGCGTGGCGAATGTGACAGCGACCATCAGTCGAAGCGTCAGAAAGGCGCAGATCGAAGAGTCAGATAGCCCGGATCATCGACGCGTGGCGGGACATCTGCGGCTGCGATCATTCGGGGTGTCTTATAAATAGCTCTGGGTGGAAACGAGTGAGGGTTTCTCACTTTCGAAATTCTCTAAGCATTTGCGATTGCTGGAGACTATGTAGTTCTTGCCGAAGTTGCCGTCGGAGATCAGGCCACCGTCACAGAGCCGTTATCGCAGTCGCCGCAGTCGTACATGTATTGAATCTCTTCTTTCTCAATGTCTTCGTCGACGTCTTCCATCCGCCTGCTGGAGTTGGGGGAGGTGGAGAAGTGGGTTCAGAGCCAGGCGGAGGTGGAGAGCTCCGCCGTGGATTCGGTACGGAACACGGAGGAGAGGTCATCGGAGGATTGGAGTTGGACCGCGGGTGGGGAGCAATCCGTGGGCTCGCCCCCAGAGGCTCAGAGGGACTCGAGGAAGGGGAAAGGGCCTGTAGTGATGGTGTCGAGTCCAGCTACCCCGGCCATTGTCACGATCGCCGAGGCTGGAAATGTCCCCGAAGAAATCCTGAGCGCGGTACCGGTGAATAAGATATCCATCATATCGGACATCTGCACGTTGTACATTAGCCCGTCGTATTTAGTCCGTTTGCCCGCCGCGACTAGAGGGTGTGCTTCGCAAGGGACTACAAAGTCGGGGTATACGTGGCCTACTTCCAGTGAGGGTTGCACTTCCCCCCTTCATCCCTTGGTGCTCGAAATTTTGAATTTCTTGGAGTTGCCGCTATTCCAGCTGATGCCGAACTCCATCAACATGATAGTCGGCTTCCTGGTTCTGTGCGTGAGGAATAACGTCTGCCCGTCCCTGTCCCTCTTCCACCACTTCTTTGCGCTGAAGAGGTTGAGGTCATGCTATTACCTCTCTGCGAAGAAAAGTCATCCCCTCATCAGAGGCTTGTCGGACAAGATCAAAGGGTGGAGGCAGCAGTTTGTGTTCGTCTTGATGCCAGCAGACGTGGTGCTGAGATCGAACTGGGGTGCGTTGAACCCCGAGGCGAGGCGGGGGGGTCAGGCTGAGTGATGAGGAGGAAGAGCTGGCCAGGTCCCTGATGGCGATCCCAGAGGAGGGTCGGGAATACAGTATGCTTGCCGATAAGGATATGATAATCCAACACATTTGGCCCGAAGGTAATGCGAGCGTAGTGGTTGATGCATCTAAAGCGCTCTCTCTAAGCTCTCCTTCTTCTGCAGGTCGAACGATGAGCGTACCGTTCGAAGAACTGAGAAGACGGGCCGCGGAGCAGGCGGTCCAGCAGGCAAGGAAGGCGGACAAGAAGAGGCTGCACGAGGAGACCGGGGAGGAAAGCTCGAGGAAGGGGAAGGCGCCCGGGGGTGGAAGAGGGCGAAGCTGCCCGCGAAGTCGTCCTCTCCTGATCCTCAGAAGGAGAGGGACTCCAGTCGGTCTGGGGAGAGGGCTGCACAGGATGCTGCTCCCCGGTTATCGATCTTGAGGGCGGGGACGAAGGACGGGCTGGACCCGGGACAGGGAACCCCGAAGTCTGCCCGCCGAGCCCGAGCGTAACGGCTGCTGTCGACCAGACCCGAACACCAGGTCGCCTCGAGGGCTCTAGTAGGTCGGGCCCCGGCTCCAAGTCGTTGGGTTGGGATGGCTGGCCCTACGACTGTCTGTGATTCGTGTTGGAGAGGCAGGGCCACCCCAGCTGCGAAGCCTCGCTCGTCATCTTCAAGGCCAAGAAGGCCGAGATCGAAGGTTACCCACAGGAGGCCCTACATCTGATGCCCTATCGGGTAGGGGCCGATGAGTCGATCTTTGATGATGGTGGGGTAGCAGTGAGGTTGGTAGAGAATTGCCTGCTGCCCTGCGACAGGAAGAGCTTGGCCGCCGTCGGTCAAGAACGACTGTGCGGCTTCATAGTATGGCACGACATGCAGGTCGGTGGTCCGGATTGGATCAGGTATATTAGATGCTCTTGTCTAAGGAATAGTCTGACACACTCTGCTTTGTCGTGCAAGCCATAACTATGATGGTCGCCGTTAGGCGCCACATGCCTGCCTTGAATAAGGCCGAGGCCGTCGTCGCCAAAATGGCGACCGAGCTTGCCGCGCTCCGCAAGAGCACCGACGAGCAGTTGGCGGATGAGAAGGATAAGTGCAGCAAGCTGGCATCGAAGGTCCAGCTCATGAAGGTGCTCCTGGTGGACCACGAGACGAAGGCCACCTCCGCGGCCGAACGCATATAGGAGCTAGAGGATGTGCTAGAGCGGGAGAAGGCGCAGGCAGTCGACCTGGCGGCGCAGGTGAAGGTCGCGAAAGACGAGCTGACCTCGAAGACCGAAGAATTTCGTGGGTATCAGGAGTTGACCGTCGTTCCTGCCCTTGCAGGGATGATGCGCGACGACCTGGTGCAAGGTCGAGCGGAAGGTCTGAAGGAGGGACGAGCAGAAGGCCTGGAGGAGGGCTGGGATAAGGGCTGGGATGCCTGCCTTAGCCGGGTAAAGGAAAGAGCGATCAGCCTCTGCCCTCCGATCGAGGTCGATTTTGACGAGCTGGTGGCCTCTGAGGATGAGGAAGAGGCGGGGGGGGGGGGGGGGGGGGGGTGACGAGGATGCAGCCGTTGACATTGAGGGCGACTCCCCGGAGATCGACGAGAGGGACTAGTTTTATTTCATCCTTCTCCCCCCTTTTTTGTTTTGCCTTGGCCGAGCAGTGGGGTCGGCCCGAGGGAGGCCTCGTTTTGTAAGGTCGGCCCCGATCATGATTGTAAGACTTTGACTTCGAATAGATGAATTTTTTTTGCTATCTGGTGTCCGAGTTTTCTTTGCAAATTTAAGTAAAAAGTGTAGTTACAGTAGGTGGTATCAAGTCGTACTCGCCAGGGGAGGGCGAGCGCATAGCTCGGCCCGTACTCCTCTCTGGTTTAGGTGGCAGGGCTCCGTGAGCTCGCCTCAGAGTTGGAAAGAAAACGTTCATATGTTAGCGGGCGCATAGATGGAATTTGACCACTTGCTAGGAAGGACTTTCTCATTAACTTTTATAAGACACTTGACAGTGCTTTGGACGAGCGTGATGCCCTACATAGACGAGCTAACGTGCAGTTCTACTTGACTATAAAATGCATCAGGATGAGCGATCTCCTATTTTCGACGTGGCCTTCCTTCTCTACCATTGCTTGTTGCGTCCTCTTTCACCTCCTCGATGGTGAAAGGTTGCAAGGTCTCCTCGGGGAATCCCCGACTCGAAGGAAAACCCTGGGAGAGGAGGAGCACGAGGTAGTGAAGAAGGCGTAGCCTCCTCGTGAGGTCGAGGAGTGGAAGACGGACCGTTGGGGGGCGGGCCGGTGGAGGCAGGTATGCCCGGTGGGGTGATTTGGCAGGGAGGCCCCTAACCGACGATTTCGACCGTCATAGCACGTGCATCTTTTGCCTTTCCCGCCGGCTGGGGTCGTTGCGGAGTGGGTGTCGGAAGGGAGGAGCAGTCTGCCGCAGGTCCTCTAGTTCCCCTATCGCAAGTTGTCCAAGGGAAGTCGAGGAGTGGAAGGCGGGGCATCCCTCGTGTAAGAGAAATAGCCCATCGGCGACCCGTATGTAAGAGGAATAACCTATCGGGGAGGTGCGGTCCATCGCCGTCCGTGGGCCTCTCCCACGATCGGGTCAACGGTGGACTGCTTTTGAGAAGGGGGGATGTCTAAAGGCAAATCCGACCCGGACGTCCCGGGTTGGTGAGGAGAGATTGATTGTGGGGGGCGGACTCAAGCTTACTCGCTCTTCCATTCTTTTTTCCCCCTTCAAGTTAATGAGGGGAGTATTTATAGATGGCGAAGGATGATAGTTTCCGATGGGCTGATGCGATGAGCTGGCGTCATTGGCTGGTTTGTCAGGGTCAAGTCATTCGAACCCACCTTTGCCAGGCAGTGTCAGGCGTGAGGCGTCAGGCCTGCGCCTCTCGGGGGGTACGCTGTCATTAATGGCCGGCTTCCCGAGTGTCCTTTCGTTATAACAGGTCACGTCAAATGCACACTTTATCGGGACCGCAAGCAGACCTGAGGTTCTAACCCTGTGCGGGGCATGCCTCGGTCAGGGTGCCATTGTCCTTTTCCCCGGCCTCTCGGGGGGGGGGGACCGATCGCGTGGCCTGGCCTGTGCTCTTTTCTCCAGTTTGGGTTGCAGAGCTTTCTAGGCTTGCCCCGGAGTCTTTACTTGAGGGGGGGGGAGCGAGCATGTATCTCGGCCCGTGCCCTTCTCCGGTTTGCGTGGCTAGGACGGATCTTGCCCCGGAGTCTTTGTAGGGGGGAGGGAGCCGTAGCTCGACCCGTGCCCTTCTCCGGTTTGGGTGGCAAGGACGGATCCTGCCCCCAGAGTCTTCGTAGGGGCGAGGGAGCCGTAGCTCGGCCAGTGCCCTTTTTCTCCAGTATGGGTGGCGAAGCGTTTTAGGCTTGTCCCGGAGTCTTTACTTGAGGGTGGAGCGAGCGCGTAGCTCGGCCCGTGCCCTTCTCCGGTTTGGGTGGCGAGGATGGATCCTGCCCCGGAGTCTTCGTAGGGGAAAGGGAGCCGTAGCTCGGCCAGTGCCCTTTTTCTCCAGTTTGGGTGGTGAAGCGTTTTAGGCTTGCCCTAGAGTATTTACTTGAGGGGGGAGTGGGCGTGTAGCTCGACCCGTGCCCTTCTTCGGTTTGGGTGGTGAGGACGGATCCTGCCTCGGAGTCTTCGTAGGGAGGAGGAAGCTGTAGCTCGGCCCGTGCCCTTTTTCTCCAGTTTGGGTGGCAAAGAGTTTTAGGCTTGCCTCGGAGTCTTTACTTGAGGGGAGAGTGAGCCCGTAGCACGGCCCGTGCCCTTCTTCGGTTTGGGTGGCGAGGACGGATCCTGTCCCGGAGTCTTCATAGGGGGAGGGAGCCGTAGCTTAGCATGTGCCTTTTTTCTCCAGTTTGGTTGGCGAAGCGTTTTAGGCTTGCCCTGGAGTCTTTACTTGAGGGGGGAGAGAGCGCATAGCTCGGCCCGTGCCCTTCTCCAGTTTGGGTGGCGAGGACAGATCCTGCCCCAGAGTCTTCGTAGGGGGAGGGAGCCGTAGCTCGGCCTGTGCCCTTTTTCTCTAGTTTGGGTGGCAAATCATTTTAGGCTTGCCCCGGAGTCTTTACTTGAGGGGGAAGCGAGTGCGTAGCGCGGCCCGTGCCCTTCTTCGGTTTGGGTGACGAGGACTGATCCTGCCCCAGAGTCTTTCTAGGGGGAGGGAGCTGTAGCTCGGCCCGTGCTCTTTTTCTCCAGTTTGGGTGGCGAAGCGTTTTAGGCTTGCCCCGGAGTCTTTACTTGAGGGGGGAGCGAGCGCGTAGCTCTGCCCGTGCCCTTCTCCGGTTTGGGTGGCGAGGACGGATCCTGTCCCGGAGTCTTCGTAGGGAGGGAGGGAGCCGTAGCTCAGCCCGTGCCCTTTTTCTCCAGTTTAGGTGACGAAGCGTTTTAGGCTTGCCCCGGAGTCTTTACTTGAGGGGGGAGCGAGCGCATAGATCGGCCCGTGCCCTTCTCCGGTTTGGGTGGCGAGGACGGATCCTGTCCCGGAGTCTTCATAGGGGGGAGGGAGCCGTAGCTCGGCCCGTGCCCTTTTTCTCCAGTTTGGGTGGCAAAGCGTTTTAGGCCTGCCCCGGAGTATTTACTTGAGGGGGGAGCGAGTGCGTAGCTCGGCCCGTGCCCTTCTCCGGTTTGGGTGGCAAGGACGGATCCTGCCCTGGAGTCTTCGTAGGGGGAGGGAGCCGTAGCTCGGCCAGTGCCCTTTTTCTCCTGTTTGGATGGCGAAGCGTTTTAGGCTTGCTCCGGAGTCTTTACTTGAGGGGAAGCGAGCGCGTAGCTCGACCCGTGCCATTCTCCAGTTTGGGTGGCAAGGACGGATCCTGCCCAGGAGTCTTCGTAGGGGGAGGGAGCCGTAGCTCGGCCTGTACCCTTTTTCTCTAGTTTGGGTGGCGAAGCATTTTAGGCTTGCCCCGGAGTCTTTACTTGAGGGGGGAGTGAGCCTGTCACGCCCCGCTTCCCAAAAATGTGGAGTCGAGACGTGAGAAGGTCCGCGCAAACTTGAAGCCGTGAAGCTCCAAGTCTGATAAGCGTATAAAGACACTTATTATGGCAAGTCCTTGCAAATGCGATACGAAACAAAGATAACAATAAGAAAATGAGACAATAAGCAATTTATTGAGTCCCTGAATATCCATAAATAAATTACAATATTACAGAAAAGCCACCAGGCTAAAGGAAAAAGAGTCTAAGGCCCAACATGGCCAACAAAGGATAACATACATACAAGGGTGCCACGCACCGACAACTAACATGAATCTTAAATCATAAAGGGAAACTCAACAAGTCACCGGTGTCCACAAGACTCCTCCTGAGCAAACACAACGCCCTCTGCAACAAGCTCTGACTCGGCAACTAACATGCGACACCCAAAGAGAAAGGGGCACATGTCAGCAAGTCTGGAAAGACTTGTGCAAGGAAACTAAAAGAAAGGCAACTAGCAACCTAGCAGTTATAGTATTAAGCAATGACATGGCAGTTAAGTATGATGCAACAGTTTAAAGGAGACGAGCATGCACAATGTAGTAAAAGCTACCAAATCACTAATCACTTATCATTTATCACTTATCACTATTAATCACTTAAACACTAGAGATTTCGCCTGCAGGCTGGAGTGGCGGATCAGGCCATCTCGTGCTCTGGTGACGCATATCTCTTACTCACTTAAACACTAGAGATTTCGCCTGCAGGCTGGAGTGGCGGATCAGGCCATCTCGTGCTCTGGTGACGCATATCTCTTACCCCACCCCTACGTGTATCGAGCATTTGCTCGCTTCTGGATCACGGGCCAGGAAGTGTATTTGGCATAGGGTTGTGCCCACGAAAAGTGGGTGCCTAGCCGGTATCCGAGCGTTGGGGTTTCCAACTACAGGGCTCGCTTCTGGAACACGAGCCAGGATTATAATATTGTAGCGTGTGCTACACAATCACAATGATTTATCACTATGCAATGACGTGAACAAATGATTGCGTACCGTTAATTGAATTTAAACGTGACAGGCAAAATGCAATGATATAAACATATTCGCGTACCGTTAATTTGAATTAAACATGGCAGTTAAGTATGCGTGAACAACAAGTTAAATGGGTTGGATTCTAGCTTCGTTGTCAAGCTAGATCATTTGAGGTGACGGATCTAGTTTCGTTGTCAAACTAGATCGAGTAGGCGTCTAGGCGGCTATCATTTCACCGTCTAGTCTCTTTTACGCTAAAGCAGAGTAATGGCCTAAAACATGGCCTAAATCCTAAGTGGCAAGTTTCACTTGCCTAGCACCGGGGATGACGACCACTTCGTCACACGGATGCTAATCTACGGGGAAATCGCTGTTTTTGGGGGACCAATCAACATACAACAAGAAATTATATTAGGGTTTCATAAAAATATAAATAGGTTAAGAAAACAACGGGGAATCGATTTCTTACCAAGAGGAGACGGAAGAAACACTCCGGGGAACCTTAGGATCAGATCTGGAAGCAAATGGAGAAGTTTGGGGAAACTAGGGTTTTGGGGGATTTGGGGATTTTGATGGGTTTTGGTGAGATTTTGGGGAAGATGAGAGGTAGATGGAGTGGATGGATGGATTGGATGATGGATTTAGGGCTTGGAATGAAGGATTGGAGCTTGGAGGGAGATGGGGGCTTAGAGGGGAAGATTTTAGGGTTTTGGGTCGTGTTGGAGAAGAAGAGAATGATTGGGTTGGGTATAAATAGGTTGAGCTGGCGGCTGCCCAGAAATTAGGGTTTTAACACTGGTTAGTCGGTCAAAGAGCAACCACTGACCGACTAGTTTGGCAACTAGTCGGTCGGTCGACCAACGCAGACCGACTAAGTGCAAACAGTAACTCCTGAACGAAAATAGGATTTAGAGTTAGTCGGTCCATGAACAAATACTGACCGACTAGTTTAGCATCTAGTCGGTCGATGAACGTTCTTAGACCGACTAAGAGCAAACAGTAACTCCTGAGAAATTTAGAAAGCTAACTAGTCGGTCCAAGAAGGATTGACGACCGACTGGATCGACATCTAGTCGGTCGGTGCCCCTTCTTATACCGGCTAATGAGCACCAAAAGTTCCGATACGGAGCGCGGGGCCCCGGGATCGATTCCTAAGACTCCTAGGCTTGATCTAATAGTAAGATACGACCGTTATGAAGCCCGTCACGAATGACATACTTCGAAATCGACGATCCTAAGGAAGGAACGAGAAAACACGACGAATCGATCGAAAATGAAAGCTATGGCGACGAAACCACACATCCAAGGAGAAAATCCACCAAGCATATATTATAATATAAATAATCCAATTACACGAAAACCAGTCGTTACATCCTACCCACCTTAGAATAAAGTCCGTCCTCGGACTTTCTAACACATATATATAGTCGCTCTGGTAACTACCCTCAACCAATATCACATCATAAATTCAACCAAGTACTTTCATTTCGAGTGCTTATATATATATGCACTAGAAATCAAATATTACTACCACTACACACATATTTTCACGCACATAGTACACTCATACTTATTATAGTCAATCATTTTCATACACGTATTTCAATCACAAATATACATAGTCAATATATTTATACAACAATAAATACTTATTACTTACTATATAAAAAAAATAACCAAGCCTCTCTTATTTGAAAATAATTTCACATTTATTTAGTCATTCAAATACATGCAAATATTTCACCATATTTCACCTCACATATAGTCCTATAACTATATATTGGTATAGCCACCCACAATCGTGTGCGTAACACAACCAAGCACAAACAATTCAAACACCATACATGCATCATCCATCACTATTCACCACCACATACAATTATATCAACGTACATAGAGTATACCCACTCAAGCTTGAGGGAGACTCAAATCATAGCAGGACATTTATATGCGTAACACAGTAACCATACACATACCAATACCACTCCAAAGCATACACATCCATGTATCACATATTTTCACACCATATCCATCCATTTATAATTACCATATCAACACATCAACTACATTCAAGTTTAAGAGATGCAATAGTCGGGTATACCTCCTGATATACACGCATACGACATCTCATCTAACAAGTAGTACCAATCAAAATTATCATTCTGTTATCATACGTATATCACATCATACTCAAGCAGAAAATTACCTACGCACAACATGCAAATGCCAACACCCATACCACTTTATACACACCACAAAATCAACACTACGACGACGTAACCACTTAACTAATGGGCCCACCAAACCATAACAAGGTTGACACAGGCAACGACGAGCTCTATGGCTAGACAATAGGAAAGAATTGAAACCAAAAGCGTAACGAATAGAAGGATCGAAAAGCATGAAAACGGTCGTGTAATGATGTTATGATGCTCCATTAGGACACATGGAAAATAGTGTAATTAACATATTCTAAAATACGAAAAGTTTGAAAACCGTCATACTTCAAAAGTTGGAGTCCCTTTTCGTATAAAAATATTTAGGGGTCGATAAACAAGTTGTTTGAAAACGAGTTTGAGACGAATATACGTAATAAGAGGAAAGTGGTTTATTGGCTTATATAAAATCATCCTGAGGAAAAAGGAAATCGTTTACTCGAACATTAAAACATAGGTCAGAAATGTTATGCGACAGCAACATAAAATTTTGGAAAAGTTTTGAGATTCGAAGATTGAAATCAGATCAAGTATAGCGTGGAGAGTTTAAGCGCATGCTAAAGGTTTTCCGAATCTTAAAACTGAAGAGAAATCCCAAATAAACCATATCGAAAATACTTTTAGAGAAATCCGGATTTGCCAACAAAATTGATTTATACAAGATCTTAATGTACGAGCAGACGAACGTGGTACCGATATACAAAATAATTGAAGTCATATCTCAGAAATTATCTTAAAAGTGTGTATGGTGAACGGAAAGATAATATCTTAGTAGTATGGAAAGAGAAAAGGATATTTAAACTCATCAAGTTAGTGTTAAAACTTTTAAACCGTTTTATGAAGGGTCTAAGTCAGGAATGATTTCGAAATAGTAACAAAAATTATTATTATTATTATTACTATTATTTTAATACAAAAATCTGAAATAAGGAAAATGTTGAGCATAAAATCGACTTGCTAAAAGCCGAAGTCCAAAGGGGCTTGAAAAGTTTATTAAAAATAAGCACGAAGTGTTTTCGAATAAAATTTTAATGGCACAAGTAAGAAAAGAAATTATGATTCGAGTTAGGAAAATAGAAATACGGTTCAGAATGAAATTTGTACATGAAAAGGAACAAGACATTTATATCGATACGAAGGTATATGCAGAAAATATTATAAACTTCTAATCTAAAAATCTCAACACAAGTTTCGATATTTTAAAACATAAATAATTTAAGTCGGCGAAGGAGCATGAAACCTTACATATATCAAAAGCGCTTCGAACAAATTTAAACTTAACAAGTACGACGAACCTATAATTGATATATACAAAAATTAGTTGAAGTCCATTCAGTTTGGAAAAATACCCCTAAAGGTATGTAAGATAAGTGGTTAAAATGGATTTTTGTAGTTAGGAAAAAGGACGGTATATCGAACCATCAGGATAGTAATAAAGTTTAAAAATCGAAATGCGAAAGGTACATCGTTAGAAGAATAGTACAATATAGTAATTTTTAAAATTACGACCAAGAGTCTTCAAAATTCAAGAACGACTTTTAACTCCATCGAAATTTAGGGAGACATATTTAAAGAAGTTTAGAACAAAATTTAAATTGAGTGAAACTTCAAATAAGGGAAGCATTCGAAAATAACTTTGGAAGAATCAAGATTTGCAACGGAAAACATTTGAAAGATCAAGGATAATTGTAATGAGGTGGTCATGTGAATTGAGGACAAGGGAAGTGGTTACGGAAACGTAATTTTCCAAAAATCTGTCGTCGGGAAAATGTTTGAACATAACTTTGATTTGTTGAAAGCTGAAATCATCTGTGACTTGAAAAGTATATTAAGGGAGCGCGACGAGTCATTCGAATAACATAAATAAAAAGGAAAGTTCATAAATCGAATTTGGAAAATAGAATTGCGGCTCAGAATTAAATCGATTTATGAAAAGGGACAAGATATTCGAATAGGTATGAAAGGTATAGGCTGTAAAACATTATAAAACAGTAATCAAAATCTCGTCAAAACTTTCGAATTTCAAAAATTAATTTAAGTCAACGAAAGAGTACAAGATATAAGTATACATATAACAATTGAAATTCCATTTAGCTTGGAAAAGATTTTAAAGCATATATACTATGCGATTAAAATGGATCTCATAGTTAGGAAATGGTATATCGAATTTTTCCAAAATAGTATTGGAGTCTTTAAACCGAAATACGAAAATATAGACAAGAAAATGGTTACGAGATAGCAATTATAATTACAACCATTAGACTCCGAAATCTACAAGGGATTTTGACTCAATCGAAAAGTGAGAAATTCAAGTATATACGTAGCGGGTTTAAAACAAAATTTAAACTTAGCGAAAAACTTTTAATAAAGGGAAATTGAAATCATAACTTTGGAAAAATCAAGTTTTGCGAAAGAGGACATTTGAAAGTCAACGATTATCGAAATGTGGTGATCACGTGAATCGAGGCAAGGAATTGGTCGGATGATCAAAACATAAATACGCTTAGGTTTATGACTTAGGAAAATCCACGGAAATATCCTACGGTCAACCAGTTAAAGATTATGGAACTAAGCGCTAAGACTCCCTAAGGGCTAGACAGCGATGAAATGAGTTCAGCTTGGTCCGAAATCGATGAACCCAAGCGAACAGCCAAAGAATTCTAGAAGTCTATCCTAGTCAAAGCTAGACAGGAACCACTAAGGTAACTCTTAAGACAATCAAATCAATCACTAACATGGAGTCTAACTAACAATCAAGGATCCCTAACTAGCAAGCACAAACTTCTAACTAAGTCTCACTATGGTCCTGACCTAATGGATTCCCTACCAAGCTGGGACAGATGCTCTAACACGCCTACCAGCCACATAAGACATAGGAACGCTAAAAACCTAGACTCCGGGCTTATAACTTGGATGTTCCAATTTATGTAATGGACATTCTATAATTATTATCGTTGTTCCGATAGTTCGCATTTGCAAATGGACCTGCATGGGCCACCACTAAAACCTGTCACGCCCCGCTTCCCAAAAATGTGGAGTCGAGACGTGAGAAGGTCCGCACAAACTTGAAGCCGTGAAGCTCCAAGTCTGATAAGCGTATAAAGACACTTATTATGGCAAGTCCTTGCAAATGCGATACGAAACAAAGATAACAATAAGAAAATGAGACAATAAGCAATTTATTGAGTCCCTGAATATCCATAAATAAATTACAATATCACAGAAAAGCCACCAGGCTAAAGGAAAAAGAGTCTAAGGCCCAACATGGCCAACAAAGAATAACATACATACAAGGGTGCCACGCACCGACAACTAACATGAATCTTAAATCATAAAGGGAAACTCAACAAGTCACCGGTGTCCACAAGACTCCTCCTGAGCAAACACAACGCCCTCTGCAACAAGCTCTGACTCGGCAACTAACATGCGACACCCAAAGAGAAAGGGGCACATGTCAGCAAGTCTGGAAAGACTTGTGCAAGGAAACTAAAAGAAAGGCAACTAGCAACCTAGCAGTTATAGTATTAAGCAATGACATGGCAGTTAAGTATGATGCAACAGTTTAAAGGAGACGAGCATGCACAATGTAGCAAAAGCTACCAAATCACTAATCACTTATCATTTATCACTTATCACTATTAATCACTTAAACACTAGAGATTTCGCCTGCAGGCTGGAGTGGCGGATCAGGCCATCTCGTGCTCTGGTGACGCATATCTCTTACTCACTTACACTCTAGAGATTTCGCCTGCAGGCTGGAGTGGCGGATCAGGCCATCTCGTGCTCTGGTGACGCATATCTCTTACTCACTTACACTCTAGAGATTTCGCCTGCAGGCTGGAGTGGCGGATCAGGCCATCTCGTGCTCTGGTGACGCATATCTCTTACCCCACCCCTACGTGTATCGAGCATTTGCTCGCTTCTGGATCACGGGCCAGGAAGTGTAATTGGCATAGGGTTATGCCCACGAAAAGTGCACCTAGCCGGTATCCGAGCGTTGGGGTTTCCAACTACAGGGCTCGCTTCTGGAACACGAGCCAGGAATATAATGTTGTAGCGTGTGCTACACAATCACAATGATTTATCACTATGCAATGACGTGAACAAATGATTGCGTACCGTTAATTGAATTTAAACGTGACAGGCAAAATGCAATGATATGAACATATTCGCGTACCGTTAATTTGAATTAAACATGGCAGTTAAGTATGCGTGAACAACAAGTTAAATGGGTTGGATTCTAGCTTCGTTGTCAAGCTAGATCATTTGAGGTGACGGATCTAGTTTCGTTGTCAAACTAGATCGAGTAGGCGTCTAGGCGGCTATCATTTCACCGTCTAGTCTCTTTTACGCTAAAGCAGAGTAATGGCCTAAAACATGGCCTAAATCCTAAGTGGCAAGTTTCACTTGCCTAGCACCGGGGATGACGACCACTTCGTCACACGGATGCTAATCTACGGGGAAATCGCTGTTTTTGGGGGACCAATCAACATACAACAAGAAATTATATTAGGGTTTCATAAAAATATAAATAGGTTAAGAAAACAACGGGGAATCGATTTCTTACCAAGAGGAGACGGAAGAAACACTCCGGGGAACCTTAGGATCAGATCTGGAAGCAAATGGAGAAGTTTGGGGAAACTAGGGTTTTGGGGGATTTGGGGATTTTGATGGGTTTTGGTGAGATTTTGGGGAAGATGAGAGGTAGATGGAGTGGATGGATGGATTGGATGATGGATTTAGGGCTTGGAATGAAGGATTGGAGCTTGGAGGGAGATGGGGGCTTAGAGGGGAAGATTTTAGGGTTTTGGGTCGTGTTGGAGAAGAAGAGAATGATTGGGTTGGGTATAAATAGGTTGAGCTGGCGGCTGCCCAGAAATTAGGGTTTTAACACTGGTTAGTCGGTCAAAGAGCAACCACTGACCGACTAGTTTGGCAACTAGTCGGTCGGTCGACCAACGTAGACCGACTAAGTGCAAACAGTAACTCCTGAACGAAAATAGGATTTAGAGTTAGTCGGTCCATGAACAAATACTGACCGACTAGTTTAGCATCTAGTCGGTCGATGAACGTTCTTAGACCGACTAAGAGCAAACAGTAACTCCTGAGAAATTTAGAAAGCTAACTAGTCGGTCCAAGAAGGATTGACGACCGACTGGATCGACATCTAGTCGGTCGGTGCCCCTTCTTATACCGGCTAATGAGCACCAAAAGTTCCGATACGGAGCGCGGGGCCCCGGGATCGATTCCTAAGACTCCTAGGCTTGATCTAATAGTAAGATACGACCGTTATGAAGCCCGTCACGAATGACATACTTCGAAATCGACGATCCTAAGGAAGGAACGAGAAAATACGACGAATCGATCGAAAATGAAAGCTATGGCGACGAAACCACACATCCAAGGAGAAAATCCACCAAGCATATATTATAATATAAATAATCCAATTACACGAAAACCAGTCGTTACAGAGCCCGTAGCTCAGCCCGTGCCCTTCTCCGGTTTGGGTGGCGAGGACGGATCCTGCCCCGGAGTCTTCATAGGGGGGAAGGAAGCCGTAGCTCAGCCCATGACCTTTTTCTCCAGTTTGGGTGGCGAAGCGTTTTAGGCTTGCCCCGGAGACTTTACTTAGGGGGAGCGAGCGTGTAGCTCGGCCCGTGCTCTTCTCCGATTTGGGTGGCGAGGACGGATCCTGCCCCGCAGTCTTCGTAGGGGGGAGGGAGCCGTAGCTCGGCATGTGCCCTTTTTCTCCAGTTTGGGTGGTGAAGTGTTTTAGGCTTGCCCCGGAGTCTTTACTTGAGGGGGGAGCGAGCGCATAGCTCGGCCCATGCCCTTCTCTGGTTTGGGTAGCGAGGACGGATCCTGCCCCGGAGTCTTGTGCATTAAACTGAAATTTCAAGTGGAGATGGTAGGATTTTGAAAATGTGTGGAAAAGAACGTATTTTATTAAAGACTCACAATCATTGATAGTATTTTAGCAGGCGTTCTGCATTCCATGGGTGAGCTAGCTCGCCTCCGTCCAGGGTTGCCAGGATGTAAGTGGCCGGCCCGACGATGTCGATGATTTCGTCGGGCCCCTCCCATTTTGCTGCCAGCTTCCCTCGGCGAGCGGTCTCAGGCTTGAAGGTGACGTCTCTGAGGACCAAGTCGCCAATCCTGAAGCTCCATTTCTTCACTCGGGAGTTGTAGTGCCGGGCCATCCTTTGGCTATGCCAGACGAGGTTCGTCAGAGCCCGATCTCTTACTTCATCAACGAGCTCAAATCTGAGGCCGAGGCCCTCCACCTTGATGTCTTCATCAAAGTACCGAAGCCGAAGAGTTTCTTCTTCCACCTCCACAGGAACGACCGCTTCCGACCCAAATGCCAGCATGAATGGGCTTTCTCCGGTCGTAGCTTTGTGGGTTGTACGATATGACCAGAGAATACCCGGTAGTTTGTCGACCCAAGTCCCGAGGGCGTCATCTACCTTCTTCTTCAGGGGGCCCAATATGTATTTGTTCGCTGCCTCCACCATCCCATTGCACTGAGTGTAGGCGACGGATGTAAAATGAAGCTTGATCCCCCAGCCTGAGTAGAAATCTCGGAAGCCCTCGCAATCGAACTGCCTTCCGTTATCTGTCACTATGGAACGGGATATCCCAAAGCGATAGATCACGGATTTCCAAATGAAGCCCTTCATGTCCGTCCATGCGATGCGCGCCAAAGGTTCGGCCTCGACCCATTTGGTGAAGTAGTCCACGGTGACGACCAGGTACTTCCTCCCCCAGAGGCCTTTGGAAAGGGTCCGAGGATGTCGAGCCCCCACTTGGCGAACACGATCGGGCTTAAGATAGGCACCAGGTTAGCTGGAGGCGCCACCGTGTGTATGCCAAACTTCTAGCACGCCTCGCACTTCTTGACGTACCGGGCCGTGTCGTGTATCATAGTTGGCCAGTAGTACCCGGCACACTATCTCGTGGGCAATAGTGCATCCGCCATAGTGGTTTCCGTAGAAGCCCTTGTGCACTTCGCGGATGACCTGTTCAGCCTGCTCTGGCCCCAGATACTTTAGGTATGGTAGGACGTCGAAGCTTGCGCGGCGCCGGCGGTATAAGACTCCGTCGAAGAGCACAAAAGAAAAGGCCCGCCTCTCGATCTTCTTGGCCTACAACTGCTCCTCGGGCAGTGCCCCCCGTCTCCATGTATTTCATAATTGGGGTCATCCACGTTGTCGTCTGGCCGACGCACATCAATTCTTCTTCTTCAATGGTGGGCGTCAGCAGATTCTCGACATAGATGGTCTTTCTGATCTCGGCCAGGGAGGAGGAGGCCAGCTTTGACAAGGCGTTGGCCCGGAGGTTGTTGGAGCAAGGTAGGTGCTGGACCTCCGCTCTCTTGAATTTCTGGAGCTCGGCCTAGCTGTGCTTGAGGTAGCGCTTCATCATCTCCTCTCGGGTCTCGAAGCTCCCTTGGACCTGTTGGATGACGAGCCGCGAATCATTAAGCAACAGCATGTTCGTCGCCCCCATGGCTCGGCAGAGCTTCAACCCATTGACCTCTGCCTCGTACTCTGTGACATTGTTGGCTGCCGGGAAGTCAAAGCACAGGGCATACTCCAGCAGGCATCTGTCCAGTGTTTGGATGACAATGCCTGCCCCCGTTCCAGATCCGGTGGCCGATCAATCGACGTGAACGGTCCACAATCTGCCCACCTCTTCTTGGATGGGCCTCGAGGGTCCGGCTGCTCCCATTGCTCTCAGAGATGCAGCCGCCGACAGCGCGCCTAGTAGCTCGTCCGGAAGGTCTTCCACAGTGCACTCCATCACGAAGTCTGCAAATGCCTGGCCTTTGATCGCCGTCCGGGCTTTGTATACTATATCGAACTCGTTGAGCTCGACGCTCCAATTGAGCATTCTGCCAGATCGATCTAACCTCTTCAGGTTCTTCTCGAGGTGCAGGTTGGTGTGGACAGCGATGGGGTGGGCCTGGTGTTGGGGTTTTGGCGGACCCTCAGAGCTTGGGTCTGTGTCCGTCCTAAGTCGAACGGACCACAGTGGCTTAAAATAAAGCGGAAAAACAAAAACAAAAACTTTTAAGCTAGCTAAACTATTTAGCTAGGCTCTGAGGGAGCCAGAACCTAGCCCGATCTATGCCAACTTGGGGTGGATCTGACCACCCCAAGAGGGATCTATTCTAAAGCGACTAATTAAATCTACACTAAAAATTACTTAACCACATACCCGGAATCTTGGCCCTGGAGCAGGCAAGATGTACCGCACCGTCTTCTGATGCTCCCCGTAGCCGAGCCGCCTTGACTCGATCCGCCTGAGCCGCCTCCCACCCTCGAACCGATCCGCCCGAACCGACTTTCGCCTCCGAGCCGATCACACGCGGTAGAAAGTTTCACTTGAGTAGAACCCGCGTCTTAGACGTCTGGATCCAAATCCAAACCCCCTTTGTAGTCTTGCTAGGACTACTCCGGAGAGAATAGGAAGAGAGAGAGAGAGAGAGAGAGAGAGAGAGAGAGAATAGTTTAGTCGCCGATCGAGCTTGCTCTAAAAGTCTGGAGCTACTCGATCGAGGACTTGGTGTGTTTTTCAACGAAGAGAGTGCACCCCTATTTATATAGGGAGTCGGCACTCACTCTTTCGTTGTGAGCAATGTGGGACTTTTGCAAATGAGAGGAAAAATCAATTAAGCCAATTTAGCTTAATTTGTAGTTTAAGTGAGCTTTTCATAAAAGCAAACTTTAACTAATTAATTCTCTTCGCTCATTAAACTTTAGACACCAAACAAGCTATCAATCCGAAGGGCTTCGAATGGTGAACGCGTAGGAACTGACGGCGACGAATTTCGACTTCGTTTGACCCTTCAAACAATTGCCCAAAGTCGGGCAAAAATCAACTTTTCGTAGCCGTCATTTGGGGTTTCAAAAAACCCTAAAATTAACTTAAGTTGCGGGCGTGCCCGCTAAGCTTAGCGGGCGCGCCCGCCCAAGACAACAGAGGCGGGCCGCTCGCCCGCTGGGCAGCGGCAGATAGCGGGCCGCACCCGCTGCTGCAGCGGGCCGCGCCCGCTACTGCAAGCGGGCGAGAGCCCGCTGCGGCCAGCGGGCCGCGCCCGTTTTGCCTCTGGGTATGGGCTTGTTAGCCCAGTGGGTCTAACCCACCTTGCCTTGAACTGTTTTCGCGTTTCTGGGCTCGTTTGAGCTCCGATTTAGACGCGGTTTGAACCTGTGTTTAGACCGGGACGATCCCGTCAGCCAGGTAACCCTTTCCAATATATTTGTTCCTACTAAATTTGTCGTAACCAATTTACGACACGTTTAATCATTGTTTGCATCAAATGCGACATTTGTCCCTATTGCTATTACGACTAATTTTCACAACTAGACTTGTGAATATTAACTATTCAATATCATCAAATGATTTTCTCTCAATTAATCTTCCTATTACTAAGACACGAACACTACTCGGTGTGAGACCCTACAGCCTGACCTTACTACAGGTTGGGGCTCGGAACCCCTAGACGACGATCACCACGAGCAGTAGCTGTCGTCCCTGTTTCAGAATCATCATAACGTGATCGACCCCTTTGACAAAAGCATCATTGGGTTTACATTGGCTGTGTCAGTGATGAACTCCGTTAGCTATAGTCCCTTCGTCAAGACTGTGTTCCTGTTGGCCTAGGGTATGGTTTACTGTCAACCCTATTAGACAACATTGGTCAGTATACGGCGGTCTTTGTTGTATTCACGTTGTACTTCTTACAACGTACCCCGGCCGAGGATTAACACAAAGATCGTACTGAGCCTGTAACACTAACTTCCCTTTAACGGAAGTGACGAATCCCATCTAAGTCATCTACTTACCTCGAGAGCTTCAGGTGCAACTCAACCTAAGATCTTTCAGCAGGCCTAGCCTCGAAGCTAGATCATAGGTCTAAGCTACACCGTTCACTCACAGGTTTGTACAAATGACTTCAGGTCTTAAGGACCAGCTTACCTATCATCACCCTAGAGTTATTAAAGACAGTTCAGTTAAAGTTAACCATTTAATAACTCTAATTTGGTCGTTCAGTGAACTCATTCTCCAATGAGCACCTGTGTCTCGTCTCCGACTTCACCAAGTCGGAATGACTATGAGATCATCATTACCCTAAGGTAAGACTAAGACACAGTGGTCTATCCGATGTGTCGATATCCAGTTCTCGACACATCTATGACCACGAACCGTTTAAGACTTACGTTTCTATTCGGTCGCTTACTTACTCATAATCGAGATCTCATCTAGATACGTAAGGACCTAACTATAAGTCTATGGATATTATCTAAGTATATTAATACAAACGATTTTATACTTATGATAATACATACCATATACAGTATGAACAAGACGTATACTTAGGATAAATTGCCTTATGGGCACATATCCTCCTACATCTCCCACTTGCACTTAGGCTATTTATCTCGGTATCTCATACCGTTATAGCATATCAGTCACTTTGACATTTATATGACGAACCTAAGAGTGGTTTTACTAACGAGTATCTACAACGAATTTTAATGGATTAATTAATACATCTCTTGATCACACAAGGTTGATCCTTTGGAAAAATGATCTGGATCAATTTTTCCTATCTTTGTATAGCTAACAGTTAGCTTATACAATCTAGATGTAGGGTCTAACATTTCTATAAGTCAGTCTCAGCTCATTCCACTTATCTTGTGTCAATATGTCGAGTACATACGTGACACTCTAAGTCTCTATATATACGATTAAATCAAAACGATTTTGATTCAATGTTTTATACAGATGATTCATATAAGTTGGAAATCCTTTTTTACTTAGTCCGAAAGACCGGAACTAAGTATACGAGCTGGCTCCCACTGACTTTAAGAATTACCTGGTTAAATACTTCAATATTATATCTAAATCAAATTTAGATTATATATACGAAGATATAACCATTTGGTAAGTGCTTTAGATGGAATGTACTAGTGTCGGGTTCGGTTTGACGAATGAGTCAAGTCAAGATCGTTTTAAGGAATCTTGACATTGACTCGCTCAATCAAACGTCCTACACTGTACTTTTCCCTTAACCACATTTAATATTAACTCTTTAATAACTAAATGTAGTTTATTAAGAATTAATCTTAATATGCGTATAATTGTGATCGCACACAATTTATACGCCCTTGGAACCTATACTTAA
Source organism: Scilla litardierei (assembly GCA_030789695.1). Lineage (NCBI taxonomy): Eukaryota > Viridiplantae > Streptophyta > Magnoliopsida > Asparagales > Asparagaceae > Scilla > Scilla litardierei. Next base: position 638,654,038 of record CM061142.1, read on the forward strand.
CTACCAATTGACTATAACATTAAGTCAGCTCCAAAAACAACATTTTCCGAAGCTTCGCATCATAATTCGAGAATTTTCGCAACCATCTCAGAAAGCCACAATCACAGAAAATTTAAGCCAATCAAATTTCAACTCAACAGAAAACGCAATTTCCGAGACATTCATTAAAACAACGGATTCATAAAGATGAACCGTAATCTGTTTATCCAATAAACTTTGAGTGTAGAACACTCAATCATTGTTTTCAACCTTTAAGAAATGATACATTTTATTTAAATAAAATTTAGTATCATCTCCTTCTCGATCATGTCTCTTGAAGTCTTTGAACGGCCCTAGCAGCAACGATTGCTCAGATTGCCGACCGTCCTCCGCACTTCTCCCAATCTTCGCTTCATTTCAGCCACCTGTATACATTACACAGATGTCTTTAGTATCTCATACTATATGATTGGAAATAATTACGTTTTATTGAATTTAATTTGTACCTGAGGTAGAGGCATCAGTATGCCCCTTCTTCTTCTCTGCAAGATAGATCTTACAGTTCCTCTTCCAGTGGCCAATCTTATGGCAATGGAAGCACTCAGATTTTGACGGGGCCCCTTTAGTCTTTTTCTTCCCTTTCTTCGCCTTCGCAGGTTGCGGGACCTGCCTCTTCTTACCCTTGCCTTTCGGCTGGTCGGAAGAAGCAGAGCCAACAACCAATGCAGTCGGCTTCTTCTCAATCTCCTCAAACTGCCTAAGCATATTGAGGAGACCAGGAAGATCTGTTTCAAGACTGTTCATTATAAAACCAGTGATGAAAGGCTTAAACTCAGGAGTTAAAGACTTCAGGATAATGTCCACGGACATCTCATTGTCCAGGACAAATCCTAACTGGGCGGCGTCCTCTACGTACCCGATCATCTTGATAACATGATCCTGTACGGGCCCTGCCTCCATCTTTGTGCCCCAGAGGTTGCTGGTGGCTTCGAACTTGGCAGCTCTAGACCGCTTGCCGTATAACTCTTGTGCATTTAGAAGCATACTTTGAACATCCATATGTTCATGCTTCCTCTGCAGCTCGTTACTCATCGAAGCCAGAGTAAGGCACCTGGCCTTCTCTGCATCCCTCTGGTATAGCTTATAGGCTTCCTTTTCCTCGAAGGTCGAATCGTCATCGGGCTTCTCCGGAGCGTCCTCGAACAGTACGTATCCAATCCCGGCTAGGGAAATGACCAACTTAATGTTCCTAAGCCAGTCTTTGTAGTTCGTTCCATCGAGCACGTTCTTCTCAACCATATATCTAAGACCCGAATCCATTCTGCATTTTTATAGATACTTTAGTCAGTATATGTTCGTAGTATAGTTTTAATGGTTTTAATAAAACTATATTCTCCCACTAAATTTATTAAAGCCATAATAATAAACAGTTTATTATAAAATAACATTTGTGAGAGAGGGATCCGACTACCTTGAGTCTGACAACCTTGAGTGTGTCTCAACAAGTTGTCCGACTCTGCAGTCGGTAGACGAACTAGTCGTCAATCATATTAAATATGATTCCCTATCGATTTTACCCCTAGTCATTTGTGATCATGAGTGTGCTCATCCGGATCACAATGGCTAGCCTAGTCGGACCCTTGTTTTCGTGTCTAGCCTGACTTGCCCCGCCGCTCGGTGTATGCACGACACGTCGGTTTGGGTCAGGACTTAGACTACATTCTTGGTTAGACTTACGCCGATGCTCGGAGGATGAGACAACGGTTTTAGTCAGGTCAAGATGTCAATCAAGAAATCGATTTCTATAAGATTGATATGTCACGGCTTGAGTGTAGCTCAACAACCGTAACACGTTTTTTACAGTTGCCAACTCCTAAAACAAGGAGGGCTACGATTTATCTTGAACAAGATTATTATCGTATTTGACTTAGGTATAGTCGATGGACTTACACAGTCATGAATCGACTCCTTGCGGTCCAGCGGACGCGGCCAGGGAATTGACTAAGCCAGGACCACTTAGTACCTAGTCTAGCTAGGTTGGTCCAGCAAACTTAGCCAAGCACATTGACCGACATCATGATCCATTGAAGGAGTTTTCATCAATTTTATGTTCGTCCAAACAACTAAATGGCTTTTAATTAAGAAAACTAGTTAATCCTTATCAACTAGTGGATCCTAAAATTCGAAATTTTATGGATTGGTTGAACAATTTTTATTAAGTCCTTATCAACTATAAGGTCCATTCGTTCAACATGCTACCCCAATCTAATTAGGATTTTATAAAACAATTACAACATGTTTCAACATTTGTCTTTTATGAAAATCATCAATTAAACGATTTAATGAAATGATTGACAATCAAAGGGACTACCCTAATCTGGTATTAGGTTTTGATGTTGTTTTTGTTTATAAAACATAACATGTCACTAGTTTATTAAAATTTCATCTCATAAAATTTTAAACATTTAATGGCTAACCTAATAAGGTTCATGAATACATTATTCAACATGTCCATTAAAAGAAAATGAAACAACTAATTTATCCGCATAAATAAAAGTTTCAACTAGTGACATATAATGAAAATTTGCAAGTTAAAAATTATCTACATAATAAATAACACGCAAACCTAAAATTTAACAATTAAATTTAAAGATCAAAATTTAAAGCTTCAAATCATTTTATCACATAAAACTAGGTATCATAAAATTATCAAATAATTTTAAAACCTAGGCTTTAAAATTTTAATCAATCATTTCTAAGATTAAAATATCGCATAAATAATTTAGAAACATATATGTAATTTAAAAGAAACTAATTTATCTTTTCATCTTATGAAAATAAAATATTTCTATAATTTACATATCCACTAAAGCAATTTTAAAACACTTTTAAAATTATTAGAAATTGATTTAAAAGCTTTCAAATAAAGTTTTTTAAAAATTTCTAACCTTTATGTAATTTAAGAAAATTAAATTTCCAAAATAAAATATTCCTTAAAGTTACATAAACATTTAAATGCTCGGAAAAATATTATATCTCATAAAAAAAACTTTTATAAAGCATTTAAACATTGGAGACCTATTTAAAATTTATCGCATAAAATTAAATTGTCCCCCAAAAATTTTCGTGCAAAAAAACAAATTTTGCAAAAACAATTTTTAAAACTCAAAACAATTTTAAACTAATTTTAACATAAAGCTAAAATAGTTCGTATGTTTAAAATTAAGCAATTTTAAAGATTTAAAATGTCGCTATAATAGATCTATAGCATAACCGTGGCTCTGATACCACTGTTGGGGTTTTGGCGGACCCTCAGAGCTCGGGTCTGTGTCCGTCCTAAGTCGGACGGACCACAGGGGCTTAAAACGCAGCGGAAAAACAAAAACAAAAACTTTTAAGCTAGCTAAACTATTTAGCTAGGCTCTGAGGGAGCCAGAACCTAGCCCGATCTATGCCAACTTGGGGTGGATCTGACCACCCCAAGAGGGATCTATTCTAAAGCGACTAATTAAATCTACACTAAAAATTACTTAACCACATACCCGGAATCTTGGCCCTGGAGCAGGCAAGATGTACCGCACCGTCTTCTGATGCTCCCCGTAGCCGAGCCGCCTTGACTCGATCCGCCTGAGCCGCCTCCCACCCTCGAACCGATCCGCCTGAACCGACTTTCGCCTCCGAGCCGATCACACGCGGTAGAAAGTTTCACTTGAGTAGAACCCGCGTCTTAGACGTCTGGATCCAAATCCAAACCCCCTTTGTAGTCTTGCTAGGACTACTCCGGAGAATATGAAGAGAGAGAGAGAGAGAATAGTTTAGTCGCCGATCGAGCTTGCTCTAAAAGTCTGGAGCTACTCGATCGAGGACTTGGTGTGTTTTTCAACGAAGAGAGTGCACCCCTATTTATATAGGGAGTCGGCACTCACTCTTTCGTTGTGAGCAATGTGGGACTTTTGCAAATGAGAGGAAAAATCAATTAAGCCAATTTAGCTTAATTTGTAGTTTAAGTGAGCTTTTCATAAATGCAAACTTTAACTAATTAATTCTCTTCGCTCATTAAACTTTAGACACCAAACAAGCTATCAATCCGAAGGGCTTCGAATGGTGAACGCGTAGGAACTGACGGCGACGAATTTCGACTTCGTTTGACCCTTCAAACAATTGCCCAAAGTCGGGCAAAAATCAACTTTTCGTAGCCGTCATTTGGGGTTTCAAAAAACCCTAAAATTAACTTAAGTTGCGGGCGCGCCCGCCCAAGACAACAGAGGCGGGCCGCCTACCCGCTGGGCAGCGGGCGTGCGTGCCCGCTGCCGCGACGGGCCAGCCCGCAGCAAGCAGCGTGCTACGCCCGCTGTGCAGCGGGCGTGAGCCCGCTGTGGCCAGCGGGCCGCGCCCGTTTTGCCTCTGGGTATGGGCTTGTTAGCCCAGTGGGTCTAACCCACCTTGCCTTGAACTGTTTTCGCGTTTCTGGGCTCGTTTGAGCTCCGATTTGGACGCGGTTTGAACCTGTGTTTAGACCGGGATGATCCCGTCAGCCAGGTAACCCTTTCCAATATATTTGTTCCTACTAAATTTGTCGTAACCAATTTACGACACGTTTAATCATTGTTTGCATCAAATGCAACATTTGTCCCTATTGCTATTACGACTAATTTTCACAACTAGACTTGTGAATATTAACTATTCAATATCATCAAATGATTTTCTCTCAATTAATCTTCCTATTACTAAGACACGAACACTACTCGGTGTGAGACCCTACAGCCTGACCTTGCTACAGGTTGGGGCTCGGAACCCCTAGACGACGATCACCACGAGCAGTAGCTGTCGTCCCTGTTTCAGAATCATCATAACGTGATCGACCCTTTGACAAAAGCATCATTGGGTTTACATTGGCTGTGTCAGTGATGAACTCCGTTAGCTATAGTCCCTTCGTCAAGACTGTGTTCCTGTTGGCCTAGGGTATGGTTTACTGTCAACCCTATTAGACAACATTGGTCAGTATACGGCGGTCTTTGTTGTATTCACGTTGTACTTCTTACAACGTACCCCGGCCGAGGATTAACACAAAGATCGTACTGAGCCTGTAACACTAACTTCCCTTTAACGGAAGTGACGAATCCCATCTAAGTCATCTACTTACCTCGAGAGCTTCAGGTGCAACTCAACCTAAGATCTTTCAGCAGGCCTAGCCTCGAAGCTAGATCATAGGTCTAAGCTACACCGTTCACTCACAGGTTTGTACAAATGACTTCAGGTCTTAAGGACCAGCTTACCTATCATCACCCTAGAGTTATTAAAGACAGTTCAGTTAAAGTTAACCATTTAATAACTCTAATTTGGTCGTTCAGTGAACTCATTCTCCAATGAGCACCTGTGTCTCGTCTCTGACTTCACCAAGTCGAATGACTATGAGATCATCATTACCCTAAGGTAAGACTAAGACACAGTGGTCTATCCGATGTGTCGATATCCAGTTCTCGACACATCTATGACCACGAACCGTTTAAGACTTACGTTTCTATTCGGTCGCTTACTTACTCATAATCGAGATCTCATCTAGATACGTAAGGACCTAACTATAAGTCTATGGATATTATCTAAGTATATTAATACAAACGATTTTATACTTATGATAATACATACCATATACAGTATGAACAAGACGTATACTTAGGATAAATTGCCTTATGGGCACATATCCTCCTACACCTGGAAGTACGGTCGGAGCTTCCTTTCCTTGTGACTAGGCAGTATGCGACCTTCTCGATGGGGCTGTAATGAGTCTTCGCCTCTCGAAGAATCTGGCTCGCATAGTAGACCGGTCGCTGCACGCCCTTCTTCTCCTTGATTAAGACTGAGCTGACGGCCTCTTCATTGGTGGCTAGGTACAACCCCAGCTGTTCTCCCTACTCGGGCTTGGCGAGCAGCGGTGGGCTCTGTAGGTAAGCCCTCAGCTCTGCGAACACTCGTGCGCAGGCTTCATCCCATTAGATCACCTTTCTATCAATTTTAACTGCACTGAGGGTCGTTCGCAGGACTTTGAAGAATGTGAGCGATCTCTCTGCAGACTTCGACAGGAATCTCCCCAGCGCTGCGATCCTGTCGTTCAGTCACTGCAAGTCTCGGATGGTCTGAGGTTCCGCCATATTGACAAGGGCTGACACCTTGTCGGGGTTCGCTTCGATTTCTCGCTTGGTTATCATGAAGCCAATGAATTTTCCCGATCGTACGCCAAAAATGCACTTTGCCAGGTTCAGTCTAAGGTCATACTGGCACACCTTCTGGAATGTCTCCCGCAGGTCGGCGAGGTGGTCCGGGGCCTTCTTTCTCTTAACCAGCATGTCGTTGATGTAGACCACCAGATTCAGCCTGACCTGCGAGCTGAATATCCTATCCACCATCCGCTGGTAGGTCACCCCGGCGTTCTTTAGTCCGAAGGGCATCTTCGTGTAACAGAAGGTGCCCCTGTCGGTGATGAAGGACGTCTTCTCCTCATCCTCTTTCGCCATCGGGATCTGGTTGTAGCCCGAGAACGCGTCTATAAAGCTCAGCAACTCTTATCTGGATGCCTGGTCGGCTAGGTGGTTGATCCTCGGCAGCAAGAAGCTATCCTTCGGGCACACCTTATTGAGATCCGTGAAGTCGACGCACATGCGCCACTTCCCATTGGCTTTCTTCACCAAGACGACGTTGGCGAGCCACTTCGGATAGCTTACCGGCCCGATGAACTTGGCCAGAAGAAGCCGCTCCACCTCTTTACCGACTGCCCTCATCTTCTCTCCTCCAGCACTCCTCTTCTTTTGCCGGACCGGTCGAGATTTCGGGTCCGCATTCAGCTTGTGGGAGATCACCTCGGGATCAACTCCAGGCATGTCCGAAGGAGACCATGCGAATATGTCCACGTTCTCTCTGAGAAGGTTGATGAGGTCCGCCCTCAAAGAGGCTGGGAGCTTCGTGCCAATAGAGACAGTCTTGCCCTCTTCCGCGGCCACGGGTACTTCTTCGACTTCCTCCGCAGGAGTTGGTCGCTGGTCGCAGTAGTCATCTCTCTCATCGAGGAGCTCGACCGATAAGGCCTGCTCCTGACCCTTATGCTTGGTCGAAAACACGTAGCAGCTCCAGGATAGCTTCTGGCTCCCCTGCACCAGCCCCACCCCTCTCGGAGTCTGGAATTTGACCATCTGATGGAGCAAACTGGGGAGCGCTTCGATGGTCGTCATGTAGGGCTACCCTATGATTCCATTGTACGCCGATGCAATGTCAACGACAACGAATTGCATCATGCGCCTGACGACCCTCGGCTCCTCCCCGAGCGACACCGACATGTGATTATCCCGGCAATGGAAACCGAGTGTCCGGTGAAGCCGACGATGGGCCTGGTGCAGGGCCTTAAATCCACCTGCTTCAGCCCCATCTTCTCAACCATCGACATGAACAGAACGTCGCACGAGCTCCCGGTGTCGATCAGGAGACGGCTAATGATGGCCGTCCTGAACTGAGCCTTGATGACGATGGCATCGTCATGCGGTAGCTCGACCCCCTCCAGGTCGTCCTCAGTGAAGGTAATGGGGGGTCGAGCCACCCTTATCCACTTCGCTTCACTGTCGAGGTCCGTCGCCATCACCTGTCGCGCGTATGCCTTCTTACCCGATGACGACGCTCCCCTAGACGACGGCCCGCCACATATCACATCTATGCGCATGACCACCCTTGGCAGACGAAGCTCCTCCCGCTCATTTCTTGGGGGTGGGTTGGGCCTTTGCCCTTTGTAACGCCCCGCTTCCCATAAGCGGTGGAAGCGAGAGCGTTACAAAGGTCCGCATGAACTGGAGCGGTGAAGCTCGAGTTCATTACGCGTCTGTGATAACAACTTGCAGGGCTCTTGCTTGCTTTCCAGAACAATAAAAACATTATTAAATTATGTGCCACAACCCAAAAAGTTCGCACGCAGAAATAAAAATTACAAGGCAAGGCCTCAGCAGGGACAAAGAAATACAACAGAGACATACACCAATACAAGAGACAAATAGCAAATCCAGAGGGGGAACAGCAATATCCCAGGCTCTAGTCCTCTGCGGGGAGTGACTCAGCGTCAACGGCAAATTCCCGACTCTCCAAGTCAGGTGTTCCGAACAGATCCTCCTGGTACGCACGCTCGGGATCTGACATACATTCCAAAAACACGAATGTATGTCAGCAAGGGTCTGCAAGAAAGGTAAGACGACCCAAGGCAAGGTGTACGAATAAAAATGAAATATGAAGCATTAAATGTTTGCGCAAGATGTCAGCAACATGGTTATAACAAATTTAAAGAAAAGAAAAGTAATTTTTAAGCATGGCAGTTCTACGAAATTTAAAGCAACTTGGTAGTTCTAATGTATTTAAAACAAATGTGACAGTTTTAAAGTACGAATAAATTTGTGACAATTGTTTCCATTCTCATGCAATGTTTCTCTAACATGCTTAGGGTTCTCGCCTTTAAGACGTGATGAGTAAGTCATTCTTCTCGCGGGGGTATAATCGCGATTGATACTAATCCACCATATAGGTGGTGTTCTTAAAGACATGACCCTTTCATACACTTAGCGGCCGCTCAACCCTACCCCACCCAAAAATGTGCTGAAACACGGGCCAGCCTAATCACGAATGCACATGTTCACGAAGTCGAGATGTTTGCCTTGAAGCAAACGATTTTTACGAGTTCAAGATGTTCAAAGTGTTCCGTCAATGCCCATACTACTAAGCAATTCAAGAGTGCGTTCTACTCAGGTGTGTGTATGGCATGAAGTGAAGCGTATTGAGATTTAATGCATTCTAAAGCAAGGGAATTCAGCTTTTAAATGGAGTAACAATTTAAAAGATTAACAGTTCAAAGTATCACACTTGCCTGACTGGGATGATTTTGGGTGTCCAAGTAATTTATGGAAAAATACGTGACGTATCTGCGTTATTAAACATACAATATTAGGCTAGTCAAACACAACCGATCAACTAACAACCTATAATACTAACCTAGGTTTAACTTACTAGTTTTAATAAACCCAACCCAATAACATGGTTTAAACCCAAAACCCATTAAAATCTTAAACCCAATAAGAATATATATCCAATAACAAATTAAACCCAATAAGAAATATCTTTTAAACCCAAACCCATTTACTTAAAACCCTAAGGCTATACCCAAAACCCATTAACATGGCACCCAAACACAATAGCTAAAATTTGGCAATAATATGGTTAAAATTTCATTTAATGGCACTACCAACTTATACCTTCCCTAATAATTAAAAATTGTTGTGCCATGTGAAGCTACTGCACATGTACTAGAGGGGGGGTGAATAGTACTTTAAAATAATTAAGAACGTTATTCCTAACTATTGTGCAAACACAAACGACAATGCAGAATAAACAACAATCGACAAGAATTAACAAACGCAAACAAAGCATGTAACGGGTTCGGATCCACCCAAGTCTCCCCGACTTGTTCCCGGTGATCCTACGTCCCAACCACCCGGATCCCCTCCGGATACTTGAGTTAGAAACCTCTAACCCAAGATTTCCACTATGAAATTCTTGTAGAAACCTCTACAATACCAAATCATACATGAATGAAAATGTGACTCCCACAACCCGGGATCACACACTTCTCTCACAACTGAGAGAACAATTCAAATATCAAAGTAATTGAAACAATGAAATAACTTACCACAAAATCCTATGCCTTGAGTAAATCTTACCAAATTAGGGCAAGGAGGGATTTTGTTGAAGAAGAAGGCACCAAACCCTAGCTCCAAGATGTTAACCAGCAATGGAAGCCTAGGGAGGAGTAGGTGACCTTGGATCAAGCCCTTGGCTTGGAAGTCTCACAATGAATGAATCTCTCTTTGGAAATAAGAGTGAGGAAGAGATTCAAGTGAGGAGAGAAAGCTTTAGAATAGAGTTTATTTGCTTCTCTTTAATTCTCAAATATCTCTAATAATCAGCCTTGATTTCCTTGAAGAAGCCCTTCAAGTATATATAGGATAGAGAGGAGAGAGGAGAGAAAATCGTGCAATTAATGCTCCAACGGCTCTATTCTGAAGCAGACTAGTCGGTTTAAGAAGGACCACTGACCGACTAGATTCACAACTAGTCGGTCGGTGGTTCAACATGGACCGACTAACAGCTCCACAGCCAATAAAGTGATTTCCAGGCAATATGAACTAGTTGGTCTAAGAGGACTTGCCAACAGACTAGTTTTCCAACTAGTCGGTCGGTGAGTGTTCTTTGACCGACTAAGAGTGAAATGCAATAGGCTGGAAACAAGAAGATCTAGTCGGTCTGAGAACAAATTCCAACCGACTAGTTTCTCAACTAGTCGGTCGACTAATGTTCTTGGACCGACTAACTGGAAACAGTAGCTCAGGTTGAATTTAGGCAATGATAACTAGTCGGTCTGAGAAGGATTCCTAATCGACTAGATCGTCATCTAGTCGGTCGGTGAACCTTCTTTGACCGACTAATTGATCAACAGGGAATGAGCTGAAATGAGCAAGGACATCCAGTCGGTTCATGAAGAGTTGCCGACCGACTAGATCATCATCTAGTCAGTTGGTTCTTCTTCTTGAACCAACTAAGATGCACTAGAAGCCGAGGGAAGAAGCGATAGGCTTCGGGAAAGTTTCTAATGGCTTCTATGATAATCCTAGCTCTAAGATATGAGCGAAATGAAGATTATAAAGTAAGTCCTACTCAAGGCTTAACATTCTATTCTATGAAGCTAGAAGACATAAAATATAAACATGACGAACCGTCTTCAAAGCTTCAATCTTCACTCTTGACTTCAATAAAACTCCTTGAGCTTCAACGAAGCTTCAGGCACACGATCACGCGTATTGAGAAGTCTTGAGACGTCGCTTTTGATGTACGTATTCTTTTGGTGACGATCTCCATAACTGCGCTCACAAACAGTCAGTACACGATATTTATGTTTGCTCATCATCCAAAACCAAATCCGGGGAATCAATACTCAACATTCTACCCCTTTTTGGTGATGACAAACCAACATAAATAATAATCAATAATAATGATTCAAATGAAATTTACTTACTCCCCCTGCATTGATGACACGTTAGTCTCGTATTAAATATTAATCATACGCATCAAGCAGACGAGGAAGATATGAAATATGAACCAATTTGACATATATGATCTAAATCCATTTTTATATCTTCAATCCCCCTGAATCTAACACATCAAATTAGATTCATGGTAAATTGCTTTGAATTTTCAATTAGCACATTGTCATTATTAATTCTCTCCCCCTTTGGCATTAGCAAAAAGAGCGGGAGGAGATCAATGACAAGATTACAATGGCTAAAGAATAAAAGCATGAGAGTCGAAGAATACGATCACAGTTCAAATGACACCGAAGTAAAATACCAAATGTAAAATACCGAAGAAAATCAAAGCGTGCCAACGTGACCATAGTCGAAAATCGAAAAAACGAAATCATCAAAACTCAAATCAATTTCACGTATTGAGTTTTGAAACATACTCTCCAAAATCAACATTCTTGGTTAATAAAGTGCATGGAAAACAATTCTATGTTTTCATGAAAGCAAATCTATTTAATCCAATAAAATCGTCGAACGACGAAATCAACATCAGAGACAAAAATCCAATGTGAATACCAAATGTAGCAAATTGATACCAAAAGTAACATGTAAAAGTGTTATACCAAAAAATAGATAGAACATCATAAAACTATGGCATAAACAATTCTAGCATACTAATTGAAACAAAATGATACCAATGTAGATATTCTAACAATGCATGCAATCAACACACATGGATACCAAATGTATATCAAATGTAAGAATATACTTACAACATTAAGCTCCCCCTACTTTGGTGCATCACCGAAGCACCATCAACTCCATTTGAATGAAAATCCTTTGCAAATCAAGGAGTTGGTAGGGTTGGTATCTCAAAGTGGATTGAACCTAGAAAATATCATTTTGGTATCCAAAAAATCTTTTTGGATTCTATGGGTTAGGCAATAAATTTAGCGAACTAAATTCAAATTAAATGCAACCATATCCTAACTAAATTCAAATTCAATATGAATTTAAGTTTCAAATAAATATGCACATCAAAAACCAATATGCAAAATAGAAAAGAATAAACCAATTCTTACCATAATTGCCTTGGTACCCATAAAATGAAATTAAGCTTATAGTACCAAGCAATGAAGGGTCAAAGGAAACTAACCCTTCGAAAACCAAGTCCACGAGGACCGTGATTTCCCAACATAATCATCATTCAAAATAATATCATTAATATACGCTTGCACATACATATTCTTAGCATGGATGCTAGTGTTCTTCGGACCCCAAATAGTGTATATTTTGGGTATCCTCTTCCTAGTGGTTGCATGCACGAAAGGTTGATTTCTACATGGTGCATGTGGCCTAGGAACATGAGATCTACCATGAGCATGAGGATATGCGTAAGGAACATTATGATGTGCTAAAGCATGATGATTGGCATATGATCCATGGTGTGGTGTTGCATACATATGTGGATGAACATGAGGTGTGTATGCATGAGGATGATCATAAGCATGTGGAGGTACTCGAGCATGAGTACGAGCATGAGAGGATGCATTCCTACGTGTATTGGTGTACATGTAAGCATGTCCCTTCTTTGGAGGTCCACCCAAAGTGGGTTTCTTTCCAAAGGAGGGAGGAATAGGAGTGATGGTTTCCTTAGTAGTAAAACTACCCAAGTTGTTATAGACACCACTCGTGGATGCACCAGAGGATGACCTCACAACATCTATAGTTACTTCACTATGGGGGTGCGTGCATTAGATGCATGTGTGATAATCTCGTGCACTTGGGATTTGAGATCCTCATTCTCAATGCCCAAAATAGTGATTTGAGATTGAAGATTTTCAATCTCAAGATCGTTGCTATCCACACTGAAAGCACGATCAAGTTGAGATTTGAGGGACTCCACCTCATTTCTCAACATGCCATTTTGAGTAAGCAAACTTGCTTTCTCAATGGCGAGAGTCTCAATAATGGTGTCATTGTTAGATGTGCTACATGAAGATGTGTTAGTGAGACTAGCAATCTTATCTTTAGCATCACTATATCTATGCATAAGTTTTTGATATTTATCAAATAGAAGTTCATTTACACTTCTAAGATTATCGATTGTTACCTCTTCATTGTCATCATCACTTTCAGTTGAATCGCTTTCAACTGAAACAGTCTCTTGATCATGTTGCTCCTTTGCCATGAAGCACATGCGACCTTTCTCCACTCTGCTCGTTCCCTCGTGTAGGGTAATGAGTTGATTCCAAAATTGATATGCACTCTTACATGTGCACATCTTGTTGAAGTCATCGGGCTCCAACGCACTTTTCAAGGCATCCATTGCCTTGACATTGTTCATCTTTGCGGCAACCTCCACGGTAGTCCACTTCGTGGAGTCTTGTTCGACGGGCTCGACATACTCCGTCAATGTAGCTCTCCATAATGAAGTGCTCCGGAGGAATGTTTCCATCCGGCATTTCCAGTGCCCAAAGTTGGCACCGTTGAAGTGAGGAGGCTCAATTGAGGAGTGTCCTTCCATCTCCGAAGAAGCTCCTTCACTATTCTTGAAAGTATTGTAGTCGTTGTTTGTCAAAGCTTTGAACTCTGGCTCAAATTATGTAGCTTTGACCTTGTAGCTTTAACCTTGGCTCTGATACCAATTGTTGTGCCCTGTGAAGCTACTGCACATGTACTAGAGGGGGGGTGAATAGTACTTTAAAATAATTAAGAACGTTATTCCTAACTATTGTGCAAACACAAACGACAATGCAGAATAAACAACAATCGACAAGAATTAACAAACGCAAACAAAGCATGTAACGGGTTCGGATCCACCCAAGTCTCCCCGACTTGTTCCCGGTGATCCTACGTCCCAACCACCCGGATCCCCTCCGGATACTTGAGTTAGAAACCTCTAACCCAAGATTTCCACTATGAAATTCTTGTAGAAACCTCTACAATACCAAATCATACATGAATGAAAATGTGACTCCCACAACCCGGGATCACACACTTCTCTCACAACTGAGAGAACAATTCAAATATCAAAGTAATTGAAACAATGAAATAACTTACCACAAAATCCTATGCCTTGAGTAAATCTTACCAAATTAGGGCAAGGAGGGATTTTGTTGAAGAAGAAGGCACCAAACCCTAGCTCCAAGATGTTGACCAGTAATGGAAGCCTAGGGAGGAGTAGGTGACCTTGGATCAAGCCCTTGGCTTGGAAGGCTCACAATGAATGAATCTCTCTTTGGAAATAAGAGTGAGGGAGAGATTCAAGTGAGGAGAGAAAGCTTTAGAATGGAGTTTATTTGCTTCTCTTTGATTCTCAAATATCTCTAATAATCAGCCTTGATTTCCTTGAAGAAGCCCTTCAAGTATATATAGGATAGAGAGGAGAGAGGAGAGAAAATCGTGCAATTAATGCTCCAACGGCTCTATTCTGAAGCAAACTAGTCGGTCTAAGAAGGACCACTGACCGACTAGATTCACAACTAGTCGGTCAGTGGTTCAACATGGACCGACTAACAGCTCCACAGCCAATAAAGTGATTTCCAGGCAATATGAACTAGTCGGTCTAAGAGGACTTGCCAACCGACTAGTTTTCCAACTAGTCGGTCGGTGAGTGTTCTTTGACCGACTAAGAGTGAAATGCAATAGGCTGGAAACAAGAAGAGCTAGTCGGTCTGAGAACAAATTCCAACCGACTAGTTTCTCAACTAGTCGGTCGACTAATGTTCTTGGACCGACTAACTGGAAACAGTAGCTCACGCTGAATTTAGGCAATGATAACTAGTCGGTCTGAGAAGGATTCCTAACCGACTAGATCGTCATCTAGTCGGTCAGTGAACCTTCTTTGACCGACTAATTGATCAACAGGGAATGAGCTGAAATGAGCAAGGACATCTAGTCGGTTCATGAAGAGTTGTCGACCGACTAGATCGTCATCTAGTCGGTTGGTTCTTCTTCTTGAACCAACTAAGATGCACTAGAAGCCGAGGGAAGAAGCGATAGGCTTCGGGAAAGTTTCTAATGGCTTTTATGATAATCCTAGCTCTAAGATATGAGCGAAATGAAGATTATAAAGTAAGTCCTACTCAAGGCTTAACATTCTATTCTATGAACCTTCCCCTAACAATTAAAAATAACATAAACCCGTATCTTTCTTTCACTAGGGCTGACAATATCTCAGACCCTCTTTTACTCTCCACTCTCCTCTCTCTCTCTCTCTGTCATTCTTTCTCCCCTCTTCATTCTGTCATCTCCTTTCTTTTTTTGTCACTCGTTTGCAGCCAGGGGAAGTCACGCATGGGCAAGGGAAGGGTCTCACCATGGGGAAGAAGGGGATCACGCACGGTGGAAGGCCGGCGGCTTCACGGCGGGCCGACGGCTGTGCGCACGTTCTTGGGCGACGGGGGGGGGGAGGGCGGCGGTTGGTGTGGGTCCGGGCGGCGGCAACTGCGGGCAAGGGGCAGCGACGCGGCTAGGGCTCACGGCAAGGGAGAGGGCGCGGGAGAGGAGGGTTTGAGTAGATCTAAAGTTGTAGATCTCAGATTTATCTGTTTCCTCTTCTCAGATTTCAGAAATTGATTTGGGTTTTGATCTGATTTCATCTTTGATTTTTGATTTTTGGTGTTGATTTTGGATGTGGATTTTGTGGCTGATTTTGATTTTGGTTGGGATTTGATGTTGAATTTTGGGTTGAATTGGCTTAGAATAGGAAGTGGGTTTGAAGGAATTCTGATCTTGCCATCGTCATTTGCTGATGTTGAAATACGATCAGTGAAGGGACAAATTGAAGGGAGATAGCTGGTTGTGGGGGAAGGGAAATGAAAGGGTTAGTTGGATCTCACCGATACATTTGGTGGGATTCAATAGGTTAGGTAGGTTAACTAATAATTAGTTAGGGGTAAATAATTAGGGTTAAAATTTAATCAATCACGCCATGGTAAAAATTAAAATCCGAAACGCGCTCGCGTCGACGCGTAGGGATAGGACTCGCGCACGAAAACATCTGGACAAACAAAACAAAGCACGTGCACACAACAAAATCAAGACGCCTAAAATTATACCGGCCGTTACATCCTACCCACCTTAAGAAAAATTTCGTCCTCGGAATTCTTATCAACTAAGGAGCAGGAAACAAAACACTCTCGTATCTCATCTTCCCGCTCCCAGGTAGACTCTCCTGGCGAGTCGCGATGCCACATCACTCTGACTAGATCAACAGTCCTATTCCTGAAGACTTTCTGGCGTCGATATAAGATCTCCACTGGTTGCTGTTCGTATGTCAGATCAGGTCGAACCGTAATCTCAGAGTAGTCCACAACATGAGAAGGGTCGTTGATATAACGACACAGCTGGGATACATGGAAGACGTCATGAACTCCCTCTAAGGATGGCAGCAAAGCTAAGCGATATGCTACTTCTCCAACTCGCTCTAGCACATCGAAAGGTCCAATATATCTCGGACTAAGCTTGCCTCTCTTCCCAAATCGAATCACTCCTCGATTTGGGGAGATCTTCAGGAATACATGATCTCCTGACTGAAACTCTAGAGGATGGCATTTAGCATCCGCCCAATGCTTATAACGGTCTTGGGCGATCAGAAGCTTGTCTCTGATATCTCGCACAACATCAACCGCTTTGACTATCATCTCTGGCCCCAAAAGCTCTCTATCACCGACGTCATCCCAACTTAGTGGCGATCGACATTTCCTCCCGTAGAGAGCAGCAAATGGCGCCATGCTAATGCTCACCTGCTAGCTGTTGTTGTAGGAGAACTCCACCAGATGCAGATGATCCTCCCATGAGCCTTTGAGGTCCAGCATGCAGGATCTCAACATATCCTCCAAGATCTGAATAGTGCGCTCCGACTGGCCGTCCGTCTGCGGGTGATACACAGTACTGAATTTCAGACTGGTACCTAGATTAGTCTACAGAATCTTCCAGAACTGAGATGTGAATCTCGTATCTCGGTCAGATACACTGCTCATGGGAACTCCATGCAGTCGTACGATCTCCTACACGACAAGTTATACATCACAACTTATTCTAGAAGGAATTATAAAGGTATGAGTTAGATCACTACCTCCATATACTTTCTCGCCAGTATCTCTGTGGATTGGCCTACTCGAAAAGGTATGAAGTGCATAGACTTGGTCAATCGATCAACGACGACCCAAATCACGTCATTCTGCTTGGTGCTCCGAGGTAAGCCAGTCACAAAGTCCATCGTGATATGCTGCCACTTCCACTCCAGAATCTACAGAGGTTGTAGTAATCCATCAGTGCGATGATGTTCAGCCTTCACTTGCTGACACATAAGACACTTGGCAACGCTCCGTGCCACACTTCTCTTCATCCTATGCCACCAGAAATTCTGACGAAGATCCTTGTACATCTTCGTACCTCCAGTATGAATAGAATAAGGCGAACTGTGAGCCTCATTCATCATCTCATCTCTGATATCTCCTGCAGGCACGCAGATCCTATTACCATATCTCAAAGATCCATCCGCGTGAATTAGAAAATCTATCTGAAGTCCTGCTTTGACTTGCTCTCTGATCTTCTTTAACTTAGCATCTCCATCTTGAGCAGTCTTGATTCGATCCACAATCGTCGATTGAATCTGCATGTTTATCAACGACGATGTGACTCCCGGTAAAAACAACTTCTATGTACAATCCTCGCAGATCCTGCTGTAACTCCCACTGAGCTGTGAGAATCATTACTTCGGGCAGACGTCTCAAAGCATCTGGTACGACATTCACCTTCCCTGGATGATACTGAAGATCGATGTCGTAGTCTGCCATCAATTCCAATCATCTGCGCTGTCTCATATTCAGCTCCTTCTGGGTGAATATATATTTCAAACTTTTGTGATCAGTGAAAATTTTTCACTTTCTCACTCAGTAAGAAATGTATCCAAATCTTCAAAGCAAAGATGACGGCAGACAACTCCAAGTCGTGAGTCGGATAATTCTTCTCGTGGATCTTCAACCGTCGAGAAGCATAACCGACTACATGACCGTGCTGGTGTAGAACACATCCAAGTCCCTTGCCTGATGAGTTACAGAATATCTCGAAGCCTCCACTTCTGTCTGGAATAGCCAAGACTGGTGCAGAAGTCAGTCTCTCCTTCAAGGTAGAAAAGGCTTGCTCACAAGAGTCTGACCAACTGAACTTAACATCCTTCCTCGTCAATCTCGTCATCGGCTCAGCTATTCTCAAGAAATCCTTCATGAATCTGCGATAATATCCAGCCAATCCGAGGAAACTTCTAATATCAGATGCTGATCGAGGTGTGGGCCATTCACTGACTGCATTGACCTTCTCCGGATCCACTGATATGCCAACTCCGATTCTACATGCCCAAGAAATGCAACTCTGTCCAGCCAGAATTCGCATTTGCTATACTTGGCATATAGTCTATGATGACGGAGCGTCTCCAATACCATCTTCAAGTGCTCTGCATGCTCCTCCTCGCTCCTCGAGTACACCAGGATATCATCTATAAAGATCACCACGAACTTGTCGAGGAAGTCGTAAAAGATTAAGGTTCATGAGATTCATGAACACAGCAGGAGCATTGGTCACACCGAACGGCATGACAACGAACTCATAATGCCCGTACTTAGTCCGAAAAGATGTTTTGGGCACATCTTCCTTCTTGACTCTGACTTGATGGTATCCGCTCCGGAGGTCCAACTTTGAAAATATTTTTGATCCACCTAGCTGATCGAAGATATCATCAACATGGGGCAGCGGGTCCTTTTTCTTTACTGTGATCTAATTCAGCTCCCGATAATCAATACACATCCTCCTCGAGTCATCCTTCTTCTTCACCAGCAAGACGGGTGCGCCCCAGGGAGATACGCTGGGATGAATGAAACCCTTCTACGTTAGCTCATCCAACTGCTTCCTCAGCTCTTCTAACTCTGCAGGGGCCATACAGTACGGCGCCTTCGAAATTGGTTCAGCCCCTGGCATAAGATCGATGCTGAACTCCAATGCTCGGTCCGGCAGCAATCCAGAAATGTCTTCAGGGAAGACGTCTTCAAAATCTCTCACTGATGCAGGCTTCTCTGGCTCAGTTATCATGGATACAATAGTAAGTCTGTACGGCTGGGCTCGGAACTTGGCAGGTCCAAGCGAACGACCTCCACTGACGAACTCAAACACCGGGTGATTAGGAATTTCAAATACCAGCTTCTTCCTGTGACAGTCGATCGTGGCATAGAAAGCTCCTAACCAATCAATGCCGAGAACAACATCAAAGTTGGGTAGATCGTGGACAATGAAGTCAGCATATAACTCATGTCCACTAATCACCAGCGGACAGGGTCTACATCCCAGAGCAACTTTCACTATACACTTGGGGAGAGTGAAGGTGGGAATCGAATGTTCACATTCAAACTTCCGGGATATGATGCACATGGAAGCCCCAGAATCGAACAGGGTCAAGGCCGGGTGAGAGGAAACTAAAATGACACCTATAATATAACTAAGTTAAGCATGTTGATCTAATCAAGCATGAATGTATACAATCAAAGACTAGGTCTAGAAGTTACCTGCGATCACGTCACCCTCAGCTTCTGCCTCTACAGCGGTCATGGTAAACACCCGGCGCCTCGGCTGATTGGCCTACTGAAAGGCCCGATTCTGTGGAACCAGAGGTGGTCCACGCTGCCCAGGTGTAGGTCCCATCTGCTGAGCGGGTCCAGGAGCTCCAGTGGGTGTGGGTCAAGTACTGAGGGAGCAGTCTCCAGCAGTATGATTTGGCGATCCACAGACTAAGCACTGATTCAACATGCTCCTGCAGTCTTTCTTCATATGTCCCAGCTTGCCGCAGTAGTTGCAAGTCATCTGAACTCGGCTGGGCCCAGGTGCAGCTGGACTCTTAAATTGGGTAGTCTGAACAGGACGAACTATAGGCCTGGGTGCACTCCTCTGCAGCTCTATCGGGCGCTTGCCCACCTGGCGTGCTTTCTTCTGATGAGCTACCTGCTCGTGCGTCTTCACAGCTACCAGTACTTGCTCATGAGTGGTAAAGATGTGCCCGGATAACACACTCTGTATGTCCATGTCTAAGCCCTACAGAAAGCTGTGTGCACAGTCCTCCTCGTCTACTATCAGAGTAGGGGCGAATCGACTCAGCATGGTAAATTCGGCCTCATACTCGTCGACTGTCTTGGTGCCCTGCTCCAGTTTGATGAAGCGCTGCTGCATCTCCCTCTTTGCAGCCTTCAGAAGTACTAGGCGTCAAACCTCTGATGGAAAGTAGCCAAAGGAATCGGCTTGATCAGCCTAGCCTCTTCAGCATCCCACCAGTAACAGGCATTATCGGTTAGCTGTTTCTTGGCGTGTTCCACCCACTCGTTCGGATTGACTCGGGTAAGACCCAAGTTATCCGTAGTGTTGCGAAGCCATTCCTCAGCCGCTAGTGGGCCCTCTCATCCAGAAAAGTTCGCCGGATGCATCTCTCGGAACTGCTTGGCTCCGGGCTCATAGCGAGGTGGTGGAGGAGCTGTTGCAGCCTGATGTCCCTCTTGGACCAAATGGTGCTGAACCTCCAGCATTTCCCTCACGACCCCAAGGATCTGGTGGATGTCACCATCTCCGACTCTGTCGGCACCGGCTCCACGTCAAGGGTTGCGTCTTCCTGCCATACTGAGGCAAGAAAACCTCAAATCAATCCCATATACATGGTTGCTCTAGATTTTTGGCTAATAATAACATTCTTATCGTTCTGAATTTTCGCAGATGCAGACCTGCGTGTGCCACCACTAAAACCTGTTACGCCCCGCTTCCCAAAAGCGGTGGAAGCGAGAGCGTTACAAAGGTCCGCATGAACTGGAGCGGTGAAGCTCGAGTTCATTACGCGTCTATGATAACAACTTGCAGGGTTCTTGCTTGCTTTCCAGAACAATAAAAACATTATTAAATTACATGCCACAACCCAGAAGTTCGCACGCAGAAATAAAAATTACAAGACAAGGCCTCAGCAGGGCCAAAGAAATACAACAGAGACATACACCAATACAAGATAGAAATAGCAAATCCAGGAGGGAACAACAATATCCCAGGCTCTAGTCCTCTGCGGGGAGTGACTCAGCGTCAACGGCAAATTCCTGACTCTCCAAGTCAGGTGTTCCGAACAGATCCTCCTGGTACGCAGGCTCGGGATCTGACATACATTCCAAAAATACGAATGTATGTCAGCAAGGGTCTGCAAGAAAGGTTAAATGACCCAAGGCAAGGTGTACGAATAAAAATGAAATATGAAGCATTAAATGTTTGCGCAAGATGTCAGCAACATGGTTATAACAAATTTAAAGAAAAGAAAAGTAATTTTTAAGCATGGCAGTTCTACGAAATTTAAAGCAACTTGGTAGTTCTAATGTATTTAAAACAAATGTGACAGTTTTAAAGTACGAATAAATTTGTGACAATTGTTTCCATTCTCATGCAATGTTTCTTTAACATGCTTAGGATTCTCACCTTTAAGACGTGATGAGTAAGTCATTCTTCTCGCGGGGTATAATCGCGATTGATACTAACCCATCGTATAGGTGGTGTTATTAAAGACATGACCCTTTCATACGCTTAACAGCCGCTCAACCCTACCCCACCCAAAAATGTGCTGAAACACGGGCCAGCCTAATCACGAATGCATGTGTTCACGAAGTCGAGATGTTTGCCTTGAAGCAAACGATTTTACGAGTTCAAGATGTTCAAAGTGTTCCGTCAATGCCCATACTACTAAGCAATTCAAGAGTGTGTTCTACTCAGGTGTGTGTATGGCATGAAGTGAAGCGTATTGAGATTTAATGCATTCTAAAGCAAGGGAATTCAGCTTTTAAATGGAGTAACAATTTTAAAGATTAACAGTTCAAAGTAGCACACTTGCCTGACTGGGATGATTTTGGGTGTCCAAGTAATTTATGGAAAAATACGCGACGTATCTGCGTTATTAAACATACAATATTAGGCTAGTCAAACACAACCAATCAACTAACAACCTATAATACTAACCTAGGTTTAACTTACTAGTTTTAATAAACCCAACCCAATAACATGGTTTAAACCCAAAACCCATTAAAATCTTAAACCCAATAAGAATATATATCCAATAACAAATTAAATCCAATAAGAAATATCTTTTAAACCCAAACCCATTTACTTAAAACCCTAAGGCTATACCCAAAACCCATTAACATGGCACCCAAACCCAATAGCTAAAATTTGGTAATATTATGGTTAAAATTTCATTTAATGGCACTACCAACTTATACCTTCCCCTAACAATTAAAAATAACATAAACCCCTATCTTTCTTTCACTAGGGCTGACAATATCTCAGACCCTCTTTTACTCTCCACTCTCCACTCTCTCTCTCTCTGTCATTCTTTCACCCCTCTTCATTCTGTCATATCCTTTCTTTTTTTGTCACTCGTTTGCAGCCAGTGGACGTCACGCATGGGCAAGGGAAGGGTCTCACCGTGGGGAAGAAGGGGATCACGCACGGCGGAAGGCCGGTGGCTTCACGGCGGGCCGACGGCTGTGCGCGCGTTCCTAGGCGACAGGATGGCGGTGGCTGGTGGGTCTGGGCGGCGACAACTGCGGGCAAGGGGCGGCGACGTGGCTAGGGCTTACGGCAAGGGAGAGGGCATGGGAGAGGAGGGTTTGAGTAGATCTGAAGTTGTAGATCTCAGATTTATCTCTTTCCTCTTCTCAGATTTTAGAAATTGATTTGGGTTTTGATCTGATTTCATCTTTGATTTCTGATTTTTGGTGTTGATTTTGGATGTGGATTTTGTGGATGATTTTGATTTTGGTTAGGATTTGATGTTGAATTTTTGGTTGAATTGGCTCAACAGAGGAAGTGGGTTTGATGGAATTCTGATCTTGCCATCGTTGTTTGCTGCTGTTGAAATACGATCAGTGAAGGGACAAATTGAAGGGAGATAGCTGGTTGTGGGGGAAGGGAAATGAAAGCGTTAGTTGGATCTCACCGATACATTCGGTGGGATTCAATAGGTTAGGTAGGTTAACTAATAATTAGTTAGGGGTAAATAATTAGGGTTAAATTTAATTAATCACGCCATGGTAAAAATTAAAATCCGACATGCGCTCGCGTCGACACGTAGGCATAGGACTCGCGCACGAAAACATCCGGACAAACAAAACAAAGCACGGGCACACAACAAAATCAAGACGCCTAAAATTATACCGGCCGTTACATCCTACCCACCTTAAGAAAAATTCCGTCCTCAGAAATCTTATCAACTAAGGAGCAGGAAACAAATATGGATAGCGCTCTCGTATCTTATCTTCCCGCTCCCAGGTAGACTCTCCCGGCGAGTCGCGACGCCACATCACTCTGACTAGATCAACAGTCCTATTCCTGAAGACTTTCTGACGTCGATCTAAGATCTCCACTGGTTGCTGTTCGTATGTCAGATCAGGTCGAACCGTAATCTCAGAGTAGTCCACAACATGAAAAGGGTCGCTGATATAACGACGCATCTGGGATACATGGAAGATGTCATGAACTCCCTCTAAGGATGGCGGCAAAGCTAAGCGATATGCTACTTCTCTAACTCGCTCTAGCACATCGAAAGGTCCAATATATCTCGGACTAAGCTTGCCTCTCTTCCCAAATCGAATCACTCCTCGATTCGGGGAGATCTTCATGAATACATGATCTCCTGACGGAAAATCTAGAGGACGCCATTTAGCATCCGCCCAATGCTTATAACGGTCCTGGGCGATTCGAAGCTTGTCTCTGATATCTTGCACAACATCAACCGCTTCGACTATCATCTCTGGTCCCAAAAGCTCTCTATCATCGACGTCATCCAAACTTAGTGGCGATCGACATTTTCTCCCGTAGAGAGCAGTAAATGGCGCCATGCCAATGCTCGCCTGATGCTGTTGTTGTAGGATAATTCCACCAGATGCAGATGATCTTCCCATGAGCCTTTGGGATCCAGCATGCAGGCTCTCAACATATCCTCCAAGATCTGAATAATGCGCTGACGTCCCCGCGTTGTGCGTGTCAGATGTGTGCAATATATGGTTGGGGGCGTGAGATTTAAATATTTATAACTGCAAGCGCATGGTGTTGTAGTGTGGCTTAGGGGTCGAACTCAGGGAAGTGTGGTTGTGCTTGTGTCAGGAAGGACCGGATTCACCCTATGGGTGAGCTAGCCCGAATCGGTAGATTGGTTGTCACGGAAATAGAAAGCGAGGGATAAACCATATAAAGGGAAACCCGGGACTTCGGTTTCCACCCTATCGTGCGATTCTCGCCAATACGGTTGTCGGATGGGATAACGATCGGAATTAGGGTCTAGTGGTGAGACGTTGCCTCTAAGAGTGATGCAGGTGTCCCCATGGGCCCGATATTCCGGTCGGTGCCCAGGATGATACGCCAGACTTCCCAGGTTCGGTCAGTGGGCATTCCCATCTCCATTAATAATGACCGACTCCGGGAGCACTAGGCTCGCAACGATAACTCCCAACATCTCATCCTGCCGCTTCCGCGCGCTAGGATTCGACGTCTACGCTAAGGGCGTCAGCTATGGCTAGGGAGTCAACCGCCAAGTTTATTCCCCCTTGGCCCAACGGTCAAAGGCGGTCTTTTTCCCACCGATGACAATGAAACACCCCATGTAACTGATAGATTCCTAATCCCTATCGATTTCCTAGTCCTATGGATGCATTGGGGAGAACCCACGAAGGGGTTTCCACCAAAATCCCAGATTTGGGAACTACTCACACATTTTAGGTAAAAAGCGATCTAAATGAAAATCGACCGTTAAAAACATAATCAGGCGATTGAAAAGTAGTAAGAGCAATGCAAATAAAATAATATCAAAGTTTGGTTAAGATCAAAACACTTACAAATAACAAAGAAATTACAGCCGTTACAAGAGAGAAAAAACAGCAAAAAACAACAACTCTCGTTTTCTGGAAACCTAGGGCTTCTATATATAGAAAACGACATCACCCGATCAGGTGAAGAATCACCCAATCGGGTGACCTACTGTGAACTTCGGTAGCAATCTTCAAAATTTCACCTGGTCAGGTGACACGGTCGGTTGGCGGAAGCTGCTCGTCGTTTGGATCTTGAGCGTCGTCGGGTGAACCGATCGGTTGATAAATCAACAGATCGGTTGGAATTGTTGCCCAAAAAGACAGAGACTCCGGAAGTTTTGGCACGGTCTGCTAGCGGCCGGGTGAGCTCTCCGGGTCATCACTTCGAGAAAACGGCTACAGATGAACCGATCGGGTGAAGATCACCCGATCGGTTAGATTTCAGCTCCAATTTCCCGAGAAGTTAGTCGGGTTGAACCGGTCGGTGACCCGGTCGGTTGATGCTCCTGTAGGTTCAGCTGCTGTCCGGTGGTGCACGCGTGCATCACCCGATCGGTTGGCTGTGTCCAACTGATCGGGTGGGGGCTGAAAGATGGAGATCTCTATCGTATGACCCCCTGGATCACGCGTGACTCCTCCCGTTGCTCCGAGGACTTATGATATCGTCGTTAAAAGTCTCCTATGCTGGCAAACTCCTGTAAACATGTAAAAACACGGGGAAGTGAAAGAAAACAAGA
This sequence comes from Scilla litardierei, assembly GCA_030789695.1. Lineage (NCBI taxonomy): Eukaryota > Viridiplantae > Streptophyta > Magnoliopsida > Asparagales > Asparagaceae > Scilla > Scilla litardierei. Next base: position 638,679,727 of record CM061142.1, read on the forward strand.
AAATACGAGAAAACGGATACGAGACGGTGGAAAATAACAGAAAAACACAAAAGAAAACGTGCGTGAATATATAAAATATAAACGCACGTCAAAATCCCCCAAGCTGAACCCTTCCTCGTCCTCGAGGAAGAAGAGTGAGAGTAGGAGCTCGGAGGGAGAAAATAGAGAGAAAGAGAGAAAAAGATAACTCTAAATCCTAAATCGTCCGTCAGTGCCAACAAAATAAAAAACGACACACCATGCAAGCAAACGCCAAATCACATCACTAAACCAAGGAATACGAGAGTCCAGACAAGTGCCGTGGGCCACGCGGTGAAGCGCGAGTGAGTGAGGTCGTGTGCTAGCAGACGGTGTCACTATCTACATTGTGCTATAAACTCCATATACACAAATCCAAGAAATGACCCAAATATCGATTCGATTTAGAAATGGCGGTGAATATATAGCTCAAGCATGCATGAGAAGAGTATGAGAATAGAAACACATCATGCGTCAAGGACTCCACAGCTAGGGACTCAGACATCACCACACTATCGCCAAGACAATAACTAGAAATTTCCTATTCCAAGTGTTTTCGAAAGCGATGTGGGTTGAGATGATATGGAGTAGAACACTCGGTGCAAATTCTCGCCTTCCCTTTATTCTCGACAGGTAGGAAAATATTCACACACAAATTTTTTTTTTTGGTTTTGGATATATGTATTTTATGGACTTTTGGCTATATATATATATATATATATATATATATATATATATATATATATATATATATATATATATATATATTCTTTCTTTTCTCTTTTCTTCTCTTTTTGGGTTTTTCTTTTCTCTTTTTTTTGGATTTTTGGATTTTGGGATATATACACGTGTGTACTCTCCCAAGTGGGAGAACGGTACACGACGAGGGGATTTGCACCAAGTAAAATAAAAAAAGAAATCAGATTCTAAACACTTGGGCAAGGGAAATGTCTCGCTAATCAGAGCATAGGCTAAAATGGGCTATCCTAGTCCTAACTGTGGAATCCCGACACATGCGAAATGAAGCATACGATATATGTATATTCACGCATACAGAAGCAGATAAGAGAGGCAAATACCACATATTCAAATCGAAGCATGATAATCTAGGGGTCATTCCTGGACAGGTATATAAAACACAATCACAAAGTAGAAGCACACCAAACGCTAGTCACGACACACGACTCACAATAAGGCTAAGTGGACCCATGATGCATGAAATGCAAGAGCACTCGACTTCCTAGGGTTAGTGAATATGATTATCGAAGCCATGCTAGGTGTGTGTGTGTAATTTTTGTGGCAATTCATCATAGGGTTCATCTCTAGGAGAAAGAGATAAAAAGAAGAAAAGAAAAAGAAAAACACGATGGAAAACGACTCAAAAACGAGGAAGAACGGCACAAATGACGCACTAAGTGCGACTCCCCCAAGCTGAAACTTGCATTGCCCTCAGTGCAATAAGAGTAAATACGGGGGGCAATGAAAATGGGGGGTATACGCACCGACACAAAAGACATGAAAAATAAGAAAAACACACATACGAAACTGAAAAAATAAAAATAAAGATAAAAATGACACCACATGACATACAAACAGAAAATAAAAAAAAGAAAATCACATGACACAACATATATAACAAGCACACATAGAAAACATCACACGACGGCACACATAAAAATAGACTTCCCCCAAGCTAGACATGTCAATGCAAGCGATATGATGTGATCATGAAAATGCAGAGATATGCAAGGGGGAGGTCAATCGGAGTCGCTTGCGGTAGAATGGTAAGGAGATGGCGAGGATGGTGGTGAATACTGGTAGAAGGAATCCTCCGAGGACGAAGGAGAGGGTGTGCGAATATGAGAAGGAGGAGCAACAGGCTGGACTATCGGAGGATCGAGATTTATCGATGGATCGTGGTGGATGATGGTGGCACGCGGTGGACCGACACACGGGTGCCAATCGGGAGGATCTAGGGGTGGAAAGTGAACGAGTGCAGCGTACCAAGGATCAGGGTAGAACGCCCATGGTAGGTGTGTAAGGCATAAGGGGAAGCTCTCCGGAGATGAGGGTGGGAGGATGGCAAAAGGAGTGTAGGCAGGACTATAGAGGTAGGCTGCACGATCCTCCCCAAAAGGAGTAAGCATCGATAGAGATCAAGTAGTCACAATCGATACGGCTACGTCCCGGGACAATAGGGAGGTCGGGCGGCATCCTCAAGACACAACTGACAATAAGAGTGACAATTCCCCCACAGCAGATAGAGCCAGAAGCTGCGCGGCTAGCGGATAAGATCTCGTAGATGATCCAATGAGCGGTGTTTATGGGCAAAGGGATATTGCCATGAATCTGGTCATGTGACATGGCATAAAGAGAGAGCAGCTCATCCCTAGACATCGTGGATACATCTACGCGAGTGAAAATGGTGTTGGCAAGGAAGCAATGGGCGAAGCGGTAGCATGGGTGTATGATGTAGGAGGTGAGGGCTACTGCTGGAAAGGTGGTATATCGGGTGAATCGTTGCCAAACACCATCAGACCGAAAGTGAGAAAAGATGTCAGATCGATCATGAGTTGAGCATTCAACATGGCGATCGGGGTGAGGAAAGTTTAGAATGTCATTAAGCGTATTGAAGCTCATGGAAAAATCACAATTGAAGGCCCGGAAGGTGAAACAATGATCGGACACCTCGAGAGAACTGAGGAACTCAAGTGTGAGATTCCTGTGTGTATTGGCGTGGGTCCGCAGAAGATAATCGCAACATATGAAGCAAAAAAGTGCACAGACGCCCCTAAAGAGTCTGAGAGATTGTAGGGTGGGGAAGTCGACGAAAAGAGTAGGTCGCATAGGGCGATGAAGAAGGGCTTGTAAACGATCTGATTGCTCTTCAGACGAAGGGTTTATGCCGAGGAAAGGAGGGGAAAGGGACCGTATAGGGGATGTCTGCGTGACAATGAGGCTATCTCCTTTCCCTTCCCCGACATGGTGACGACGCGGGGAAGAAAGATGGAGCGGGATATGGTGTCTATGAAGATGATGAAGCAGATAAAGTGTGCAAACACAAATTCAAGACATTGTATAAAATGAAAGAAATGTGAAGAGTGGAGAGGGGTTACCCATTAACGTTGTAAGATCAAGCACCAGAAAGATCCCACGCAATATAAGGAAGTGATTTGGGAAGCCTCCGCTCGTTGATCCGACAAGAATCGAAATCTTCGAAAATTTGGGGGTTAGGGTTAGGGTTTGGACGTTTGATGAGTGAATGTTGTTGATGGGAAGGGTGGTGATGGTGGGGGAGAATGGGAATGAGTGAGGATGAGGATTTAGGGACAGTGTAGATGGAGGAGATTGATTCGGCAGATGGAAGAGGAGAGACGCACGTTTGGGAGTTTGGGGGTCGGGTGGTCGAAGTCGTGCGAAGGGGAGATATATATAGGGGCGAAAGCGAACCGATTGGGTGAGTTTTCACCCGATCGGTTGGGTGAGTTCGAAAATTTTTCCTTCAGCCAACAGCTACAGGTGACCCAATCGGATGAGTTTTCACCCGACCGGTTGACCGCTTCCAAAAATTTTCCCGAGATTCTGTGACTTTTCACCCAGTCAATCACATGACCACAGCTTCACTCAACCGATCGGTTGATATATCCCCCAAATTTCCCGAGAACTTAGCCCTCCTCACACGGTCAGCCACCCAGTCTCAGCATGCTTCACCTGACCGATTTGCTGGAGAGCAGATACAGGCCATCGTCTGATACGTCTCACCCGATCGGTTGATTGGTCACCCGATCGGGTGAGGGCTTGTTTCCTGCAAAAATTCACGAATGGCCTAAGTTTCTCGACGAATGATCCCGCGGCTGAATTTAATTATTAAAATAGAAGAAAAACAAAGATAATAAAAGTCCTAAAAACTAAAATAAAGGTTTAGAGCATGGGTTGCCTCCCATGAAGCGCTTTTGTTTAACGTCGTTTGCTCGACGCCTCATTTGGTGATCAATTAGGATCCGGAGGGTTTGAGGAAGAGTCTTCGGTTGTTGAGAATTCGACCGGAGAGAATGCTGGTTCTCCTACCGCATAATGTTTAAGGCACTGCCCGTTGACTTTGAATGGCTCATCTCTTCCCATTATCTCGATAGCCCCATGCGGGAAGACCTTGGTGACGCGAAAAGGTCCCGACCACCTTGACTTGAGCTTTCCAGGAAAAAACATCAACCTCGAGTTGAATAGGAGAACTAAGTCTCCTTCCTTGAATTCCCTCTTCAGGATGCGCTTATCGTGCCATCGCTTAAGCCTCTCCTTATAGATTCGGGCGTTTTCATAAGCATTGAGCCGGATCTCGTCGAGCTCGTTAAGTTGTAACTGCCGGTGCCCTCCAACCTCCTTGGCGTCAAAGTTTAGGTTTTTGATTGCCCAAAATGCATTATGTTCCAATTCCACGGGCAGATGGCATGCCTTCCCGTAGACAAGACGGTAGGGCGTTGTGTCGATCGGAGTTTTAAATGCCGTCCTGTAAGCCCAGAGCGCGTCAGGAAGTTTTGATGACCAATCCTTCCTAGAGTTGGCCACCGTCTTTTCCAGTATGCTCTTGATCTCCTGGTTAGAAACTTCCACCTGGTCGCTAGTCTGCGGGTGGTAGGCACGCCCCACCCGGTGTTGTACCCCGTACTTCTTCAAGAGAGCTTCGAATTTCGTCTCTATAAAGTGGCTCCCTCCGTCATTGATCAGGAATCGAGGTACACCGAACCGCGGGAAGATGTTGTTTTTAAAGAACTTGGCGACCACTCGGGAATCATTGGTAGGACTGGCCATCGCTTCAACCCACTTCGATACGTAGTCCACAGCTACCAAGATATACTGGTTCCCAGAGGAGGAGGGGAACGGTCCCATGAAGTCCACCCCCCACACATCGAAGATCTCTACCTCTAAGATGTAGTGCTGAGGCATCTCATTCATCTTGGAGATGTTCCCTGTCCTTTGGTATTTGTCGCAAGCTTGGACATAAGCATGGGTGTCTTTAAAGAGGGTTGGCCAGTAGAATCTGCTCTGGAGAATTTTCGCAGTCGTCTTATAGGTGCTCGCATGCCCTCCACATTGCTGATCATGGCAATGGGAAATTATGGAGGTCGCTTCAGTTTCAGGGATGCACCTTCGTATCACCCCATCATTGCAGGTCTTGTACAAATGGGGGTCGTCCCAATAAATTTTACGGACCTCATGGAAGAATTTCTTCTTCTGCTGGTAGCTCACGTTATGGGGGACGATGGCACAAGTCAGATAATTTGCGATGTCGACGTACCAAGGGGTCTAAGCGGAAGAGACGGAGAAGAGATGCTCGTCAGGGAGCGAATCATCAACCGGAGTAGCATTCAAATTGAGGGTAGACATTCTGGACAGGTGATCAGTAATGACATTCTCCGCCCCCTTCTTGTCTCTGATTTCTAGGTCGAATTCCTGGAGGAGGAGAATCCATCCGCGGCTTAGCCTCCTTCTTGCTCAATAGGTATTTGAGAGCCGCGTGATCTGTGTGCACGATCACCTTAGCACCAATGAGATATTGCTGAAACTTGTCCATGGCATAGATGACCGCTAGCAATTCCTTTTCCGTGGTAGTATAATTTCTTTGGGTAGCGTCAAGGGTCTTGCTCGTATAATATATACCATGCAGATTTTTATCCTTCATCTGCCCCAAGACGGCTCCAACGGCATAATCACTAGCATCGCACATTAGCTCGAAGGGTAGATTCCAGTCCGGCGGCTGTATTACGGGCGCGGAAATCAAAGCTTGCTTCAGAAGGTGGAAGGCTTCCATACACTCCTCGTCGAAGACGAAAGGCGCGTCCTTCACTAGGAGTTGGGTCAGCGGCCTGGAAATCATGGAGAAGTCTTTTATGAAGCGGCGATAAAATCTCGCATGCCCTAAAAAACCACGGACTCCTCGAAGATTGAGCGGTGGTGGAAGCTTTTCAATCACCTCAACTTTTGCCTTATCAACCTCAATTCCCCTCGAAGAAATGACGTGTCCCAGCACAACTCCTTCTTGGACCATGAAATGGCATTTTTCCCAGTTCAGGACTAGACCCTTTTCTTGACACCTCTCCAGGACTTTGGTTAGATTGCTGAGGCATGAGTCAAACTCAGTTCCATAGACGGAAAAATCGTCCATGAAAACCTCCATGATATCCTGGGAGTAGTCGGAGAAGATAGCGGACATTAGTCTTTGGAATGTAGCCGGGGCGTTACAAAGTCCAAACGGCATTCTTCTATAGGCATATGTCCCAAATGGACAAGTGAAATTCGTCTTTTCCTGGTCATCGTTATGGATGGGGATTTGAAGGAATCCGGAGTACCCATCCATGAAACAGAAGTAGTTGTGCTTCGCCAGCCTCTCGAGCATTTGATCAATGAAAGGGAGAGGGTAGTGATCCTTCCTCGTGGCCTTGTTCAGCTTCCTATAGTCAATGCACATCCGGTACCCAGTGACAGTCCTCGTAGGTATGAGCTCGTTTTTCTCGTTGCGAACCACCGTCATTCCTCCTTTCTTGGGTACGACGTGCACCGGGCTAACCCAACGACTATCGGAGATAGGGTATATGATACCAACATGTAAAAGCCTAACAATCTCCTTTTTGACCACCTCCATCATTATGGGATTTAGCCTCCGCTGTGGCTCAATTGAGGAGGCTTGCTCATCCTCAAGCAGTATCATGTGTGAGCAAAGGCCCAAGCTAGCTCCTTTCAAATCTTCAATTGCATACCCGAAAACACTCTTAAACCTTTTTAAAACACCAAGAAGTTTGGTCATCTGGTCTTCAGGCAGAGAGGAGTTCACTATGACCGGCAGGGTCGAGCCCGTCCCCAAATATTCATACTTTAGTCCCGGGGGAAACTCTTTCATCTCAACTTCATGAGGTCCTGACGCATATTTCTCAAGCTGAGCATCCTCTAGTGAAAGGACTTCTTCGTGGATCTCTTGAAGGCCAGTATTCGGAACTTCACTCCCAACCGTGGTTCCGCATGGCAAAGCCTCGCAAGGTATCGTGGGGGCAACCGAGGAAGGCGCCGGGTCTTTCTCAAACTCATAATAATTATCCGGGAAGAAGGCTTCGACGTGAAAACAGGTTTCAACATTCGATGGTTCCCCACCATTGTTTCCAACTTCCTCATTGTCCCAAGATCTGGGATGCTCGATAAACGTCTGCAAGGAATAGATCGGCCCCTGTCCAACGTAACCGACAGACTCTACCTGGTGGTTCTCCTGACCAGGCTCCGTGAACAATTCCCCTCCCCCGAACTCGAAACTGGGCATGTCGATATACGCCACACATCAGGAGGAAGGAGAGTTATTGTGACTGGATGCTGCTGCATATCATGATAACTCCTCTGATTTTCCACAGCGACAGACAGAAGGGATAGAATATTTGAAGCATTCAGGGATTCTGTCAAACTTTGTGCCAAACAGCGGATGTGGTGCGAATGATCCCAGATATCGCCCGAAACGGCATATAACATCCTCGTCGTGGAGCAAAAAACCTATAAGAAAGGAGAGAAAGAGAACTGCACAGATAGCAAACGCGTCAAAAGCACGGGTTGCATAAACCGGAGGCGAATGCAGCGATAGCAGCACGACGACTCAGTCTATCAGTTCTATACAACTAATATTTACAATATGTACAAGAAAAATCAAAAAGTGTAGAATGCTAAAATTATCACGAGATAGAGATGAGAGCTAGACTCAAGGGTTCATGAGATCCACAAATAACAAGCACGTTGCCTCCCTGGCAACGGCGCCATAAAGCTTGACGTCCCCGCGTTGTGCGTGTCAGATGTGTGCAATATATGGTTGGGGCGTGAGATTTAAATATTTATAACCGTAAGCGCACGGTGTTGTAGTGTGGCTTGGAGGTCGAACTCAGGGAGGCGTGGTTGTGCTTGTGTCAGGAAGGATCGGATTCACCCCATGGGTGAGCTAGCCCGAATCGGTAGATTGGTTGTCACGGAAATAGAATGCGAGGGATAAACCATATAAAGGGAAAACCGGGATTTCGGTTTCCACCCTATCGTGCGATTCTCGCCAATACGGCCGACGGATGGGATCACGATCGGAATTAGGGTCTAGTGGTGAGACGTTGCCTCTAAGAGTGATACCGGCGTTCTATGGGCCCGATATTCCGGTCGGTGCCCAGGATGATACGCCAGACTTCCCGGGTTCGGTCAGTGGGCATTCCCATGTCCATTAACACTGACCAACTCCGAGAGCACTAGGCTCGCAATGATAACTCCCAACATCTCATCTTGCTGTTCCCGCGTGCTAGGATTCGACGTCTACGCTAAGGGCGTGAGCTATGGCTAGGGAGTCAACCGCCAAGTTTATTCCCCCTTGGCCCAACGGTCAAAGGCGGTCTTTTTCCCGCCGATGACAATGAAACACCCTGCGTAACCGATAGATTCCTAATCCCTATCGATTTCCTAGTCCTATGGACGCATTAAGGAGAACCCACGAAGGGGTTTCCACTAAAATCCCAGATTTGGGAACTACTCACACATTTTAGGTAAAAAGCGATCTAAATGAAAATCGACCGTTAAAAACATAATCAGGCGATTGAAAAGTAGTAAGAGCAATGCAAATAAGATAATATCAAAGTTTGGTTAAGATCTGAACACTTACAAATAACAAAGAAATTACAGCCGTCACAAGAGAGAAAAAAACAGCAAAAAATAACAACTCCCGTTTTCTGGAAACCTAGGGTTTCTATATATAGAAAACAACATCACCCGATTGGGTGACCTGCTACGAACTTCGGCAGCAATCTTCAAAATTTCACTTGGTCAGGTGACACGGTCGGTTGGCGGAAGCTGCTCGTCGTTTGGATCTTGAGCGTCGTCGGGTGAACCGATCGGTTGATAAATCAACAGATCGGTTGGAATTGTTGCCCAAAAAGACAGAGACTTCGGAAGTTTTGGCACGGTCTACTGGCGGCCGGGTGAGCTCTCTGGGTCATCACTTCGAGAAAACGGCTACAGATGAACCGATCGGGTGAAGATCACCCGATCGGTTGGATTTCAGCTCCAATTTCCCGAGAAGTTAGTCGGGTTGAACCGATCGGTGACCCGGTCGGTTGATGCTCCCGTGCTTCAGCTGCTGTCCGGGTGGTGCACGCGTGCATCACCCGTTGGTTGGATGTGTCCAACTGATCGGGTGTGGGTTGAAAGATGGAGATCTCTGTCGTATGACCCTCTGGATCACGCGTGACTCCTCCCGTTGCTCTAGGGACTTATGATATCATTGTTAAACATCCCCTATGCTGGCAAACTCCTGCAAATACGTAAAAACACGGAGAAGTGAAAGAAAACAAGAAAATACGAGAAAACAGATACGAGACGACGGGAAATAACGGAAAAACACAAAAGAAAACGTGCGTGAATATATGAAATATAAACGCATGTCATGCGCTCAGACTGGCTGTCCGTCTGCGGGTGATAGCAGTACTGAATTTCAGAATGGTACCCAGATTGGTCTGTAGACTCTTCTAGAACTGAGATGTGAATCTCGTATCTCGGTCAGATACAATGCTCATGTGAACTCCATGCAATCGTACGATCTCCTACACGACAAGTTACACATCACAACATATTCTAGAAGGAATTATAAAGGTATGAGTTAGATCACTACCTCCATATACTTTCTCGCCAGTATCTCCGTGGATTGGCCTACTCGAAAAGGTATGAAGTGCGCAGACTTGGTCAATCGATCAACGACGACCCAGATCATGTCATTCTGCTTGGTGCTCTGAGATAAGCCAGTCACGAAGTCCATCGTGATGTGCTACCACTTTCACTCTGGAATCGACAGAGGTTGTAGTAGTCCAGCAGTGTGATGATGTTCAGCCTTCACTTGCTGACACACAAGACACTTGGCAACGCTCCGTGCCACACTTCTGTTCATCCCATGCCACCAGAAATTCTGACAAAGATCCTTGTACATCTTCGTACCTCCAGGATGAATAGAATAGGGCGAACTGTGAGCCTCATTCATCAACTCATCTCTGATATCTCCTGCAGGCACGCAGATCCTACTACCAAATCTCAAAGATCCATCTGCGTGAATCAGAAAATCTGTCCGAAGTCCTGCTTCGACTTGCTCTCTGATCTTCTTCAACTTAGCGTCTCCATCTTGAGCAGTCTTGATTCGATCCACAATCGCCGATTGAATCTGCATGTTCATCAACGACGATGTGACTCCCGGTAAAACAACTTCTATGTACAATCCTCACAGATCCTGCTGTAACTCCCACTGAGCTGTGAGAATCATCACTTCAGGCAGACGACTCAAAGCATCTGGTACGACATTCACCTTCCCTTGTACGACATTCACCTTCCCTGGATGATACTGAAGATCGATGTCGTAGGCTACCATCAATTCCAACCATCTGTGCTGTCTCATATTCTGCTCCTTCTGGGTGAATATACATTTCAAACTTTTGTGATCAGTGAAAATTTTCACTTTCTCACTCAGTAAGAAATGTCTCCAAATCTTCAAAGCAAAGATGACGACAGACAACTCCAAGTCGTGAGTCGGATAATTCTTCTCGTGGATCTTCAACCGTCGAGAAGCATAATTGACTACATGACCGTGCTGGTAAAGAACACATCCAAGTCCCTTGCCTGATGCGTCACAGAATATCTCGAAGCCTCCACTTCTGTCTGGAATAGCCAAGACTGGTGCAGAAGTCAAACTCTCCTTCAAAGTAGAAAAGGCTTGCTCACAAGAGTCTGACCAACTGAACTTAACATCCTTCCTCGTCAATCTCGTCATCGGCTCAGATATTCTCGAGAAATCCTTGATGAATCTGCGATAATATCCAGCCAATCTGAGGAAACTTCTAATATCAAACGCAGATCGAGGTGTGGGCCATTCACTGACTGCATTGACCTTCTCCGGATCCACTGATATGCCAACTCCTGATACTACATGCCCAAGAAATGCAACTCTGTCCAGTCAGAATTCACATTTGCTATACTTGGCATATAGTCTATGATGATGGAGCGTCTCCAATACCATCTTCAAGTGTTTTGCATGCTCCTCCTCGCTCCTCGAGTACACCAGGATATCATCTATAAAGATCATCACGAACTTGTCGAGGAAGTCGTAAAAGATAAGGTTCATGAGATTCATGAACACAGCAGGAGCGTTGGTCACACCGAACGGCATGACAACGAACTCATAATGCCCATACTTAGTCCGAAAAGCTGCCTTGGGCACATCTTCCTTCTTGACTCTGACCTGATGGTATCCGCTCCGGAGGTCCAACTTTGAAAATACTCTTGATCCACCTAGCTGATCGAAGATATCATCAATACGGGGCAGCAGGTACTTGTTCTTTACGGTGATCCGATTTAGCTCCCGATAATCAATACACATCCTCCTCGAGCCATACTTCTTCTTCACCAGCAAGACGGGTGCACCCCAGTGAGATATGCTGGGATGAATGAAACCCTTCTGCGTTAGCTCATCCAACTGCTTCCTCAGCTCTTCTAACTCTGCAGGGGCCATACAGTACGACGCCTTTGAAATTGGTTCAGCCACTGGCATAAGATCGATGCTGAACTCCAATGCTCGGTCCAGCGGCAATCCAGAAATGTCTTCAGGGAAGACGTCTTCAAAATTTCTCACTTTTGCAGGCTTCTCTGGCTCAGTTATCATGGATGCAATAGTAAGTCTGTACGGCTGGGCTCAGAACTTGACAGGTCCAAGCGAACGACCTCCACTGACAAACTCGAACACCGGGTGATTAGGAATTTCAAATACCACCTTCTTCATGTGACAGTCGATCGTGGCATAGAAAGCTCCTAACCAATCAATACCGAGAACAACATCAAAGTTGGATAGATCGTGGACAATGACGTCAGCATATAACTCATGTCCACTAATCACCAACGGACATGTTCTACGTCCCAGAGCAACTTTCATTATACCATTTCCAGTGGTGATATTCCAACACTTGGGGAGAGTGAATGTGGGAATCGAATGTTCACGTACAAACTTTTGGGATATGATGACATGGAAGCCCTAGAATCGAACAGGGTCAAGGTCGGGTGAGAAGAAACTAAGATGCCACCTATAATATAACTAAGTTAAGCATGTTGATCTAATCAAGCATGAATATATAAAATCAAAGACTAAGTCTAGAAGTTACCTGCGATCACGTCACCCTCAGCTTCTGCCTCTACAGCGGTCATGGTAAACACCTGGTGCCTCGGCTGATTGGCCTGTTGAAAGGCCGGATTCTGTGGAACCAGAGGTGGTCCACGCTGCCCAGGTGTAGGTCCCATCTGCTGAGCGGGTCCAGGAGCTCCAGCGGGTGTGGGTCGAGTACTGAGGGGACAGTCTCTAGCAGTATGATCTGGCGATCCACAGACTAAGCACTGATTCAACATCCTCCTGCTGTCTTTCTTCATATGTCCCAGCTTGTCGCAGTAGTTGCAAGTCATCTGAACTCGGATGGGCCCAGGTGCAGCTGGCCTCTTAAATTTGGTAGTCTGAACAGGACGAACTATAGGCCTGGGTGCACTCCTCTGTAGCTCTATCGGGCACTTGCCCGCCTGGCGTGCTTTCTTCTGATGAGCTACCTGCTCGTGCGTCTTCGTAGCTACCAGTACTTGCTCATGAGTGGTAAAGAAGTGCCCGGACAACACACTCTGTATGTCCAGGTGTCACGCCCCGCTTCCCAAAAATGTGGAGGCGAGACGTGAGAAGGTCCGCTCAGACTTGAAGCTGAAAAGCCGCAAGTCCGATAAGCGTCAAATAGAACTACAAATGGCAGGTCCTTGCAATGCAATACAGAACAACAATAATAACAAGAAGGAGAGACAGATAAAATGTTCAATCTCAGATTATCCATTAATTAAATTACAATATCACAGAAAAGCCACCAGGCTAAAAGGAAAAGAGTCTAAGGCCCAAACATGGCCAACAAGGTATAACATACATACAAAGGTGCCACGCACCAACAACTAACAACAACCTAAACAAAGAAGTGAACACGAGCGGTCTTCAAGACAGGCCCCTGGTGTCCACTCAACTCCACAGCAAACACCAGCATCAGCAACACCATATCCCCTGCAACAAAGCTCTGGCTCTGGGTCTAACATGTGACACCCAAAAGAGAGAGGGGCACATGTCAGCAAGTCTGGAAAGACTTGTGCAAGGAAACTGAAAGTAACTAACAACCTAGCACTTATAATATTAGCAATGATATGACAGTTTAGTTTGATGCAGCAGTTTAAAAGAGAGACAAGCACGCACGATGTAGCGAAAGCTACCAATTCACTAATCACTAATCACTTATCACTGTTTATCACTTAGTGCATAGAGAGTCCACCTTGTTGGATATGGAAGACGTTTGTACACCCTTGTGGGGGATGTACGAGGGAATACGGACCTCGAACGTCGCGTACACAAAGTCGTGTACAAAGGGAATCTGTTCCCTTGCGGAGAGGATCTCTGGATGAGTGGGAAAGTCGCATTATATATGCATAAGTGCATGCGACATATGGCTAATAAAGGGGGAATATCTTAAGCTTATGTTGTACCATGCATATGGTACAACTTAAGCTTATAATGTGCCATGTATCATGGTACACCTTAATTAAGTTGTTCCAATGGAACAACTTACCCTAAAATAACTACCTTGGGGGCTATAAATAAGACCCAAGGGTAGCCATTTTTCTTACACTTTTTGCATGAAATTCATGCATGCATCTTCATCCTAGCGAAGCTCTGCAGAAATATTTCCTCTCCCTCTATCCAAGTTCTTAATCTAAAGTAGAGATTTAGATTGTGGATTTAGTAGCCTTACTCCGTTCGTGAGTAGACTCGATCCGTCGTGGCGAATCCGAAGGCGAAGTTCGTAGACTACCGTGCCGCGTACGCAAGCGTAAGTCTAAACTTCATATTATCGATCCTAACTCTGTTTTGGACAGGATCCTTCATTGGTATCAGAGCCATATGGGTTCGCCCCGGTCAAACCACCGCCCCGTCGAAACTACGAACGAGTCGTTGTCTTTTTCACGAATGGGTCTCCTACTATTACGGATATAGTAGGAACGCTTCGTGACGGAGAGAACGCAGCGGTTGTTCTTTTCACGTTAGGGTCTCCTATCATTACGGATATGGTAGGAACTCTCCGTGACGGGAAGAACCGACCGTTCACGTAGTACGTTATTCATTTTTGGCACACGACCATTAGGAAATAACTAATTTCTCGACGAACGGGTGCTTCATCGACGAACGGGTGCTTCATCGAGGAAGATGATGGAAGTTATTTCCATCGGGTAAGAGGAAAATTTGGTGCATGTGCACCATGGCCAAATGGGCTATGAAGGCCATGCACCCCCTCTCCCCATGCGGAGGGGGTTGGCTACGGCCAATAACCACCGGCGACCACCCCATCAAGGGGGAGGAATGAGTGCGGCAACCCCATTTAAAGGGGGTGGCCGGCCATGGCCAAAGGGGACATGGCCGGCCAACGCCGAATGGCCTTGGCCATGACCGGCCAGGCCGGCAGTGGCCGGCCATGGCCAGGCCGGCAGTGGCCGGCCTTGGCCAAGCCCTGCCGGCCAGGCCGGCCCTGGCAGTGGCCAGGGCCGGTGCCCTGGCCTCAGGCCAGGGCCTGGCCGAGGCCAGGCCAGGAGCCCTGGCCCCGGCCAGCGGCCTGCCGGCCCTGGCAGAGGCCAGGGCCGGCGCCCTGGCCTCAGGCCAGGGCCTGGCCGAGGCCAGGGCAGGAGCCCTGGCCCCGGCCAATGGCCTGGCCGGCCGGCCCTGGCCGAGGCCAGGGCCTGGCCGGCCCTGGCCGAGGGGGCCAGGGCCCCTGGCCGGCCAGGGCAGAGGCCCTGGCCGGCCCTTGGCCAAGCCCCGGCCAGGGCAGAGGCCCTGGCCGGGAGAATTTGCATTTCGAAAATTGGTCGACCAATTTTGTGTTTTTGGTCGACCAATCTGGCAAAAGGCGAGGGTCGACTGCAAATTTGTCAACTGACCCATACGGGGTGACAAAGGGCATTGGTCAAACTCGAATGTGTCGATTAGTCCATACGGGGCTAACCACAGTGCCGACTAGTTCATACGGGACTAACGTTTTAATGAAGTTTTTTCATTGGGCTCTACTCCTTGAAGATTAGCCATAGTGCTCTACTTCATGTGAGATTAGCCATGTCATTGTGCTCTACTCTACGGAGATTAGCCAATGTACTTATGTAATTGTGCTCTACTCCTTGAAGATTAGCCGTAATGCTCTACTTCATGCGAGATTAGCCATGTCATTGTGCTCTACTCCACGGAGATTAGCCAATGAACTTATGTCATTGTGCTCTACTCCACGGAGATTAGCCAATGAACTTATGACGTTGTGCTCTACTCTACGGAGATTAGCCAATGTATTTTAGATTCGTTTTGAAAAATACGTTTTCAAAAACGCTTTTCCGCTGCAAAGTACTATAAGAGTACTAACATTTGATAAAGTGAGGGAGAAATATCGAAAGTTACTCTAGATGGTGATTGGAAACATAGTGACCTTTCCGATTCTAGAGTAACATCTTCAATATTTTTCGAAAGTAACTTATCAAATACTCGTTTTCCGCTGCTAGTACTATAAGAGTACTATTGTTTGATAAGTGATGGGGGAATATTGAAAGTTGTTCTAGATGGTGATTGGAATCATAGAGACCTTTTCGATTCTAGAACAACATCTTCAATATTTTTCGAAAGTAACTTATCAAATATAATATAATTCCAAGTGGGGTTTGAATTTTTAGAACTATCCAAATGGGATACTCTATTATCATTTCAAGTGGGAGTTATATTTTAAGAATTTTTTATGCAATGTTTTTGATCGAACCTTCGGTTTTGTGTCTTTTACAGCATTTTAAAAGTAAAATGTCTTCCGCTTCAAAGAATATCGTCGCTGAGTTAAACAGAGGTGAAAAACTCAACGGCGATAATTACAAACTTTGGTCCATAAAGATACAATACGTTCTAGAGGAGCAAGAAGTGCTCGAAACTCTAAAGAACGTTATGATTGAACCCGAGTTGGGCACTACGGCCCAACACCGACGAGACAAGGAAGCTTTTGATGCTTGGTCTCGGAAGAATAAGATAGCGTGCATTACGTTATTAAGCAGTATGGCTGATGACATAATGCGCATCTTCCGGGAACATGACCTAGCCAAGGACATATGGTCCAAGCTAGAGGAGAAGTTCGGTGGCACATCGGTGTCCAAACTTCGCGCCTTAACTATAAGGTTCGATACATATAAGAAACGTCCAGATCATTCCATAGGGAAACATCTGCGACATATGGCGAACCTTATCTCGGAGTTAAAGGACGCAGGTCATGTGCTCACAGATGAGCAACAAATCCAAGCAGTCATACGTTCCCTACCAAATGGGTGGGATCAGATGAAGATGCATCTCACTCATAATGAGAGCATAAAGACCTTCAACGATGTTTCCAAGCACCTCGAATTAGAGGAAGAGCGGCTTGCGGCTGCCAAGCCAAGTGCAAAAGTGCACATGGTTGCTAGTTCCTCACACGGGGGAAAGAAACGTAAAGATCGTTCGAAGTCTTCTAATGAACGTAATAAGCAACCTGAGTCTACCAAGGAACCCAAACATAAGGGTGGGCACAAGAAGAAAGACTTGAAAAGGATCAAGTGCTTCAAGTGTAACAAGCTCGGTCACTATGCTCGTTCGTGTACGAGTGGAAGTGACGAGGTAACTTGTAATACTAGTTACATATGTGTTTCTAGTTCACTATTTCTTATAGAATCTAATCCATTTTGGGATAATTGATTCAGGTGCCACCGACCACATAGCAAAGGACAGACGGTCCTTCGTGGAGTATCACCGGATACTCAAAGAATGAAGTGGATCAATGTAGGAAACAACACACGTGTTGAAGTGAAAGGCGTTGGGACTCGCAAGCTTGTCTTGGACAACGGCCGCACTATCCTACTTCATGATGTTCTCTTCATTTCATATATTCAAAGGAATATTAAAACTGTGGTCAATTTATTGGGTCTTGGTTAATAGTTGGTTCCTTCATGTTTGTAATATGGACCTATTTTTGTAATAATTCCTTTATTGGTACTGGGTTTGTATTTCAAAGGATTTATTGTAATAAGTACAATGTATAATTCCTCATGTAATGAAAAATTTCATTGTGACAAATTCTTTGACTAATGAGTCTACTATAATTTGTTGGCACACAAGGCTTGGTCATATTGGACCAACGCGTTTGGATAGACTTGCCAAACGTGGCCTTCTATCCAATGTTTCAAAGGTTGAAATGTCGACCTGCAAACATTGCCTTGTGAGGAAATCTTGTCGCAAGCCGTTTGGAACCGGCACAAGGGCCGAGGTTCCATTACAGCTTATCCATTCGGACATATGTGGTCCGATGAATGTCAAGACAAGACGCGGGAAGTCCTATTTCATCATTTTTTTGATGATTTCACCCGATTCGGTCATATCTATTTGATATCCCACAAAAGTGAAAGCAATAAACCTGCTTTAAAAACTATATGAGTTTAGTGGAGAATCAATTAGATCGCAAGATTAAGGTCGTGCGAACCGATAGGGGCGGTGAATATCAATCAACAAGTTTAAAGGAACTTTATGATGAAAAAGGCATAGTACATCAGGTAACTATGCCTTATACTCCTCAACAAATTGGTGTTGCAGGTATAGGACTTTAATGAAAAATGGTCCTTTCAATGATGGCGCAAGCTAACTTGCCAATCACCTTTTGGGGTGATGCATTATTGACAACCATTTTCATTTTAAACCGCGTACCCTCGAAATCAGTTAGCTCCACTCCTTATGAGTTGTGGAACCAAAGGTCTCCTGACTTAAACATTTTTACCTTGAGTTTGTGCATTCAACGCACATATTTCCTCCCATAAGTATGGCAAACTTGGGCCAAGGAGAAGGAAATGTATCTTTAAACGATACGCATAAAACTCCAAAGGTTATGTTTTTTGTTAGTCAGGAAGACAATGGTGTGCTAATTGAATTTGAGTCGAGGGATGTCACTTTCTTGGAAAACGAGTTTCCAAGACAGGGCGAGATAAGTCAGGACTTATCTCTATTTTGAGATTTATGATCAAAAAGGATTACCTCATTCGAGTGGGAGAAATTCTTGGTGAAAACGAAAATTCTTTTTAACCTTCACCAATGGATTATACGAATGACGATTATCCTATTCCATACGGGAATAATGATCCAAGTGGGAGCAATTCTAACAACATTTCAAGTGGGAGTGATATTAGAATTGATCTAAATTCGAGTCAACAAGGACTTGAAGAATCTCAAATATGCCGAATCATGCCCTGCAAAAGACAAATGGATGGAAGCGATGAAGGAGGAATTGAAATCCATGAAAGTTAACCAAGTCTGGGACTTAGTTAACTCACCCAGAGGACATAGAGCAATTGGGAACAAATGGGTTCTCGAGATCAAGCATAAGGCTGATGGCTCTATAGATAGATATAAAGCTCGCCTTGTCGCGAAAGGTTTTACGCAACAGGAAGGGATAGACTACAAAGAAAACTTCTCACCTGTTGTGCGTTTTACCTTGATTCGCATGATTCTGGCAATGGTAGCTTGCTTATACCTCAAATTACATCAGATGGATGTAAAGACTGCCTTTCTCAATGGAGAATTGGACGAGGAGATCTATATGGAACAACCAACAGGGTTTGTAAAAGAAGGAAACGAACATAAGGTTTGTAAACTTCGTAAATCCATATATGGTCTTAAACAATCCTCGAGGCAATGGTATATACGATTTCAAGAGGTTGTCTTATCAAATGGATTTTCCATACTTGATAAAGATAACTACGTATATATCAAGAGGATTAAAAGCAAGCATGTTATTATGTCTCTATATGTAGATGACATTTTAATAGCCGGAAATGACAAGGGCTTTGTGATGAGTATCAAGGCTTGGCTTTCATCAGTATTTTAGATGAAAGGCATAGGAAAAGCCGCATATATCCTTGGAGTTAAGATTTCAAGGAATCGTTCGAAGAAACTTCTTTCTCGTTCACAGGAGACTTATATAAAGAAGGTTCTAGAACGATTTAATATGCAGGACTGCAAGTCCATTGATATTCATATAAGCATATGCGATAATTTATATCTGGAATCGTGTCCAAAGAACCAAAAGGAAAAGGAAATTATGGAAAAAGTTCCATATTCCAGTGCAGTTGATAGTCTTATGTACACTATGGTGTGTACGAGACCGGACATCTGTTTTGCCGTTGGAAATGGTAAGCTGTTACCAATCCAACCCAGGGCAAGAACACTGGAAAGCGGTTAAGAGGATAATGCAGTATCTTAAAGGAACTGCAGATTTGCAAAAGACTATGATAAAACCAAGAAGGTAGACATAAGGAACATATCTACGCATGAGATGATAGAGGATCAGCTTACGAAAGCGATCCCCAGAAATGGGTTTTATAAACACTTATCATCTCAAGGATTGCGTATGGGCTGAGTTGTACCAAATATATATTCCCATATCTAAGAAATGATCAAAATTAATAAAAGAATAAGTTCTTTTTCCAACATTGCATATGAATTTCTTAAGAAATGTTTGTGTACATTTTTGAAATCTCAGCTGAATTGTGTGTATGTCGGACAGATTAAGGTTGGCTCTCTCACATGAGCAACCGCCTTATCTTATCAGATGGATAAGATAGAGATGAGACTAGTTTAAAGTCAAAATCATTAGACGAATGATTTAGAGTCATGACTTTAACAAGATAGTCGAATGAAAGATCTGCATCATATGGATGCTTACAAAAGATCTGAGATCTGTATCACAAGGATATAAAGATCTCATTGGATTTTTTAATCCTATCTGTCTTATACAGGATGAGAGTCCGGGAATATTTCCTGAGTAGTAAGGGGACTCAAAAGATAGGCACTGTGGTGTCTGATCTTTCATCCGTACAACATCATTAAGACATACTCTCCCTGGGAAAGGAGTGATGTTGTAATACGTGTTCATACCACGTATGCATTTCGACCACTGAGTTAGTAGCAATAGTGTTTGCTATTATGTGAGACTCAAAGGCCATACGGGTCTTAACTCTTACCCTCAAGGACTCCAATTGGTTCCTTTAGATTTGACGAGATGATCGCTATCTTAGCGTGTTGCTAATGGGCTATGGTAATTCGGCTCGGCGGGGCACGTTAGAAAAGCGAATCAAGTCAAGATCAGAAGGTTCGCAAGAAGAGGAAGATTGATTTCATATTCGCATTTGGACTTTAATGATTCAAAGCTGGCCAGCCAATTGTAATCCAGATGGGATTCAATTGTTGAATATAAAGTACAAGAAATGTGAAGAAATAATCTAGGGTAAAGCATGCGTTGAACTACTCAACTTTGCACCTTCGAGGTCGTTGTGTATCTCTAACAAGTGCACAACAACAGACTCTACGCGCATGACGGTCGCACGGTCTATTTCTCGATATGATAGATGAAAGAACTAAGGGAAAGACGTTCTCTTACAATCCCCTCAAGTGTGAGTGGGAGATGTTGGATATGGAAGACGTTTGTACACCCTTGTGGGGGATGTACAAGGGAATACGGACCTCGAACGTCGCGCACACGAAGTCGTGTGCAAAGGGAATCTGTTCCCTTGCGGAGAGGATCTCTGGATGAGTGGGAAAGTCGCATTATATATGCATAAGTGCATGTGACATATGGCTAATAAAGGGGGAATATCTTAAGCTTATGTTGTACCATGCATATGGTACAACTTAAGCTTATAATGTGCCATGTATCATGGTACACCTTAATTAAGTTGTTCCAAAGGAACAACTTACCCTAAAATAACTACCTTGGGGGCTATAAATAAGACCCAAGGGTAGCCATTTTCCTTACACCATTTGCATGAAATTCATGCATGCATCTTCTTCATAGCGAAGCTCTGCAGAAATATTTCCTCTCCCTCCATCCAAGTTCTTAATCTAAAATAGAGATTTAGATTGTGGATTAGTAGCCTTACTCCGTTCGTGAGAAGACTCGATCCGTCGTGGCGAATCCGAAGGCAAAGTTCCGAGACTACCGTTCCGCATACGCTAGCGTAAGTCTCATGCATCTTCATCCTAGCGAAGCTCTGCAGAAATATTTCCTCTCCCTCTATCCAAGTTCTTAATCTAAAGTAGAGATTTAGATTGTGGATTTAGTAGCCTTACTCCGTTCGTGAGTAGACTCGATCCGTCGTGGCGAATCCGAAGGCGAAGTTCGTAGACTACCGTGCCGCGTACGCAAGCGTAAGTCTAAACTTCATATTATCGATCCTAACTTTGTTTTGGACAGGAACTATGGTAGGAACTCTCCGTCGAAACTATGAACGAGTCGTTGTCTTTTTCACGAATGGGTCTCCTACTATTACGGATATAGTAGGAACGCTTCGTGACGGAGAGAACGCATCGGTTGTTCTTTTCACGTTAGGGTCTCCTATCATTACGGATATGGTAGGAACTCTCCGTGACGGGAAGAACCGACCGTTCACGTAGTACGTTATTCATTTTTGGCACACGGCCATTAGGAAATAACTAATTTCTCGACGAACGGGTGCTTCATCGACGAACGGGTGCTTCATCGAGGAAGATGATGGAAGTTATTTCCATCGGGTAAGAGGAAAATTTGGTGCATGTGCACCATGGCCAAATGGGCTATGAAGGCCATGCACCCCCTCTCCCCATGCGGAGGGGGTTGGCTACGGCCAATAACCACCGGCGACCACCCCATCAAGGGGGAGGAATGAGTGCGGCAACCCCATTTAAAGGGGGTGGCCGGCCATGGCCAAAGGGGCCATGGCCGGCCAATGCCAAATGACCTTGGCCATGACCGGCCATGGCCAAGCCATGGCCGGCCAAGGCCAGGCCGGCAATGGCCGGCCTTGGCCAAGGCCTGCCGGCCTTGCCGGCCCTGGCAGAGGCCAGGGCCGGCCCTGGCAGAGGCCAGGGCCAATGCCCTGGCATCGGCCAGGGCCTGGCCGGCCTTGGCCGGCCTCGGCCAGGGCAGAGGCCCTGGCCGAGGGGGCCAAGACCCCTGGCCGGCCAGGGCAGGGGCCCTGGCCGGCCCTTGGCCAAGCCCCGGCCAGGGCAGAGGCCCTGGCCGGGAAGAAGTTGCAATCCGAAAAATTGGTCGACCAATTTTGGGTTTTTGGTCGACCAATCTGGCAGAAGGTCTGGGACGACTGCAAACTTGCCAACTGACCCATACGGGATGACAAAAGGCCTTGGTCAAACTCGAATGTGTCGATTAGCCCATACGGGGCTAACCACAGTGTCGTCTAGTTCATACGGGACTAACGTTTTAATTTTTTTAAAAAAAAACTTGGGCTCTACTCCTTGAAGACTAGCCATAGTGCTCTACTTCATGCGAGATTAGCTAAGTCATTGTGCTCTACTCTACGAAGATTAGCCAATGTACTTATGTAATTGTGCTCTACTCCTTGAAGATTAGCCGTAATGCTCTACTTCATGCGAGATTAGCCATGTCATTGTGCTCTACTCCACGGAGATTAGCCAATGAACTTATGTCATTGTGCTCTACTCCACGGAGATTAGCCAATGAACTTATGACGTTGTGCTCTACTCTACGGAGATTAGCCAATGTATTTTAAATTCGTTTTGAAAAATACGTTTTCAAAAACGCTTTTCCGCTGCAAAGTACTATAAGAGTACTAACATTTGATAAAGTGAGGGAGAAATATCGAAAGTTACTCTAGATGGTGATTGGAAACATAGTGACCTTTCTGATTCTAGAGTAACATCTTCAATATTTTTCGAAAGTAACTTATCAAATACTCGTTTTCCGCTGCTAGTACTATAAGAGTACTATTGTTTGATAAGTGATGGGGGAATATTGAAAGTTGTTCTAGATGGTGATTGGAATCATAGAGACCTTTTCGATTCTAGAACAACATCTTCAATATTTTTCGAAAGTAACTTATCAAATATAATATAATTCCAAGTGGGATTTGAATTTTTAGAACTATCCAAATGGGATACTCTATTATCATTTCAAGTGGGAGTTATATTTTAAGAATTTTTTATGCAATGTTTTTGATCGAACCTTCGGTTTTGTGTCTTTTGCAGCATTTTAAAAGTAAAATGTCTTCCGCTTCAAAGAATATCGTCGCTGAGTTAAACAGAGGTGAAAAACTCAACGGCGATAATTACAAACTTTGGTCCATAAAGATACAATACGTTCTAGAGGAGCAAGAAGTGCTCGAAACTCTAAAGAACATTATGATTGAACCCGAGTTGGGCACTACGGCCCAACACCGACGAGACAAGGAAGCTTTTGATGCTTGGTCTCGGAAGAATAAGATAGCACGCATTACGTTATTAAGCAGTATGGCTGATGACATAATGCGCATCTTCCGGGAACATGACCTAGCCATGGACATATGGTCCAAGCTAGAGGAGAAGTTCGGTGGCACATCGGTGTCCAAACTTCGCGCCTTAACTATAAGGTTCGATACATATAAGAAACGTCCAGATCATTCCATAGGGAAACATCTGCGACATATGGCGAACCTTATCTCGGAGTTAAAGGACGCATGTCATGTGCTCACAGATGAGCAACAAATCCAAGCAGTCATACGTTCCCTACCAAATGGGTGGGATCAGATGAAGATGCATCTCACTCATAATGAGAGCATAAAGACCTTCAACGATGTTTCCAAGCACCTCGAATTAGAGGAAGAGCGGCTTGCGGATGCCAAGCCAAGTGCAGAAGTGCACATGGTTGCTGGTTCCTCACACGGGGGAAAGAAACGTAAAGATCGTTCGAAGTCTTCTAATGAACGTAATAAGCAACCTGAGTCTACCAAGGAACCCAAACATAAGGGTGGGCACAAGAAATGGCACAAGAAGAAAGACTTGAAAAGGATCAAGTGCTTCAAGTGTAACAAGCTCGGTCACTATGCTCGTTCGTGTACGAGTGGAAGTGACGAGGTAACTTGTAATACTAGTTACATATGTGTTTCTAGTTCACTATTTCTTGTGGAATCTAATCCATTTTGGGATAATTGATTCAGGTGCCACCGACCACATAGCAAAGGACAGACGGTCCTTCGTGGAGTATCACCGGATACTCAAAGAATGAAGTGGATCAATGTAGGAAACAACACACGTGTTGAAGTGAAAGGCGTTGAGACTCGCAAGCTTGTCTTGGACAACGGCCGCACTATCCTACTTCATGATGTTCTCTTCATTTCATATATTCAAAGGAATATTAAAACTGTGGTCAATTTATTGGGTCTTGGTTAATAGTTGGTTCCTTCATGTTTGTAATATGGACCTATTTTTGTAATAATTCCTTTATTGGTACTGGGTTTGTATTTCAAAGGATTTATTGTAATAAGTACAATGTATAATTCCTCATGTAATGAAAAATTTCATTGTGACAAATTCTTTGACTAATGAGTCTACTATAATTTGTTGGCACACAAGGCTTGGTCATATTGGACCAACGCGTTTGGATAGACTTGCCAAACATGGCCTTCTATCCAATGTTTCAAAGGTTGAAATGTCGACCTGCAAACATTGCCTTGTGAGGAAATCTTGTCGCAAGCCGTTTGGAACCGGCACAAGGGCCGAGGTTCCATTACAGCTTATCCATTCGGACATATGTGGTCCGATGAATGTCAAGACAAGACGCGGGAAGTCCTATTTCATCATTTTTTTGATGATTTCACCCGATTCGGTCATATCTATTTGATATCCCACAAAAGTGAAAGCAATAAACCTGCTTTAAAAACTATATGAGTTTAGTGGAGAATCAATTAGATCGCAAGATTAAGGTCGTGCGAACCGATAGGGGCGGTGAATATCAATCAACAAGTTTAAAGGAACTTTATGATGAAAAAGGCATAGTACATCAGGTAACTATGCCTTATACTCCTCAACAAATTGGTGTTGCAGGTATAGGACTTTAATGAAAAATGGTCCTTTCAATGATGGCGCAAGCTAACTTGCCAATCACCTTTTGGGGTGATGCATTATTGACAACCATTTTCATTTTAAACCGCGTACCCTCGAAATCAGTTAGCTCCACTCCTTATGAGTTGTGGAACCAAAGGTCTCCTGACTTAAACATTTTTACCTTGAGTTTGTGCATTCAACGCACATATTTCCTCCCATAAGTATGGCAAACTTGGGCCAAGGAGAAGGAAATGTATCTTTAAACGATACGCATAAAACTCCAAAGGTTATGTTTTTGTTAGTCAGGAAGACAATGGTGTGCTAATTGAATTTGAGTCGAGGGATGTCACTTTCTTGAAAAACGAGTTTCCAAGACAGGGCGAGATAAGTCAGGACTTATCTCTATTTTGAGATTTATGATCAAAAAGGATTACCTCATTCGAGTGGGAGAAATTCTTGGTGAAAACGAAAATTCTTTTTAACCTTCACCAATGGATTATACGAATGACGATTATCCTATTCCATACGGGAATAATGATCCAAGTGGGAGCAATTCTAACAACATTTCAAGTGGGAGTGATATTAGAATTGATCTAAATTCGAGTCAACAAGGACTTGAAGAATCTCAAATATGCCGAATCATGCCCTGCAAAAGACAAATGGATGGAAGCGATGAAGGAGGAATTGAAATCCATGAAAGTTAACCAAGTCTGGGACTTAGTTAACTCACCCAGAGGACATAGAGCAATTGGGAACAAATGGGTTCTCGAGATCAAGCATAAGGCTGATGGCTCTATAGATAGATATAAAGCTCGCCTTGTCGCGAAAGGTTTTACGCAACAGGAAAGGATAGACTACGAAGAAAACTTCTCACCTGTTGTGCGTTTTACCTTGATTCGCATGATTCTGGCAATGGTAGCTTGCTTATACCTCAAATTACATCAGATGGATGTAAAGACTGCCTTTCTCAATGGAGAATTGGACGAGGAGATCTATATGGAACAACCAACAGGGTTTGTAAAAGAAGGAAACGAACATAAGGTTTGTAAACTTCGTAAATCCATATATGGTCTTAAACAATCCTCGAGGCAATGGTATATACGATTTCAAGAGGTTGTCTTATCAAATGGATTTTCCATACTTGATAAAGATAACTACGTATATATCAAGAGGATTAAAAGCAAGCATGTTATTATGTCTCTATATGTAGATGACATTTTAATAGCCGGAAATGACAAGGGCTTTGTGATGAGTATCAAGGCTTGGCTTTCACCAGTATTTTAGATGAAAGGCATAGGAAAAGCCGCATATATCCTTGGAGTTAAGATTTCAAGGAATCGTTCGAAGAAACTTCTTTCTCGTTCACAGGAGACTTATATAAAGAAGGTTCTAGAACGATTTAATATGCAGGACTGCAAGTCCATTGATATTCATATAAGCATATGCGATAATTTATATCTGGAATCGTGTCCAAAGAACCAAAAGGAAAAGGAAATTATGGAAAAAGTTCCATATTCCAGTGCAGTTGATAGTCTTATGTACACTATGGTGTGTACGAGACCGGACATCTGTTTTGCCGTTGGAAATGGTAAGCTGTTACCAATCCAACCCAGGGCAAGAACACTGGAAAGCGGTTAAGAGGATAATGCAGTATCTTAAAGGAACTGCAGATTTGCAAAAGACTATGATAAAACCAAGAAGGTAGACATAAGGAACATATCTACGCATGAGATGATAGAGGATCAGCTTACGAAAGCGATCCCCAGAAATGGGTTTTATAAACACTTATCATCTCAAGGATTGCGTATGGGCTGAGTTGTACCAAATATATATTCCCATGTCTAAGAAATGATCAAAATTAATAAAAGAATAAGTTCTTTTTTCCAACATTGCATATGAATTTCTTAAGAAATGTTTGTGTACATTTTTGAAATCTCAGCTGAATTGTGTGTATGTCGGACAGATTAAGGTTGGCTCTCTCACATGAGCAACCGCCTTATCTTATCAGATGGATAAGATAGAGATGAGACTAGTTTAAAGTCAAAATCATTAGACGAATGATTTAGAGTCATGACTTTAACAAGATAGTCGAATGAAAGATCTGCATCATATGGATGCTTACAAAAGATCTGAGATCTGTATCACAAGGATATAAAGATCTCATTGGATTTTTTTAATCCTATCTGTCTTATGCAGGATGAGAGTCCGGGAATATTTCCTGAGTAGTAAGGGGACTCAAAAGATAGGCACTGTGGTGTCTGATCTTTCATCCGTACAACATCATTAAGACATACTCTCCCTGGGAAAGGAGTGATGTTGTAATACGTGTTCATACCACGTATGCATTTCGACCACTGAGTTAGTAGCAATAGTGTTTGCTATTATGTGAGACTCAAAGGCCATACGGGTCTTAACTCTTACCCTCAAGGACTCCAATTGGTTCCTTTAGATTTGACGAGATGATCGCTATCTTAGCGTGTTGCTAATGGGCTATGGTAATTCGGCTCGGCGGGGCACATTAGAAAAGCGAATCAAGTCAAGATCAGAAGGTTCGCAAGAAGAGGAAGATTGATTTCATATTCGCATTTGGACTTTAATGATTCAAAGCTGGCCAGCCAATTGTAATCCAGATGGGATTCAATTGTTGAATATAAAGTACAAGAAATGTGAAGAAATAATCTAGGGTAAAGCATGCGTTGAACTACTCAACTTTGCACCTTCGAGGTCGTTGTGTATCTCTAACAAGTGCACAACAACAGACTCTACGCGCATGACGGTCGCACGGTCTATTTCGCGGTATGATAGATGAAAGAACTAAGGGAAAGACGTTCTCTTACAATCCCCTCAAGTGTGAGTGGGAGATGTTGGATATGGAAGACGTTTGTACACCCTTGTGGGGGATGTACGAGGGAATACGGACCTCGAACGTCGCGTACACAAAGTCGTGTACAAAGGGAATCTGTTCCCTTGCGGAGAGAATCTCTAGATGAGTGGGAAAGTCGCATTATATATGCATAAGTGCATGCGACATATGGCTAATAAAGGGGGAATATCTTAAACTTATGTTGTACCATGCATATGGTACAACTTAAGCTTATAATGTGCCATGTATCATGGTACACCTTAATTAAGTTGTTCCAATGGAACAACTTACCCTAAAATAACTACCTTGGGGGCTATAAATAAGACCCAAGGGTAGCCATTTTTCTTACACTTTTTGCATGAAATTCATGCATGCATCTTCATCCTAGCGAAGCTCTGCAGAAATATTTCCTCTCCCTCTATCCAAGTTCTTAATCTAAAGTAGAGATTTAGATTGTGGATTTAGTAGCCTTACTCCGTTCGTGAGTAGACTCGATCCGTCGTGGCGAATCCGAAGGCGAAGTTCGTAGACTACCGTGCCGCGTACGCAAGCGTAAGTCTAAACTTCATATTATCGATCCTAACTCTGTTTTGGACAGGATCCTTCACACCTGCTGGCCAGCTCGTGGCTCAGGCCGCTTATCTCTTATCACTATTTATCACTTAGTGCATAGAGAGTCCACCTGCTGGCCGGAGTGGCGGATCAGGCCAACTCGGGCTCAGTCCGCTTATCTCGTATCACTATTTATCACTTGTGCACTAGAGAGTCCACCTGCTGGCTGGAGTGGCGGATCAGGCCAACTCGGGGCTCAGTCCGCTTATCTCTTACCCCACCCATGTGTATCGAGCGTTGGGGTTTCCAACTACAGGGCTCGCTTCTGGAACACGAGCCAGGAAGTGTAATATCGTAGCGTGTGCTACGCAATCACGATGAATAATCACTATGCAATGACATGAACAGATATTTGCGTACCGTTAATAGAATTTAAACATGACAAGCAAAGATGCAGGGATGATATGAACAGATAATTGTGTACCGTTAATTGAATTTAAACGTGACATACAAGCATGATGAGGGTGACGGATCTAGCTTCGTTATCAAGCTAGATCAAAAGCGTCCAGACAGCTATCCTTTCACTGTCTAGTCTCTTTTACGCTAAAACAAGGTAATGGCCTAAGCACGGCCTAAACAACAAGGGTAGCAAGTTTCACTTGCCTGGCACCGGGGAGAACGATCAACGAAGGCACACCACACAAATTTGTTATCTACGGGAATGGATCGCTGTCATGGAAAAACAACATTAGAATGGTAACTAATCCGTATTCACAATCGAACCCTATGATTTCTAATGATCCATTTTATTAGGGTTTCACAAATATCAAGTGTGGGTTATGAGATTATTAAAGGAAGAATACTACCCGTGAAGAAGCGGAGGAACGACGCCGAGAACTACGGTGACGGAAGAACGATCCGGCTCAGATCTGGAAATGGGGAAAATCTGGAGAAATGGGTTTGGATGAGGCTTTTGGGGATTTGATGAGGGTTTGAGGTTGAGGAGAGGTAGGATATGTGAAATGAGGGTTTGGATGATGATGGATGAGCTTGGGATGAAGGACCAATGGTTTGGGGAAGAAGGGGGCTCAATGGGGGAGAAATTAGGGTTTGGGGTGATGAGGAAGAAGAAGAAAAAGTTTGGGGCGTATTTATAGAAAAGTGTGGCGGCTAGGGCAAAACTAGGGTTTCCTGGGATGATTAGTCGGTCAAAGAAGGATTGGTGACCGACTAGCTTGGGAACTAGTCGGTCGGTTGATCAACGCAGACCGACTAAGAGTAAACAGTAGCTCGCTCAGGAAAACTGGACTATGAGTTAGTCGGTCTGTGAAGGCTTGTCAACCGACTAGTTTGAGAACTAGTCGGTCGGTGAGTGTTCATTGATCGACTAAAGGCTGAATCCTGAGAGAGATCACGGAAATGAGAGTTAGTCGGTCTGAGAAGGATTCCTGACCGACTAGTTTAGCATCTAGTCGGTCGATGGTTGTTCTTAGACCGACTAAGAGTAAACAGTAACTACAGAATAATTGATTGAATAAACTAGTCGGTTCCAGTTGATTTCCTGACCGACTAGTTTGGAATCTAGTCGGTCGGTTGATCTTCTTGAACCAACTAACGTGCACGAAAAGTCTCGAAATGGAGCGCGAAGGTCCGGGATGAATTCTAAGGTTTCTAGGATCAACCTATCGCTAAGATATGATCGATATGAAGCTCGTCACGAGTGACTTACTTCGAGTTCAATGATTCTAAGGAAGAAGCTAGAAGATCACATCAAAAGGAATGAAAACGAAAGCTAGGAAATCTCAACGAGATGAATGAAAGCGAGAACTATGGAAATGGAAACCACACAAGGAGAGAACCCACCATCACAAGCAAAACACACTGATAATCCAATCATACAAAAACCAGTCGTTACACCAGGTCTAAGCCCTGTAGAAAGCGGTGTGCACAGTCCTCCTTGTCTGATATCAGAGTAGGGAGAATCGAATCAGAATGGTAAATTCAGCCTCATACTCGTCGACTGTCTTGGTGCCCTGCTCCAGGTTGATGAAGCGTTGCTGCATCTCCCTCTTTGCAGCCTTCGGGAAGTACTGGGCGTCAAACCTCTATGGAAAGTAGCCCAAGGAATCGGCTTGATCAGCCTAGCCTCTTCAGCATCCCACCAGTGACGAGCATTATCGATCAGCTGTTTCTTGGTGAGTTCCACCCACTCGTTTGTATTGAATCAGGCAAGACCCTAGTTATCCGTAGTGTTGCAAAGCCATTCCTCGGCTGCTAGTGGGCCCTCTCGTCCAGAAAAGTTCGTCGGATGCATCTCTCGAAACTGCTTGGCTCCGGGCTCATAGAGAGGTGGTAGAGGAGCTGGTGCAGCCTGATGTCCCTCTTGGACCAAATGGTGCTGAACCTCCAGCATTTCCCTCATGACCCCAAGGATCAGGTGGATGTCACCATCTCCGACTCTGTCGGCACCGGCTCCACGTCGAGGGTTGCGTCTTCCTGCCATACAGAGACAAGAAAACCTCAAATCAATCTCATATACATGGTTTCTCAAGATGTTTGACTAATAATAACATTCTTATTGTTCTGAATTTTCACAGATGCAGACCTGCGTGGGCCACCACTAAAACCTGTTACGCCCCGCTTCCCAAAAGCGGTGGAAGCGAGAGCATTACAAAGGTCAGCATGAACTGGAGCGGTGAAGCTCGAGTTCATTACGCGTCTGTGATAACAACTTGCAGGGTTCTTGCTTGCTTTCCAGAACAATAAAAATATTATTAAATTACATGCCACAACCTAGAAGTTCGCACACAGAAATAAAAATTACAAGACAAGGCCTCAGCAGGGCCAAAGAAATACAACAGAGACATACACCAATACAAGATAGAAATAGCAAATCCAGAGGGGGGAACAACAATATCCCAGGCTCTAGTCCTCTGCAGGGAGTGACTCAGCGCCAACGGCAAATTCCTGACTCTCCAAGTCAGGTGTTCCGAACAGATCCTCCTGGTACGCAGGCTCGGGATCTGACATACATTCCAAAAACACGAATGTATGTCAGCAAGGGTCTGCAAGAAAGGTTAGACGACCCAAGGCAAGGTGTACGAATAAAAATGAAATATGAAGCATTA
The DNA here is from genome assembly GCA_030789695.1 of Scilla litardierei. Taxonomy (NCBI): domain Eukaryota; kingdom Viridiplantae; phylum Streptophyta; class Magnoliopsida; order Asparagales; family Asparagaceae; genus Scilla; species Scilla litardierei. The sequence continues at coordinate 638,711,291 of CM061142.1, forward strand.
AATGTTTACGCAAGATGTCAGCAACATGGTTATAACAAATTTAAAGAAAAGTAAAGTAATTTTTAAGCATGGCAGTTCTACGAAATTTAAAGCAACTTGGTAGTTCTAATGTATTTAAAACAAATGTGACAGTTTTAAAGTACGAATAAATTTGTGACAATTGTTTCCATTCGCATGCAATGTTTCTCTAACATGCTTAGGGTTCTCGCCTTTAAGACGTGATGAGTAAGTCATTCTTCTCGCGGGGTATAATCGCGATTGATACTAACCCACCGTATAGGTAGTGTTCTTAAATACATGACCCTTTCGTACGCTTAGCGGCCGCTCAACCCTACCCCACCCAAAAATGTGCTGAAACACGGGCTAGCCTAATCACGGTGCACGTGTTCACGAAGTCGAGATGTTTGCCTTGAAGCAAACGATTTTACGAGTTCAAGATGTTCAAAGTGTTCCGTCAATGCCCATACTACTAAGCAATTCAAGAGTGCGTTCTACTCAGGTGTGTGTATGGCATGAAGTGAAACATATTGAAATTTAATGCAGTCTAAAGCAAGGGAATTCAACGTTTAAATGGAGTAACAATTTAAAAGATTAACAGTTCAAAGTAGCACACTTGCTTGACTGGGATGATTTTGGGTGTCCAAGTAATTTATGGAAAAATATGAGACGTATCTGCATTATTAAACATACAATATTAGGCTAGTCAAACACAACCGATCAACTAACAACCTATAATACTAACCTAGGTTTAACTTACTAGTTTTAATAAACCCTACCTAATAACATGGTTTAACCCCAAAACCCATTAAAATCTTAAACCCAATAAGAATATATATCCAATAACAAATTAAACCCAATAAGAAATATCTTTTAAACCCAAACCCATTTACTTAAAATCCTAAGGCTATACCCAAAACCCATTAACATGGCACCCAAACCCAATAGCTAAAATTTGGCAATAACATGGTTAAAATTTCATTTAACGGTACTACCAACTTATACCTTCCCTAACAATTAAAAATAACATAAACCCCTATCTTTCTTTCACTAGGGCTGACAATATCTCAGACCCTCTTTTACTCTCCACTCTGTTCTCTCTCTCTCTGTCATTCTTTCTCCCCTCTTCATTCTGTCATCTCCTTTCTTTTTTTTGTTTTGTTGTCACTCGTTTGCAGCCAGGGGAAGTCACGCATGGGCAAGGGAAGGGTCTCACCATGGGGAAGAAGGGGATCATGCACTGTGGAAGGCCGGCGGCTTCACGGCGGGTCGACGGCTGTGCGCACGTTCCTGGGCGACGGGAGGGTGGCGGCTGGTGGGTCCGGGTGGCGGCAACTGCGGGCAAGGGCGGCGACGCGGCTAGGGCTCACGGCAAGGGAGAGGGCACGGGAGATGAGGGTTTGAGTAGATCTGAAGTTGCAGATCTCAGATTTATCTCTTTCCTCTTCTCAGATTTTAGAAATTTTGATCTGATTTCATCTTTGATTTCTGATTTTTGGTGTTGATTTTGGATGTGGATTTTGTGGCTGATTTTGATTTTGGTTGGGATTTGATGTTGAATTTTGGGTTGGATTGGCTCAGCAGAGGAAGGGAGTTTGAAGGAATTCTGATCTTGCCATCGTCGTTTGCTGCTGTTGAAATACGATCAGTGAAGGGACAAATTGAAGGAAGATAGCTGGTTGTGGGGGAAGGGAAATGAAAGCGTTAGTTGGATCTCACCGATACATTCGGTGGGATTCAATAGGTTAGGTAGGTTAATTAATAATTAGCTAGGGATAAATAATTAGGGTTAAAATTTAATTAATCACGCCATGGTAAAAATTAAAATCCGAGACGCGCTCGCGTCGACGCGTAGGAATAGGACTCGCGCACGAAAACATCCAGAAAAACAAAACAAATCACGGGCACACAACAAAATCAAGACGCCTAAAATTATACCGGTTGTTACATCCTCCTCACGGAGGTCTCTCTTCTCGGAGCGACCTTCTGCCCTCGACGAAGCCCCCAAGGTGACCCGCTTGGATCAGCCGCTCAATCTCCCCCTTAAGGGTGAAGCAATCGTCGGTATCATGACCGTGTTCCTGGTGGTACCGACAATACTTCTGGATATCTCGCCTCGCCGGGTCCGATTTCAATTCTCTTGGGGGCCCGGTAGCAGCCCGGCCATTATCGCCGTGGCCAACACCTCTATCATTGGGGCGTTGAGCTGCGTGTACTGAGCCCGCAGTGGTCCCTCCAACCTCGGGATCGTCCGCGCGGGTTCTTTGGCAGGGGCAAATTCTCGCATTGGGCCTGGGCGATCTTGCAGACGACGCCCTGCCGGGTCGCGTCTCGGCTGAGACAGCTAGTCGCGGCCTCGGGGCCTATCTTCTTGCCTCGGCCTGGGATAGGACCAAGGCTCACCTTGGGAGGTCCCCGCCAGGGTGACCTACTTCTTGGTGCCGAGAGCCTCCTCGCTCAGCGTGTACCTCTCCACCTGAGCGACTAGTGCATCGTAGTCAGCACTACCACAATACGTCACTTGCTTTGCCTGCTTTACACTTGCACTACCACAATACCGTTTGTTCTTTCTTTACAGTTCTATTTACCTTTACTACCAGGCATGTACAGTCGTTGCTCAGTACTTTACTTTTCACCCTGGTTTGCTTGTACGTAGTTACTTTTTGCCATACTTGTACACTGCTTCTTTTATTTATTTAGAATTGTTATGAGTTATCTATGGTTCCATCTCCGTTGCACCGCAGACGACGTACAGATGGAGGTAAATGCTCTTGAGTTGATAGCACCAGAGTTCGACCCTGAGACCACAACTTTCAGTTTTATTTTCGCTATGTACTTTCTCTCTTTCTTATATCATTGTTGGAATATTTGTACAGTATGGATTGTAATAATTGGACACTATTTGGGTATTTTTGTACATCTATGCATCGTAGCTATTTTGGTTTCACTGGTTAACTGCAGGACCTGCGCAAATATCAAATAAGTAACTGCCCCCCGAGAGCGGGTCGTTACATTATCCATCGTGCCAGCGGCGTGGCCTCCTTTGGGTAAACGGGGCGCTCAGGCATGCGCTCCCTCCGCCCTTCCGGGGTTCGGCCTCGGTCCCGCCTGTCCGGGGCACAGCTTCGGTCCCGCCTTGGCTGTCGATGGTCATCAGGCCCCAATGGGGAAAGGTCGCCTCGGAGGACTTCTTCCGCGCTGCAGGGATCCGGCGGAGGGCAGACTGCAGGCGTTCCTGTATCGCCTGCCCGAAGTTGACACCTCCGGGATCTCCCGATTCTCCTGGTTCTCCCGCCGGAGCCTTTCGCGCTCCGCGATGATGAAACGGAGCTGGCAACGAGCGGCCTCCTCGTCGAGGCGGGCTTGCTTGGCGGCCTCGGCTTCTTCATCTAGGCGTCTCTGATCCGTAGTCGCTTCCTCCTGGTGCCTGTGCAGCCGCGCGACTTCCATCTCCTCGTCCAAGAGCCTTTGCTGGGCCGCTATCTCCTCGGCGATCCCTCCTGGCCCCACCTCTTCATCGAACTGGGATGGAGATTTCGCCTCACGTTCGGGGGCTCCGAGGGACCGGGGGGGGGGGGGGGGGGGGGTGCTTCGGTCCGGGTTTCCGTGAAGCCCTCCATCACCTTGGTGAAGGCCTTGAAGCTCTGCTGCACAGTGCGAGCCGAGGCCTGGACGGTCTCAACCACCGCATCGGGGGGAAGATTGTTGGCAGGAGTCCTTGGATGAGAATGTGATTCTTGGTCCATGTGATCTTCACCGTGGTCAGGGTTTCGGTTGATGGGTATGGAGTTTGACATGGGTGTGACCCTTCGTTCCCACAGACGGCGCCAATTGTTGCGGGGTAAAACCCGCGTACAATGAATTTGTATTAGAGGGAACCAATGGCACAATGGTTATGATTTGGGGGTGATTAGGGTAGGCTGTTTAACAGGTAATGAGGGTAGTGATGAGGCTGGACGCACTACAAAGGCCGACCCTGGAATCGATTCCGTAAGTATTTTGCTCCACGACCGCACTGCCGGAGGCGGGAGCTAAGCGCAACCTGTGACGTCGGGCTGGCCTGCACGAGGAGCAGCTCGTCAGAAAGGCCGGGTTGGGGTCCAACTGATTAGGGTTCAATATTGTATATTTTACCCTTCATTAGATGGCATTTTGTGCATAATTTGTGTTCATTTTGGCTCCGATACGCGCATTTTGATAATATCACTTAATATTGGAGCTTATCGTTTTTATATGCTTAAAACATAATTTTTACAGATTATTAGCATCTTCATCTTGGTATCCTATTATTTTTCAGTTGAATTTCGTGAAGTCCCGATTCCAACGCATATTTTTCCAGAATTTTTGGAGGTCGAAGCAATTTACTGCATTTTTTGGAAGACAGGGTGACGGTGCTGAAAATTTCTGGGCTAGAAAGTCTGTTTTTCCCCTCTTGTGCAGAATTCTGCTATCACTCCAGTGTATATTCCGGCATAATGATATTTTTTGTTATTGTACACTTTGTTATGGTTCCATCGCTGCCTGGAACACGTCATTCCGAGGTCGGATGATTTTTCTAGAATTTTCGCAAGACATGGTGACGGTGCTAAAAATTTCTGCAGATTTGCCACTCTTGTGAAGAATTCTCCTATCATTCCAGTGTATATTTGACGTCCCCCGTGTTTACGCTCAGATGTGTGCAATATATAATTGGGGGCGTGAGATTTAAATATTTATAACCGCAAGCGCACGGTGTTGTAGTGTGGCTTGGGGGTCGAACTCAGGGAGGCGTGGTTGTGCTTGTGTCAAGAAGGATCGGATTCACCCCATGGGCGAGCTAGCCTAAATCAGATGATGGGTTGTCACAGAAAATAAAATGCGAGGGATAAACAATAAAAAGGGAAAACCCGAGACTTCGGTTTCCACCCAATCGTGCGATTCTCGCCAACACAACCTACGGGTAGGAATACGATCGGAATTAGGATCTAATGGTGAGACGTTGCCTCTAAGAGTGATACCAGCGTCCCATGGGCCCGATATTCTGGTCGGTGCCCAGGATGATACGCCGGACTACCCGGGTTCGGTCAGTTGGCATTCCCATGTCCATTAACACTGACCGGCTCTGGGAGCACTAATCTCGCAACGATAACTCCCAACATCTCATCCTACCGCTCCCGCATGCTAGGATTCGACGTCTACGCTAAGGGCGTGAGCTATGGCTAGGGAGTCAACTGACAAGTTTATTCCCCCTTGGCCCAACAGTCAAAGGCGGTCTTTTTCCCGTCGATGACAATAAAACACCCCGCGTAACCTATAGATTCCCAATCCCTTTTGATTTCCTAGTCCTATGGACGCATCGGGGGGAACCCACGAAGGGGTTTCCACCAAAATCCCAAATTTGGGAACTACTCACACATATTTACTAAAAAGCAATCTAATTCAAAATCGACCGTAAGAAACATGATCAGGCGATTGAAAAGTAGTAAGAGCAATGCAAATAACATTATATTAGATTTTAACAAAGATCAGACAACTTACTAATATCTGAAAAATTACAGCCGTCAAGAGAGAGAAAAAACAGCAAAAAATAACAACTCTCATTTCTGGAAAACCTAGGGGTCCTATATATAGAAAACGATATCACCCGATCGGTTGAAAAGTCAACCGATCGAGTGATCTGCTTCGTTCTTCGGCAGCTCAGCATGGGACTTCACCCGGTCATACGGCACGGTCGGTTGAGGGTTGAAGCTAACCGGTTGGATCTTCGCGCCGTCGGGTGAACCGGTCGGTTGAGCTCTCCATGTCTTGGCTTCGGAGAATTGGCTACAGAAGAACCGATCGAGCGAAGGTCACCCGATCGGTTGGCATTCAGCATCAAATTCCAGAGAGTTGGGACGTATAAACCGGTCTCTGAACTGACCGGTTGACTTTCTGACCGCTCCAGCTTGTGTCCGGGTGGTGCACGCGTGCATCACCCGATCGGTTGGAAGTGACCAACCGGTCGGGTGAGGGGCTGAAAGATGCTATCTTCGTCGTTTGACCCCCTGGATCATGCGTGACTCCTCCCGTTGCTCCGGGGACTCATGATATCGTCGTTTTATGTCCCCTACGCCGGCAAACTCCTGCAAACATACAAAAACATAGAAAAGTGAAAGAAAACAAGAAAACACGAGAAAACGAATACAAGACGGCGGGAAATAGCGGAAAAACACAGACGAAAACGTGCGTGAATATATGAAATATAAACGCACGTCAAAATCCCCCAAGCTGAACCCTTCCTCGTCCTCGAGGAAGACGAGTGAGAGTAGGAGCTCGGAGGGAGAAAATAGAGAGAAAGAGAGAAAAAGAGAACTCTAAATCCTAAATCGCCCGTCAGGGCCAACAAAATCAAACACGCCACACTAAGCAAACATACGACAAAACACAACACTAAACCAAGGAATGTGAGTCCAAACAAGTGCCGTGGGCCCACGCGGTGAAGCGCGAGTGAGTGTGGTCGTGTGCTAGCAGTCGGTGTCACTATCTACATCGTGCAGTAAGCTCCATATACACAAATCCAAGAAATGACCCAAATATCGATTCGATTTGAATTAAGCGGTGAATATATAGCTCAAGCATGCATGAGAATAGAGCAAGAATCGAAACATATCATGCGTCAGGGACTCCACAACTAGGGTTAAGGAAATCACCACACTATAGCCTAGATAATAGCTAAAAAGTTCCTAAGCCAAGTGTTTTCGAAAACGATGGGGGTTGGGATGATGTGGAGTAGAACACTCGGTGCAAACTCTCGCCTTCCCTTTATTTTCGGTAGATAGGAAAAATATTCACACTGGAAATTTTTGGGTTTTGGGTTTTTGTATTTTTTTTTGGATTTTTGGCTATACATATTTTTTTTCTTCGTCCTCTTTTCTTTCCTTTTTTTGGGTTTTTCTTTTCTCTCTTTTTTTTTATTTTTGGATATTGGGATATATACATGTGTACTCTCCCAAGTGGGAGAACGGTACACGACGAGGGGATTTGCACCAAGTAAAATAAAAAAGAAATCGGAATCTAAACACTTGGGCAAAGGAAACTATTCTCGCTAATTAGAGCATGGGCTAAATGGGTTATCCTAGTCCTTAATTGTGGAATCCCGACACATGCAAAATGAAGTATACGATATATATATAGCATGCAGAAGCAGACAGGAGAAACAAATACCGCATATTCAAATCGAAGCATGATAATCTAGGGGTCATTCCTGGACAGGTATATAAAACACAATCACAAAGTAGAAGCACACCCAACTCTAGTCACGACACACGACTCACATAAAAGCTAAGTGGACCCGCGATGCATGAAATGCAAGAGGACTCGACTTCCTAAGGCTAGTGAATGTGATTATCGAAGCCGTGCAAGGTGTGCGTGTGATTTTCGTGGCAATTCATCATAGGGTTCATCTCTAGGAGAAAGAGATAAAAAAAGAAAAGAAAAAGAAAAAGAAAAACACGGAGAAAAACGACTCAAATAACGAAGAAAAAGAGACAAATGACGCACGAAGTGCGACTCCCCCAAGCTGAAACTTGCATTGCCCTCAATGCAATAGAATTAAATACGGGAGGGCAATGAATATGGGGGGGAATACGCACAGACACAAAAAGACACGAAAGACAAGAAAATCACACAAACGAAACTGAAACAGAAGAATAAAGATAAAAATCACACCACACGACATATAAACAGAAAATAAAATAAATAAAAAGGAAAATCACACGACACGACAAATAAACAAACACACAAAGAAAAACGACACACGACAGCACACAGAAAAATTTGACTTCCCCCAAGCTAGACGTGACAGTGCTAGCGATATGATGTGATCGTGAATATGCAGAGATATGCAAGGGGGAGGTCAATAAAAGAAAAGAATGGAAATAAAAATAAAAAATGGGTGAAGGGCCCTCCCCCTAGCTGTGGTAAAGCAGGGCCCCGCAAAGACAGATGGGCACTAAAAATAGGGGGAGGCAAAAACTGGATGGGAATATATCAAGCAGAGGCACCACCCTCTGGGGGTGGTGATGGGGCCCTGTGCTGAGGACCAGGAGCGGTGGGGGGTAGGATGTCAAGCTCGGAAACATCGGGTGAGTCAGTGCGAATGTGACGAATGAGGCTTTGAAGGACGGGTAGGTCACGCTTGACTGACTGCTGAGTTGCCTGACCACCAACTCCTGCTAGGAGGAGCATGGACATGAACCGGTCAGCTTGGTCGTCGTCATGGAATGACACCTGGTATTCGGTATCGCCAATGTAAACGGGGTCAGAGGGGCGTGGGTGGTGGATGAATTGGTGGCGGTGGTGGGTTGGGTGGGGGATTGTGTGCGACGAGCGCGACGGGTGGGTCTAGGGTTGGACGTGCTGGCGTTGGTGGGTTTAGCACGGCGAGGAGGCATTGTGCAGGAGTCGTGTGTGTGAGTGTGGTGTGTGTGTGTGTGTATGCAAGTGAGTGTAGAATACGATAAAAGCACGCACACACGGCAATCAAGCAAGTAGAAATTCTAGGGTAAAAGCTAAAATTTGAGCTATGGAGCGAAGTTACCCAGCAGAGATTGGAGTTCCTTGCTTGAAGTTGACCCAACACCGTGCAATTGGACAGAGTGTGGAGCCGCGGCACTTCTCTTCAGCGAAAATTCGAAAATGGGGGGAGATTGTGGAATTAGGGCTTGAGGAAGTGAAATGGGGGAGAGAGAGAGAGAGAGAAATGATGGAGAGATGGAAGGGGTAGGTGGAGAGAGAGGCTAGAGGGGGAGTGGAGGTCGTGGGAGAGGGTTTTCCGGCCGTTGGGAGAGTGGGGGAGACCAATCGACGGCAGGAGCTACGAGATCGGGCGAGGGAGATGAACGGTTGGGGCGGGGGCTTTTTATAGGGTTTAAGTCGAACCGATCGGGTGAGTTGTCACCCGATCGGTTGACTTATGGGTCGAGAATTTCAGCTGAAGAGACGCTACAGGCGAACCGATCGGTTGATAACTCAACCGATCGGTTGGCCGCTCCACAAATTTATCCGAGAGTTTGGTGTTGTTCACCCGGTCAGTCAACCGGTCATGCTTCTCATCACCCGATCGGTTGACAAAATCTGAAAATTTCCCGAGACTTCAGCCCCAGTTCACCCGGTCTGCCAACCGGTCTCACATATCTTCACCCGATCGGTTCGTTGAGTGACTGATACGGCCATCAGCTGATACATCCCAACCGATCGGTTGAGTTATCAACCGATCGGTTGGGGCCTTGTTTTCTGCAAAAGTCCACAAATGGCCTAAGTCCCTCAACGGAAGTTCTTGCGGCTGGATTTATTTATTAAAATAGATAAAATAAAGTTAAAAATAGTCCTAAAAATTGGAAACAAAGGTTTAGAGCATGGGTTGCCTCCCATGAAGCGCTTTTGTTTAACGTCGTTTGCTCGACGCCCGTTGATGATATTCAAGGTGGACGGGGGTGATGCCCTAAAGTCGGCATCGCTTCGACTTCAGAGTTGGCGGACTTCGGTATCGTCGGTGGTGACAAGAAAACTTGCTCGACGACCCTCCCTTTGTTGACGGGATCCGGGGGCTTCTCCCTTAAATTGGCATCTACCGCCACTCGTTTCAGGATCCGAACCTCTTCTCCGGTGAGCCCCATGGGCTCTTTCCCTTTCCTCCTCGTCGGAGGAGCATTTTGAAATCCGGGAGGGATCTGTGTGTGCCGCATCCGCTTTCCCAGCAACGTCACATTTCTTCAGGCCGACTGGTTCTTCTAAGTCCCCCAAGCCATCAGGGGGATTTCTTGAAAGAATTTCCCAGGAGCTTGCCTCCACAACTCTCTCTTCTTCTAACTCCAGCATGTTGCATCTTGGATCATCCGGGGGATCGGGGTGCTTCATTGACAACCCCAAGTCAAATTCGACTTTCTCGTTGCCGACGTTAAGGGAAAGCTTTCCGTTCTTCACATCTATTAAAATGCCGGCAGTGGCCATGAATGGTCATCCAAGGATTATGGGTGTGTGCGCATCTTCAGGCATGTCCATGACGACGAAGTCCACCGGCACATGCACCCCTCTTACATTGACAGGGAGGTCATCTACAACACCCACCGGATACTTGACCGAACGGTCTGCAAGCTGTAATGTCATGTCGGTGGGCTCCAAGTCGCCCATCCCTATCCTCTTATACAGCGACAGGGGCATCAAACTGACGCTCGCCCCAAGATCGACGAGCGCACGATGGATCTTTACCTCACCGATCGCGCAAGGGATAGAGAAGCTCCCCGGGTCTTTAAGCTTAGGCGGATTTGCTCTCTGAATGAGAGCGCTGCATTCTGCCGTCAATACGACCTTCTCCTTTCTGGATCCTCTCGTCACTAAATCCTTTAGAAATTTGGCGTAGGAGGGAATCGTCTCGATAGCTTCAAGGAAGGGGATTTGCAAGCTTAGATCCTTGACCATGGCAAAGAATTTGCCATACTTTTCGTCTATCTTGGCTTGGGCTAGCCGTTGTGGAAAAGGCACAACGGGCTTGAACACTTTGAGGCTCCCTTCCTCGGTTTTCTTCTTCTCCTCTTCAGGGGCTCCCTCCGGAGTCGTTGGCTTTGGCGACGAAGCACCGTTATCCTTGGCTATTTCACTTGGTCGCTCTACGACCAACGGTGCTTCCGGTTCTTTGGGGGGCACTCTTGTGGGGATTTGTGTCCCGCTTCTCAACACGATAGCGGACACATTCGCATTCTTGTGCGTGAGTGCCAAAGTCTGATTTGCTCCCCTCGGGTTCACTTCAGGTTGTGGCGGTAATAGATTCTGCGGCCTCTGAAGGTTCGCCACTTGTAACCCCAGCTAGGTCACCTGATCAGTGAGAACTCTCTGTCCCATCTCCAGCTTCAAATTTATCTTCTCCTGGTTGGCGATGTATTGAGTCAAGAGGGACTCAACCGGAGAGATGGCCCTCTGCTGGCCATATTGCTGCTGCTGAACGGGTTGCTGATTCCTGGGAGCATATTGTTGATACTGTTGTGGAGCTGAAACTGCTGCTGCTGAAACTGCTACTGCTGAGGCCTAGCCGGCTGATATATCTGTTGTTGCTGCTGCTGAGGCGGCGGCTGCTGATACGGTGCCCGGTAGCTAAGGTTGGGATGATTCCGGTTGTTTGGAGAGTAGGCTGGGTTGGAGCTAGTCCGTGGTGGATACGGCGCATTTCCCGTAGGATTGTAGAATAGTGCGCTTGCTTGGTCCAATGGTGGTGAGATGTCACCACCCTCGAAGTCCCCCATGACTTCTGTTTCCACCGCGGCAATATGTTGCGTACCGGCACCACCGGCTCCTACCATCAGTGCAGAGATCTGGGTCGACAGCAAGTCAAACTTGCTGGATAATTTGTCGACGTCCTCGACCCTGTGGATACCCCCAGATCTAGGTGTGGCTCTCTCGTCACACCACCACTCATTGTTAGATGCCATATTTTCTAGAATGTTCCCGGCATCTTCCTCACTTCTGGACATGAAGGACCCTCCAGCCGCGGCGTCCATCGAAGATTTCAAATCATCCCTCAATCCGTTGTAGAACAGATTAATTATCTGCCACTTGGGAAGCTCGTGATGAGGGCATCTTCGCTGCATCTCTTTAAATCTTGTCCAAGCTTCATGCAGGGACTCGTGGCTGGCTTGGGAGAAGGAGGAGATCTCACTCCTCAGCTTCATGGTCTTCCCCGGAGGAAAGAACTTTGTCAGAAAAGCGTTAGAAAGCTTCTCCCAAGTGTTGAACATATTTGGGTCCTTCCCCCTAAGCCACAGCTTGGCCTTATCTCGCAGAGAGAAGGGGAATAGCTTCAGACGGATCGCCTCAGTTGTGACACCGTTTATCCGGAAGGTGTCACATTTCTCCAAGAAGGAGTCCAAATGTTCGATGGGGCTCTCCATGGGTGCACCCGAAAATTGATCCTGCTGGATCCACGTCACCAAAGACGGCTTAAGCTCGAAGCTTTGCGCCGTAATAGCAGGAGGACGGATGGCGGAGGTGGACTCGATGGATGGCATCGAGTACTCCAGCAGGGACTTGTGAGGTGGGGTGTTCTCCCCCATGGTTTCAGGCTCTTCTCTTCTTCACTTCTCTGTGGCTAAACGCCTTAGGGTGGCGTTTATCTCCGGGTCAACGGGAATCAAGTCGTCGAGACTTCTTGAACTCCTGCGCATGAAAAGCAACAAACACCCGTGAAGCGAAAAGTGGGAAAGAAACAGATAAAATAGGAAAATAAAAATAAGAAAATAAAAAGGAAAAAGAAGAATGCGAAAATTATCGCGAGATAGAGATGAGAGCTAGACTCAAGGGTTCATGAGATCCTAAAATAACAAGCACGTTGCCTCCCCGGCAACGGCGCCATAAACCTTGACGTCCCCCGCGTTTGCGCGTCAGATGTGTGCAATATATAATTGGGGGCACGAGATTTAAATATTTATAACTGCAAGCGCACGGTGTTGTAGTGTGGCTTGGGGGTCGAACTCAGGGAGGCGTGGTTGTGCTTGTGTCAAGAAGGATCGGATTCACCCCATGGGCGAGCTAGCCCGAATCGGATGATGGGTTGTCACAGAAAATAGAATGCGAGGGATAAACAATATAAAGGGAAAACCCGGGACTTCAGTTTCCACCCTATCGTGCGATTCTCACCGATACGGCCTACGGGTAGGATAACGATCGGAATTAGGGTCTAATGGTGAGACGTTGCCTCTAAGAGTGGTACCAGCATCCCATGGGCCCGATATTCCGGTCGGTGCCCAGGATGATACGTCGGACTTCATGGGTTCGGTCAGTGGGCATTCCCATGTCCATTAACACTGACCGACTCCGGGAGCACTAAGCTCGCAACGATAACTCCCAACATCTCATCCTGCCGCTCCCGCGCGCTAGGATTCGACGTCTACGCTAAGGGCGTGAGCTATGGCTAGGGAGTCAACCGCCAAGTTTATTCCCCCTTGGCCCAACGGTCAAAGGCGGTCTTTTTCCCGTCGATGACAATAAAACACCCCGTGTAACCGATAGATTCCTAATCCCTATCGATTTCCTAGTCCTATGGATGCATCGGGGAGAACCCACGAAGGGGTTTCCACCAAAATCCCAGATTTGGGAACTACTCACACATATTTACTAAAAAGCAATCTAAATCAAAATCGACCGTTAGAAACATGATCAGGCGATTGAAAAGTAGTAAGAGCAATGCAAATAACACTATATTAAAGTTTAACAAAGATCAGACAACTTACTAATATCTGAAAAATTACAGCCGTCAAGAGAGAGAAAAAACAGCAAAAAATAACAACTCTCGTTTCTGGAAAACCTAGGGGTCATATATATAGAAAACGATATCACCCGATCGGTTGAAAAGTCAACCGATCGGGTGATCTGCTTCGTTCTTCGGCAGCTCAGCATGGGACTTCACCCGGTCATACGGCACGGTCGGTTGAGGGTTGAAGCTGACCGGTTGGATCTTCGCGCCGTCGGGTGAACCGGTCGGTTGAGCTCTCCGTGTCTTGGCTTCGGAGAATTGGCTACAGATGAACCGATCGGGTGAAGGTCACCCGATCGGTTGGCATTCAGCATCAAATTCCAGAGAGTTGGGACGTGTGAACCGGTCTCTGAACCGACCGGTTGACTTTCTGACCGCTCCAGCTTGTGTCCGGGTGGTGCACGCGTGCATCACCCGATCGGTTGGAAGTGACCAACCGGTCGGGTGAGGGGCTGAAAGATGCTATCTTCGTCGTTTGACCCCCTGGATCACGCGTGACTCCTCCCGTTGCTCCGGGGACTCATGATATCGTCGTTTTATGTCCCCTACGCCGGCAAACTCCTGTAAACATACAAAAACACGGAAAAGTGAAAGAAAACAAGAAAACACGAGAAAACGAATACAAGACGGCGGGAAATAGCGGAAAAACACAGAAGAAAATGTGCATGAATATATGAAATATAAACGTACGTCAATATTCCTGCCTAATAATATTTTTTTGTTATAGTACACTTTGTTACGGTTCCATCGCCGCCTGGAACACATCAATCCGAGGTCGGATGATTTTTCTAGAATTTTCACAAGACAGGGTGACGTGCTGAAAATTTCTGCAGATTTGGGCATTGCTTGCGGGTTTGGGCCAGAATCCGACCCGTTTGGCATAAAAACAGACCCGATAAGCTGTGTTTGAGTTATATTGCGAATTTGGGGGGTTTTCAGCCCTAATCTTCATTTCTATCTCAAAATGGGAAGGAGGGAAGCCATGGGAGGATGATGAAAGCTTGGAGGAGGTGCTAAAGTGGAAGGGAGGCTTCATTTGGAGGGATCTTGGGTGAAATCCTTCTTTTGCCCTTTTGTATTTTGCATCTCTCATTTGTATGAAACTTGAGAAGAATTTGTATGAATTTCCATCTTGTTTAGTATGATTGAGTAGTGTAAATTGCTTGGGTTGTGATTCATTGTGATTAGTTGTTAATTTTGGTCCCAGTTGCCTCTTGCCTATTATCAATGTTGATGTTGGATGAATTATTAGGGCACAATTTCATTGGTAAAGACCCGAAAGGGCACAATTTGATATGAATCCATGTTTCTAATTTGATTAGTGCCATGATGATGCATCCATCCTTATTGCAAAACTATTGTATGCTTGAATGTTAAATTTTCCGATTGGGATTCCTTAGCCAGATGACCGATTGAGTTATTTATGGGTGATTTGGGCTTGATTGACACCGATCTTGGTGAACCCACAAGCCATGCTCCTTACCTAGCTATCCTACCTCTCATTTGGTTCTCTAACCCTACTTATTTTAGATAGGATTGTAGATTCACCTCACATTTTCACACACTTTTCCACCGTTAGCGAGGTGGTTGTTTCACGCTTCATTTTTCTTTGCCGATCAAACTTGTGAATGTAGAACGACTTGTCCCTGCGATCCTACCTGGTACTCACCGGTTATTTTTTTATTGCATTGACGTTCCTACGCTTGGGAGTGGAAGGCGTGCCTTTGCGCGTTTTTCGGTTCAACCAATTGGCGACGTTGCCGGGGACAACGATTTCTATTATTAGCATTTGATTTCGAAATTTTTAGTGTGATACTATTATCTCTTAGTGTGAGTCTTTTCGATTCTTCATCTTTCACTTATTGTTCATCCTTATTTACTTTACGCTTTTTGAGTCTTTTTGATTGATTGTTTTTTTCAAACATGACAAGTACTTCAAACTCTCTTGGTTTTGACATGCGGGTAACCAATCCCTACCACCATTCATTGATAAGGATGCGGAGAGCCCTTACCTACATATTAAGAAGTTTGAGAGTGTTTGTAAGCCTCATTTTGATGGGAACACATGTGAAGAAAAGTTTTATCTTAAATTCTTTCCCTATTCTTTGGATGGTAGTGCATTAAAATGGTTTAAAGTTTATCTCCCACATCTTATTCCATCTTGGCATGTACTAAAGAAAAAATTTTGTATGAAGTTTTTTCCATCTTACAGGACCAAAACATGGCAAGGAAGAATGGTGAACTTTGCTCAGTGTATCGGTGAGACATTTTTTCAGGCTTGGACGCGTTTTTCAGAGTTAGTGACAGTTGTCCACATCATAGATTTGACAGGGTGCGTCTTCTTGGATTCTTATTGGAGGATCTGCTTCCAGAGATGTAGGATTTTGTGGATTTGTTGGACAACGGCCACTTTTTGGACATGGATGAGAATGCAGCTTGGCGTTATTTGGAGTCCTATAAGGAGGAAGATCACACATTGGCTGCTACCCCAAATGAGCCAAGCTATGAAGTTTTGCTCCAGCAAGCCCTGAATGAAGAAGTTCTTATGGATCTCACCCCACCGGTAGTTGAAGAATTGAGTGCCCCATGCCAAGGAGTAGTTGAGGAACCAAGTGTTGGCAAGGAGGAGTTGGTTGAGCCGGTGGAGGAAATTATCATGACGGCATCTCCTATTTCTGCTGGGCCGTGTCAATTAGTTATTGAAGAATTCATTATTGATATGGTGGAGATAGAGGAGCCGATCGTGCGTACACTTGAGAGCGAAGTGGGCGAGGATGATTGTTCTTGTATTGATGAGCCCGAAGAAGAGGCAAGCGAGGATGAGTCTATATCACATGCTATCATGGACCCCGAGCTTCCCTCTACTTCGATGGTTTCTATGGAGATATCTCTTCCTCCCCCAATTGATATTGAATGCCGCGGGGATGAGCTTCAAACCAGATCATATTCAACCATCCTGGGAGTTTTCTCACACATTCATCATACTTTTCGTTCCGTATTCTATATTGATGATTATGTGTGGATGTCTTTTTTTGGAAATGTGTCACCATCTCTCTCTTACACAACCCGTCTCCTTCCTTATATAGGTACGCACTTTGAGGAGATGCTTGGGGTTGTGTACGTGGCCGCCATTGCCACGTTTGGCCGAGGAACATTGGCGGAAGAAATAAAAGGAGCATTGGAATAATTGCCACCTCTGATGGAAATTTTGGATCCGCCATTTGCTAGGTGTATTCTTTCCAATAGTGTAAATAAATAAATGTTTTATTTTAGTGCTTTCGTATGCTTTTCTTTTCTTTTCTAGGATCTTTTGTCGAGATCTAATACTCTTCCATCATTGAGGACAATGTCTATTTTAAGTTGGGCGGAGAGTGTTAGAATCTTTAGGATTGTTAGGATTTTGAGTACTTTAGCTAAATTTTTTTTGAGATTCCTACATCTTGCTCTCATCCCATGGACTTTATTGCATATCATATTTGTCCTTCTCGTTCCTATGCCGCTTGCTTTGTGCGCAGTCCCTACATGCTTTAATGCCGTGCAATTTTTTCGGATTATCATTTTGGTATCAAATTCATAAATGTTTGATTGGCATGGTTTAATTCTTTTCCATTTTGGAGTCAAATGTTAATATGTCATGTATGAAACTATTTTAGATGTTGTGACACTCTCTTTGAAATAATTTGGGAATAGTTTGGTGTAAGTGGTTGCATGAATTGGGATGAATGGCTTAGTTTTTAATTGGATTGGGTGTGGCCATATGGTGCATGTTTTGTTTCCCTCTTAATAAGTGGGTGGATGAGTTGATAATTCATGTTTAGAATGAGAAAGAGAGTTATATAAGTGAATGATTTGCCTAATCAAATTGAGTAGCCGATGCCCCACGAAACATTGGAGAGGACGCCAAAAATGAGATTTAGTAGATCATTCCATCCCTTTGTCAATATAGCGTTATCGCGTGTAGGCAAAAGGTGGCCGTGTTTGCATTTCATAGCATTATTGCGTGAATGCAAAACATAAATATAAAACATACAAAAAAAGAGAGAAAAAGAAAAGAAAAAGAAAAACTGAATGAATAATGAAAGAATAAGCAACATGAGTGATGCAATCTCATCTCCCACAACTTAGAGGAATTCTTTTGTTTTGGTCATTTCCTTGAAAATTAGAAACTTTGTCATTTGTGATATATCCCAAAGAATGTGATACTGTGCTTATTACTTCACTTTCCTTTGAATTGGATTGAGGAGAATGTCATTTTTTGTTTACTTTCATACAATGGGTATATTGGCTTTGAAATCACTTGGAAATAATATCTTTGACATGCCATGACGAAATCTAAAAGTTGGTGCATGTTTTCAATTTAATCCGAACTTATCGCATATTTTGCTAGGGACTAGCAAAAAGCTAGTTGGGAGGTGTGATTAGGGTTCAATATTGTATATTTTACCCTTCATTAAATGGCATTTTGTGCATAATTTGTGTTCATTTTGGCTCCGATACGCGCATTTTGATGATATCACTTAATATTGGAGCTTACCGTTTTTATATGCTTAAAACATAATTTTTACAGATTATTAGCATCTTCATCTTGGTATCCTATTATTTTTCAGTTGAATTTCATGAAGTCCCGATTCCAACACATATTTTTCCAGAATTTTTGGAGGTCGAAGCAATTTACTGCATTTTTTGGAAGACAGGGTGACGGTGCTGAAAATTTCTGGGCTAGAAAGTCTGTTTTCCCTCTTGTGCAGAATTCTGCTATTACTTCAGTGTATATTCCGGCCTAATGATATTTTTTTTGTTTTTGTACACTTTGTTACGGTTCCATCGCTTCCTGGAACACGTCATTCCGAGGTCGGATGATTTTTCTAGAATTTTCGCAAGACAGGGTGGCGGTGCTGAAAATTTCTGCAGATTTCCCCATCTTGTGAAGAATTCTGCTATCATTACAGTGTATATTCTGGCCTAATAATATTTTTCTGTTATAGTACACTTTGTTATGGTTCCATCGCCGCCTGGAACACATCAATCCGAGGTCGGATGAGTTTTCTAGAATTTTCGCAAGACAGGGTGACGTGCTGAAAATTTCTGCAGATTTGGGCATTGCTTGCGGGTTTGGGCCAGAATCCGACCCGTTTGACTTAAAAACAGACCCGATAAGCTGTGTTTGAGTTATATTGCGAATTTGGGGGGTTTTCAGCCCTAATCTTCATTTCTATCTCAAAATGGGAAGGAGGGAAGCCATGGGAGGATGATGAAAGCTTGGAGGAGGTGCTAAAGTGGAAGGGAGGCTTCATTTGGAGAGATCTTGGGTGAAATCCTTCTTTTTTCCTTTTGTATTTTGCATCTCTCATTTGTATGAAACTTGAGAAGAATTTGTATGAATTTCCATCTTGTTTAGTATGATTGAGTAGTGTAGATTGCTTGGGTTGTGATTCATTGTGATTGGTTGTTAATTTTGGTCCCAATTGCCTCTTGCCTATTATCAATGTTAATGTTGGATGAATTATTAGGGCACAATTTCATTGGTAAAGACCTGAAAGGGCACAATTCGAGATGAATCCATGTTCCTAATTTCATTAGTGCCATGATGATGCAGCCATCCTTATTGCAAAACTATTGTATGCTTGAATGTTAAATTTTCCGATTGGGATTCCTTAGCCGGATGACCGATTGAGTTATTTGTGGGTGATTTGGGCTTGATTGACACCGATCTTGGTGAACCCACAACCCATGCTCCTTACTTAGCTATCCTACCTCTCATTTGGTTCTCTAACCCTACTTATTTTAGATAGGATTGTAGATTCACCTCACATTTTCACACACTTTTCCACCGTTAGCGAGGTGGTTGTTTCACGCTTTATTTTTCTTTACCGATCAAACTTGTGAATGTAGAACGACTTGTCCCTGTGATCCGACCCGGTACTCACCGGTTATTTTTTATTGCATGACGCTCCTACACTTGGGAGTGGAAGGCTGCCTTTGCGCGTTTTCCGGTTCAATCACCAACACTTAGCCTCTCCGACGCCTAATTTAGTAATAGGACGTAAAGCGGGGGCTAGGCACGCAGGTCGGACTAAGAGTGAGTCGACCTTACGTGACGAGCTATCAGTTGAGGAAGAATAAAGATATGGAAGACCTTTGCTCTTGTGTGTGAGTAATAAGATTCAGAATTAATTTGCCAACACCTTTCCCTCGATGGAGGGAAAGGGGTATTTATACCTGATGGAGGCGGTTAGGTGAGGCTGACCTGGCGTGCTGACTCGACGTGCTGAGCTGGCATATCTGTCAGCGGAAGCTTCGGACGAGGATGTCAGGGTCAGGGGTGTCAGCCATGCTTTTGTCAGACGGCGCAACGGCCAGGGGTGCTTTTGTCAGGGTGTCAGGGCCGAAAGCACCGAGTGTCAAGGGGCGCAGCGGCCAGGGGGCACTTTGTCAGGTTGTCGAGCAGCGGAAGAGTCAGAAGCATCCTTGTACTAGGTTGTTTGTCGTGTCCGATGTGACGAAGATTCGTTGGAGTGTGTTTGAGGATCGCGGTCGCAGATGAGTCGCTAGGTCGCTCCTGACTGATGACGAGCGATCGGTCGCATGCCTCGCTCGCTATGCCCAGCGAGATCGGAGGGGGATGGTTACGCAACTGGCAGGGACCTTGGTGGAGTGCGCCCCTCACACCTGTCGTGGCGGGGTGTGCCCTTCCCTTGGTCTAGACGGAGTGCGCCCTTCCTCTAATCATATTGGGCCTTAGAGTCACCGGACGCCTAGCAGACCAGGGGGAATGAGTAAGCGGCCTACAAAGACGGGGCGAGGAGCGTCTTGCCGCTGGTCTAAGTAGGCTTTGTGAAGGAGGGGCGAGTTGGCTGGGTATCCGGCGGGCTTCGATGGAAGGTCGGACTATCACGATCTTTAGGTTGTAACAGAATCCAAGATCAATCATCCCACACAAAGAAAAGAAGGAGAGAAATCTGTTGCACCTGACGAAGGAGGGAGGATTGCCACCCCACTTTTCCGACGAACTCCTATAATCGTTGAAATCATCTAACATCACCCATGGGGTCACCAAATTAGAACAAAACTCTTCAATCTGCTCATACATCCTCCATCTAGTGACCTGACATGTGCTAGTAGACACAACCGACAGATGAACGTCCGGCGCCCCGGTCCTCTTCACAACTCCAAAGACCACGTGAGGGGAGGAGAACAGAACTTCAAAATTAAGCACCTGATCATCCGAACAAACCCAAATGCCCCCTAAACACCCAATAGGGTCCACAATGAAATGATAGCCAAAGTTCATCTTCCTAATGACCCGCAACGCATCATCACCAGTTATCCTGGGTTCCACAACAGCTAGAATACAAGGTTTAAACTTCCCAATCAACTCTTTCACTTCTCTGAGGAAAGATTTCTTCGCAGCACCTCTACAATTCCAGAACAACATATCCATGAGCAACGGAGATGATAGACAAAGCAACCCCACCTGAGCACCCTCAATCAATGGAGCCTACCCCAAACACACCAGCCACAGAAGAAGCTCCATGCTTCATACCAACTACCTCCAACAGCGAAGCATCAGAACGACCCGTAGAAGGCGGAACAACATGCTCATCTGGAGGATGTAACATTGGAACATCCACTCTCGATGAACTCTCCAATATAGAAGACGAGCTGATATCCTTCATGCCACCCGAAGAATTCGAAATGTCATTCAAAGGCCGACGCTTCTGTGATTTATTCAGCGATTTTGAAATAGGGAACTTGCCTTTAACAGAAGCCAACAAAGAACTACCCGACGACCCACTACTATTAGGCCCAATCTTCCCCTCACCACCAGCTCTTAAAACATGGGCCTGTTTGAATTTCATATTCCTCATATCACCCAACAAGATCACACTTCTAGCATATGGGCCTAGACTGCTGCCTTTGTGATTAATCAGAGCCTGTGGGATCACTTCCAAATCACCCTTGCTACCTCCACTAGAGCCCTCGCCACCTCTGTCAGCTACCCTATCATCCTCCATCTGCTTCCCCAATGCCGAGAACCTGGAGCCCAGCCTTGATCCTGCTCTTCCAATGGCAGCAGAATTCACCATCAAATTACTATGATTACGACGACCCCTCTGATCATTCACTACCATCCAAGGGCCAAAAACTAGTTCCTCCACATCAAGCTACCTCTCGTCATCCATCGAAGAGTCCACAGGGCCACCAACCTTCTTAACCCCCTTCGCAGAATTCTCTTCAGATTGATGGAAAGGACAAACATCTTTGTGACCAAACCTCCCACATTTAAAACATATCAGCCCCAACCCTTCAAATTGCACCGATTGTCATCTCCCTTCAATCTGAACTCTGGATATCAATGGCTTGCTCAAATCGATTTCAACATAAACCATAACAAAACGAGCTTTCATGACCATCCGAGTATGAGAATCAAATTTAATGGCCTTGCCAACGCAATTCCCCAAAGCCGTCAGCACTTTTTCGTCTTAGTACTCCACCGGAAGGAATGGGAAGCGAACCCACACCGATGTCGACCCAATCTTAGCACTAGTCGGTGAAAATTCCGGCACCCACCTTCACACCGTCAGATAGTGACAGAATATCATCCAAGGACCTTCTTCCAACGCAAACCTAAGGTCTTCATCACAATTACACTTAATCATCACAAACCCCTCTCCAAGCTCAATAAATTCCAACTCTCCTTTTGGTTTCCACATCACAGATAATTTTGATTCCATCAGCCTAATCGTGATGTTGCGCCCCAATAATTTGACTATCACCGCCTTCTGACATTTTCGGCGAAGCTTCTCCTTAAACTCCGGCGACAGCTGAACTCTGCTCCAATCACCCACACTGGATATAACCACCACCTCCTCCAAATCAGACGAATCAAAATCACCCGACGCCCTAGACTCCTCCGCAACCTTCGAACCAAAACATGCTTCCTTGAAAGATCTCGCCGCCGGAGATCCAAGCCCACCCGCTGACGACGATCCCTCTTCCTTCTTCCCCTCAGCCGCTCTAATCTTCTTCGTGCTGCGTTGAAGAAGATCATCCTCCTCACCTGATCTTCCCGGCCTTCAGCCACCGGACGCCCCCAATTTTCTAGCCCTAACATCACTCAGATTCGAAAAGCTCTACAGGCGCAAGTTAGCGAACCATTGAAAGATTTTTTTTGATACATCGAACATGCGACGAGCAATTTTTGACTATTGTGTGTGGTGAGCTTGAAATAATCATCTTTATGAGTAAAGACTTCAATTACATAATTTTGATGTTAAAATGAAATTAACATTAAGCATGTTAATTTCAATTACAGAATTACTTAATTACTTAATTACTTAATTTTTGTTCAAGTTTAATTTTTGTTGAAGTTCTGGGTGTTAACATGATTAATGTTAATTTTAAACATGTTAATCTGGATGTTAATTTCAACATTAATTCTGCAGAATTAACATTAACCAAAAAAGCTTAATGATTACAACAAATAATCATGTTTATGAGTGGATACTTCAATTAGTTAAACAAGCATAAATCACTTACTTAATTTTGGTTGAAATAATCATGTTTATGATTTTTGTTTGACAGATGCAAAATTGCTCGCCGCGTACAATAGTCAAAAATGTGAGGGGAGTAATTTTGGTATGTGCATCAATTTTTACATGTGTCTCTAGAGTTGTTAATAATGTATTCTTTTCTGTACAAGTCCATGCAAGATCGAAACATTTTCATGCAAAGATCCGTGTTCTTTTTTCGTTCCATAAAATTGTTTGTGCACTAAATTTTTTTGCACGTGGAACAAATTGCCATTTACATTTTATGAGTAATGTGCCCGAAAATTTGTTCCATAAAATCGTTCGTTCAATCAAATTGACAAATTTTCTCTGTTAGTCCACGGCAAGTAACAAATTGTAATTTTCGTTCCATCAAATTGACAAATTTTCTATGTTCGTCCACGGCAAGCAACAAATTGTAATTTTCGTTCCATAAAATCGACATGCTTCATATCATCATTCATTAGATAAGTGTTTGAATGATTTTAGGGTGTTTTAAATTATAGATATTTTCGGTATTTCTAGGTATGCACTGAGCAAAAACTTAAATTATAATATTTAATTCGTATGTGCACAGAGTAAATGTTTGCCCGGCCGTGTGCAGAGCAAACCCGGTCGTGCGCTAAGCAATTCCCATAGTTATGTGCAGGGGATTTGAATAGCATGAGTTCTGGTCTCTCTTGGTTGCTGTTATTGGGAGCCATGGAAATGAAGGTTTAAGCAGGGGCAGCTTCCCAAAGGTTGTGTGTGTTACCGCTTCTGCTTCATACCAAGTTTTTCTCACTATAAGCCTTAAGGGTGTGCATAACTAATCGAAACCTATCCGAACAGATCAGTTCTGGATAGATACACGTTAGTTCTGTATAAGTTCCGGTTAGGAAAATTAAGAACTGGTGTCAATCGATTCTAGTTCCCATACATAGGGAATCGATAGCTGGACACAGAACCGGTCCCCACTTATAAATTATTTTATTTTTTAAATAAATAGTCTTTTGGTAAGAGAGATTGGAAGAAGAGTAACCATGGCAAATAGCCATGGTTCTTTATTTATAAATTTCATAGGGTATTCCAAGAGACTTGGATACCAAAGGTCTCCATCACATTAAAGTGGTGGAGTAATGGGGGATAAGGTGGGGAGGCCAAAGGCTTCCCCCACTCACAACACTCCCCCTTATCCATCCATTACTTTGGTCTTAGTGTATAAGGCTAAAGGGGTGGATACTTCTGGATCCTGAGTAATCGTGTTTGCCTCGTTAAAACCTTAGCTGTGGAAAACCCAGTGGAAAAAACCAACAGCTTAAGGGAAAAGAGTGCAACACACAAGTTACTCCCCCTCATCCGTTCAAGCTTCAGGCTTGTAGGTCTTTCAGCTGTCTCATACTGATTCCTTTTACAAGTTTTACAAAAATACATTTTGGTAAAGATTTGGTAAAAAGATCAGCTAAGTTGGTGCAGGATTGGATCTGCTGAACTTTAATCTGCTTGTCCTCTTTTAGCTCGTGTGTCCAGAAAAACTTGGGAGATATGTGCTTCGTCCTGTCGCCCTTGATGTAGCCCTTTTGAAGTTGAGCAATACACGCAGCGTTGTCTTCAAACAGGACAGTAGGCTCCAAATCACCGGTCTTCAGGCCAGTGGATTGAAGAATGTGGTGGACGGCGGATCGTAGCCAATAACACTCTCTGCTTGCTTCATGGATCGCAATGAGCTCTGAATGATTGGATGACGTAGTTGTTGTGGTTTGCTTTACCGATCTCCAGGAGATAGCAGTACCTCCATAGATAAACACAAAACCTGTCTGTGATTTTACCGTGTGTGGATCTGAAAGATAACCTGCATCGGCATAACCAAGTAATTGGGGGGGAGGCACCTCTCTGGTAGTAAAGTCCCAGATCTATTGAACCCTGGAGGTATCGCAGAAGATGCTTTACTCCGTTCCAGTGGCACTTTGTAGGCGCTGCACTGTGTCTGGCTAGGAGATTAACTGTAAACGCTATATCGGGACGCGTACAGTTAGCCAGATATAGAAGTACTCCAATGGCACTGAGGTAGGGTACTTCAGGACCCAGTATCTCCTCCCCCTCTTCCAGAGGTCGGAAGGGATCCTTATGTACATCTAGTGATCTTACGACCATAGGAGTACCTAAAGGATGACATTTATCCAAATGAAACTTAAGTAGAAGTTTCTTTGTATAATTTGATTGGTGTAATAGGATTCCACCTCGTAGGTGTTCATCTGTAAGCCAAGACAATACTTTGTTTTGCCTAGGTCTTTCATTTCAAAAGTATGTTTTAGGCTTTCAGATATCTCATTGATCTCTGCAGGAGATCCTATGAGATTTAAGTCATCAACATATACTGCTATGATGACGAATCCTGTACCCGTTCTTTTGATAAAGATACACGAGCAGACTTCATTATTTGTGAATCCTTGCTGTGCAAGGAAATCACTAAGTCTGTTATACCACATTTTGCCCGATTGCTTTAGACCATATAATGATCTATGCAGCCTTACAGAGAATACGTCCCGTGGTATCTCTTTCATCTCTGGGGGTAGATTAAACCCATCAGGAAGTCTCATATAGATCATTTTATCTATATCGCCATATAGATATGCAGTCACAATGTTCATGAGCTGCATTTCTAGGCTTTCCAGAGAAGTTAGGCTTATTAAAAATCGGAATGTGTTCGCATCCATGACCGGGGAATATGTATCTTCGTAATCAATCCCCGGTCTTTGGGAAAACCCCTGGGCTACAAGGCATGCCTTGTAGTGAACGATCACATTATCTACATTTTTTCTTATGAAAACCCACTTATATCCCACAGGTTTTACACCTACTGGTGTTTGGACTACTGGTCCAAAGACTTTACGTTTCAAGAGTGAGTCCAGCTCTACTCTTATTGCCTCGTCCCACTTTGGCCAATCATCTCTGTGTTTACATTCCGCTAGAGACCGTGGTTCGACGTCATCGTCGTATTCAGCGACGTGAACGGCAATATCAAACGCAAAATCGTCATCGACGACTGTGCTATGTCTATCCAGTACTTCTCCAGTACGTACAAAATTTAATGATGTTTCTCCGATTGTTTCCTCTGCAGGGGAAATAAGGAGGGGAGAAGTAGCTGGTCTGAGCTCAGCATCCTGTGGAGGGATAATCTTATTATCTCCAGGAATCTTCCTCTTTCGAGGAACTTTATCTTTATAACCTGGTGGGCGCCCTCTTTTCAATTGAGGGACAGCCAATTCTGCTGCTGGTGGATTGCATCCATCTATGGGGATGTCAATCCTAGCTGGCGTATTAGCAGCAGGGACGTGTGAACAGACAATCTTCTGGTTGTCAGTGAACTTATCCGACAAAAGGTGTACTGTATTCTGAATGTGAAGGATCTTCAGGATCTCATCTTCACACAGATTAGTATGCGGATCATATAGGGACAAAGACTTCTGGTCCCAACTAATGGTCTCAGTAACTTCAGGCTTCTTAGACTGTGTGCCTAGTTTATGAAAAATTTTCTCATCAAATTCACAGTCAGCAAATCGTGCCTTGAATGCGTCTCCCGTGAGGGTTCAAGGTATCTGATAATAGAGGGCGAATCAAACCCAATATAGATACCTAGACGACACTGAGGACCCATTTTGGTCCTCTGAGGTGGTGCTATTGGGACATATACCGCACAACCAAACACTCTCAAATGAGAGATACCGGAGGTGCGCCATATGCAAGTTGCATTGGGGATAATGTATGACCTCCAGAGGGTCTTATCCTAATAAGTGATGCGGCATGTAAAATAGCATGCCCCCACGCATCCACCGGAAACTGGGATTGCATAAGCAATGGACGTGTAATCCATTGGAGTCTCTTAATAAGGGACTCTGCTAATCCGTTCTGGGTGTGAACATGTGCTACCGGATGTTCAATTTCAATACTCGTTGCCCGGCAATAGTCTTCAAAGACTTATGAAGTAAATTCGCCGCATTATTAAGATGTAGTTTCTTGATATGGTTATCGGGGAAATGAGCGCGCATCATTATTATTTGTGCCAATAGCTTTGGAAAAGCTAGGTTGCGGGTGGACAAGAGGCACACGTAAGACCATTTAGTTGATGCATCAATCAGTACCATGAAGTACCGAAATGGGTCACTTGTGGGGTGAATAGGCCCGCAAATGTCTCCATGAATTCTCTCAAGGAAGCCAGGAGACTCTAATCCCACTTTCAGGAGGGAGGGTCTCGTTATCAGTTTTCCCTTGAAACAAGGGGACAAGGAAATTCACCCTTATGAAGAATCTTCAGGTTCTTCAATTTATGTCCACGGGATTCAGTGATGATCAAGGTTCTAAAAAACTCGCTACGACGACGCCATGGCGGTAAGGCTCCACCCTCACGCCCCGTTAATGCCCAAGTTGGCTCTTTGAGGCGGCACACCACCATGGCGCATCATGGCGACACAATGTGCGTCACAAAACATAAGGCGCGCCTTAAAAAAATTTTAAAAAAGCACCCAGGTACGCATTATAGGGCGAAGGGAACCCGAACCCGACCCGTTCTCATTATTTGAGGCTTCTTTTCATCTCGTAACCGCCCGCATTCGATTTGGGGCCTAGGGCTTTTCATCTCGCTCGCAGACAGCACTTGTGAACAAAGTTTATTTAAGATGTTGAACTAGGACATGCAAAAATCAATGTTCCTTCAAGTATCAGCATATTTTGTTTAGATCCAATTATCCACATAGCTTTAACAACTGTGTTAATCGATTGCTATGATATTGATGACGTATTGAGGTCATATGCTTTTTAGTTATGTAAACAATTGCTTTTTAGTAAAATAACACTTTAGTTAATTGTAAGCAGTTAGCACACATCTCAATGTAGATGGAAGGCTATGGATTTGGTAGGATTTGGAAACTATCCATCTAAGTGGAGCATAGTTTACTGTCTACCTCTCTATATATTATATAATATACACACATTTTCTGCCTTAAGCCACGCCTTGAAAAACGCCGTGGCTCCGCCAAGGCTCCTAAGGCTTGAGGCTTGACCTCGTCGCCACACCGCGCCTCACGCCATTTAGAACCTTGGTGATGATGTGTCGCATCATTGCTGATCCATGGTGACCAAGTCTATTGTGCCAGAGTTGGAACTCTGGCAATGATAGGCACGTCTGGTGCTTAGTCATATTGGATTCTTTTGGTTGAATGTACGTATGGTAGAGACCCGACGGGAGTCCCTTGAATCGTTCGCAAATGGTCTTCTGGCCATCTTTTTGACGAGTTATATACAGATATTCAACTTTATTTTCATCTTTGGTTTCTAAGTGATATCCGTTTAAACGAATGTCCTTGAAAATTACGAGATTCCTATTTGATTTAGGAGAGAATAATGCATTGTTTATCTGAAGTCTTGTGTTATTTGGGAGCAATATTATTGCTTCACCAGATCCTTTGATTATTTTGGACAGCCCTGAAATTGTGATAACAGGACCGTCATATTTATTTATGCTATTAAAATAGCCATGTTCGCGAAGGATTGTGTGCGTCGAGGCACTGTCCACTAGGCACTCATACTTCATCTATATAAGAAAAACGAAATTTTATTTAAGTAAATGTAAAATGACATTTAAATAAAAGTTCGTACTAAAACAAACTAAAGATGAAGCAACATGTAATATTAAAATGCATAGATAAAGATGGAGCTCAATCGAGCAGGTCGTCATTCTCGAAGTCTTTTACAGTGAAAACTGTTGGCGGCTGAACAGCCACCAAGTTTGTTGCAGGCAGAGACTTCTGGCTCGCCTGATATAGTTCCTGAAGGTGGCGAGGAGTGCGGCAATTTCTGGACCAATGTCCAGTCATGCCACATCTATGGCATTTATCCTCCTAGTTCTTCTTTGGAATTGACACTTGACCAGTGTTCTTACGCTTCCATGAGAAGTTTCTCTTTCCTTTATTATTGTTGTTGGACGGAGGTGCTGCTCCTCGTGCTTGCTTCATTACAGCTTTCCCTTTGTTATTTTTAGCCTTCTTCTTGTTTTTTCACTTCTGGGGAGAAACGTGGTGGGCTTCAGGGATATGGGCAGTACCAGCTGGATGTAAATTATGAGTAGCAAGCAGTAACTCTCTATTCTTCTCTGCCCTAAGGCGGCAAGAGATCAAATCAAAGAATTTCGTGAAGTTGCGTTCACGATACTGCTGCATGAGGATTGCATCTTTCTCATGAAACGAGGTAAATATCTTTTCCAACATGCGTTGCTCTATCACTTCTTCACCGCACAACTTCAGGCGTGAGGTGATATTATGAAGTGCAGAGTTATACTCAACGACGGACTTATAGTCCTGAAGTCTGAGGTTTTCCCACTCATAACTGGCACGCGGTAATATTACATCAATTTGATGTTTATACAGTGCCTCCAGCGCTGTCCACAGCTCCATTGGGTCCTCTACCGTTAGGTATTCAGCCTTTAAGGTCTGATCTATATGTTTCCTAATGTAGATAATGGCTTTCGCCTTATCCACATCGGAGACAGTGGTAGGAGTGCTGCTAGATGTAGCAGAAGCATTAGCCGCTGCTGGGGGCCGATGAAGGAGCCAAAATTGAGCCAATGAGGGCCATCGAACGCAAGTGAAACTTCAGGTCCACTCGCCAACTCAGGTAATTTTTCCCTGTTGCATCAAGGACCTCGAAATCGATGCTTGCCAATTTTGCCATTTATCTATGCAATTTAAAACAAGCATGAATTAATTAAGATGTAAATTCATGCATAAAAATAAAATAAGTAAAATGTGGGGATCGGCCAGATACCCAAAAACGTACACAGTCCAAAGTCCGATATACAGTTCAAAAGAAAAGAAAAATACAAGTTGGAAACCCAGAATGGGTCCCTGTATTTTACAAATTTCACCTCCGTCTTCATTTGTCGGTACACCGGTCTTTGGCATTAATACATTTAAACCTCACTTACAAATTCTCTCAAAAGAAAATAAAAGTGCAAGGAATATAAAAGGTATCAAACTGGCCGATCCCGAAAACACATTTTAACTTATATAAACATCCACGCAGTTTATAATATGCTACATGCATGAAAGAAACAACCACGCATATAACTCAGGCATATATAATATGGAAAAAGAGACTATAAAATATAATAATCTCTCGGACCACGGGAGACGTCATACACCGTTAGGTTAGTTGACTAACGGCAGAGCGGTTGCAGGATCCTTAAGATAATTATATTTTGAAAAATCCTAATAATCCATAAATAATTAATAATGCAAGAGTGATATTTAACATAATTTTAGCAATATGGCAAACTGGGCGTCAGGCCCATAACAAGAAATTAAAATATATTAATATTTTGATTGGGGCTGCAGGCCCATCAGTAAAATATTAATCATTAATTTAATAAGCAATTTTATTAACTTGGCTTCTAGCTCAGACAAATTAAATTATTATTAATATTTGGGCTTCAGGCCCATTTGCAAAAATTTTAATAAACACATTAAATTTGCAATTGAATAAACTGGGCTTCTGGCCAATTTTGGTAGTCAAAAATTAATTATTAAGCTAAATGGGGCTGCCGGCCCATAAAACTTATTTTCATTGATACAAATAGGCTGCAGGCCCAACAAACAGGCTATTTAAGTTATTAGATTTAATAGAATATAGGCCCTTAAACAAATTTTAGGGTCAATTGGTGCTAAAAATCCCACTAAGCCCTTGTTTTTACAGATATTGTCTTCTCCTATTCCCTGTCAGCCCCCCTGTCGGCGCAGAGCCGCCGGGCTGGGGGAGTGTCAGAAATAACCTCCCCCCACTGCGGGGGATTTTGCCCAGAATCCCTCCCCGCTGTGGGGGGGGGGAAGGCGAATGGAGCCCCCCCCCCCCCCCTGGTGGGGGGGGGGCGAAGGGCCAGAGGCCCCCCTAGGGGGGAGCAAACAGAGAACCCCCCCCCCCCCCCCCCCGGTGGGGGGGCGAAGGGCCAGAGGCCCCCCCTACGGCAGGGGGGAATAAAGAACCCCCCCCCCCCCCCCCCCCCCCCGGCCCTCGACGGTGGGGGGAAAGGCCAGAGCCCGCCGGTTGGGGGGGGGCAGAGGCCCCCCTATGGGCGGGGGGGATAGAGAACCCCCCCCCCCCCCCCCCCCCCTCGACGGTGGGGGGGCGAAAGGCCAGAGGGCCCCTCTGCGGGGGGGGACCCCCGCCGGTTTGGGGGGGGGGGGGGGGGGGGCAAAGGGCCAGAGGACCCCTGCTGGGGGGGGGGGGGGGGGGGGAGACCCCCCCCCGCCGGTTAGGGGGGGTTTAGGGGGGGGCGAAGGGCCAGAGGCCCCCTCTGCCGGGGGGACAGAGACCCCCCCTCGCCGGTGGCCGGGGGGACAGAGACCCCCCCTCCCGGGGGGACAGAGAATCCCCATCCCAGCCGGGGGGGAGTCCAGAGGCCATCCCTGTATCGGGGGCAGCCGAACGGGTTTGTGGGGGGGGGGGGGTTTAATTTTTGATGATTATAAAAAATGGTGCAGATTAATACAAGCCTATAGAATTGGCTATGTAAAATCTTAGCTTACTACATTATGTCGGTATCTACATGATAGAAAAGAAATTACATCTAGATCAAAGATCTAGGGAAGATCGTGAGAATACAAATCCGTAGATGGTGCCGCTCCTGATACGCTCCAAAGAAAAAAAATCCCCGCAAAGCTTCGCCGCAACAATAGATTCCTTCGCGCGTAGGGGTTTAATTTTTGAAAGGAGACGGAATGAAAAGCTCTAAAAGATAAGAGCGTAGGTGCTGATAACGTGTTAAGAGAGATTGGAAGAAGAGTAACCATGGCAAGTAGCCATGGTTCTTTATTTATAAATTTCATGGGGTATTCCAAGAGACTTGGATACCAAAGGTCTCCGTCACATTAAAGTGGTGGAGTAATGTGGGGATAAGTGGTGGAGAGGCCAAAGGCCTCCCCCACTCACAACATCTTTTAAGTTCCTAAGAATTTTAGTAGGAGCTTTAATATTATTGTGTCAATTCTACACTAATAGGCTCTGCACTAATAGGCATGTAATGATGTTTCAGCTCTATTGGCTCCAATAGATATAATAATGCACCTCTTCTTCAATTTAATGTTTATCTAACATGAATACATATGTTTAGCTCTTAAAGATGCACTGCATTTCAAAAAAAAAGAACCGTTTCTTACATAACTGTATAAAAAAAATCTATACATGCCGAAAAAATAGTTTTTTTACATGGTTCTCAAAACCACATGGTCCGGATAGGTTCCGGGTACATAGTACAATAGGATAGATTCCCGTTTCAAAATTTAAGAACTAATCCATTACAAGTAGGGATGGTAATGGGAATGCCCAAAGCCCGATTGGGTTTCCAATGTGGCATACCACATTGTCATCCATACTAATCCTTCATTACTTCTATCATATGATAGAAGTAATGAAGGATTAGTATGGATGTAAATGTGGCATGCCAAGCCCAATCGGGCCTTGGGCATGCCCATTACCATCCCTACTTACAAGATACGATCCGAACAGCGTAAAAAAATAATATTAACAACCTGCCTTTAAGATTGTGATCCACAGTTTCATCCAAGTCTCAACAATCACTTGATAAGGAATACACACAGCTACTAAAACAATGGCAAGCACAGTGAGAATGCAAGATAAACACAGCGTTCTGCCAGCAGGCAGCATAGTTTGAGTTCCTTTTCACCTCAATCATGCAGCGGCAAGCACAACAACATATACAACAAAGCTTTTACCATGATATCTCAGATCTTATCATAAATCAAGAAAACATTAAAAAAACCCGAAACTTTAAAGAACCGGCAAGGCTGATGATTTTAAGCCAGAATTCGCATACAATAACACTATAATCGATCGAGAAACACGCTTTTATCAGAAACAGTGTTACAAGCAGAGGTCACATATTGATTAATTTTCACTCGCGCAGCAAATCTAGGTAGCAAACTGAAAAACAATCTTTGCTTGAATCGTAACAAAAGCTTTTAACTCATATCTTGGATTACAATGGAAGAAAGTAGAGCATTACAAGGAACTTGATGAAGAGTAACAATAACGGTAGAAGGCTGCAGCATCATAACATTTGCTTTCAGCTTGTGCGCGCTGTCTTGGTGCCAAAGTTCCAATGACCATCATGTAACTTATTCCCGGATAATATGACGATCCAACAAATATATTCTTGCCCACAGAAGAACAAAATAAGCCTCGACAATGAATTGTTCTAACCCACACCTCATGCCTCCTTCAGGGTTCAATTACAAGCAAAGGCTGAAGATAGAAACAAAAAATTTGGATAACAAACAATAAATATAACACTGAGGTTGAAGGATGAGGGGAGTGTGAGAAACATACAGTATCAACACTAACTGGCTTTCCATCCTCGGCAAGTACATCGACGACCGTTCCGTCCTGATCAGCCTACAATTCAAAAGAGGTCATGTACCCAAAGTGTGCCTAATAATTAGGGGTTGGGCTTCATGGCAGCCATGAAACCCAGCTTTGTTTTCCCAAAGCTCAAACAATCAGGCAATGTTTTCAAAAGCGGAGGCAGATGCGAGGCGTCAGGCTTTTAAGGAAACTAAACTGATACGACCGTTCAAAAAAAATGTTGGCCCTAGGAGGACTAGGTTGGGCCTAGGAGTTTTTCCATTGATAAAACTAAGCTTATACAACCGTTCAAAAAATGTTAGAATTTTAAAAATTATTTCAAGAGAAATAAACGTGTGTAACAAAAATCACATTTATAATTTCACTATTCAAGTTACTAACTATAAATAAGTATAACTGTTGGAAACTTGATTAGGCGTTGCTTATGCATTTTTCCCTCAACCTAAATGTATATGCCGATTCAAACTTTAAGGGAAAAAAATATATTAGAATTCTAACAATGATATCAAGAGTAATAAAAAGTATAAAACAAATATCACATTAACTATTTTGGTCTTCAAGTTTCCCACCATATACATGTTAACGGCTATGGTTGTCAGGCATAGGTCGCCTGGGTGGGCAGCCCCCTTAGGGGCTAAGAGGAATGCATAGGTCACCTGGTGGGCAGCCCCCTTAGGCATAAGGTCTTCTATTGCAGACAATCCAGCTACATGAAGTATGCAATTTAAAACTTTTTGTTAACAGCTATGGTGGATGTCAGGCCTAGGAAGCTATTTTTGTTTGTTGTCAGGCCTAGGAAGGTCTTCAAGTTTCCCACCATAGAAGTTGAACAGTCAAGGACTCTTGGAGGTATGGTATTAGAAACAAATGTACAGACTCTTGGATGTATCGCCATGTCCATGTCCATGTGTGCATGCATGAATTCGCTCTTTTATTATTTTTATACATTCTGGTGCCATGTTGTTGTGTACC
Source organism: Scilla litardierei (assembly GCA_030789695.1). Lineage (NCBI taxonomy): Eukaryota > Viridiplantae > Streptophyta > Magnoliopsida > Asparagales > Asparagaceae > Scilla > Scilla litardierei. The sequence continues at coordinate 638,745,482 of CM061142.1, forward strand.
CTTGTTCTGTTGTTTAAGCAATTATTGTTTCATGTGTATGTGTCCATGTGGTATCCGTGTCCATGTTGTGTGGATGTACATACTTCTTAGCTTCTCAACCACAGAGTAGTCTCTTTATATAAATGTGACCCTGCTAAAGAAGGCAAAGATCACGATGAAAGAATTTGAGTCATTTCATGTGCTTGATGACCAAACAAATTTTGGTGTGTGCTTGATCATAGGAATAGACAAAATTATTTTTGTTCTAGATCATAGAAATAGACACAGAATGATTCTGCAGCAATCTGAACGACATCTCTGAACAAATGACAAAAAAATCAGTAATTAATAACTAGCAGTAACTATCCAATTTTCCTTTAGAAAGCTTTTACGAGATTGTAAACATTAAAATAAAACTCCATTGATATTTAAATTAACTTTCTATATACATTCAACTAATTGCAAAAAGAACATTACCTGATTGCCACAACATGTTGATAAAAAATCAGGGGGTGGGGGTGTGGGGGGGGGGTGTGTTGGGGGGGGGGGGGGGGGTGTGTGTGTGTGTGTGTGTGTGTGGATCTTGCAATCTACTGAAGACAACGACAATTTATTACCTCGATCTCGTTCATCAGTTTCATTGCTTCAATAATGCAGACAACCTGTCCTTTTTTGACCTTATCTCCAACCTACGTAAAGTAATGGTGACTTTGGTAATAGCTTGGAGATCAGTTGTTAAACAAACTTCAAAAATGAAAGGAACAATGACTTCCCCAAAATTTTCCCCAAAATTTTGGGATCAGTCAGGTCACAATCTGCAGGTAACGTACAATCCAAACTTCATGATCGTCAACAAGGATGAACTGAAAAGTCATAGAAGTAGATACCTTAACAAATGGCGGCTCCCCAGGTGCTGGGCAACGGTAAAATGTTCCGGCCATGGGACACTTGAGGGGAGGATGTGATGACTTGCTAGCCTTTGTGGGGGCAGGAAGTGCTGGTGCTGAAGCTGCTGAAGGGGCAGCTGCAGGTGCAGGTGGGGGACCAACACTGGGTGCTGGAGCTTGAGGTGCATACATAGGTTGTTGTGAAGGCTGCATCATTACAACAGGGGCAGAAGGAGCTGCCTGTGGCAAGGCTTCCTTTTTCCTTATTATAAGTTCACAATCCTTTTGCTTCAGTTGCAGTTCTGTTATATCTCTTGAATCCACAAGCCTGCCCATAAAAAAGAAATTAAAGCCTACACCAAAGCAACTTCATCTCCACTTAACATTTGGAACAGAAGAAACAAAGAAGACAATTAACAATGTTAAAGTGTCACCTTTAAGGATAATATATTCAACCAGAACTTTCAGTTTCAGGTTACCTTCAATTTTGTATGTCATGTTTCTAAATAAGGTTCCATTCTTTATTGATTGGAGACAGATAACATGAAAAGATTGGAGTCTAATGTGCATGTCACAGACACACATGCACGCATGCATATTTTTGAAACAAGTCAGATCTGTTATAACAAGTGCACTGTTCTATCACCATTTCTATTCTTTATTTTAATTGTTTACCCCCAATGCTAAATAGTTTTAGAAAACAACTTTAAGATACTTTTGATACTGCTTGAGGAAATGGAGGGGCACTCACTTAACAAGATCAGAAACTTCCGCCATGAATGCAGATATGATGGATTCTGGTACTTCGACATGACTATCAGATTCCCTAACAATCTCACCAACTTTGCCATTCGATGGTTCTGTTTTCGATGTGGCTGACGTTGATGGGGACGAAAAAGAAGAATTCTCGGTTGCAACCTTGCAAATAAGATTTCTTCATTAAGCAAAAAGAGGAAATAATACAAAAATGTACAAGTTTCAGCCTGCTAATGAGAACTCACAAACCTGGGCTTTTAGAATGGGAAAGTGCCTCGGCTTAGGCCCCTGCAAAAGAAGTGGAATGCATAAATGAAATATCAAGCACATACAATTTCCTTCAAGAATAACCAAAACAACAAGCTTCAATACTAAATTTCAAAATATTCCTTAGCAGTATAAAAAAGTAAATGGTTTTTCGCATATCCGTTCCTTAAATCTTGCGTATTTTGATATTTGTCCCTTAAATATGGGTATTTTCTCTCAAGTCCCTTAAATCTTAAACGTCTACCCTCAATAGTCACACTCTCTTAACTTTTTGGTAAACCCTAACGGAATTAGGAATATTCTGTTAGGGCTTGCGGGCTCTTCGTTTGGGGGCGGTCCGGGCGGCTCACGGAGAGGGGGAGGGTGGCGCCGTCGCCTCCCCGGCGTTTTTGGGGAGGGGGAGCACCACCGCCTCCCATGGGTTTTCTGGGGGAAAGAGGCGCCGCTGCCTCCCCCACCTCCTCAAACGAGGAGGATGTGGAGGAGGTGCCGCCTCCTCACTGGGTTTTCTGGGGGAGGAGGCGCACCCGCGGTCCTTGCATTTTCTGGTGGGGAGGAGGCGCCTCCTCGCCCGGGTTTTCTGGGGGCGGCGGCGGCTCCCCTGGATTTTCTTAATTAATGTATTTTCTTAATTATTTAACTGTAATCATTACTTAATCGTTAATTAATGTAATTCCAGTTAAGTTTTTAACAGAATACAGAATACAAGATGGAGGGACTATTAAGGTTAACGTTTGATATTTAAGGGATACGAGAGCAAATACGAATATTTAAGGTTATGTATGAATATAAACTACGTTTTAGAAACTAATTTTAGAAACTAAGTTTTAGAAACTAAGTTTAGAAACTAAGTTTTGTATGAATATAAACCCAACTGTACTAATTTTTAAATAATTTTAGAAACTAAGTTTTAGAAACTAAGTTTAGAAACTAAGTTTTGTATGAATATAAACCTAACTGTACTAATTTTTAAATAATTTTAGAAACTAAGTTTTGTATGAATATAAACCTAACTACGTTTTGTATGAATACTAGAAATAACCCGTGTACAAAGTGTACAGACACCCAAAAATCAACCCACACAATCAGGACGCGGGACCCACACGGTTGTTTCGATGAGTGCAAAAACGTGTGAAAATGAGAAGTGTGCGTTTGAGAGTGTGTATTGTTTTGGGGGTTTTGCTTTTTTTATTGGATGTGTGACTTTGGGTGTTTTGGGTTTGGGTGTGTTATGGAGGGTTGTGTGGCGTTTTGGATTTTGGGTTTAAGAAAGTTGTCCAATGTGACGATATGACATTGTCACATGAGACAAATTCAAAAACATTCCTCAATTGTAATAAGGATAAACCTAGTTGTACTAATTATTTTCTAAAATTAGGTAAGTTTTCTAAAATTAGTTTCTAAACCGAACTGTAAGAATTTTTAAATAATCTTAGAAACCAAGTTTTGTATGAATATAAACCTTGAGGTTATGTCTTAACTTAAACGAGACAATCTGTGTCACCTAACTGTTCGCAACATGACAAGAAGAGAGTTTTGGAGCAAAAGGCAGTAGAAAGGGAAGAGTCAGAGACCTTGATTGACCCATGTGCCGTATCTGGAAATCATCTTGGTACAATTAAAAGTTTGAACTAACATTTTCACTGCTCATGGTTGGCAGTCAGAGATTTTAAGAGCTCACAAAACGCCGCAAAGCTAGATAGAGAAAGGAGAGAACTTTGAGACTTAAAGCTCCGGTAATCTCAAAACCATAAACGCAAAGAAACATAAATTAGAAATAGGAACGGCCGTAAGGTTCTTCCTAATAGCTCCATCAAGCAAATAGAATTAACAGCAAAAACTTAATCCAAAGATAATTGCAACGCAATAGAAAACTAAGAGTTATAATTCGGCAGTTCTAGCTTTAAAAACTGTAGTTTTTATCTCAATCATAACTCGAAACTAGTACTAAAGCACAAACTTCATGTTACTCGAACCAATTCTAAATCTGCCAAATTTTCCGCAAGGCTCATCACAAACGGCACTAAATTCGAATCTTTTGTCTTCTGTAATTCTTTCAGATCACAGCAAGAAAACGAGAAACTGACCTTCAGCAACGAAATCTGGGAGAATCCAACAACGGGCGAGGAGAGTCGCCGAGACGCCACCGCCGCATTGCGAGGGATGGCCGAGGCCTTAGGGCACGGAACGGAGATCGAAGCCATTGGTGATTGCGAGAAAGACAGAGCAGATCTCTTACAGATCCAATCGAAGAAGAAAACCCTAAGATCGAGGGGCGTTGGGAGGGGTTGGGGAATTAAAAGGGAGAAGACGACGGAGAGATCGAAGGAAATTAGTGACGGATTTTGAGAGTTAGATCAGATGAGATCTCCGCCATTGGATCGATGCAAACGATGAACGACGACGGCCGGCGTGTCATGGTGGCCGTCGGGCCGGCCCGGCCCGGCCCGGCCCGAAGCCCGCCGGGCCTGGCCGGGCCACGGGCCGGCCCGGCCCGGGGGGGTGAAAACCCCCCCAAGCCCGGCCCGCAGCCCGCGGCCCGGCGGGCCGCGGGCCAAGCGGGCCGGGCCCGGGCCGGCCCGGTTTTATTGGTTTTTTTTACACTTAAAAAAAATTTTTGAAATTTTTTTAAAAATTTGTAAAAACAGTATTAAATCATTATAAATTATTTTAACATTTGTAAAATATTTTACATGTCATATATATTTTTTAAAATTTTAAAATACTTGTTAGCTAATTTAGAAATTTAAAAATTGTTCTTATTTAGAACAATTTTTTATTAATTATAACTTGTTCTAAAGAAGTAAAAATAAGTTTAGAATGATATTAAATTTTTAAAAAATTTATAAGACCTATATAAAATATTTTACAAAGTTTAAAAAAATTTAAAATTACTTATATTATTTATAAACCTAAGTTAGATAATTTAGCCCGAAATTCACGAAGGTCCCGGGTTGAACCTTTAAATTTCATTAATTAAAATTTTTTTGAGGGGGGGACTTACATTGGCCAGCCTTACCCCTCATACAATGGCCAACACGTAGGACTTCTACAAGCTAATACAAGATAGAAAATAACAATACATGGAAAAAAAGAAAATCATTCAGCGTCAGTCCCTTCCTCCTCAGAATCTTCTGAAAGGTCCTGTTTGTCTTGCGAGCGGTCTTCAGCATGAAACCAGTCCTTTGCACATACCGCAGCTTCAACTACATCTTCTTTAAGCCTTGATCTCCTGTCACTCAGAACCCTGCCACTTGCACTAAAAGCAGACTCGGACGCAATAGTAGAAATAGGGATTGATAACAGATCACGAGCCATAATGGTAAGAATTGGAAACCTAGGTTCATACATTTTCCACCATCCCAAAATGTCAAAATTTGGATCATCCAATTCTTCCTCAGTGAAAGGATAAGAAATTTCTAAATATTTGGACAACTCATTTGACGAACTTTCTGAAGCTACGGTTTTTTGTTTTTTCTTCCCCAAAATCTGCCTCAGTTTGCATGTAATATTAGAACTAGCAGGAATAGAAGAAGTGTTTGATGAAGTTCCATATCTAGCTTCATACGTTGCAAACAGAGCTCTTAAGCTAGTTTTAAAATGCATTATATGATCTTCAACTTCAAATTGCATGTTTTCATAAAACGTTTCTAATAATCCAGCTACTCCATCCTCTTTATATCGTGGATCAACAACCTTAGCTAATGAATAAAGCAAAGGAATAGGATTCCAATATTTTGCTAGTTTAGTACCCATTTCTTCGATCATAGGTTGAAGAATGAGGGTAGTGTCTGTAGTGTCTCTATACCTAGCTAAAGTGTCAGAAATTATAACTAATTGACCAAGCCCTAAAAAGGATGTTGAGTAATACATACCCGAAAATTTGTTTGTAGCATAATAAAAACCCTCAAAAAAATCGCATAGCTGCTCAATTGTTTTCCACTCTAATTCAGTAAGGTTGAAATCCGTCTCATACGGAATGTAGGTGCTAGCAAAATAAGTCAGTTGCATCTTGTTTTTAAGCAAGCAACGCATCATAAGATACGTTGAGTTCCACCTATGTGGAACACTTAATGTAAACTTCCGGTAAGGAAGTTGGCAATTTCTACATACATCTTTATATAAAGCTCTCTTATTGCTAGAAGATTGTATGTATAACATAAGGTTTCTACCCTTTTCTACCCAATCAGCAGCATATTTAAGCCCATCCTGAACTATCAAGTTTAAGATGTGACAAGCACATCGCTGATGAAATAAAAGACCATCCAGATCAGGGTTCAGATGTGTTTTCAAAAATGATATTGCAGTTGTATTATTAGAGGCATTATCAAGTGTAAAAGAAATGATTTTATCAGAAATGCCATAATCACGAATAACAGGCATAAGCGCATTAGCAATAACAACACCAGTATGACCAAAGGGTAACAATTTAAATCCAATAATCATCTTATGAATAATATAGTCGTTGTCTACATAATGGGCCGTAACACAAATGTAGGATAAACCCCATTTTGTTGTCCATATGTCGGACGTTAAAGCTATCCTAGATTTTAAGGCCGCAAAAGTTTGAATCAATTTGGCTTTGCCAGCTTCAAAAACTGCCATAACATCTCTTCTAAGTGTGGTTCTAGGCACCTTTTTAAATGCAGGGTTCAGGGCTACTTGGTTAAAACGTTCTACTGAGGAACTTTCCCCATAACTTAAAGGTAATTCTTGGCAAAGAACTAGTCTAGCCATCTCCTTTCGCATTGTTTCAGCAGAATACGAAAAAGCAGACAGAGAGCTAGAATTAGCTGTTAAGTTTAACGTTGTCTGTCTAGCCTCTCTTTTTTTATGTGCTTCTGTGTGTCTTTTTAGATGTGTTGTGCCATCTTTGGCTGCGCAATTGAAATCTGATCTACAGATTTTGCAAAAAGCCCTAAGTCCTTTTCCAGGCACTGTTTCTAGTGAATAGTTATCCCAAACAGCAGATTTCTGTTTTCTGCCTTGGGTTGCTTGTGAAGCAGTGGGGACAGCAGTAGTAGAGGGGGTTGAATTGTGTGCAGAACCAGAAAATCCCTGTGTACCCACAATGGGGCTATTACTATCGTGCCAGTCATGTTGTTCAGTTGGAGTCATTTCCGGAAAGTCCGGTGTTTCAAGAGGGTTGTTCAGCAAATTTTGAAAAAAACCATATTCTTCAGTGTTAAAATTAGCGGTAACCGATCTACGTGGGTTGTTTGATCCGGCCATTATGCTAATTTACTAATAATAGGAAGTAGGAACCTGATTGCAGATAGAGCCGCAGTGAGGTAGCAGTCTAGCAGTTGATCGGATCCCTGAGTCGGAGCTTGAATTTGAGATGCCGAAGTGTAGAGGTAGCAGCCGTATCTTGAGAGCGCCGAGAGATGAGAGCAATAACCTGAGATTAGAGTAAAATTTGAGAGTAGAGAATTTTAGAGTTGTGAAGAAATTGGTATGAATGTGTGCGGTATTTATAGGATTTTTTAAGACCCAAAAGACCAAAATAACCCTCCAATATGACCGTTTTATGGCTGTTGGGACGGTTTTTTTGGTCATTTTGGCAGAAATTGACCAAACTACCCCCCCAATATAGCTGTTTATGGCTGTTGGGGGGGGTATTTTGGTCAAAAAGCCCAAAAATCCCCCCCCAACAGCCATATAATGGCTGTTGGGAGGCGGGCGGGCCGGGCGGGCCGGCCCGGCCCGCGGTCCGCCGGGCCACGGGCCAGCCCGGCCCGGCGGCCGGGCCGGGCCGGCCCGGCCCGGCGGGCCGCGGGGGGGGCAAATGCCCGGCCCGGCTGCCGGGCCGGGCTTGGTCAACGGCCCGGCCCGGGTTGACCGGGCCGGGCCGGGCCGGCCCGAAAACCGGGCCGGGCGGGCCGGGCTCCGGGCCGGCGGGCCATTTGGCCACCTTGACCGGCGTGGCTTCTTTTGGGTTGTGTGGGGGCCACCGTCCTTTTCCGCCTATTTTCGGCTTTCAAAGATACAACTGCACCCAGTTTTGCTCACCCACTGGTACCTGCTGGGTCCCACGCGCTGTTGACGGCTAATTTCTGGGGGAACATTGGCGGTGAAAAGAAAAATTAACAATGATTTACCGAAGAGTTCGCACGTGTCAATACATACGTGAAATGTAATGGAAACGGAGCCCACCTTCGTCATGACGAAGGTTTCCTCCGGATTCTTTAATTTTTAACTAACGTCAATAATTAAATCATAATAATTTTTATTTAAGTGAACAAATCAAAAAAAAATTAATTTCTTCTAAAATTTAGTTTATCGAGAGAATTTAGTTCTTCAAAAATTAAAAAATTTAAACTCAAGAGAGAGAGAGAGATCATTTCATTGCTAAGAATGAGTAACCATGGCTAAGAGCCATGGTGCTCTATTTATTTATCTCATAGTGGGGAGGCCAAAAGCCTCTAGTAGACCAAGGGTCCCCATTACTCTAAGTAATGTGGGACCTAATGAATGGGTAATGAAGGAGGGGAGGCCAAAGGCCTCCCTCATTCATAACACTCCCCCTTACACATTCATCACTTCGGTCTCAGCTACTGAGGCAAGGGGTGGATACTTCTGGATCCAGAGTAAGTGTGTTTGCCTCGTTAAAACCTTAGCTGTGGAAAACCCAGTGGGAAAACCCAACAGCTTAAGGAAAAAGAGTGCAACCCACGGGTTACTCCCCCTGATCCGTACAAGCTTCAGGCTTGCAGGTCTTTCAACTGTCGCATACCAATGTTCTTTACAAGCTTTACAAAAGTACATTTAGGCAATGCCTTAGTAAAAAGATCAGCTAAGTTGTTGCATGACTGGATCTGTCGAACTTCAATCTGCTTGTCGTTCTTCTGCTCGTGCGTCCAGAAAAACTTGGGAGAAATGTGCTTTGTCCTGTCGCCTTTGATGTAGCCCTTCTGAAGCTGAGCAATGCACGCGGCGTTGTCTTCGAATAGGGCAGTAGGCTCCAGATCACCGGTCTTCAGGCCAGTGGATTGGAGAATGTGTTGGACGACGGAGCGTAGCCAAAAACATTCTCTGCTCGCTTCATGGATCGCGATGAGCTCTGCATGGTTGGAAGATGTAGCAGTAGTGGTTTGTTTTACCGATCTCCAGGAGATAGCAGTACCTCCGTAGGTAAAGACAAAACCAGTCTGTGATTTTGCCGTATGCGGATCTGAAAGATAGCCTGCATCGGCATAACCAAGTAACTGGGAGGAGGCACCTCTCTGGTAGTAAAGTCCAAGGTCTACGGAACCCTGGAGGTATCGCAGAAGATGCTTTACTCCATTCCAGTGGCGCTTTGTAGGCGCTGCACTGTGTCTGGCTAGGAGATTGACTGCAAACGCTATATCGGGACGCGTGCAGTTAGCCAGATAGAGAAGTGCACCAATGGCACTTAGGTAGGGTACTTCTGGACCCAGTATCTCCTCCCCCTCTTCCAGAGGCCGGAAGGGGTCCTTTTGTACGTCTAATGATCTCACGACCATAGGGGTACATAAAGGATGACATTTATCCATTTGGAACCTATTTAAAAGCTTCCTGGTATAATTGGATTGGTGTAGAAGGATTCCACCTCGTAGGTGTTCAATCTGCAAGCTAAGGCAATACTTCGTTCTGCCTAGGTCTTTCATTTCAAAAGTGTGCTTTAGCCTTGCAGATATCTCATTAATCTCTGCTGGAGAGCCTATGAGATTTAAGTCATCAACGTAAACTGCTATGATGACGAATCCTTTTCCCGTTCTTTTGATAAAGATGCACGGGCAGACTTCGTTATTAGTGAATCCTTGCTGTGCAAGGAAATCACTTAGTCTGTTATACCACATTTTGCCTGACTGTTTTAGTCCATACAAGGATCTATGTAGTCTAACAGAGAATACGTCCCGAGGTATCTCTTTCATCTCTGTGGGTAAGTTAAACCCATCTGGTAGTTTCATATAGATCTTTTTATCTAAATCACCATAAAGATATGCAGTCACAACGTCCATGAGCTGCATTTCTAGGCTTGCCAGAGATGATAGGCTTATTAAGAATCTGAATGTATTAGCGTCCATTACCGGGGAGTATGTATCTTCATAATCGATACCCGGTCTTTGGGAAAAACCCTTTGCTACAAGACGCGCCTTGTAGCGGACGATCAGATTTTCTTCATTTCTTTTTCTAATGAAAACCCACTTATATCCCACAGGTCTAACACCTACTGGTGTTTGGACTACAGGTCCAAAGACTTTGCGTTTCGAGAGTGAGTCCAGCTCTACTCTTATCGCCTCGTCCCACTTTGGCCAATCATCTCTGCGTTTACAATCCGCTAGAGAAAGTGGTTCGACGTCATCGTCGTATTCAGCGACGTGAACGGCAATAGTGAACGCAAAATCGTCGTCGACGACTGTGCTATGTCGGTCCAGTACCTCCCCAGTACGTACAAAGTTTAATGATGTTTCTCCTAATGTTTCCTCTGCGGGGGAAATTAGGAGGGGAGAGGTAGCTGTCCTGAGCTCAGTATCCTGTGGAGGGATAATCTTATTTTCACCAGGAATCTTCCTCTTTCGAGGAAATTTATCTTTTGAACCTGGTGGCCGTCCTCTTTTCAATTGAGGTACAGCCATTTCTGCTGCGGGTGGATTGCATCCATTTATAGGGATGTCAATCCTAGCTGGAGTGTTAGCAGCAGGGACGTGTGAACGGACAATCTTCTGGCTGTCCGTGAATTTATCCGGTAATTGGTGTACTGTATTCTGGATGTGAAGGATCTTCAGGATCTCATCTTCACACAGATTTGTACGCGGATCATAAAAGGACAAAGACTTATTTTCCCAATTAATGGTCTCCGAAGCTTCAGGCTTCTTGGAATGTTTGCCCAACTTTGGAAAAGTTTTCTCATCGAATTCACAATCAGCAAGACGTGCCTTAAATGCGTCCCCCGTTAGGGGTTCTAGGTATCTAATAATCGAGGGTGAATCAAATCCAATATAGATTCCTAGACGACGTTGAGGACCCATTTTGGTCCTCTGAGGTGGTGCTATTGGAACATAGACCGCACAACCAAATATTCTCAAATGAGATATATCTGGAGTTGAGCCGTATGCTAGTTGCATCGGGGATAATGTATTGCCTCCAGAGGGGCGTATCCTGATAAGAGATGCGGCATGCAGAATAGCATGCCCCCAAGCATCCACCGGCAATTGGGATTGCATAAGCAATGGACGTGCAATCCATTGGAGTCTCTTTATAAGAGACTCTGCTAATCCATTCTGGGTGTGAACATGAGCTACTGGATGTTCAACTTCTATACCCGTTGCCTGGCAATAGTCTTCGAAGACTTGAGATGTGAATTCGCCCGCATTATCAAGACGTAGTTTCTTGATATGGTTATCGGGGAAATGAGCACGTAACCTAATTATCTGTGCCAACAGCTTTGGAAAAGCTAGGTTACGGGTGGACAAGAGGCACACATAAGACCATTTTGTGGATGCATCTATTAGTACCATGAAGTACCGAAATAGGCCACTTGCGGGGTGAATAGGCCCGCAAATGTCACCATGTATCCTCTCAAGGAAGCCAAGAGACTCTAAACCCACTTTTAGGGGCGATGGTCTCGTTATTAGTTTCCCCTTGAAACAAGGGGGACAAGGAAATTCACCTTTCTGAAGAATCTTCTGGTTCTTCAAATTATGTCCGCGGGATTCAGATAAGATGCGTCGCATCAGAATGGATCCAGGGTGACCAAGTCTGTTATGCCATAGTTGAAATGGTGGCATTGGCTGGCACGTCTGGTGCTCAGTCATATTGGCTTCTACTGGTTGAATGTATGTTTGGTAGAGACCCGACGGGAGTCCCTTAAATATTTCGCAGATGGTCTTCTGGCCATCTTTACGAAGAGTGACATACAGGTATTCAACCTTATTTTCATCTCTAGTTTCTAAGTGATATCCGTTTAAACGGATGTCCTTGAAGCTTATGAGATTTCTATTTGATCTTGGAGAAAATAGTGCATTATTGATTTTTAGTCTTGTGTTATTTGGGAGCAATAATATTGCATCACCAGATCCTTCGATTATTTTGGACAGTCCTGAAATTGTAATGACAGGACCGTCATATTTACTTATGCTATTGAAATAGCATTCTTCGCGAAGGATAGTGTGCGTCGAGGCACTGTCCACTAGGCACTCATACATCATCTATATAAGCAAAAAAACGATAATTTATTGATGGAAATGTAAAATGCATACATTCAAAATAAAAGATCGTCTTTATTAAGCATACTAGAGATGAAGCTACAATTTATTCTTTGAAAAGCATAGATAAAGATGAGGCTCAATCGAGCAGGTCGTCATTTTCGAAATCCTTGGAAGTGAACTTCGTCGGATTTTCCACATTTGCCATGTTTGTTTCAGGCGGAGGCTTCTGGCTCGCCTGATACAGTTCCTGGAAGTGGCGAAGTGTGCGACAGTTTCTGGACCAATGTCCAGTCATGCCACAACGATGACATTTGTCCTCCCATGTCTTCTTTGGATTTGACACTGTATCAGTGTTCTTACGCTTCCAAGTGAAGTTTTTCTTCCCTTTGTTATTCTTGCTTTGGGGAGGAGCATTGGCTGGTTTCATAGAGGTATTTCCTTTGTTCTTTCTGCCCCTCTTCTTGTTCTTCCACTTCGGGGGGTGAACACTGTGGGCTTCGGGAATAGGAGCTGGGCCTGCCGGGCGCTGGTTATGAGTGGCCAGTAAAAGGTCTCTATTCTGCTCTGCCCTCAGGAGGCAAGAGAGCATGTCAGAGAACTTTGTGAAATTGCGTTCACGATACTGCTGCATGAGGATAGCATCTTTCTCGTGAAACGAGGTAAATGTCTTTTCCAACATGCAGTGCTCCGAGACTTCTTCACCACACAACTTCAGGCGTGAGGTGATGTTGTGAAGTGCTGAGTTGTACTCAGCAACGGACTTGTAGTCCTGAAGTCGGAGGTTCTCCCACTCATAGCTGGCACGCGGGAGTATGACATCAATTTGATGTCTGTAGCGTGCCTCTAACGCTGTCCATAACTCCTGAGGGTCCTCTACCGTCAAGTATTCGGCCTTCAGGATCCGATCTATGTGTCGTCTAATATAGATAATGGCTTTCGCCTTATCCATGTCAGAGACAGTGGTAGAGGTACTGCCAGCTGAAGGGGCCGCTTCTGGGGCTTTGCTAGCAGATGCATCGGATGCTGCGGGAGCCGATGATTGGGCCACTACGGGGGCCAGGATGGAGTGCAGGAGCGCCATGGAGCGCAAGTGGAACTTCAGGTCCACTCGCCAGCTCAAGTAATTCTTGCCAGCTGCATCGAGCACCTCGAAATCGACGCTTGCCAATTTAGCCATTTTATCTATGCAATTTAAAGATAAGCATAAATTAAAATAAATTCAACAATCCATGCATAAAGAAATTAATAAGTAAAAATGCGGGGATCGGCCAGATACCCAAAATAATAAACAGTCCAAAGTCCGATTACAGTCCAAAGAAAAGAGAATGAAAAATACAACTTTGGAAACCCCGGGTGGGTCCCTATTTCTGCATCCGTCTTCTTATGCTGTTGCACCGAGCCTTGGCTATTTATACAATTTCCTCACTTACAAATTCTCTCAAAAAAAAAGAAAAAGTGCTATAAATGTAAATAGGTATGCAATGGCCGATCCCGAAAGACACATTTTTACTTATTTTAAACATCCACGCAGTTTATATGCTACATGCATAAATTAAACAACCACGCATATATCTCAAGCACAAAAAATATGGAAAAAGTAAACTAGAAAATATAATTATCTCGTAGACCACGTGGAAACGTCATACACCGTTAGGTTAGTTAACTAACGGCAGAGCGGTCTCAGGATCACTGAGATGATTATATTTTTAAAAAATTCTAGTAAACCATACATGATAATTTGCAAGAGAGATGTTTAAATAAATAGAGGAACATATAAATGTAATTATTGATTTTACAAAGTTTTTCTCATAAATTTCAATTTGCAAATTTAATTCTTCTTTAAAATTATGAAGAAGCCGAATTTGTGTAGAATTTTGTGGCTTCGGGCCAAAAATTATTTTTAGTATAAGCACTTGTGGCCCATTCCGCAGTTCTGCAAAGTTGTTTGCCGCAATTATTATGGCTTCGGGCCAAAAATAAGCTATTAGCCTCGGCCTCGGTCCTCGGCCTCGGGTCTCGGGCTCGGCCTCGGGTCTCGGGCTAGGCCTCGGCCTCGGGCCTCGGCCTCGGGCCGGCCCCCTGCAACGGGGGGCAGCGACGCGGAAGGCCCCCCAGCTGCAGGGGGGATCGGCCTCGGGCCGCCCCCTGCAGCGGGGGGCGGCGGCGCGGAAGGCCCCCCCGCTGCAGGGGGGATCGGCCTCGGGCCGCCCCCTGCAGCGAGGGGCGGCGGCGCGGAAAGGTTTCCCCCCCGCTGCATGGGGGGATCGGCCTCGGGCCGCCCCCCTGCAGCGGGGGGCGGCGGCGCGGAAAACCCCCCCCCTCTATAGGGGGGAGCGTGGTCGACGTTGTGGGAAGGCCCCCTCCTCCGTCAGGGGGGAGGGGGGATTTCATTTCGGTTCTTCTTCCCACCGAAGAATTTTAATGGTAAAAGGAAAAAAAAAATTTTCAGAGAAAAAACTTTGTAATAGGGATAAATTTTTTTCTTTTATTAGACTAAATTTATTTATTTTTTACTTGTATATTAAAACAATGTAAAAATTATTTAGTCTAATTTTATCTACAGGATTATAGGGTTGTACCTCTAGATCAATGATCTAGGGGAGAACGCGACGATGATCCGTAGAAATAATAATCCAAGCTCCCGAACGCTTTGAGAATGCCGCAACGCTCGAACGAACCGCCGCAGCAACGTTAGATTCCTTGCGCGTAGGGATGAATTTAGATGAAGATTTTTGCTCAAGAATGGAGAACACGTGCTGATAACGTGTTGGATGAAAATAAACTCAAGAGAGAGAGAGAGATCATTTCATTGCTTAGAATGAGTAACCATGGCTAAGAGCCATGGTGCTCTATTTATTTATCTCATAGTGGGGAGGCCAAAAGCCTCTAGTAGACCAAGGGTCCCCATTACTCTAAGTAATGGGGGACCTAATGAATGGGTAATGAAGGAGGGGAGGCCAAAGGCCTCCCTCATTCATAACATAGTTCTGTTATGAAAAGAGAAAAGCGTAGGTTAAAAGGTGTAGAGGGTTAGGTGCCTCCTGCCCTCATATATATAGCATTCAATGATGTGTGGATACCCAATGGGCACAATGGGCCTATTCACAACACTTCTCCTTATCCAACCAAAATGGAATAAGAGGTGGATTTTTCAAGATCCAAGTTAGGATAACTGCCTTGTTAAATAAAGAACGGCTTCTCCATTACTTCCCATGTTTTAGGGATGTGTCTAGGGGTGGATACAGGATCAAGAGTCAACGAGGTTGCCTCGTCAAAACCTTGACTATGGAAAACCATGTGGGAAAACCCATAGCCAAGGGAAAAGAGTACAACACTACTGTTGACTCCCCCTCATCTGACCAAGCTTCAGGCTTGCAGATTTCCTATGAATCTATACATCAGTCTCCTATGTATCTATACATTCATAGTTCTCTCATCTTGACCCAGTTTATATTCTCTCACTCTCCTCATCTCAATCACACTTACAAGTTTCTCAAAGATACTAGTAGGTAGGGATTTGGTAAGCAAATCCGCCAAGTTATTACAAGATTTGATCTTCTGTACCTCAATATGTTTTTGCTCTGAAGGTCATGCGTCCAGAAGAACTTGGGAGAGATATGCTTCGTCTTGTCGCCTTTGATGTAGCTATCCTGTAGCTGGGCTATACATGCTTCTTGTCTTCATAGATTGTAGTAGGCTCAAAACGCCGGGCTTCAGGTCGGTAGAAGTGAGAATGTGCTGGATCATAGAACGTAGCGAGAAGATCTCTTTACTTGTTTCATGGTTTGCAAGAAGTTCTGAATGTGTGGATGAGACGATCGTCATGGTCTGCTTCACAGATCTTCAAGATATGGCAGTGCCGCCATAAGTGAACATGTATCCGGTCTGAGACTTCTCTATATGAGGATCGGATCTGTAACCTGTATTAGCATAACCAACTAAACCTGTTATTGTCCCTTTCATGTAGAATAGACCTAAGTCTATGGACCCTTGGAGGTAGCTCAAAAGATGCTTAACTCTGGTCCAGTGCCGCTCTGTAGGTGCAGCACTATATCTGGCTAGTAAGTCGACTGCAAATGCTATGTCAGGGCGAGTGTAGTTAGCCAGATATAGGAGTGCACCAACAGCACTTAAATAACGCACTTCAGGGCCTAGTACTTCCTCCCCCTCTTTCAGCGGTCGGATGGGGTCTTTATGTACATCAAATGATCTCACGACCATAGGAGTACTGAGGGGGTGGCACTTATCTATTTGGAACTTTTTCAGTAAGTTTGATGTATAAGTTGACTGATGAACACGATCTCATCATTAAGATGCTCTATTTGAAGACCTAAACAGAATTTTGACTTTCCGAGGTCTTTCATCTTGAAAGTTTCTGTCAAGCTTTTAGAAATCTCAGTGATCTCTCCAGAAGATCCGATGAGGTTTGTAACAGCCAGTTTTCATCAACACATCTAATTACGTATTCAACCTATTTTCAAATTTTTTTAAAACTATTTTATAATGGTTCGTCAGGAGTTTTACGATTTCAAAAATTTCTTATAAAAATATTTTGAAGTATCTGACTAGTTATGAAGTATTTTAGTAAGTTCGGGTTTCATCAAATACCTCTAAATAATCTGAGAAAAATTCATTTTTCAATTATTACTGTTTTGGCTTAATGAATTAATTTTCAATACAAACATCAGCAAAACGTTTTCAAACTTTTACAGTATCACTCTATGATCATTTAGTGCCCCCATATTAATTTCGTAATTTTCTGAAGTCAAATCAATTGAGAACCCGCAAACCCGCTTCCTAAACGTTTTGGCCCAAAACTCGTATCTCTGTACCTCAAACCCCAAAATGGATCTTGTATGCGCGATCCTCGCGACAATACGAACCCGTGGGTAAGTTTTCGTAATTTTTCGGAATCGTTTGACTTCATGGGCAAAATCGTAATTTCGTTACAAATTTTACTAATGACCGTCACTAATTACCTTTTTAACTTACCCTAACCTAAACAAAAATTACCCTACACATGTCTAAAATGTGAGAGGGGACATGTTAATTTTTCTTGGTTTAGTCAAAAAGCTAAACCTAATCACATTAATTACTTACCTAATGCATTAATTAACTTTGACTAAGCAATTTCTAATTGCTATAAATAACCCCTTAACACCCACTCCTCTCTCTAATTAACACACCGTTAATCCCCCCCTCTCTCTTTTCACGTTCAAAACCCCTAAGGCCATGCCATTCTCTCTGTAACGGCCTGTATTTTTAGCCGTGTTTTAGATCGTGCGTATCGGTATTTTATTTCAGTCGTCTGGTTGACTTTTCGTCCGTATGTTTCTTGCTACGTATGTGCGACTCTGGTTTTCTGTTTTTACCATATCGTCATTAATTGATCATCCAGTTTAACTAAAAACTTTAATTTAATTATTTTGCTAATTACTTTTGTTATTTTTACTAATTACTTTTGGTATTTTAATAATTACATTTTAAAACTTAATTAATTAATTAATTAATTACTCATCATTCAACAATCACGTTTAGTTTTTAGGAGGAGAAGTCTAACACGTTAGTCAGATTCATTCCCCTCGTTTAGTCAACAAACATCATTTAAGATTGTCCTAATCACAAACCTAATCGAATTAAAATGGTTCCATGCTAAATTCTTCTTAAGGCAGAATCTTCCCTGCCAATCCATCTTCATCCCTGCAAACAACCATCTGCAAATCCCCAACCCTATCAGCCTCGATTTCTCAAACCAGAAATAATCCACAACCACAATCAATTCCCCAAACCAAAAATCGATCTCCCAAATTTCCCAAACAAAGCCCATCTCCCTACAAACTAATCCACCATCAAAAGAATACTTCCACAAACCAAAACCCAAATCAATCTCAGATCCAAACCAAAAGTCCAGAATCAAAAATCAAGCACAAAAATCAAATCAGAAATACTCCACATTCAAACAAACTTCAGAGTCTAGAACTCAAAAGCAAATCTGAAAAATAGTTTCAGATTCAATTTAGATCCAAAGAAACCCTCCTCTTCCTTCTTCTTCCTCCTCCCATTGGCCGCATCTCCCCTCCCCCTCGCCTGCAAGCAGCGGGCGCACCCAGCTAGCCTCGCCGCCGGCCAACCTGCGCGTGCCGGCCGTCGGATTCCGCCGTCGTCTGTCGTCTGCACAGGCGCCGCCGCCGCCGTCGGAATCCGCCTGGAGCGCCGCCCGCCTGGAAGCCCCCTTGCGCCATGAGATTTCTCCTCCCTCGCGCACGGTAAGGTCCTCCTCCCCTTGCGATTGTTGCTGCCCTTTGAATCGAAAGGAACAAATGCAAAAAAGAGAGAAAAGAAACTGAAAAAGGGAAAGAGACAGAGGACAATATGAGAGGGAGAGAAATAAAGAGAGAAGATAAAGTAAAGAGGGGTAGAGAGATGGATATTATTACATGTAGGTTATTACCCCTAAGTTACTGTAAGTAATATAATTATATCATGTTACTTGTTACCCCTTAGTCAAACTTGGTAAGTAGATTTATTAATGTATTGTAACCATGTCATTATATAATTTTAACCATGTCATTATCTAATGTTAAGTAAAATTAAGTTATGGTTAGTATTAGAATTGATATTAGTTTGTTAATGATAATTTCAGCATGTTAGTAATTTTTGAATAATGTTAGGATAATAAATATTAAATTAATAAGGCGTACCATGTTTGTATAACACAATATAAACACCACCCTAGCCAGAGAACCCAGTAAATTAGACGAACCCAATTCAGGGGATATTTAATTTTGTTCTTAACTCGCAGTGGAGTTAATTCATTAATATATTTAACCAAAACAGAGAACCAATATCACCGTAATGTAGTACCCATCAAAATGAACCCAACGACACCAAAATCACTAAAATCGGGCTAGTGTACGATTTAAAGTGAATATTTGAAGTTAGGTGTTCATGTGGTCATTTACACGTAAAGTTGTATAACTAAAAATCTACACGTGAAATGACGTGTGAAATTATTTCCACCGCATTCTTGACTAAAAATGTGACCCAATGGCATATAATTTGATATACCATAGTTTAGAACAATAACAAGAAAATTAGCTTCTGTGACATGTTCGCTAATTCTTACATTCAACACTTTTTGTTACTTATAATAAATGTTGTTATCTAATGACACAGATAACCACGCCCCCTGCTATATCTGCTCGGACACCCGAAATTATCTATAACAGGCAAGCGCACCTTTTTTATAACAGTTGCATTTAATTGTTTAATTGAGATATTAGGATATGCAAGTGCACATTTTTACATGTCTTATAACCGCTGCAGTTGATTGTTTAAATTGAGATATTCTGGTTTGTAAATTTAAATCTTTACATATCTTACAACAGTTGCATTTAATTGGTTAAATTGAGTGTTCTGATATGCAAGTTGTGCTTTTTCTCCACGTTTAATTATCGTTCCATTTGAAACTGCATATGTTACTTTTGTGCATTACAAGATATAGGCGTGTGCGTGTGCGTGCGTGTGTGGACATGTTAATTGATTGCAAAAGACACATCATAGACTTGCAAGCCGGTTGGCTACACACAGACTTGTGGCCTGTTTGGCCAATCATAGAACTTGCGGCATGTTTGGCAAATCATAGAACAAAATGGCCTGTTTGGCTACTCTGGCTTGTGCCAGCACTATAACTCCTGATGGCTCGGTTGGCCGTATCTGGCTCGTGGTCCAGAAAATAAAAGTACACGTGGGTGGGGTTGGGTTCCAGGCACTAGCCGGTAGTAAACGGGTCGCCTTCGGGGGCACTTGAAGGTGGATTCACTTACTATTCGTCTAACGACGTGGGCCTTAGTCACGAACTT
Organism: Scilla litardierei; assembly: GCA_030789695.1. Classification (NCBI taxonomy): domain Eukaryota; kingdom Viridiplantae; phylum Streptophyta; class Magnoliopsida; order Asparagales; family Asparagaceae; genus Scilla; species Scilla litardierei. Next base: position 638,765,408 of record CM061142.1, read on the forward strand.
GCACATATTATCGAATTGATTGAAATGGATATATGGACGTGTTTAACATTTAAACTGCTGTTATTTCCCTTTGAGTAGAAATGCCATGTTGTCATCTTTAATAGAATTGCCATGTCATTTACTTTGCACACTACACGTGCCATGCCATTTACTTTGCACACTACACATGCCATGTTGTTACTTTACACCCTACACTTGCCATGCTATTACTTTGCACACAACACATGCCATGTTGTTACTTTACGTACTACACTTGCCATGCTACTACTTTACACACTACACATGCCATGTTGTTACTTTACACACTACACTTGCCATGTCATTTACTTTGCACACTATATGTGTCTTGTTGTTACTTTACGTACTACACTTGCCATGACTATTACTTTGCACACTACGCTGACATGCTTTAATTATTGAAATCATATTGTGTCATGTGAAATATTTTGAAAACCTTGCCGAGGGTCTTTTCTACTAACGTTTTAAATCTTGCCGAGCGACCCTCGCTGACGTATATTTCCTTGTTTTGTGAAATATACGTCAGGTATTAGACAGATTTGCAGAGGAGCAAGCCTAGAGACTGAGCAGGTCGACCAGAGTGCCCAGACGATGTGATCCGCTGTTGGAGAACAACGAGCCTTCGCATCGCCGCTAAAGTTTAATATTTGTGTTAATTATATTCAGATGTAAATCTGGTTGTGTTTCTGTTTCTAATGGCCATGCTAGGCCTTATTTGTGTACACGTAAATCTGGACATTGATGTAATAATGATGAAATTCTCTTTTGTTCTGAGTTTGCATGCAAGGACCTGCTTATGGTTTAATCACAGACGCTTATTGGTCTGGAGCTTCACCGCTCCAGTCCAAGCGGACCCGCTCGCGTCCTCGCTCCCGAGTATAATGGGAAGCGGGGCGTGACACACACACACACACACTCACACACACACACACACACACACACACACACACACTCTCTCTCTCTCTCTCTCTCTCTCTCTCTCTCTCTCTCTCTCTTTCAGTCTCTTCCCCCAGGGCGACCCACGCCCTCACCGTCGGCGACCCCCGCTCTTCGAAAAACCCCTCCACTCAACCATTCAAGCGTCACACTTCCCCCGCCGTGCACCCATGACCCCCATCTCCGCCGTTCGACCTCCCAGCGAGCACCGCCCCTCCGTTCACCCCTGCTCCGCCACCGTCTTTGATCCACTCCCACGCCGGCGACTCACCCCCGCACCCTGCCGCCGCACAGCCCCGCTGTCTCCCTCCCTCGCTCCACCACTCCACGTCGAGCACCCACGCCTCCAAGCTCGCCGCTGAAGAGCTCTGCCACACTACCTTCTCCGAGCAACCCCTCAGCTCCGCCACTGTCGACGACCCCCGGCGACAACCGCACCAAGCTCGAGTGCCTCTCGTTGCTGACTCCTTCCACTCACCGCCGTAGCCATCCCCTCTGCCAAGCCTCGCCGTCGACCCCCTCCCCAGCTCTCCGTCGCCTCCGCCGTGCTTCGCCGCTGTCGCCGCCCCGCTTCGCCGCCGTCCGACGACGGAGACACCCCCGCAACGCATGCACGTGAGAGAAACGAGAGTAAGGGTTATTTTCGAACGTATTTAGTAATATACGAAAAAGTATTTCCGTATATACGTATTTAATTAATTATTAAATGGGTCTTATTGGTTTTTAGTTCATTGTAAATAATATACAAGTCGGAAAAAATTAAAGAACAGCTCCAGAAAATTAGAAATGATATTCTGGATCCAATGGCGCTAGTTTCATCCCAATCAGATGCTTAATTTTCCAGAATAAATTTTTAATCTTAAAACTTAAATACATTATTTTCGTTTAAAAATCCGTAACTTGTTATTTTCACATAAAATGATACATGAAAAAATATATGTTATAGTACTCTTCGAGACGGTCGTTTTGACAGCTTACTTGAATCATTCCGATACGTATTGCACCCAGAAGAAATTATTGAATAATTACGTTACTTAATTAAAATTAGTTTTTAAATTTATTTTTGAGCTTTTAAAAATTATAAAAATTAACAGGAGCGTTTGAAAAATATTTTCTCCTGCAGTAAAATTATTTTCATCATATTTAGCCTATAGAAAAATTTAAAACACTTTTCGACAACGTTTCAATTAGTTTATAAAATCAAAACGATCAGATTATTTAAATAAGAAATGTAGCATTCTTTAACCAAGTATTCTTGTGTTGCAGGTACCAATTCTTGTGCACCAACGTCCGTAGAAGCCCTAGATCCAGTTTCGGCTTGCTACGTCGATCTCGAAATCTGTTAGTCACGACGAATTCTAAAATTAGAAAATTAGTTAGTGTCCACGTATGAACTTAGAACCCACTATAGCCTCAGAACGGCTACTTAACTTGAACCGAACTAGAAACATAATCTAATAGGAAAATAATTAACTATAGATTACTTTGCCAACTTTCAACTTTGGTGGTTGTAGCACACAACCATCAACTTGGGTAAATTGTGTGCTAAACAACACTATTACATGCTCGAAGCATGGAATCGACACCTCGAATGTTGGACTTGTCTTTATCCTCACTTCACATGGCCCAGCCTGCTTTGAAAAGAATTTCTAACTTTCTGGTTTTCAATAAGAAAGTCAACCAGTGGACTTGGGTTGACTAGCATCGTGTGATACAACATATGGAATATCTTGTGAAACATCCCGTATAAATCATGTACATAAAACACTTGACACTTCACTGGGGTTTTTGGGGTAACTCATAGTTTGAGAGAGTGCGGGAGTGACTGGAGTTCATCTACATGTCTAGCTGCCTGGGTTTTCGGTATCTTGTCTAGCTGCCTGTGTTTCAGCAAACAAAAATATGCTGACGTGTCAGCATCCTGTCTAGCTGCTTGTGTTTTGGCATTCGTCTGGGTAATCGCACCCATGCAAGAGATGAACTCAATGGTCACATATTGTACTCTCCGACTTGAGTCACGTAGTTCTAGTGTAGTTACTTTTCCACAGTCACCTTTACTTTACGCGTCACATGCACTTTGGCGTCGTCACCTTTACTTTACACGTTCCATGCACGTTACTTACTACACTTGTGCAGCCACAATACTTTATTTGTCGTACTTTTAGCTACAGCAGCAGTTTGTTTCACTTGCCTAGCCTGCTTTACACTTGCACTACCACAGTACAGTTGTCCTCTCTTTTCAGTTCTATTTGCCTTTACTTTTCAGTTATGTATCGTTGTTGCTCAGTACTTTACTTTTCACTCTGGTATGATTGTACGTAGTTACTTTTTGTCATACTTGTGTACTGCTTCTTTTATATTTTAGAATTGTTGTGACTTATCTATGGTTCCATTTATGGCACCGACAGACGACGATCATATTGAGGAAGTTGCCACTGAGTTCGAGGAGCCAGTGTTCGATCCGGAGACTGCAGAGTTTTAGCTGTTTATGTTGGTGTGTGTGCGATATGTATTTCTGATGTGTCATTATATTCCACATTTTATATATTTGATTACACGTCAAAATGGTTGCTCATTTACATATTTCATACGCTTTTACGCTATTATTTGGAACAATATGACTTTCGGAGCGTTATATCCATTTCAGGGATTTTGGAGCGATTCAGGACCCATTTTGGATATGGACACATCCGGCATGCCTCTGAGCCTGTTGGCGAAGCTCTACAGGAGTTCGTCGAGTTTTGGAAGCCTACGAGAGGAATAGAGGAGATTTATAGGAGTAGAAGAGGAGCTGGGAGCTACTGCATATGTTTTCCCAGGCGACTCGACCGAGCAGAGCAGCTGCTCGGTCGAGCTGATGCACGAAGAAGAATGAAGCAGAATACGCACGCTGCTCGACCGAGTAGTATGATGACTCGGTCAAGCAGCTCCCAATTCCGAATATCAATCAACATCCGACTCGAGCCGAGCAGGTCTTATGGCCACCGAGTCAGTTGGCTGCTCGACCGAGCACGGCTGACTCGGGCCGAGCAGACAGAGTGACATTTTTTGAAGAGGCCCGACTCACTGACGCACTCGACCGAGCAGAAGGGTTGCTCGGCCGAGCAAGGGGGCAACTCGACCGAGCACGAAGGCTACTCGGTCGAGCAAGGCGAAAACCCAGATTTTCAGACAGCCGTGCACTCTTTTCAAATCTTCTATCACTTGGGATTTTTCAGTATTTTTCTGATATTTTTTCCAGATAGTAGACTTCAATACGGTTCCAACGCCACCAAGAATGCACCAATCAGAGGTCGGATGAGCTCTGGGAAATTTCTGCAAGATGGTGCTACAGTGCTAAAATCTGCACTCGACCGAGTGCTGTTTCTACTCGGTCCGAGTGCTACCGGGGCCCACCAATAAGTTGCGGCCAGAAATAGATCTAGGCCGAATTGGAAAGGGTTTTTGGGTTATTTTCGAGGGTTTTAGAGGGGGATATAGAGTTTTTTGTAGCCGTCATTTGGAGAGAGACGGGGAGAGAGTTTTGAAGGTTGGATCTCATTTTCTCTTAGGAGTTCTTGGAGACTTTATTTTGGAGTTAGGCCATAGGCCCCTCCCATGTATCAAGCTAAGTATTCATATTCTTTTGAATTATATTTTAGTTCTCTTATTGTTTTTCTATGATTTTAGCAATGATCTTTATTGTCTTCATAATATTTGCTATGCTTGAGTAGTCTTTTCTAGGGCTAAGGGATTAGCCCTAGGATTTTAGGATCTAGATGCAAAGATAGGATTTTTATGATGCGTTGGGTATAAAAGGGGTTCTACTTTGGTTGATCTAGCCACATCCCTGGAATAACTCGTACTGAGATTGTGCCCACGGTCGGTGGAATCGATTAGCTTAAGGAGTATCCTACGGATTTAATTAGGGAGTTAGTGGATTCAACCAAGGCTCGTGACCATGCCCGGCTCGTGCATTGAGGGGATCCACCGACGAACTATATCACTACATTGACGGCTACCGCCATTGCGTCAATGCGAGACCATCCCCATAAACCCAATGCAACGTAAGAGACCTAGCGTCGACGTCCGACGGTCCTAGTGGCGAGTCCTAAAGCCCTAATCTTTTATATTTTTTTATCTTTCTTTCTTTGTGTGGAATCCCCTATTAGCGACATTGAGTGACTCAACCTTCGCATCCATCACCATTACGACCCTCCATACTCCACATCCACCAATAAACCCACAATTCTAATTCAACCTGGGTGTAGATAGGTAGTATAGCACCGCTTCCCCGTGTTTGATACCCGCTTGCCACTATACCGTGCGCTTGCGGTAAACGACATCGTTTCGGAGTTAATTCCGGACGCATCAAGTTTATGGCGCCGTTGCCGGGGAGGCATTCCGCCATATTATCTATTTACCACAATTAGGTTGATTGGATTGTGTTAAAAAACAAAAAAAACCAAAAAAAAACTTAAACTTAAACAAAAAAACAGAGATATAGATTTTTCAACACCACCTGCTATTATTATTATCTTTATCTCTTCTTGTACCATTGATATCTTTTCTAGGTTGTTTGTTTTTTATTATTCAGGTACAATGGATAATTCTTGGCATTATTTAGTCAATGATTATCTGGCACAGTATGAGGCTCCAATGGAAGAATGCGAATATTATTCACAAGACTCATACTATCAGATGGAAGGATATGATCAGTATTCAGAGTGCTATGCCTACTGCGAGTCTTGTGACAAGAAGGGACACATGCCCTATGAAAGCCGCGTTTGTCTCTTGAGTCCTGACCATCCTCTCAATTTGACACTCAATGCATTCATGGCATCAGTAGAAGAGATCACGGCTGTCAGTGCTATACAAAATGAGTCACATGAACGATGGTAGAAAGACAAGGACGAAATCAACGAGTATCTTTCATCTCTTGAGCCTGTGGAGGAGATGCCTGAGCACATAGAGCCACCTCATCCTTCCACTGACGCCAAGGACCACCCACCAGAGCTTACTGCTCCAACTCAGGGAGATCTTTTTACCCACTCCATTTCTAAATCATGCAGCCCATTTGATATTTATTCTAATTCAGATCCTTTTGACACGTCGTACCTATTGCAAGACACTTACAATTTTGGACCGGAGGTATGCTTGGACGTGACCGTGCTTGAAGAATCTGAGAATGCGGAGGAGTTGCCTGATGAAACCCATACTCATATGCCAGAGCTGCCTGAAAAGCCTGAGACGAACGACGAGGAGCTTCCTGTTGTGGTACATGAGAGCAGAGATATATTTTTAGGGAAGTATCGTCTACCTATTTTTACTTTACATGTTTCTTTTGACGATCTTCTTTGGAAATATTTTATTTTGGGAAAAGATATTCCACATCAGATTGATGCGGTTTGTCTCTTGCAAGGTACAGGTGGAGTCCTTGTAAAGATGCTGGAAGCCGCATTGCTGGAATCTGATGGAGTCCGTGGACATACACGCCTAGCAGAGCCACGGAAAGTGCAGATAGATAGCAGCCTACACCGGCAAAGATATTGGACCCGCCTTTTGCTACAAGTGGTACCAATCTAGTAGTGCAGAATTTTATGCTTTAAATAATCACGAATCCTCTCGACAGCGAGAGGACCGTATATGATTTTATATGCTTTCTTAGTTTAATAAATTCACCCCATATGATGGCTTAATTATCTTTTGTACCTAACCACTATTTGTTATCCATGACCACCTTTATATTTGGCGCTTCTTTCGACTCTCCCCCCAATTTTTATTTGATGTTTAAGCTTGAGGGAGAGAAACTATTTTGTTGAGTGGCCCCCTATCTTGTCATTGTTCTCTATTTATATCATACACACATTGAGGACAATGTGATGTTTAAGCTTGGGGGAGTGCATAGTGTACGCACTTTGCTTCATCGTGAAACACACTTTGAAATTTCCATATGAACCATGTTCACTTCTATATTTATGTCTCATATGCTTCATTTTTTTATGAAATATCGTGGATTTATTTTTTTATGAACTCTGATATCTGTTAGATTAGAGTTCGATTTGTTGATTAGTGTATCTTTGGTAATATGATTTTTCATAGTAGAATCCATAGTTTCACAACCATATTCTCGAAACAGTTAAACTAAAAATGAATGAATCAAATCTGAAAATCATTTGACTCCTGCGTGATTTGATTGATAATTATATTGCTTCATGGATGTTTAGTGATTCAATAGAGATATGATAACCCCACGACAACCAAAGTAGTGATGATTAGGATTCCTGAAACCGAGCCATGTCTAAATTCTATGCTTTTTCTTTTTCTTTTGTGAATAGCCAATAAATGATCTTTGATCATATTTTGCATTCCATCGCGTTTACGTGAGTTTGCAAAAATCCCAAAAATGCAAAAATCAAACAAATATCCTGAATAAAAGGCCCTAGGGGTTCTTCGTAACTCAATGCCCTAAGACCGTCTGGTCTGGGATGCATAGGCCGCTTTTTGTATATATTGAGTTATCTCGTGTATATAAAGACAGAAAAATGCATATGAAATATTCATATAGCCAAAAACAATATAAAACTACAAAAATCCCATATCCATCTACATTGAGTTGTGTGCTTGCTGCTTACAATTAACTAAAGTGTTATTTTACTAAAAAACAATTGTTTACATAACTAAAAAGTATGTGACCTCAATACGTCATCAATATCAAAGCAATCTATTGACATAGTTGTTAAAGCTATTTGGATAATTGGATCTAAACGAAATTTGCTGATACTTGAAGAAACTTTGATTTTTTGCATGTCCTAGTTCAACATCTTGAATAAAATTTGTTCACAAGTGTTGTCTAAAGCCATAAAAGGAATAATATTGAATATTGATACAACATATGGACATATTTCAGCCAAGCAAGTAAACAAACTGCAATAACGAGCTGAATATTCGGAAAGTCTAAAATATCCAAGAGACGAAATAGACCGAAATGCACAAATTCTGATCCCCAACATTAAACGTGAGACATTAGAGAAAAGAATGAGACTTATATTGAATAATTAAATTGAATACTTACAAGTGAGGAAGAACTGAAGAAGACGCAGAGATCTCCTTTTTGAGCTGAAGAACTGAAGAAGTCGGCGACGAAGAACTGAAGAACTGAAGAAGCCGACGATGCTGATGCCGTTCAGAGGGAGGACTGGAGACGAGGGTGGCCGGAGAACTGAAGAAGCCGGCGACGCTGATGCCATTCAGAGGGAGGACCGGAGACGAGGGTGGCTAGAGACGAAGGCACCATGAATCGGCTGCTGCGAGCGAGATGAACAGCCATAGGCCCTAAATCGAATACGATCGGCTACGAGATGAAAAGAAGCCTCAAATAACGAGAACGGGTCGGGTTCGGGTTCTCTTAGCCCTGTAATGCGGACCCGGGTGCTTTTTTAATTTTAATTTTTGTTTTTTTAAGGCACACCTTATGTTTTGTGGCGCACCTTGTGTCGCCATGGCGTGCCATGGCGGCGTGCCGCCTCAAAGAGCCAACTTGGGCATTAACGGGGCGTGAGGGTGGAGCCTTGCCACCATGGCGCGCCATAGCGTCACCGTGGAGAGTTTTTTAGAACCTTGGGCCCACCAATAAGTTGCGGCCAGAAACATATCTGGGCCGAATTGGAGAGGGTTTTTGGGTTATTTTCGAGGGTTTTAGAGGGGGATATAGAGTTTTTTGTAGTGATCGCGTCCAAATGTACACCCGAAAAACGACTTGTAGTCTTACCGCAAGCACACGGTGTAGCGGCGAGCGGGTATCGAACTCAGGGAGGACAAATGACCGTGTCTTTTTCCAATCACCTAGCTATCAAGAGAATCAAGAATAGTTTGGGTGTAATAGTCACAATCGTTCAAATATCAAGAGAAATATCAATATAATAAAGCGTCTAGGGATAGGAAATCCCCACTACGGACCGTCTCTCATCCTTGTGATTCATAAGTTTCATTGTTGCTAAGCTTGAATATAGGTGAACTAGTCGCAACTTAATGTAGAACCAAGCTCACGCTCTCTCGCTATTGCCGGTCTATAGCAAACCTAGGATGGGACCCACTCTCGTGCAAACCCTAGCCTAAGCCGCTAGCATGAAGAACGACATCATTGTTCAATCGTATCTCGAGCCCACTCTCGTGCAAACTCGAGCTACGACCTAGGTTGTGATAGTTCTTATCCGCCCAATCTCCTGCAAACGGATATTAGTATAGTTTCACAATTAAAAATCCTAGCTTTGGTCCAATCTCTTGCAAACCAAATCTAGAGAAATCCAATTGTCAATCTAAATCGAATATATAGGCCTTCCTATAAATTGGGATCCAATCTCTTGCAAATCCCAATCGATATGAATTTCTAGCTACCCGTAATCTATCGATCAAAACCTAACCTTAATCAATTCTAGCAACAAATCTACAAATTCATCACAATTAAGAGATATGGTCCATAGGGTTCATCCCCATGCCCTAAGACGACGACACTACTCACTAGACATCATGCAAATCTCAGAAAAATCAATAATAATCACGGCACAATTCATCGCAAAAGAGAAATAATGCATAAAAATCGAGTTTTTAATAGAAATAGATAAACCAATGTAATTGCCGACGATTTCCAGCTGAGATTTCACAAAGAGTAGCCGTCAAAATCCTAAAAGAAAGTCTAAAAATTAATGTTCTAAAAGCTCTCTAAACCAGGGTAAAACAGGGCTTAAATACCCTCTAAAATCGGCCAAAAAATCGTGAACAAACTGCCCCTGCGCAGCCCAGAAATCACAGTCCTAATAGCAGTCGGAGAGGGTCACTCGACCGAGTGACCCTTGTCACTCGGCCGAGTGACAAACACTGTAAAAAAACAGTAACTTCGGATGTTTCAGGGTCTGTCTTCGGGGGGTGGCTCGGCCGAGTGGCTTCTTCATTCGGCCGAGTGAGCTTTCATGCTCGGCCGAGTGGGGCCTCCAATGGATCTCTGAAAATTCCAGTAACTTCGGCCTTTTTTCTGGACGAATTCCCTGTACCACTCGGACGAGTGAGCTTTCTCACTCGGCCGAGTGGGCTTTCTTCGTTCGGTCGAGTGGGCTTTCTTCGTTCGGCCGAGTATACGCTGAAAACTCCGTGTGCGTATCCGTTCTGGTCGGCCGAGTGGGACTCTTGTTCGGCCAAGTGACTGTTCTACTCGGCCGAGTAGTGTGCTGAAACGCTCGTTTCTTCTTCTTTTTGTCTCCTCTTCGCTTCTATTGATTTCCTTCTTCTTCCGCTCATCCTCTATCGCTGATAAGCCCTCGAATGAGCCGTGGGTGACACTCCTAAGCGCGTGCAAATCCCTTGATCTCAAATTCGCTCCAAATCGCTCCATATTTCCTGAAATACGACAAAAACAAGAAATAGTGAAAAGCATCGCAATATTGTCGAATAATCGTGAAAAACGCAATATGGGCGATCAAAACGACATGCAAACATGCAGAAAAAAGGTATAAAATATGGAGTGATCAAAATCCCCCAAGCTTACCTCTTACTCGTCCTCGAGGAAGATAAGTAAAAGGCGAACCCGACGGAAAAATAATAATAAAAAGGAAAAATGGAAGAAATAGAAAATAAATAAGGAAAGAAAGCAAAGAGAGAGGTGCTAGATCATTTTCTCAGGACGTGGGTTTTGCTTAACTCATATAGCACACTGCGAATATAAAACACATGCCAAGGATTTTTATCTCGATATCATAATCATATGGATGCATTCAAAATAGAAAACCCGAGAATAGCAAAATAATATGAAACATGGAATCATTCTAGAATTAACATCCGGTATACATAATCATAGACCACACACTTTTCAATTGAATGCTTTCTATTTGGAGTATACGAGATATCACACAATATGGATCAATAAGAATAGAAAGGTATGGTTTTCATGAAATGCATGCTAAGTTTCAATTCCTGGATTTCGTAAAACGTTTAGTAATCTCATCGTGTATAGAAAATTACCTAGCTTAGGTTGTCATGCACAGTCAAGTAGCCACTCTCTCACACATCATTGGATCCTCTCCCCCAAGCTTATCTATAAGCGTGGTGGCATACGATAAATCAATAAGTACATTCCCCATTTTTGGAGCTCCAATAAAAGTAAAAACAAAAGATGGAAGAAAGAGAGAAAGAGTATGAGATGGGATCATGTATAAGCTTCTTTTTCTTTTCTTTTCTCCCCCTTTTTTCTTTTTTTTCTTTTTTTTTCTTTGTAGCATATATACATCTGAGATCCCAAATCAAAAGAAAGAAAGATATTCATATATATTTTTTTTCTTTTTTTTTCTTTTTGATTTTGGGGTATTGGAGCATGGAATTTCGTAGCGGGGGAAA